>CM067554.1:39259673-39988318 GCA_034509755.1 Anisodus tanguticus
CCTTGATTCGATGTTGACAAATGTCAACTCTAAATTCTAAAATCCTATATTTCCACCCAAATACCCAAATCACACATGAATGCCTCGTAACCCGAGTAATACGATCCAACTTATGAAAGATACGATTCAAACAATAAAAATACAAAAACTAAAATAACAAAAAAATTAGGGATGAGAATAGAGGGATAGAAGCAAGACCCAAAGAGTAATGATTCTATGGGCAAACTTAGGTATATGAAACATAAATCCTCCCAATTGGAATAAATCCTAAAAACCTATACTATTTGATCTTCAACAAAGAGTAATCCAAATAAATCCACAAATAAACAACTCTATATGAAAATCAATGGAAAGAGTTTCAATAGCCAACAATGGAATCCACCATAATTAACTATCACTAACACTAATCACTAAATTAGCACTACACTAAACTACCATACTAACTATCACTAGAGATGGCAGTGGATCCTGGACCCGGTGGATCCAAATCCGTTTTATAGGATATGGATCTTCAAAATTTGGACCCGACGGATCCGGATCGGACCCGGATCCATTTCTGACGGATCGGATCTGGATCTGGATCTTATATTTGAGATCCGTATCCGGTCCAAATCCTACCCGTGGATCCATTTTTTATTAAATATATTCATAACCTAGAATGTAATTTTATAAGTATTTTCTTAAAATTTGCTAAGCACATCCTTGCAAGTTTAATTTTCAAAATAAGTTTAATTTATCCCCGCATTAACTCAAAAACAAAAAAATAAAGAGGTAACTTCGATAATAAAATCAATGTTATATTAGTGAATGACTAACATCTCCATAGACAAGTAGTTAAAATTATATTCACTTCATTTGTGAAGATTCCAAGCACATGCAAGTTCTGCATTGTGGAAATACTAGTCAGTATTTTTCACAACTATTGTCATTGTCCAACATTTTCAATTAATAGCTCACAATCAAAACGAGACAACGAACAAAATATCTCATATGAACATTTCAAAATTGAAACACAGTAAATTGTTAGCTAAGTAAAACTCGTTTGTCAGTTCAAAAAAAATTCTTAGCGAGGCAACTTTTTTTACATGTGGATCCAGATCCGATCCGTGGACCCAGTGGATCCGATGAATCCGGATTTGGATCTGATTTTTATGGACCCGATGGATCTGGATTCGGAACTAGATCTAGGCATGAAAAATGGATCTGGATATGGATCTATAAGATCCGGTCCAGATCCGATCCGTTGCCATCCCTAAGTATCACTCTTTAAGAGTATTCATCTCCACATCATCAAAACTGAGTAATGAAATGACCAAGTATGGTATTTATACTAAACAAGCTAAAGGAGACTAGACTAATTATTACAATAATACCCTTATTGAAGTAAGGGCCTTGTTTGATAGTCTTCTTTATGGATAATGGCTTGAATTTAGAAAATAACCTCTTTGCATGGCTAACGACCAGCGTTTCCCTCCATCTCATCTTCACTCCACGCGACCAAGCAATCATCTATACATCATACGCTCTCCTATAAAGATCCTCAAAGTTCTTCAAAGCCTCTCTTTGCATCAACATGACTTGTAGGGCTTGAAGTTCCTTGGCTCGGCCTCGAGTGAAGCAATATGAATCATGTGTGCTCCTCGAGATCGTATCATCCTCCCCTTCTTGAAAAGGATTCGTCCTCGAATCCGTACCTTGCAATACATAGAAGAGTATGAGTGCATATCCTCGCACGCAACAAACAAGGTAATCATCATAAGGTAAATGATAATACTTAAAGTAAGCAAAACATGCAACCAACACACTAAATAGCGAAATTTTATGATATAACAAGCATCATAAGAATCTAGAAAGACTATGTATCCCAATAATTCCCAAGACACTTCGCTATTCAAGATATGTTGACAAAATGGTTTATTAAATAACCCAATGCATTTAGGAAAACAAACATGCAAGTTCTAATTGGTCCTAGCAATCAAGAAGCACATATCTCCCCTTAAGCCAAGAAACAAGTGATCTTCCTCACGGCTAAGTGCAACATCACAAATAATATCAACCCAATTCAAGAGTCTAATCATCACACTAACCCATCCCAAGAAAGGAATCAGTCTAAAGTCAACACCGGGGTCAAATACAAAGGTATCCCTCACACTCTTTTGCTCACATTCTCCATGCAATCTCAGAATGAACTCAAGTAATAACACTAGGAAAGAATAACATGAATGATTATAAGTGCTACTACTATACTCATCACACACGGAAGTTACCTCCATGTCTTTAGAAAGACCAATAATATGCACGAGCCACGAGTACATACTGTTCGTGAAGGAAGTACAAGATGTGACATCATACCAAGTTGATGTCCAATGAGGTTCACTCCAAAACCCCCTTTTAAGTCCCCTCCTTTGATGAATCTTTACAAACAAGTTAATCACATAATCAAGTTCATCCAGAGAGAAAGAGTTTTACCTTTAAGCTCATCGATCCTATGCCAAGCTTTGAGTAGCATCTCCTCACCCTTTAGGTTAGAAGATCTAGCATAGTCCCTAAAAAAAGTAGGCTCTTTTTTTTCAAATCGCTCCCCTTCTTTAAAGAGCAATATTCACTTTCGGAAGCCTTTCCCAAATTTGACATTGGTCCATCAAGTGGGTCACAAACCCTCAAGAAGGACTTTTCGTCATCAGGGAGGGCATCCTCCTCCCATGGTGGATTACCAAATACCTTGTAGCCTCCAAATATGGCTATATGTTCATCATCACAACACATACCACCGTGCACTTCACTTTCAATAGTCATATCATCATCAATTAAAACATTATCCTTAAAGAGAGAACAATCAATAAACGATGAGGGTTCTAAACATGTAAGTTCACTCTTATAAAGACAATTGTCATTTTTTAAAGCAGTTTCCTTTTCATGACTGTTGACACCCAATTTTGTCCCATCTTTTATGATTTTATTTGTAATTTTTAATATTTTTGACACTTTAAAACAATTTTAAATTATAGGCATATATATGTATATACATCATTATTATTAGTATTATTTGCATATTTATTGTCATTTGCATTTTTTTTTTATATATCAGTCATACTTTATGTCTTAATAATATATTATGTTATTTTATTTTCGCAAAACGTCATTGCATTTTTGTTTTTTATTTTAGCACCAAGCATTTCACAAATATTATATTTTTATCATATTGTCATCTTTACAATTTATAAATTTTGCAAAGCTTTCTTTTTATATAATAAAACCCCTTTTATATTTTTAAACTCACAACCCACTTTTTATTTCCCCAACCCAAAACAATTTCTACCCAACCCAAGCTAAAACCCATTTTCGTCCAAGCCCAACCCATCACCCATTTATTTCCCCAACCCAAAACAATTCCTACCCAACCCAAACTAAAACCCATTTTCGTCCAAGCCCAACCCATCACCCATTTATTTCCCCAACCCAAAACAATTCCAAACCCATCCGAAGCCCATTCGGATCGGCCCACTCCCCTTTTAACTCCCAATATCCTTTAATCCCCCCTCCTTTTTAAAAACCAACAACCCTAAAAAAGGTGGAGGACTTTTCATTTTCCCTCCCAACCCAAGCCGCCGCAACCCATACCCCCTAACCCCGACGCGACCCCACACCCCATACCGGCGACCCCACATCGCCGGTCACCTCGTCACACACAACCCGACACACCCCATGCCCCCTATCCCTTAAAATCCGCAACCCATACCCCCAAAATCCGCTTCCAAAATCAGATTTTTTTAAAACCTTTTATTCAAGTTTCAAATTCGTTCTTGGGGAGGGTTAAACCATCTATAAATACCCCATGTTGTTCTTCATTTTTTGGAGGTTTTGGGGTCCGGTCCGAATCAAAAAGAATTAAAAAGGGGGCCCAAAATCGAGAAGAAAAGGTCGGTTTTTTTTTTGGGTGGGTTTTTGGTCCGAAAATCTCGTGGTTAAGTTTTGAAATCCGGAATCTTCTTAAAGGTATTTGTTCTCTTTTGCATGTGTTCTTCATATTAAAGAGTCCGAAAATATAGGTTAAAATTATTGGATTTTTGGTATGGAATAATCTGGAATTTTTGCTACTTTTCAACATTTTACGAATTCCGGATCGGGTCGACCCGATTTTTGAATAGATTTTCGATTTTGTGTTTTAATATTTTTGTTGTTGGTTATCGAAAATGTAAAAAAAAAAATAATAATAAAAATCAACTGTTCGGGTCGGGTCGACCGACCCGTTTTTGAATAATTTTCCGATTTTGTGTTTTAATATTTTTGTTGTTGGTTATCGAAAATGTAAAAAATAAAAAATAAAATCAACATTCCGGTCGCGGTCAACTGTTCCGGGTCGGGTCGATCCGGCAGAATAAATTTCCGATTTTATGTTTATTATTTTGTTGTTGGTTATCTGAAAATTCCAAAAAAATGTTTGATTCCGGGTCGGGTCATTTGTTCGAACCGGTCTCGATTTTTCGAATCCGGCTTCGGTCCAAAAATTTCGAAATTCGGGTATTATGTTTTAATTGCAAACTGTTTGTTTATTTTCACATTTTAACATCCGTACACGGATATCTTACTGTTTTAGTGATTTAAATAAATACTGCACTTAGGCCAATGAAATTAAATTCGAGGCCGCCTCCCTTCGGACATCATTTCTCGATTTTTTTACTTTACCGCTTTAATGCATTACTTCTTTACTGCTTTACTGCTTTGAATAAATACTGCATTGGCCGATGAAAAAATATCCGTCGATTTTTGAGGCCTCCACAGTTGTAAAGACGGAAAATAAAACTTTTGGGCAAGGATGAAACTTAAATCTTTTTCACCCGAGAGACCAACATGTTCGGTAGGCAAGGCAACTAAAATGACCAACGAGTCATGTGTTCGCAGCCACGACGTGATTGGAATGATCTTTTCAAAAATTTAAGTCTGAGCCCTCCGTAATCAGAACATTTATTGTTTTGGATACGGATCCGAAGTTATGTATATTCAATTGTTTCTAACCGTTTATTCTTGACAGCTTGCAAAGATAAAGTCAAAGAAGGCAAATACCCCTCGGAGATTATTTATTTTTGTTGTTGTCTTTTACTTTCTTTAATTCAGCTTTATTTTCATTCTGCATTGTAATATTATTGTACTCGTGAAATTATTGAAATATTTAGAATAGGTAGACATAGAATTAATTAATAGGGTCATCCAAAACTGAAAATTCATCGCTAGTTTATTTATTTTAGGCTCGGTTAGTTTTAAAATTGAAAATCGCTAGTTTGTTTATTTTAGCCCCGTTGCCCATAATAACACCTTGCATACATTTTTATCAATTTTCATACAAATGCATACTTGTACTTTTTTTTAGCTTTACATGTATATTAATGCCATACAAATGCATACTTGTACAAAATGCATCATTTTATTAACATCTTGCAATATTATTTTTATATGTATAAAAACATGCATTTTTCTTAGTATAACAATTAACCTGAATTTGATCGGATAACCGCAAGTTAGCGGATCTTAAAGGATGCCTAACCCCTTCCCTTTAGGATAATAAAGAACCCTTACCCAGAATCTCATTAGTTTCGTAGATCATAAAATCGGAGTTATTTTGCAGCATTTAGTTAGCAATCAGGTGTCCTAATTCACCTTAGAATAATTAGGTGGCGACTCCTCAAGCAAGCATTTTTGTCCAATCCAGAGGCGATCGACCCATCGCGTCGCGGAACCCGCAGGTCAAAATCGGGCGCGACAGCATGGCGACTCCACTGGGGATTTTCAGGTTCTTAACCATAGCAAATTCAGGTTAATTATTATTGTGCTTTATATTGCTCTTTATTTGATCTATTGTTTTTAATTGTTTGCTTTTGAAATTTTATATGTTTAACTGCTTTAATTGATACTTTCTTTTACTGCTTTTCTTAAATTGGCATTCCGCTCATATTTCTTCCACTCTGGAAAATTGACACTATCACACATTACACGCGAGGTGTGTTTTGCGCACCCGCAGACTTCTTTCAAATTTCCAAAATTTTAGGAGAGTTGGTATATGCGCGGAGTGTCCGGAACATCCGGTTGGCCGCGTAGCCTTCTCACTCGAGTAGTCCGCTCGGGAACCTTGAGTCTAGTTAGCCAAATCTTAGAAAATTTAGGATAGAGCTATACCACATTTTATTTTAAGTCATGCATACATACACTTTAGGTGGGCCGATACTTGGCATTGACTCCACAATTAAGAAATCCACCAAAATTGTCGACGGGTCTCGCTCCCCCAACGACCATCAGCATATTATTTGTAGCGTGATAATGATGGACTATCCAAGCCTAATCATGACATGTCGATATTGGAAAATGTACATACGTTTTGTCTTCATTTCTTACAAAAGCATTGCATTTTGACAGCTTGGATTATTTTGTCATTATCTCTAATATTTGGCGTTTAGGCTCACCTCTAGCATAAGAGAGGCTCCATGCATGTTAGGACGCACATTTAATTCCCGCACAATTTGTTTGCTATTTTTCTTCCTTTAACTCAGTACATATTATTTAATGCAATAAATACCTGCTTCAATTCTTTACATATCATACCATGTCGCTTGCAACTCTGGGACAGAAATTGTGTCACTGCCCTAGGATAAAACGTTCTTGAACATCAAGACTCGGGCCTCGTGCAGCAATCAGGGGAGTTTTTGACTATACTGTCACTCTCCTACATTTTATTATTCTTTTAGTGACTTTCCTCCTTTCACCCGGTGCTCTTATTTTGCAGGAAATCATCCTCGCGAACAGTCGGGGCGGTCGTTTTAAAACATTATCTCTGGATATACTCTGAGAAAGAATAAACCCAAAGGCTTTCACAAAGATGACCGGAAGATGTTTCGACTGGAAAAGTCAGCCAACACCAGAGTCAACGAGGCGTCACTTTAGTTGTCTATACTTGTTTTTTATATATATTTTGCAAATTCAGTTGATATGCTTAATTTTCGTTACATAATTCATTTATATCATACATTGTTACAACATATCCTCACGAACTACGAGTGTCTGATTCTCACTGTACGGTGTGATACGTAGGTAGCCCTTCTCGGGTTCGACAGCACTAAAAAAAAATCAAAAAAAAAAAACGTACTTCCTTGTCCACCTTAGATAGGGACATATCTGGTTTATCAATCTTTTTCATTACATTCTATTGTGGACAATCATTTTTTTTCTCCATTGCATTCATATATGGACAATCACTTTTTCATTGCATACAGTTTTTACTTACTATCCTATCGTGGATAAATCATTTTTCAATCATACATTTTTATAACCTTTTGCACGAACTACGCACACCTGATTCTCGTCAAAGATGAGATACGTAGGCAGCCCTATTTGGGGTTCGGTACCCTTTATTCAAAAAAAAAAAACAAAATATATATATATTTTCTAAGAATCATTGATGGACTTGGTTGATACCAACACAGTTAAGAGTGTGCATAGGAAAGAACAACCGGAGAAGACTGACTTCGTGGTAAACCATAGATTCTTCTGGTACCTCTTATTCACGCCTGTGTTGACGCTTAAAAATTGTTTTGCATGCTTCCAAGGTATGAACGAAGCCAACCTCATCGTTTCATATGCATTGTGTGGTGAGTTTTAGAATAAGTTCAATTGCATTGCATTGTGATCTAGAACTTGGCTCGAATGTTTGTTGAGGCGAAATCCTGAGTAACACTTGGTATAGGAAAGGATCGTAGGCTTTCTTTGATCCGTTTGAGCCTTTTCAGCTTACCAAATAACATTATCCATAGTACTCCCCCTTTGAGCCTAAAGCCTATTTTTTTTTAACAACCACATATTATGCCTATACCCTTTCTGAGTGCGTGCACGCACTATCCCTCTCTTGGCCCGACTTCCTTGAGCGCATCAGAAATGTGCAAATTGCTGAAAATGATCCGAGTTGAAGTTGCAATGTTCCCAAAAGAGGAAATGAAACAAAACAAAGGGACGACTTCACAAAAAATGAAGTAAAAAGCCCCGACAATATCAAAATCAAAAAAAAAAAAAAAAAAAAACTCCGAAAAAGGGGGAAAAACTCCAAACGAAATATTCAAAAGAAGTCGGTACAAAATAAAGGGGGCAAAAAGAAGCAAATCGGCATCAAGGCACACAAATACAAAGCGCGGACATATTCCAACGCTCAAGGAAGGATTAGTCACTCCTTACCCAAATGATATCCTTTCCTTTCCCCAAGCCTACATTACAAACCCATAACAAGCCCTACATGATCCTATACCAAGGGTTCTCACATTACTGGATACTTACATGACGGCCAAGCCTATGGTATCACAATTGAATGTATTGAACATCTTTCTGAGGGTGAGTGTACTTCTCTAGACGTCCCAAAGTTCAAAATACTGAAATACATTTGAGAAAGGGACTTTCTTTCAGTGAGGGCATTTGAAACATGAGGTTGCATATGTCAAAACCTTGGCTTGAAGCAAGTGTTGATCCTCAGGTATGTCTGAGGTAGCATCTGAAGCTGTAGGAATTACCCTGAAGTCAGCCTCGGTTATACAGAGAGCAGTAACGGAAACCCTAAGCACATTACTAATTGTTGGTACCAACTGAAGTCAAAATATAATTATGTCTTTTTCATATTTTCAAAAAAAAAAACAACAAAACAAAAAAAAACCTTGCAAAATATATTGCATCATTTTTCAAACTCTACTCACTCTTTTACAAAAAAAAAAAAAAAACATTCTACAAATACAAATCTCTTTTGCCGCATGAACTACGTTATGACCTGATTCCCTCGGCGGGATACGTAGGCGGCCACATCAGCTTCGGTCTCATTTTTAGAAAACCCTTACAAAATCCTTTTGTCATGAACTACGTTATGACCTGATTCCCTTGGCGGGATACGTAGGCGGCCACATCGGCTTCGGTCCCATTTTCAGAAAATCCTTACAATCTCTTTTTCCACATGAACTACGTTATGACCTGATTCCCACGGCGGGATACGTAGGCAGCCACATCGGCTTCGGCCCCATTTTTGAAAAAAAAAAAATTCTTCACAATCCCTTTTGCTTACAACGAACTACGTTATGACCTGATTTCCTTTGTCGGAATACGTAGGCGGCCTATATCGGCTTCGGTCACACCATTGGAATTTTTCTTCCATTATCTTGCACACAACGCAATGTGCTTACATGATTGCCTTAACAGGACAAGCAAGTGGCCCGCAAAAACTCGGCTTTATCCAGTTGGAAGTTCATCATCTTTATATATATACCAGAAACTGGGGCATTTTTTTAAAGGGTTCACTACAAGAATATGCCAATGGACTTGGAAAAATGCCAGACATCTATGTCTTCAATCCAAACAAGTCTGAACTTGTGAGCGTCCAGAGCCAAAGCTACAAAGTCAACGCGAATCAACCGCCCCTCCCCCCAAACTCACAAATTTCTTTGAGTGCAGGTCTTCAGGTTAACAAAGGCGGAAAGCCGCGACATGAGGCTTAATTTCACAAAGAATTCCCGCATCGCCGCTCACCACAAGGATCACGTTCCTATTGGACGTCTGCACAAAAAAAAACATCATCTTGACCTACAGGGTCCCAGCTGCTATGTCCGTACAAGGACGATATTTCGACTCACAGAGTCATATTTCTCATCCTTATCCATTCCTTTTACATCGCTTATGTCTGCGCATTAACTTTTAATCTAGATTGATGACATAACAATTCGCCCTTAGGGTCACACTCTGCATCACGTCTAAGCAACGACGTCATTATATTTCGTCTATGCAACGACGACATCTGCATCACGTCTAAGCAACGACGTCATTTCAGGCGCCCACCTCCTAATGCGGGTATTTTAATTTCTGTCAGGCGCCCACCTCCTAATGCGGGTATTTAAATTTATGTCAGGCGCCCACCTTCTAATGCGGGTATTTAAATTTATGTCAGGCGCCCACCTTCTAATGCGGGTATTTTAATTTCTGTCAGGCGCCCACCTTCTAATGCGGGTATTTTAATTTCTGTCAGGCGCCCACCTCCTAATGCGGGTATTTTAATTTCAGTCAGGCGCCCACCTCCTAATGCGGGTATTTAAATTTCTGTCAGGCGCCCACCTCCTAATGCGGGTATTTCAATTTCAGTCAGGCACCCACCTCCTAATGCGGGTATTTCATTTTCAGTCAGGCGCCCACCTCCTAATGCGGGTATTTCATTTTCGGTCGAGCACCCACCTCCTAATGCGAGTATTTTATTTTCGATCGAGCACCCACCTCCTAATGCGGGTATTTCATTTTCAGTCAGGCGCCCACCTCCTAATGCGGGTATTTCAATTTCAGTCAGGCGCCCACCTCCTAATGCGGGTATTTCAATTTCAGTCAGGCACCCACCTCCTAATGCGGGTATTTTAATTTCAGTCAGGCGCCCACCTCCTAATGCGGGTATTTTAATTTCAGTCAGGCGCCCACCTCCTAATGCGGGTATTTCAATTTCAGTCAGGCACCCACCTCCTAATGCGGGTATTTTAATTTCAGTCAGGCGCCCCCCTCCTAATGCGGGTATTTTAATTTCTGTCAGGCGCCCACCTCCTAATGCGGGTATTTTAATCTCATCACACCTATGCAACGACGCCATCTGCATAACGTCTAAGCAACGACGTCACCTGATCACGCTTATGCTACATCATCATCTGCGTTGGGGAAGTACTTCGAACGTTGTTCCGCCATTCCCAGTATCTCACCACATCTGCAACCAGTGTCATCATAAGTCGACACTGGGGCATTATTTCTTGAATGTGCACCATCTTTTGCAACTTTTCTCCCCCCTCGGGGTTCTATTTCTTACCATGCATCTCTAATCTTCCCTCGAGTCCCGATGATCAGGACAAAATTGGCTACTCAGTCAACTTCTTTGGCCGAAAACTCTTTCATCGTCTCCGACCAAAGAGGGGCATCTGTTGACACCCAATTTTGTCCCATCTTTTATGATTTTATTTGTAATTTTTAATATTTTTGACACTTTAAAACAATTTTAAAATATAGGCATATATATGTATATACATCATTATTATTAGTATTATTTGCATATTTATTGTCATTTGCATTTTTTTTTTATATATCAGTCATACTTTATGTCTTAATAATATAATATGTTATTTTATTTTCTTAAAACGTCATTGCATTTTTGTTTTTTATTTTAGCACCAAGCATTTCACAAATATTATATTTTTATCATATTGTCATCTTTACAATTTATAAATTTTGCAAAGCTTTCTTTTTATATAATAAAACCCCTTTTATATTTTTAAACTCACAACCCACTTTTTATTTCCCCAACCCAAAACAATTTCTACCCAACCCAAGCTAAAACCCATTTTCGTCCAAGCCCAACCCATCACCCATTTATTTCCCCAACCCAGAACAATTCCTACCCAACCCAAACTAAAACCCATTTTCGTCCAAGCCCAACCCATCACCCATTTATTTCCCCAACCCAAAACAATTCCAAACCCATCCGAAGCCCATTCGGATCGGCCCACTCCCCTTTTAACTCCCAATATCCTTTAATCCCCCATCCTTTTTAAAAACCAACAACCCTAAAAAAGGTGGAGGACTTTTCATTTTCCCTCCCAACCCAAGCCGCCGCAACCCATACCCCCTAACCCCGACGCGACCCCACACCCCATACCGGCGACACCACATCGCCGGTCACCTCGTCGCACACAACCCGACACACCCCATGCCCCCTATCCCTTAAAATCCGCAACCCATACCCCCAAAATCCGCTTCCAAAATCAGATTTTTTTTTAAACCTTTTATTCAAGTTTCAAATTCGTTCTTGGGGAGGGTTAAACCATCTATAAATACCCCATGTTGTTCTTCATTTTTTGGAGGTTTTGGGGTCCGGTCCGAATCAAAAAGAATTAAAAAGGGGGCCCAAAATCGAGAAGAAAAGGTCGGTTTTTTTTTTGGGTGGGTTTTTGGTCCGAAAATCTCGTGGTTAAGTTTTGAAATCCGGAATCTTCTTAAAGGTATTTGTTCTCTTTTGCATGTGTTCTTCATATTAAAGAGTCCGAAAATATAGGTTAAAATTATTGGATTTTTGGTATTGAATAATCTGGAATTTTTGCTACTATTCACTGTTTTACGAATTCCGGATCGGGTCGACCCGGTTTTTGAATAGATTTTCAGATTTTGTGTTTTAATATTTTTGTTGTTGGTTATCTGAAAATGTAAAAAAAAAAATAATAATAAAAATCACTGTTCCGGGTCGGGTCGACCCGGTTTTTGAATAATTTTCCGATTTTGTGTTTTAATATTTTTGTTGTTGGTTATCTGAAAATGTAAAAAATAAAAAATAAAATCACTGTTCCGGGTCGCGGTCACTGTTCCGGGTCGGGTCGATCCGGAAATAAATTTCCGAGATTTTATGTTTATTATTTTGTTGTTGGTTATCCGAAAATTCCAAAAAAATGTTTGATTCCGGTCGGGTCACTTTATTCGAACCCAGTGTCGATTTTTCGAATCTGCTTCATCCAAAAATTTCGAATTCGGGTATTACGTTTTAATTGCAAACTTTGTTTGTTTATTTTCACATTTTAACATCCGTACACGGATATCTTACTTGTTTTAGTGATTTAAATAAATACGCACTTAGGCCAATGAAATTAAATTCGAGGCCGCCTCCTTCGGAC
The DNA here is from genome assembly GCA_034509755.1 of Anisodus tanguticus. Lineage (NCBI taxonomy): Eukaryota > Viridiplantae > Streptophyta > Magnoliopsida > Solanales > Solanaceae > Anisodus > Anisodus tanguticus. The sequence continues at coordinate 39,272,372 of CM067554.1, forward strand.
ATCATTTCTCGATTTTTTTACTTTACCGCTTTAATGCATTACTTCTTTACTTGCTTTACTTGCTTTGAATAAATACGCATTGGCCGATGAAAAAATATCCGTCGATTTTTGAGGCCTCCACGGTTGTAAAGACGGAAAATAAAACTTACGGGCAAGGATGAAACTTAAATCTTTTTCACCCGAGAGACCAACATGTTCGGTAGGCAAGGCAACTAAAATGACCAACGAGTCATGTGTTCGCGACCACGACGTGATTGGAATGATCTTTTCAAAATTTAAGTCTGAGCCCTCCGTAATCAGAACATTTATTGTTTTGGATACGGATCCGAAGTTATGTATATTCAATTGTTTCTAACCGTTTATTCTTGACAGCTTGCAAAGATAAAGTCAAAGAAGGCAAATACCCCTCGGAGATTATTTATTTTTGTTGTTGTCTTTTACTTTCTTTAATTCAGCTTTATTTTCATTCTGCATTGTAATATTATTGTACTCGTGAAATTATTGAAATATTTAGAATAGGTAGACATAGAATTAATTAATAGGGTAGTCCAAAACTGAAAATTCATCGCTAGTTTATTTATTTTAGGCTCGGTTAGTTTTAAAATTGAAAATCGCTAGTTTGTTTATTTTAGGCCCGTTGCCCATAATAACACCTTGTATACATTTTTATCAATTTTCATACAAATGCATACTTGTACTTTTTTTTAGCTTTACATGTATATTAATGCCATACAAATGCATACTTGTACAAAATGCATCATTTTATTAACATCTTGCAATATTATTTTTATATGTATAAAAACATGCATTTTTCTTAGTATAACAATTAACCTGAATTTGATCGGATAACCGCAAGTTAGCGGATCTTAAAGGATGCCTAACCCCTTCCCTTTAGGATAATAAAGAACCCTTACCCAGAATCTCATTAGTTTCGTAGATCATAAAATCGGAGTTATTTTGCAGCATTTAGTTAGCAATCAGGTGTCCTAATTCACCTTAGAATAATTAGGTGGCGACTCCTCAAGCAAGCATTTTTGTCCAATCCAGAGGCGATCGACCCATCGCGTCGCGGAACCCGCAGGTCAAAATCGGGCGCGACAATGACTATCTATATGATCAACCTCACCACCATCGTCACTAAGTTGAGGTTCATTAAGAACATCACCAATTTCCTCAATTGGTGGACTATCATAGCAAACAAATTGATCAACACAAGTAACCACACTAGTTGGACGCGAATCAATTTTGCTAGAAGAATTAATTCGGTCATCGTTAGGATCAACTAGTATGTGAGCTATCATATCACATGACAACGTACTAACATGCAAATCACAAGTGTCAACACTAGGTGAACACAAATTGATCTCACAAGAAGAATCAATTCGGTCATCAATAGGATCAACTAGTGGGAAAACACCCATTGCAACAACATTATCAACAACCTTTAAAGAACTAAGCTCATTACATTGTAAAGATTCATTAAGTTCAACTAAGTACAAGCTATCATTCACACTCAAGTCAACAACATGAACATTTACATTAATTGGAGTGTCAAGATTAGCTATTTTACCTTGAAGTTCAAACAAAGTGTCTTCTTTACCATGGTTTTCAATAGTGGAGCACATTTGCTCTTTTGGGAAGCCTTTAACTACCTCATGAACTTTCAAAGTTTGAGGTTGATATTTCAGTTTTCTTCCAAGAATACCTGCACCATTATCAAGACAACTAGAAAATAAGGAAAAGTTACATGAGTTAGAATTGGGTTGTGACAACCCTCTTACATCACTCCATACAACCTCTCTTTTTTCCTCTCTAGAGTTGTCTCTTTTCTCTTCCTTACTTCTCTCTCTATTTCATGGGAGTTGGGGCAAGTTCTAAGAATCTCTTGTGAAGGATTTGGTGAACCCTTCACTTTTTCTATCCCGTTGGCTTCACTTGGAGTAGTCTTCTCTTCTTGTAGTGGTTCTTTCCTTTTCAGAATGTGATTGGTTAGCTCCTTCTTTCCATATGGATTGACAAAGCGACACCTCCAAAATTCCTTCAAGGCACTCCAAGTCTCAATTGGGTGCCCCTTTACCTTTTCAGGCTCCCAATGTTTCATAAGGGCTCCTCTTAGGGTGCTTGAAGCTAGCTCTAATTTCTTCTCTTCCAAGTAGTTGTAGCATTTAAAGATCTCATCCAACTTGTGCTCCTATTCAAAGTAATCTTCTTTACTAGATTTTGTACACAAAGTTGGCAACTCTATGTTGGAATGTTGCTTACTTGCATTCGCCTCGAGATTAGGATTCATGGGTGGAAATAGAAGTTTTCCTCTAGCATCCACTATGCACTCGTACCATTCATGCTCATATGGAATCCTATGGTATTCGAACCAAGGATAAACTAAACATATGTGACAAGTATCCATGGGAAGCACATCACACCAAATCTCCTCTTGGTACTCACCATGTGTAATGAATACCTTCACTTTCCTATCAACCCAATACCATCCCTCGTCATAATAAGGATACCGTCTCATCACACAAGTTATCCTCAACCATTCAACCACATGAGGGCTGATGAAGTTTGTATAACAATCATCATCATGCACAAGAGAGAATCCCGCACATCCACAAACATTCACCTTGGTTTTGATAGTTCACCTCTTTGGATCAATCCCCTCTTGATACATTGGGTTCCATCTACTCCCAATGCCTATCGATGTTTCCCTCCTACCTTCATCATATCCATATTAAGAACATGGCACATTTGTATTAGGATAAGGAACATAAGACATTGTACTTCTTGAAGTAGGAAATGTACACTCTCTTTTCCTTCTAGGATGACTTTTACCTCCTCCAACCCACACACTTATACCATCTCGCTTAGTATAGGAAATATCACGAGGGGATGCACGTGAATATCCTCTAGAAAATTCACACTCAAGTCCACTACCCTCACGGTCATATTCACCACAAAGTGCATAACCACTTGATTCATGTTCATCACAACTCCCTATTTCATGCGACTCTTCATAAATTGATTCATGAGGTATGTGTGAGAAAGAACTATACCTCAAGTCGCCTCCATATACGTGGTGTGGAGTATGATGATCTTCATAACCATCGTCTTCACCATATGACTCTTCATTAGGCTCTTCTACTCCCTCATCTTGTTCATAAGATCCATTTACCTTATATTCGCCTCCAGAGTAGTGTTGTTCACCATCATATGGTTCATGACCATAGTGACCACCATCGTCTCCATAAGCTCCATCATCATCATGGTCATAACCTCCGTCACTATAGGCATAGCCTCCCATATCATCATCATAAGATCCCAAAGCGATAAATTATATGTTTTCTTACAACTCCTCTCCTTATGACCCCTCTTCATGTACCTACAAAACGAGCAAAGAAGTTAGTAGCAAAAGTTCCTCACACCACTCGTATTTGCACTCAAGTCTTATCACAACCTAATGATTCTTCCAAAGTTGGTATAAAAACCAATTGTCCAATCAATTCATACGGTTGCTAAGTTTTGTGGAAGAATAGATTCTTGTTTAAGGAATGATGGATGACTCAAAACAAAACAAACGGACAAGAACCAAAGAAGTTCAACAAAATAAAACAGAAAAACTTAAGAAAAATTAGCACGAAATAAAAATGAGACTCAAGAACTAGTTAACAATCAAGTAAAAATAATTACTAATTGTTAATTAGCTTAGAAAATTAAAGAAGTGAGAAGGAAAGAAGAAAAAATGATTTTTAACACTTAGAAAAAATTTGGAAATATTGGGAAGAAAGTGATGAAATTCAAGAATTAATTAACAAATAAGTATGTTTAATTACTTTATGTTAATTAATTAGAAGTACTAAAATAATAAGAATATGATAAATAATCAAACCCGGAGAAATTTGGGTGAAAAATGGCTTAAAATTCACTTTGGAACAAGCTAAAGCCTTTTCAGTGCTATAGCACTCACTAAGGCACTGATGTAGAAACTAATAGAATGACAACTCTCTGAAGTTGGACCCACGCGCCAACAAGGCACGACTGGGCGTGGATTGCTGACAAGGCTGGCTGATGAGACAGCCACGCGTGCAGGCGCTGATGCGTTGGTGCCTTCGTGGCACTGATGTGGTGGGTCCTGCTGACGTGGAATTTTGGATTTTTTTAAAAAAATCTGAAAATGGCTGAAATTGGAGGCCCCACCAAACCTAAAACCTTTTTTTTCCCTAGAAACACTTTTTGATCCTTTGAAGATTTTTGGATCAAACACATCTTTTGGATCTTCTTCTTTATGAAGATTTAAAGTTCTTCAAGAACAATAAATTTCCAATCACATCTAAATCAACCCTAAATTGCACCAAAATTTAAATTTGAGCTCTCCTTGATGTAGAGAATCAAACCTAATAGGTTTCAAGTTCCAATTTCACCTTCTTCAACATGACCCACTTTCAAGTTCTTGAAGCTTTAAAGGTCCTTCAACGGTGGATTCTTCAATACTTGTTCAAATGACCTCCAATTCCCACCAAATTCAATATCCAAGCTCTCTTGATGAGTAGAACAAAACTCACCAACTTTTGAGGCCAATATCACCTTTCACCAAATCCCACTTTCAAGTTTCAAACCTTGAAACTCCAACAATGGTAGAATGCTCAAAACACCTCAAAATTGAATGAAACTTGAAATTTAGGTTTAACTAACACTAGGAAATAAGAATCAGGGTCAAAACAACAAAATTAACAAAAAATTATTTTTGGGAATTTTTGAAATTTCGTTTTTTTTTTTGTTTTTCAAAATAGAAAAACCTAAATTGTAGATACAATCCTTTAGCCTAAGCTTTGATACCAAATGATACGATCCGACTTATAAAAGATATAGATTCAAACAACAAAAACGCGGAAACTAAAATAACAAAAAAATTAGGGATGAGAATAGAGAGATAGAAGCAAGACACAAAGAGTAATGATTCTATGGGCAAACTTAGGTATATGAAACATAAATCCTTCCAATTGGAATCAACCCTAAGAACCTATACTATTTGATCTTCAACCAAGAGTAATCCAAATGAATCCACAAATGAACAACTCTATATGAAAATCAATGGAAAGAGTTTCAATAGCCAACAATGGAATGTACCATAATTAACTATCACTAACACTAATCACTAAATTAGCACTACACTAAACTACCATACTAACTATCACTCTTTAAGAATATTCATCTCCACATCATCAAAACTGAGTAATGAAATGACCAAGTATGGTATTTACACTAAGAAAGCTAAAGAAGACTAGAATGGTTATTACAATAATACACTTAATGAAGTAAGAGCCTTGTTTGATAGTCTTTTTTATGGATGATGACTTGAATTTAGAAAATAACCTCTTTGCATGGCTAACCACCATCGTTCCCCTCCATCTCATCTTCGCTCCACGCGACCAAGTAATCATCCATACGTCATACACTTTTCTATAAAGCTCCTCAAGGGTCTCCAAAGCCTCTCTTTGCATCAACATGACTTGTATCAATTTGAATCATGTGTGCTCCTCGGGATCGTATCACCGAGTCAATGACTCGACTAAGTGATGAATGACATTCCAACGAAATTGACGAAACTTCGTAAATGACGCATTTACACCCAAGTTTGACTTTGGTCAAACTTCGCCTTTCTTTAACTTAAAAATTTTCAAATTTACTAAAACCAATTCAAAACGTACCTGATAGACTCGGGAATCATGACACCCATCCCCATAAGTCATAAATACACAAATGAAGCCACGGGAATGGTATTTTGGAGAATTTTAGGTAAAAAGCTCAAAACAACTAGTCGAGTCGTTACATTTATCCTAATATATATGGAATTGACAAATACCAACATTGAGGATTAGGACAAGAAAATCACCTCAAAATGAGGAGAAAGCTATCTGATGGTAATGCGGGTGGTTGCTGCCCAGTTTTGATTCCGATATCAATGTATGTCCATTTTATTGTTAGATAATCTAATAATTTATCACTGCTTGTAGTAGGTGTTATGAATATGCTTCACGAAAATTGGTTTGAATTGTGTGAATAATTTCACAAAAAAATTGTGTCAATGAAATAGAACTAGGACCTGTTATTCTACTTGGCTTGTTTCAGTTTATTGTAGTTGTAATTATAGTGTTTTCTGCTCCCTTTTTTCAGTAGCTTATAAGTTTTGTAACCTTTAATGCAACCTCTGCAGGAGAACTATCATATTCAAGGAGAATATGAAAAAAATGCAAAAATTCAGCTCAAGCACTGTTGGAAAGTCTACAAGGACAGCAAGCTGACAATAATATCTCAACTTCCCAAGATTTGCAGCAACAAATTAGTCGTGATCAACTTGAATTCTTCTTCTAGCTCTAATGAAGCCAACTCACAACAGAAAGAGGAGCTCTTAGTGGTCAATATTAGAGGTCATAAATAAACTTAATGCAGTTGTTGAATTGGAATATTGGGGTTCGATTGGTTGGTTAAAACTGTCATATCTTCGAAGTGCTTCTGTTTACTTGTACTTGCTCTTGTTTAGCTATTATGTATTTGAGTCTGAAATGAAGAAGCTAACTCTTCATCTTCTATTATTGTTAACAAAAGAGTTGAATTCCTCTTTCCTGGAAATATAAAAATGCAATCCTGCTATCTGATTAATGTTGATGATGCTTGTTAAAATGATAGATACTTCGACTGGAGAAGTTGCAACTAGATGGAGTTTGGAACTTGAAAAAAATTTAAAAGATTATGGTGGAACTCAACGGGGATGGACAAGGAAGTGACAATGGTTCAAACTTCCTTGTGAGATTTCTTTGCTAACTGTCTAAACTCTTTAAGGTTCAATTAGTGTATCTTTTGTCATTAGATATTGACTTATGAATATAAACATATTTGAAGGAGAATTTTGAGTTTGATTATGCTGTTGGAATTAAATGGGTGATGTGTTGTTTATGCGAAGGATTTATAGCTATACAATTATAGGGTTAAAGTCCTATTATAAAAAGGAGTATATATTGTAATAACTATATGTAATTTAAGTCCTATTCTAGGCTCTTCAGCTTTTGGCTCTGACGATTTTTGTCCAGAAGTGTGTTCAGCTGCAGTCCGCAGAACAAGTATGCGATCCGCAAAACAGCTTCAGTGCTTCAGATTTGTGACTGATCTGAACTTGTCGTTTGATCGCAGGACCGGATTGCAGTCTGCAGAACAGGAATGCGGACCGCAGATGGTCATCGCAGTTTTGGCTTCCTAACTCTTCTTTCACTATCAGCTTATGTGGTCGTGAGTCCCCATTTGCGATCCGCGGTCTGGTTATGCGGTTCGCAAAGTGGGTCTTCTTCTGCACTTCTTCAGTTTTTTTGATACTTTTGTCCACTTTTATGCACTTTTTTCATTTTCTAGTATCCCAAGGTAAAAATTCTATAAAAATGTAAAATAAGATACGAAACATATAGGAAAGAAGCATTGAGAACATAAAATGTCTAAGAAGTTGGCAACAAACGTGTCATTAAATTATGCATTAATGTTTTGGGTTTGAGCTAGTTCTCACCAGTTCAGGTTGACAAATATATCGTGTAAATTAGAATTGTAATTAAACTAGTGTACAAACTTACCATAGTTGTAGAATTCTTGTACAGTATGATTAGAATTTAGAAGTATATTATGAATAGGATTTTCCATATTTGTAGATTGTAACTTGTATATATACCCCCATTCATTAATGAAAATAATCAAGAGATTATTTCTTTCATGGTATCAGAAGTCTAGGGCTAAAATACCTTCTCTCCAACACTTCTATTGCCCCCTTTTTTTCTCGGTTTTCGTGCTCAATTCTCGGATTCCATGAATTTTTGCTCCTCCACTTTTCCCAAATTTTCTTCCAAATCCCTAATTCACCTATTGTTCTTCGTTATGTCTACGTCAAAGAACATGTTTCATCTTACCCTTACAGTTTCCAACATCAAGAACCACATCCATATTGTTCTTGAAATGAAAAATGTCCAATACACGACGTGGGCGGAATTATTCAAAGTTAACGCACGCTCGCATCAAGTCCTCCATCACATAATCCCCTCGGTACCTTGTGTGGAGAATGTGCCTACCCCCGAGGATAATCCTACGTTATGGACAACCCTTGATGCTACCCTTGATGCTACCGTTCTCCAGTGGATTGATTCCACTATCTCTACAGACCTCTTACATATGATTATTGAACCCGACACTACGGCGATGGACACTTAGAATATGGTGCTTGATATATTCCAAGATAACAAGAATTCCCGTGTTGTCACTCTTGAGCAGGAATTTTCCCATGTTAACATGGAAGATTTTCCTACCGTCTCGGCCTATTGTAAATGGTTGAAATAATTAGAGGACAAACTTCGCAATGTTAGTGCGTCCTTTATCAATGATCGTCTTGTTCTTCATATGGTTGTAGACCTATTTGAGGCCAATAATGACGTTGGAACACTACGTCGTCGGAGTAATCCTCTACCACCGTTTTATCAGGCCTGTTCCACGCTCAAGTTGGAAGAGGTCGGTTTGGATAAAAAGGTGGTTACCGGAGCAAATTATGTCGTGATGATGACCACGTCCGACGACCCTCACTCATTCTCTGGAAATTCGAGCCAAAATCATAACAAAGGTGTTGGAAAAAAGGGCGAACATTGCAAAAATAATGGCAAAAACCGCGGTGGCAATCGCGGTGGTGGGGGAAGACGGAAGACTGGCGGCAGCAGCAGTGGGCCTCGGAGTAGTGGGCCATAAGCCAACTGGCCCCAGCCATGGGCCCCTGGCAGTGGGGCTGGGCCAGTGGCCCAACAACCCCTATTTTCCACCTTATCTGAACCCGGGAAACTGGGCTAAGTTCCAGCCAAATTCCAGGCCCAGTTTCTCAGTCCAACACAGTAGAGGAAGATATAGTTCTGGGCCGGGGTAGTAGGCATGCCTGCTTGGGCCTCGGCCTTCCCAGGCATTCCATATTGCGGGCCCAAATCAGATCCCGACGCCTACAGATATTGAGGCCGCAATGCATACACTTGGATTAACTCTTCCGGACCCAAATTGGTACATGAACACCGGCGCCACTTATCATATAACGTCCGATCAAGGTACTCTCTCATCTTATTCTAATTTGAGCAAAAATCATGGTAGAATTGTTGGTAACGACAACTCAATTCTGATTCGCGGTTATGAACATACAACTTTGTCTCCCCCACATCCACATCTAGTTTTAAAAAATACCCTTCATTCCCTTAACTTAATTAAAAATTTAGTGTTTGTCCTAAAATTCACCACTAATAATTGGGTTTCTGTTAATTTTGATCCCTTTGGGTTTTCTGTGAAGTATTTCAAAACGGGGATACCTCTAATGAGATACATAGTAGGGAAGAGCTTTATCCAATCACAACTATCACCACTTCCACAAGTCAAGTCATGCCGTCTACTTTTGCCTCCCTTGCTCCTTCCTTGTGGCATGCATGTTTGGATCATCCGGGATCGTCTATTATTTCTTGTTTGCATAAAATAATTTTATTTCTTGTAAGGGTACGCGTAGTACTCCACTTTGTCCTTCTTGTCTGTTAGGGAAACATGTTCGATTACCATTTGTAGCCTCTACTTCTCGTACTTTGATGCCTTTTGACGTTATTCAAAGTGATTTATGGACATCTCCCGTTTTAAGTTCTTTGGGCCATCGTTATTATGTCTTATTTTTGAATGATTATTCTAATTATTTGTGGACCTTTCCGTTATCCAAAAATTCTCAAGTTTTTTCCACTTTCTTAAAATTTAGAGCATTATCTGTACCCAATTCGAACGAAAAATTAAAATATTCAATGTGACAATGGCAAGGAATAAGATAATGAGTTGTTTCGGAAATTTTGTGATGCTAATGACATAGTTTTTCATTTTTCTTGTCCTCGTACATCCTCACAAATGGGAAAGCCAAACGGAAAATTCATACCATTAATAATATTATCCGAACTTAATTAGCATATGCTTCCGTACCCCTTCTTTTTGGCATCATGCACTACAAATGGCTACTTACCTCCTTAACGTACTTCCTACCAAAGGGTTAGCATATGAATCTCCCCTTAAAAGTCTCTATAATAAGAATTTTTCATATTCACATCTTAGGGTCTTTGGATGTTTATACTATCCACTTTTTCCGTCAACTATAATTAATAAACTTCAAGCCAGTTCTACCGCTTATGTATTTTTGGGTTATCCATCTAATCATCGTGGTTACAAATGTTTTGATTTATTTTCTAATAAAATCATAATTAGTCGCCATGTTATTTTTTATGAAACCCAATATTTGTTTACTAAAGTGAGTAGTCTCGTGCCTAGTTCGTATAATTTTTTTAGATGACGAGGCCTCACCATGTATTATTCACCATTTATCGGACTTGTCCAGTGACTAAAATACGCCAGTAGGCCCACTGCCTGTTGGCCCACATAGTCCCATTACCTCTGTTCCGCCGATTCTGCCCAGTGAGCCAGAAACACGGCCCAATACCGATCTCGGTACTGTTCCAGTGTTCTAGCCTACTCCGGTAATTGGGCCAGCAGGCCCGATTCCTGCTGGCCAGTCCGTCACCGTCCTGCACATTGCCCAAAATCCACCCAACTCTACCCTGAGTCAAGGACCTGTTACTCGTAGTCAAAGGAGTATTTTTAAACCAAAACATTATTTTAATTTCAATTCTAATGTCTTTAAATCCCCATTACCACGTAACCCTGTGTCTGCACTACATGACCCGAATTGGAAATTGGCTATGACCGACGAATATAATGCTCTTATTGAAAATAAGATGTGGGAGTTAGTACCCCGTCCATCTAGTGTTAATATTATACGGTCTATGTGGATTTTTACTCATAAAGAAAATTCTGACGGTTCTTTTGAGAGGCATAAGGCTCGTCTTGTAGGTGATGGTAAAACTCAACAAGTTGGAGTGCATTGTGGTGAGACGTTTAGTCCAATGGTCAAACAGGCTACCATTCACACTGTTCTCAACTTGGCTCTCTCAATAGCATGGCCCATTCATCAGTTGGATGTGAAGAATGCGTTCTTACACGATGATCATAGTTGTAAAATTCTTGTACAAGTATGATTAGGATTTAGAAGTATATTATGAATAAGATTTTCCATATTTATATATTGTAACCTGTATATATACCCCATTCATTAATGAAAATAATTAAGGGATTATTTCTTTCAACGTTTCATATAGGTGATTTTAGATTTGCTTCATCTTCATTCATTATTTTTTCATACCATAGAAGCTTCATATAGAGGATTATATAAGTCGTGGTTGGACCTATTAAATTACTATTGAGGACTGCTGAATTGTGGGAAATGATGAAGTTGAAAAAAATACAAATTGACTAGTAACAGAAAAGTAGTTATGTCCATTTTCAAGTTTAGGTTACAATGTTGATTTCGTAGGGCATTTAGATACAAGGGGATAGTATATATGTATGAGAATTCCTTTTCCTGTTGCTGCTGCTATTCGCAATGCAATACTGATTCTATATCAAATCAAAACTCATTATTTCAAGTAAGATCAAATCAGCTTAGTAATTAATTACAATTACAATATATTAGTGATGTGCATAAAGAAGAGTTATGATGCAATGCATATGATGCTGACTCTTTACCAATACTATCTTATAAATAGTGCTCCCAGCATTCTACGCACATACTATCTTACAAGGGATGTACAGGAGTAGTGACTCAGGGAGGAGAACTACATTGCCCATACGCATGCACAGAATAAAATACTATCGTCCCAATAATCATATCTATGTGTGCCGCTAGTGCTCATGTCCAAATATGTATATAAAATGCAACAAGTATAGCATGAGTAAAAATAACACATACCCAATAAAATCGTAGACCAACCCTAACAAAGTATGGCGAGCCTTTTGAAAAACTTACTGACAACCTATTTTACTCATAAAAGTCAACAACAGATAAAGATCAAACTAGATCACAAGATTGAAAGAAATAATCCATTGATTATTTTCATTAATGAAAGAGAATATATACAATATACAATTTCCTTAATAGAAAATCATATTCCTATTCTAATCTCAAAACCCTATTTTAATAGTACAAGAATCCTACAACTATGGTAAGTGTACAATACTAATAATTACAACTAATTTACACTAATATATCATCCCTCAACCGTGATATACACCTTATATATGGTAAGTGTATATCACGGTCCAACCTAGTACAAAAGACCCAATAGACTCGTGATATACACTATGTATATCAAGTGTATATATACCTTGTTTAACACACCCGCAGTCATAGCGAGCGGTCTTCGTACGCTAAGATTGTCCCTAAAATCTTCAAAAAGGACTGAGGGAAGACCCTTTGTAAAGATGTCTACAATTTGATACCTGGAAGGGACATGGCAGACTCGAACTTGTCCACGAGCTACCTTTTCGGGAACAAAATAAATGTCCATCTCGATATGTTTAGTGCGCTGGTGTTGAACTGGATTACCAGAAAGATAGATGGCACTAAAATTATCACAATAAACCAATGTAGCTTTCTGAATAGGACAATGAAGCTCCAAACGAATATTACGCAACCAACATGATTCAGAGACCACATTGGCTACCCCTCGATACTCGGTCTATGCACTAGAGCGGGACAATTTCAACTAACGCTTAGCAGACCAGGAGACCAAGTTATTACCAAGAAACATACAGTAGCCAGACGTAGACCGTCTGGTGTCCGGACAGCCACCCCAATTAGCATATGTATACGAGACAAGTGTAGACGTCGATGAAGGATATAGATGTAAGCCATAGTCAAGTGTCTTCTAGATGTACCGAATAATGCGTTTAAGCACATTCATGTGCTCAATCCTGGGATCATGCATAAACAAACACACTTGTTGTACGGCATACGTAATATCTGATCTCGTGAACGTAAGATATTGAAAGGCCCCGGCAAGACTGCGATAGCGGGTCGGATCCTTATAAGGTGAGCCAGCCACAACACCCAACTTGGGTTTAATATCAACCAGAGTGGAAGTGGACTTATAGGATGACATCCCAGCCCTCTCGATGGTCTCAACTGCATACTTCCTCTGGTATAAGAACAACCCACCTGCATGACGAGTGATAGCAATCCCCAAAAAGTAACTCAAGGGCCCCAAGTCTTTCATAGCAAACTTAGAACTGAGCATTGTCATGATAGACTGGCGTAATACATCAGAAGAGGCAGTCAAGATAATATCATCCACATATAACAATATATACACCAAGGAAGAACCACGACGATTGATGGACAATGAATTATCAGACCAGTTATGAGTGAACCCAATAGTTGAAACATAGTCTGCAAACCTCTTATAACAAGACCGTGGGGAATGCTTAAGACCATACAAGGACATTTTCAACAAACAGACATGATGAGGATATCTGGGATCCCTAAACCTCAAGGGTTGATGCATATAGACTGTCTCCTTGAGAACACCATGTAAGAAAACATTCTTCACATCCAACTGATGAATGGGCCATGCTTTCGAAAGTGTCAAGCTGAGCACGGTACGAATGGTAGCCGGCTTGACCACCGGACTAAAAGTCTCACCACAATCCACACCAACCTGTTGATTCTTACCATCACCTACAAGACGAGCCTTATGCCTCGCAAACGAACCATCATAATTATCCTTATGAGCAAAAATCCACATAGACCGAATAATATTAACACCAAATGGACGGGGCACCAACTCCCACGTCTTATTATCATTAAGAGCATTATATTCATCGGTCATAGAAATTTTCCAATTCGGGTCATTTAAAGCAAACACAAGATTACATGGTAGGGGTGATTTAAGAATATTAGAATTTAAATTAAAATATTTTTTTGGTTTAAAAATACCCCGTTGACTACGAGTGACTGGTCTATGACTCGGGGGAGAATTGGGTGAATTTTGGGCAATGACGGAACTGGAACTGGACTGGGCTGTAGCGGGACTGGACTGGCCAGCCGGTAGTGGGCCTGTTGGCCCAATAACTGGAATGTCGACTGGAGCAGTGGCCTGGATTGCTGGCCCAGTTCCAAGAGATGGACTGGACCGTGAGTCTGGCCCACTGGACTGAGGCGGAAAAATTGTGGGGCCAGCGGGCAGTGGGCCCGTTGGCGGATTTGGGGTGCGGGATACGTCCGAAAATTGGTGAATAATAAATGGGGATATACCATCATTCAAATAATTATACGAACTCGGCATGAGATTACTAACCTTAGCAAACGGAAATTGGGATTTATCAAAAATTACATGGCGACTAATGATGATTTTATTAGACGATAAATCAAAACATTTGTAACCACGATGATTTGGCGGATAACCCAAAACACACAAGGGGTAGACCGGGCCTGAAGTTTGTTAATTGTGGTGGACGGAAAGAGCGGAGAACACAAGCACCCAAAGGCCCTAAGATGTGAATACGAAGGAGTCTTATTATATAAAATTTGAAGGGGGTGAATATGTCAAACCTTTGGAACGAACAATGTTATAAAGATATGTAGCCATTTGTAGCGCATGATGCCAAAAAGAAGGTGTACGGAAGCATGAATCAATAAAGTTCGGACAATGTTATTAATGGTATGAATTTTGCGTTCGGCTTTCCCATTTTGTGACGATGTATGTGGGCAAGAAAAATGAAAATTGATCCTATTATTAGCACAAAACTCCCGAAACACCCCATTATCATATTTTTTGCCATTATTACATTGAATATTTTTAATTTCCCGTTCGAATTGAGTTCTAATGAATGCCCTAAATTTTAAGAAAATGAAAAAAACTTGAGATTTTTTCGCTATCGGAAAAGTCCATAAAAATTAGAATAATCATCGAAAAATACAAAATAATAGCGATGACTCAAAGAACTAAGAACGGGAGATGTCCATAAATCACTATGAATAATATCAAATGGCATTAAAGTATGAGAATTAGAGGCTATAAATGAAAATCTTAACAGTTTTTCCTAAAGAACAAGATTGACAATTCAGAGTACTACGCGTACCCTTACAAGAAACAAACTAGTTTTTTTCTAAGGAAGACAAAATAGACGACCCTGGATGACCTAGACGATCATGCCACAAGGAAGGAGTCAGAGCTGCAGACGTTGATGGCAATGCGTGATTCGAGAAATCGGACGTTGGCGTGATAGGATAAAGATATGTTCGGACATACACTAAATTTTTAATCAATTTAGGGGCATGAAGGGTATTTTTCAAGATAAGGGGTGGATGGGGGAAGGGGGAGACAACGTTTTATGACCATAACCACGAATTGAAATTGAATTACCATTACTAACAATTATGCCACGAGGGTTGCTCAAATTGGAATAAGACGAAAGAGCACCTTGATCGGATGTCATGTGGGTCGTGGCTCCGGTGCCCATGTACCAATTCGGGTATGGTGGATTTAATCCAAGTGTGTGCATTACGGCTTCAATGTCAGTTTGTGTGGGGCCTGCTGCATGGTGGGCCTGCGGAGGCCGAGGCCCAAGTACACTTGCCTGCTGCCCTGGCCCATAACCTGGTCGAAAACCAGAGACTGGACCCGAGAAACTGGGCCTGGGCTATTGAGAAATTAGGGCCCAGTTTCCCGGGTAATATTTTGGAAACCCGCCATTGTTTGTCCCATATGGTTGGCCCAATTCTGCTGCATAGGGTCCCACTGTGGGGCCCAAAACTACTGTTGTTACTGACTGCCCCGAGGGCCGACACCACCACCATCACTGTTCCAGCTGCCACCCGTGTTGCTGCCGCGATTTTTGCCATTATTTTTTCAATTCTGACCCTTTTTGCCACCACCGTTATTGCGGTTTTGGCCCGAGTTGTTGGAACCGGAAGGAGGAAAATTGGACTCGGTCATCATGACTACGGGACTAGCACCGGTAGCCGCCTTTTTGGCCAAGCCAACTTCTTCAAATGTAAGCCATAGAACGAGCCTGATAAAATTGCGGAAGAGGGCTGCTCTGACGAAGAAAGCGTGTCAACACCACTATATTCCTCGGAAAGGCCTGCAACCATCTGAAGGACAAGAGGGTCGTTGGTAACTGGCTCACCAACGTTGCGGAGTTGGTCTGCCAATTCCTTCAACCTTTTGCAATATGCTGAAACGTTGGGAGAATTCCTGCTCCAAGGTGACAGCACGAGAATTTTGATTATCTTGAAATATATCACGTACTCTATTCCAAGTCGCCATCGCTGTAGCGTCTGGTTCAATAATCATTTACAACAAGTCGATAGAAATAGTGGAATATATCCACTGAAGAACAGTAGCATCAAGTGTGGTCCATAACTTAGAATCATCCTCGAGTTTCGACACCTCTGTATCTGTAGGAGATGCGGGGATAATGTGATGTAGAACTTGATCCGAGCGTGCATGAACTTTGAACAGTTCGACTCACGTCGCATATTGAACGTTTTCTATTTCAAGAACGATAGGGATGTGATTCTTGACATTAGAAACAGCAAGGGTAGGGTGAAACGTGTTCTTGCCCATTATAGCAACGCAAGATGTGATGTAGGGATTTGGAAGAAAAAATTGGGAAGAGAAAAATAATTTTCGGGCACGGAAACCGAGGGAGGGAGCTCGAAAACCGGACTGTTTGGACGGAAATTTGGCACGAAAACCGAGGTATGTTCTCGGGAATAGTCTACGGCAACTAGGAATTTTGGGAGAGTAAAAATTAACATAGACTTCTGATACCATGAAAGAAATAATCTCTTGATTATTTTCATTAATGAAAGAGAATATATACAATATACAATTTCCTTAATAGAAAATTATATTCCTATTCTAGTCCCAAAACCATATTCTAGTAATACAAGAATCCTACAACTATGGAAGTATACAATACTAATAATTACAATTAATTCACACTAATATATCATCCCTCAACCGTGATATACACCTTATATATGGTAAATGTATATCACGGTCCAACCTAGTACAAAAGAGGCAATAGACCCGTGATATACACTATGTATATCAAATGTATATCACAAGTATATACCTTGTTTAACAAAGATAATGTCACTCAAACAATTGGTAAAAACACAAAATCGGCATATAAACGTCATATGCACATATTCAGTCAAATCAGCATAATAATGTACCAATTCAACACATGTGAATGATATGCATGAAACAAAGTCATATGCAATGCATGTGATACAGACTATTACCATAACCTTCTTAAATCTAGTGCCTCTAGCATTTCGCACACACACTATCTCGATGGAAGTGTTCAGGAGCAGTGACCCATCGATGACAACTGCATTGTCCATGTGCCAGCATATTACTATAGATTGACAGGCCAGACCATAATACTATCACTCTGCTCTGAATCAAATATTATCTAGCCATAACCGTATGATCCACCACAAAATATATGCATGTATGTCATAGATAATCATGAATTCATATGCAGACATAAGGCATATACACAATGCAAGAAATGAATCTATGCAACTCAATTATCACAAAGTACATGAGATACTCAGAGTGATGTTTAAACATGTGAATCATAATATATAAATCATATTAGTTGAATCAAGGCATGCCCAGAAATTACAAATACAATCAACTAATCACGGAGAATTTCACAAATAGACTAAGTACCCAACATGACACATGATCGGTGTTTTAAAAGACAGTTTAAGGACTCGCCTCGGGATGGGGCACTGGTAAAACGCCCTAGGGCTCACGTGCAGGGCTTAGTTCCTGTGAGGCTTACGCCCTAAGCGCTTGACTGTATGTCCTAAACACCCCTAAAGTCCAACGCTCGGGGTTCGCCTAACAGTTTTTACACAAATCATATGTTAAATTTCTTAATTAAAATCGTTGACCCTCATAATTCTTTAACAAATGAATTATACTTAATAGTTTTTCATCTATAAAAATGAGAAGATTGAGTGTAACTCAAATAACAAGTCGTAGTATTGCATATTTACTCTCTCAGAGCACGCGAGGGTGAATATCACTTAATATTTCTTTTAAAAATACATAGCCGAATAGTGCATTTTCACTTGTCATTGGTCTTTTGTCCTATGTGTATATATGAAAATTATCATATTTTATTATTTTGCTATTTGAAAATAATTTTATTTTTATTCATGAAGGAGTTATGCTTTAATTATAATATTGATAAAGTTTGTTGATTATTTGCTTATAGGGAGATAAAATGAATAGTATGATAGTGATATTTTTTTAAGAAATTGTGATTTTTTCATTGTTTGAAAGTTAATATGTTTGAGTTGATTTGTATTTCATAATAGCTTTTATTTCATTGTATTGTTTATACTTGTAAAATTATATTATATATAATTACAAGTTGTAAGTGGTATATATATATATATTATTTACAGTTTTGTAGATTTTTTAATGTAATTTTACCTATTTAAAAATATTTATTGTAATTATATTATTTTATGAGATACTAAAAATCAAATACCTATGTGGCTTATGCCTCACTGAGGCATATGTAAAACCTTCTCGCCTTACGCCCCCGCCTTTTAAAATACTGCACGTGATAACTGCATAGGTGTTCGTCATCTCACATGTTGTATCCCCTACCCTTAACCTATTTCAAATTACTTAGTTGGGAAAACATTCCCTCATAGAATCATGATCTTAACTTACCTCAAATAGATGCTTTCAATCGTGTTAATCGCTTTCTCTTTCCTTAGAGCCTCTGAATTCTCTCAATCTATTCAAAACACACTGAAGCACAATCAAATGTTGGCTATGCTCCTCCCCACTACGGGAGTATATCAAATTGTCATTAATAAAGACAGTAATGAAAAAATCTTAGTATGGTATGAATACTCCATTCATTAAGTCTACAAAGGTTATTGGGGTATTGATCAGCTCAAAGGACATGACTAACAACTCATAATTCTTGTACCAGGTCCTGAAAATTGTCTTAGGATATTCTCCACTCTATTCTTCAGCTAATGATAATCGATCTCAAATCGATCTTAGAAAAGACCGAAGTACCCTAAATCTGGTCAAATAAGTCGTCAATATACGATAAATGATACTTGTTTTTTATTGTCACCTTTTTCAACTATCGATAGTTAATACACATATGCATAGAATCATCCCTCTTCTTCACGAATAACACATGAGCACCCAAGGGGACGACACTAGGTCTAATGAACATCTTGCTAAATAAATCATGCAATTGCTCCTTTACTCCTTCAACACCACCAATATCATATTTCTATCTAATGGTTACTTCTTTAACTCCTTCAACTCCACCAGTATCATATTTCTATCTAATGGTTATTCTTAGAAGATATAGCTTGTTCGATTTGTTCCATAAGCTTAACTCCACGGGTTATTTTATACCTTGTTATGCTTCATTTGATTTTTCTTAATCCACATTCTAAAAACTCTTACCTAAAAGTGTAATTTAATCTCTTTAGTTAGCTGCCGCAGTACTTTTGTCCCTCAATCGAATTTCTGCTGATTTTTCTAGCTTGCCAACCTTGAGATAGATGTTGACGATATAAAATCAAACTTTTCTAGCTTTAAGCAATTTTATGTTCTTTTGACAGATGATGGATACGGTTTACCTTTCACAGAACTTACCTTTCACTTTTGGTGGTAATCCTTCTATCACGTAACACTCTGGTAGCACTTCTCTATTTTAACCATTCATTTTTTGTTCTATGAGTAACAACGTCTGTTATTATTCCATTTTCTTGAAGCAATGAACCTAAATATCAAATTATTTGCCATTTAGCACCGCAATCAGGCTCATCCAGCCTCAGCTCAACTTCAATCTTTTATGTTGACTAAACTTGCGGTGCATGTATCAACCTTACTTCTAGTTATCCTAAATTCTTATTAGCGTTTCTCCATAGTTCAACCTCATGGCTTCCTCAATTAACACAACATTATCAGGAAATAGCATATACATTATGTATTGTATTAATTGGTTAGCTCATCCATAATTAGGGTAAGCAAGTAGGGCCCAAGTTGATTCCTAGTGTAAACCAATTGTTATAGGAAATTCTTCTTATCTCCAATTACTATTCTCACACTAGTAACGACTCCTTTATACATGTCCATTATGGATTTTATACATCTAATATGATTTTTTTTCTGTTCTCCATTACCCATCAAAAGACCTTTTGTGGTACTTGCTTTCTCTAGGTTAATAAACATCATGTATAGATCCTTCTTCCCTTCATGATAAATCTCCATCAATCTTCTTAGCAAGAATATTGCCTTCATTGTAGATCTGCCTTGCATAAATCCAAAAAGACTTTTTACCACTCTTGTTGTATTCTTAAGTCTAAGCTATATCACTCTTTCTTACAGTTTTTTCATCCTATATTGAGAGATCGGACCAGTTTGTCATGTCACAGCGGTGATAGAATCCTATTCTAAGTCTAATAGTTTTATTTTATTTTTTTGGTAAATATTTATTATGGTAAATTGTAGTTTTATTAGAATAGGGTTTCCTTATTAGATTAGGGAAAGGTGGACATTACTTGTATATAAGGAGGTCATTATGATGAATACAAAGCAGAAAGAATTCTCTCATTCTTTTTGTCTCCTCTAAATTCTCGTCTCTGTCTCGATTTTAACATGGTATCAGATCCACATTACACATAACACAAAATCCTAAAACAATGGCAGGTGGCGGAGAAACCGGAGATAAAAGCAAATGAATCATCGGTGAAGAAAATAAAACCCAAAGAAAATAATCTCTCCTTATGATATCACGTCGAATGATAACCCTGGAATTATGGTGAAACAAGTCCAATTGAAGGGTAAGAATTGTAAAGAATGGGCTAAATCCATGAGGACGACCCTAAGTGCAAAGAATAAATTTGGCTTCGTTGATGGTACGATCAAGAAGTCGGATGAAGAGTCACCGGAATTGGAAGATTTATGGACTATAAACTCACTGTTGATGTCGTGGATTCACAACACCATAGAACCAATGCTTCGCTCAATGATTTCACATAAAGAGGAAGCAGAAGAATTATGGGCGAGATACGAGAGCGGTTCGCCGTTTTTAACGGCCCTCAGATGCAACAACTAAAGGTGGAACTCGTGGAGTGCAAGCAGAAGGGAAGGACCAAAGTGGATTAGTATGAAAAACTCACTAAGCTATGGGAGGAACTGACAAATTACGAACAGATTCCAACTTGCAAGTGTGGAAAATGCACGTGCAATCTGGGACGGCCTTAGAAACCAAAAGAGATGAAGAAAAAGTTCATCTTTTCCTCATGGGATTGGATGAGACAATGTATGGAATGGTGGGGTCAAACATACTAGCCTAGGAACCGTTACCATCATTAAACAAAGTCTATTCAAAGCTAATGCAAGAAGAGCGTGTGAGAGGAATCACATGAAAAATGAATGACCGGAGTAAAACCATGACTATTGCCGTACAAGGGAGAAACCCTCACCATGACCAAGGTGAAGGGAAGAACGATGTTGCATTCCCACACACTGCAAGAGATCTGGACACGTTGTGGATGGATGTTTTCAATTCATTGTCTACCAGGAATAGTGGCTAGGAAATAAAAAAATAGAAGAAGAGGATGAGGACAGCAAGAACATCAGAAGGGTGGACCGGGATCTGATCGTGGAAGAGGCAACTATCGAGCTAACGCCATAGTTTCCAAGGGAGGAACTCAGGCGGAGATAAGACCGGTGAACACAGGCAGGACATGACCTCACAATTTGAGCAAAGAGATCCGAAAGATAGTGATTCACGTGTTGAATCCACAAGGAACAAATCTGAATGGCAAGATGGATGGTAAGATGAAAAACTCATCCTGGATTATTTACTCCGAAGCTACCAACCACGCGACATGTAATCCAAAGAAACTAACTGATCAGCGGGATATTCTTGATTGTCCGATTGGGCTTCTGGATGTAAGTATCTCGGTGGCCACGAGACAAGGAACAACCAGGCTAAATAATAGGATTTGGTTGAAGGATGTCCTTTATGTTCCGGATTTAACATGCAATTTAATTTATGTATCACAACTTGTCGATCATTTAGATTGTGGTGTAAAATTTAACAAACTTATGTGTGCTATACAGGACCTCACCACGGGGAAGTTGCTTAGAATGGGTGAGCGTCAAGGTGGACTTTACTATTTCCATAATGTGTCGCGGATACGAGCTATGAAGGTAGAGGTAGTCAATTGGTTCAATCTTTGGCACAAACAGTTAGGTCATCCTTCAACACAAGTAACGAAGTCTATTACAATATTAGGCTTAAAAGAGAGTAGTGTTAGATTAAATAAAGAATGTGATGTATGCCAAAGGGCAAAGCAAACACGAAGTGTTTTTCCTTTAAGTGATAATATAGCTTCTGATATTTTTGATATGATTCATTGTGATTGATGGGTACCGTATAGAACCCTTTCTTCTTGTGTTTTTCCTTTAAATGATAATGTAGCTTCTGGAGAGAATGTGTTTTGAATGTGGGATACTTGATCAATAGAACACCATCTTTGATTTTCAATGAAAAACTCCCTATGAAATTTTATATGGGGAGGCGCCCCATTATAATAACTTAAGGGTGATAGGGTCACTATGCTATGCACATACAAAGGAAAGAGCGATGGACAAGTTTGAGAGTCGGAGTTGTAGGTGTGTCATCTAGGGATATACCTACGAATAGAAGGGTTGGAGATTGTATGACTTAGAGAACAATGAATACTTAGTCTCAAGAGATGTGGACTTTTACGAGACTAAGTTCCCTTTTGACGTAGGATCAGGTAACTTGGTCGACAACATAGAAGTGATCCCGGACAAAATGGATGAAGAAAGGAATCACACGATTTCGAAGAAGATCAGAATGATAATGTAGGTACGAACAAAACTCGAATGGAAGAAGTACGGACACTGGATACCGAATCTACGGATCAACCCGAATTAGACTGGACATATGCCAGTCCAAATAGAGAAAACGAGGAGAAAGTATAGACGGAAGGTATCTGGGCCAATGAAATACCACCAGAGGAACAATTGGGTCGAGGTAAACGTCAGAAGTATGACTCGATTTAATTGTGTGATTATGTTAGTGAAACATTCCGGAAAGAAAGTCCATCAACGGGTTCGCCCGATCCTCAGCAACCCTTAGGTGCGCCTTATCCTTTAGCTCACTATATATCTTGTAGTAATTTTTCCTCGCAACACCAAAGCTCCTTGCAACAATTACCATAGGAATTGAACCAAAAACTTTCTCGGAGGCTATGAAAAATGAATATTGGAGACAAGCCATTCATCAAGAGATTCAAGCATTAGAGGATAATGGCACGTGGACATTGGAAACATCATCGTCGGATAAGAAAGCACTCGAATGCAGATGGGTGTACAAGATGAAGTACAACTCGAACGGCACAGTCGAGCGATATAAAGCTCGATTGGTAATCTTCGGTAATAAGCAACAAGAATAAATTGACTACAATGAAACGTTCACTCTAGTTGCTAAGGTAGTAATCGTTCGGACCTTCTTGGCAATCACGACCGCACAAAATTGAGAGTTGCATTAGTAGATATTCATAACACCTTCTTACACGAAGAACTTGCGAAGAAAGTATATGAAATTGCCACTGGGATTTCATGTTTCTAGTTTGGGGAAAGTATGTCGACTCCAGAAAACTTTGTATGGGTTGAAACAAGCCCCGCGGTGCTGGTTTATGAAATTATCAAGTGTTTTGATGAAATATGGGTTCAATCAGTCGTACTCATATTATTCTCTCTTCATGATGCACTGGAAAAGTATGCAACTTAATGTCTTAGTTTATGTGGATGACTTGATTATCTCCGGAGACGACCATAGTGTCATTGCAAGATTCAAACACTATATCTATGCATGTTTTCACATGAAATATGTGGGCCCTCTAAAGTATTTCTTGGGGTTGAAGTTGCACATGGACCAACCGAGTTATTCCTCAATCAACGAAAATATGCCTTGAATATAATCTCTAAGTACAAGCTATTGGGAGCAAAACCAATCAATACTCCCATGAAACATAATCACAATTTGGCATTGGCCGAAGGGGCCAATTCGGGAGATCCAAAACCATACCGATGTTTGGTCGGTATATTGCTATACCTCAGTTTTACGTTATTTGAGTTGTCCTATTGTGTGCATGTTCTATCCCAATTTATGAAGCAACTGAAAGAAGCACACTAGAATGCCACTATTGAGTGGTGCGGTACTTGAAGAAGAACTATGGGCAAGGCATTGTGTTAAGGAAAGATTGTGATCTCCAGTTGTATGGGTGGTGTGATCCCGACTGGGCTGGATGTCCGTTGACTCGAAAATCGCTTACATGATGGTTTATTTCCCTAAACAATTCACATGTATCATGGAAAACCAAGAAGCAGCACTGTCTCTCACTCATCAGCGGAGATTATCTCCCTTGGAAATTCACCTATATCATGGAAAACCAAGAAGCAACACATTGTCTCTCGTTCGTCAACGAAGGCGGAATACCATTCAATGGCATTTACAGTTTGTGAATTGAAATGGTTGAAGGGAATCTTGCATAGTTTGGGTATTGAACATAAATTTTCGGTGAAAATATACTGTGATAATCAAGTGGCATTATATATTGCACGAAATTCGATGTTTCACAAACGGACTAAATATATTGAAGTCGGTTGTCATTATATCTGGAACACACTCCAATCTGATATAATACTTCCTAGGTATGTGTCAACCAATGACCAATTGGCCGATGTGTTTACAAAATCTTTGGTCAAATCATAACATGAATATTTAATTGAAAAGTTGGGCATTCGAGACCCTCATGCTCCAACTTGAGGGTGTATTGAGAGACCGAACCGGTTTGTTAGGTCACTGCGGTGGTAGAATCCTATTCTAAGTCTAATAATTTTATTTTATGTTTTGGTAAATACTAATTATGGTAAATTATAGTTTTATTAAAATAGGATTTCCTTATTAGACTATGGAAAGGAGGACAATACTTGTATATAAGGAGGTCATTATGATGAATATAAAGCAGAAATAATTCTCATTATTCTTGTCTCTGTCTCGATTTTAACACCCTATGAATCATGAGTTTAGTGTCACGATAGTTTACACAACTTTAAATTTGTCTTTGTTTTTAATTGGAATGATATTCTTTATCCATTCTTCGAGCATTCTACCACTTATTAGTATATAACATTGAATAGCTTGGTAAATCATTCTACTCCAACCTCTCGAAGACACTTACTATCTAGACCGTAAGCTTTTGTAATCCTCATATTTTAATGGCATCCTATACCTCTGTCAATCTAATTCTAAGAGTGCAGTTAAAGTTTCAATTGTGCTCGGACATGTGGAGGTACAAAATATTATTCTTCTTGTTCGAGTTGAAGAATTGATCAAATATTTCTATCAAATGGTTATTCTGATGAGATATAGGTGGTTTAATTTCTACTACTTCATCTTTGTCCCAATTTATATGACACTTTAATATATAAAAGGCTCAATGATAGGTATAATTAATTTTAAAAAAAAAATATATGACACACTTTCCTTTTTAGTCAGTCCCAAAAAGAATAATACATTTTCTTATTTGGTAATAATTTAGCTTTAAACTTTACCTTTTATGCTTAACGAAATGATCTATAACCACACAAATAACTTTGACTTATTTTAGACCACAAGATTCAAAAGTCTTCCTTTATTTTTTAAATTCCGTGCCGAGTCAAAATACATCATATAAATTGGGATGGAGTATAACTTTTAACTCTGTGGGGCAATGCTTGAAAGACAATTTTTTTCTCGACTATATTTATGCCCTTTTAAGCTTCAATTGATTTCTACTGATTTTTCTAACTCGTCAACTGATGCAAGGTTACAACTATGTCAATTTCCATCTGGAGAATTCCAGTTGTACATTAGTTGTATGTTAGTTGTTACGTAACTACCAGTTAGTTACAAAAGTTGGTAATTTTCAGAAGTTAGTTAACACTTGGTAGTTAGTTGATTGAATTGATTGTATTACTTGCTCGATTCAATATAAGTACAGATTGTAATATGGATTAATACTCATGTTATGAAATACAACTACTCTCTTTTTTTATCTCAATGTCTCTTTCACGTAGCTCTCTTCTCAGATTAATTCCCTGAGTTTGGATCATTATTCTTCGAGTTTAACTCCTAGAATCTATTTACTTTCGATTGATCTAGCAATAGTGCATCAAATAGAGCAATCGATTCTCGGCTCAATATCATGGCTCGCGATAAGAACCAAGATAAATCTTCAGAAAATGTTAAAGGAAAAATGTCTGATTCAGGAACAATTGCGAAAATTAATGGAAAGCATGGTTACTATGAATGATAGGAATGTTCAAACTGATAAGGAACTGTTGGAGATGAAGCAAGCAATTGGAGGAATGAAGCAAAAAGAAAAGGAGGTCGAGCAATGTAGGGCTGAATCTTCATTAGGTGGGGATTGTTCAAGGGCTGAATCTTCATACTGGGAATAATGTGAATGGAAACTGTCATAGCAATTTTCTTACTCGATAATAGGTTAGATTTTCTGGGAAAGACTTAAGAACTTGGCTGTATAAGGTGGGTCAGTTCTTCTCTATGGATGAAGTTCCTTATGAACAAATGGTGAAAGATACTTCCATTCACCTAGATGGGGAAGCTATAGCTTGGGATAGGTCCTATATGAAATCTAGAAATGCTATTTCAGATCCTACTTGGACTAAGTACATTTTAGCCTTAAATGAGAGATTTGAGGATCCAATGGAAGCAAGCAAGCTACAGATGCTGGTGTAAGGGAATACCAGGCTGATTGAATCCAAACACCATGAACCTTACTTCAGGCATAAAAAGTTGCTACACTACATGAGGAATTCCTTGAAGCACAAGCAGTTTCATGGCGTATTAGACCTAACAGCAGGAACCAAAATCCCATTTTACCAACCTCTCACATACCTAAATACCAGAACCACCAGAAATTAAACCAACCAATTCTTCCTTAATAAACATTTTGAACCCTCAACCAATTCTTTCAGAAAACCTTTTGAACCCTCAACTAATAGGCCTAATAGATTTTCTAATGTTAATACTGGAAGAAAATTGTTAATAGCTGCTAAAATGGATGAGAAAAAGGCCAAAGGATTATGTTTCCTTTGTGACGAAAAGTATGAACATGTCACATTTGTAAGGCCAAGAAACAACTATTCTTGGTAGAAGTTTATGAAGAAGAAGAAGAAGAGGTCCAAGGTGAAGTACCAGAGCAGAAAGAAATGAGCTAACTGCATGAAGGAATCAGACATACTGATGAATGCATGACTATTTCCCTGAAAGCCTTCACTGGGGTGACAGGTATCAAACCATAAGAGTAACTGATTATCATTAAAAGAAGCCCTTACAGGTGCTTATTGATACATGTAGCACACACAACTTCATTGATGAAAAGGTAGCAAAGAAATTGGGGTGCAAGTTTAATCTCATTAATGAACAGTCTGTGAGTATAGCTGATGGAAGAAAGGTTCAAACTGCTACAGTTTGTAAAAATCTGCAATGGTTTCTACAAGGAACCATTTTTTCTTCTGATTTTCTGCTTTTACCCTTGGGAAATGTTAATAGTCTTGGGTGTGCAATGGCTGAATACTTTAGGTAGAATTCTGTTTGATTTACAAAATAGAACCATTGAGTTTGTCCATCAAGGCAAGAAACATGTCTTGAGAGGAGCAACTACACAACTCAAAACTGCTAAGGCCAAGGCATGGAATAAGAAGACTGATGACCAAGCTCAAGTCTTTATGATGACCTTAATCTCAGCTGCAGATTCAACAATGCAATGTAACAACATTCAAGTTGCACAAGGTACTGAAGTTCCTTTGTTGGAACAATACAAGTGTATTTTTGAAGTTTCAATCACATTGCCTCCACATAGAGGACCCTTATACCCTAGGATACCTCTTATTGATTCATCTGTTCCTATCAATAAAAGACCATATAGGTATCCTGGGGTTAAGAAGGACATTATTGAGAAATTAGTACAAGAAATGTTGGATCAAAGGGTAATTCAGCATAGTACTAGTCCATATGCTTCTCCAGTTGTGTTGGTGGGAAAGAAGGATGGAAGTTGAAGACTTTGTGTTGATTATAGAGATTTGAATTACATGACTGTGAAGGCCAAGTTTCCTATTCCAATAATAGAAGACTTGTTGGATGAGCTTAGGGGTGCTGTAGTATTCTCTAAGATTGATCTTAGAGCTGGTTACCATCAGCTAAGAATGGATGAGGCTGACAAAACACAAGATTGCATTCAAAACTCATGAGGGCCACTATGAATTTCTGGTTATGTCATTTGGTTTAACATGAATTCTGTGTTTAAACCCCTTCTTAGGAAATCAGTATTGGTCTTTTTTTATGACATATTGATTTATCGCAAGGATATGTCTACTCACTTGGTGCATTTAGAAGCTGTGTTTGATCTTATGCAGAAATATCAGTTGTATGTTAAGAGTTTTAAGTGTACTTTTGGGGGTACCTGAGGTTGAATATTTGGGTCACTTTATAAGTGCTAAAGGTGTGGCCACTGACCCAAAGAAAATATTTGATGTACAAACTTGGTTGGTGCCTATAAATATTAAACAACTAAGGGGATTTCTGGGCTTAGCAGGATATTATAGAAAGTTCATTAAAGGTTTTGGTTCTATTACTAAACCTTTGAATGAACTACTGAAGGACAAATTTGAATAGATTGAGGAAGCTACTATAGCATTTAACAAGCTTAAGGAAGCAATGGTTACTGCTTCAGTTCTAGTAATGCCTGATTATGACAAGTTATTCATCATTGAAACAGATGCAAGTGATTTGGGTATTGGTGCTGTCTTGATGCAGCAAGGGCACTCACTTGCCTATATTAGTAAGTCTTTATCCTCCAAACACCAGGCCATGTGTGTTTATGATAGAGAGTTATTGACACTCATTTTTGTTGCTACCAAGTGGTCACATTATTTGTTGGGAAGGCAGTTTGTTATGAGGACAGATCAGAAGGCCTTAAATACTTGAGCAAAACATCCCTACTAAGTTCTAGGTGGCTGGTATCTCTAAGCTCCTGGCTTTTGATTTCTCTATTGAATACAAGAAGGGTAATGATAACAAAGCTGTAGATTCTTTGTCTAGAAATCAAGGTGCTGAATTATTAGAACTCTCTATCTAACTCCTCATGAAACCTTATTGGAGCAGATCAGTCAGTCTTGGGTTAATGATCCTATACTACAGACTTTGATCGCCCGACTATAGGTGCATCCTTACAAGTCTCACACGTGGATTAATAAACAACTGAGGTAGAAAGGCAAGTTGGTTGTTGGAGCAGATGTGCAGTTGAGACATTCTATTATTCAGTTATGGCACTCAACACCTCAAGGTGCCCACTCAGGTATGGATTCTACCACTAAGAGATTGCATTCTCTTTTCCACTGGAAATCTATGGCTCAGGATATCAGAATTTTTATTACTAAGTGTGATGTGTGTCAAAGGCATAAATATGATGTGTCTGCCTATCCTGGACTTATCTAACCCCTCCCTATTCCTGATGGAGTGTGGACTGATATTAGTTTAGATTTCATTGAGAGACTTCCTAAATCTAAGAACAAGGATGTTGTTCTGGTAGTAGTTGATGGGCTGAGTAAATATGGGCACTTTATTGGACTCCAACACCCTTATACAGCTAAGGCTAAAGCTCAATCCTTCATGGACAATATCTTTTACATGGAATGCCCTCTACTATAGTTATTGACAGAGATCCTATTTTCTTGAGTTCCTTTTGACAAGAACTGTTTACTATTCAGGGGGTGCAACTTCACAAGTCTACTGCTTACCATCCTCAAACAGATGATCAAACAAAATTTTTGAACAGGACATTGGAGACATATCTCAGGTGTTTTTACTCAGATAATCCTCAAGGTTGGGAAACTTACTTACCAATGGTTGAATGGTGGTATAATACCACTTATCACTCTGCCATTAAGTGCACCTCCTTATGAGGTACTATATGGTCAAAAACCTCTTATTCATCTCCCTTATTTAGCTGGGGAAGCTCAAAATGAAATGGTTGACAGATCTTTGAAAGCTAGAGAAGTAATCATTGAATTGCTGAAGTTTCACCTCTCTAGAGCTCAGCAAAGGATGAGAGATATGGGCAACAAACATAGATCTGATAGAAGCTTTGCTGGAGGGGATTGGGTCTATCTGAAGTTACAACCCTATAGGCAGATATCTGTGGTGACAAGACCTTTCAACAAGCTAGCAGCTAAGTATTTTGGGCCCTATATGGTTCTTGCTAAAGTTGGTGTCGTTTCTTCGAAGCTACTACTACCTGCTGATGTGCTCATCCATCCCACCTTCATGTTTCTCAATTTAAAAAGTGTCATGAAGTTCCTGCTATTAATTCGCATCCTGCAATGCTGCAACTATCTAGTCCCTATTGTCCTTTACCTGAAGCTGTTATGGAGAGGTGAATGGTCAAAATGAGTAATACAGTTGTATGTCAAGTTTTGGTTAAATGGTTAGGCATTGATGTTGCAGCACAGGTTTCCAGATTTTCAGACACATGTTTCTTAAGACTTTCATCCTTGAGGTCAAGGATGTTCGTCAACAAGGGGGTATTGATGCAAGGTTACAACTATATCAATTGCCAGCTGGAGAATTCTAGTTGTATGTTAGTTGTTACATAACTACCAGTTAGTTAGTTACAAAAGTTAGTTAGTAGTTTCCAGAAGTTAGTTAAGACTTGGGAGTTAGCTGATGTAGTTAGTTGATTGTATTACTTGTTCAATTTGATATAAGTACAGCTTGTAATATGGATTACTACTCATGTTAAGAAATACAACTACTCTCTTCTTTGTCTCAATTTCTCTTTCACTTAGCTCTCTTCTCCGATTAATTCCCTGAGTTTGCATCACTGTACTTCGAGTTTAATTCCTAGAATCTATTTACTTTCAATTGATCTAGCAATTGTGCATCATCAACCTGGAGTTGGATCTTGACGATGTAAAATCATACTAACTTCCTATAAGGCAATTTATGCTCTTTCAAACTTGAACTCTAGTAGGTTTAAGTTCTTCTAGGCCAATCTTTACCCTAAAATGTATTATGAGCCGAAGGCCACTTTTGCAACAAAAAAAAAGGTACAAATATTGAAGAGAGGCTTCAAAAGGGAATACAATGCAATCTTTTGATATAATATCAAGGAAATTTTTCTCTAAGGAAGAACGGAAACCAAGAACAGGTAGAGGGTACACGGTAATCAAGAGTTTAAGTAGTCGTTTGGCAGTAGTTTTCAAATATCTTTTATGGAGTTGCCTTTGGTTATATTTTTTATAAAGGAAAGAAGAGAGCAATTTATTTGAAATTTATGAAGATGGAGTTAGAAAACAGATTTAGAGCAATTTTCCAAATTTTGAAGGGTCATTGGCACTTATGTCACTAACTTGTTTTTCAATACATGTAAAATTGGCAAATTCTTAAATCTAACAAGGTGCTTAACAGATTTTCACACTCGTCAACATTGAAGCGCTAGTCAAAACGCAAAATCGAACATAATTGCTAAGCCAAACTAACAGAGACATAAACTAACTTTTTGCCATAATACATGTAAACTAGGTTAAACCATCGAACATCTAAAAACAAAAAAGGGCAGCCCGGTGCACTAAGCTCTTGTTATGCATGGAGCAGCTGGGAAGAAATAACATTCTCCACTGCGGAACTTGCTGTGTATTTACGTCTACTGGCATGCTACCTCACCTTCTTGGGACGGGTTTATAAAGCACGACCGTAACATATTTTGAGCGAAAACGATGTGTTACACCAAGTGCTACAACTGACCTCGGGACTTCTTTGTTCTCAATATACAGATGGTTTAGTACTTCATGTTGTGGTAATGGGAGGGATGTTGATTGATCTCTTGTTGTTGGGTGGTTTAGCAAGGTGTGATGCAGATGTGGCGGTACCACCGGTGGTTCCTTTCCTACATCATCATGCCCAGGATACACATTGTTGTAACTTGCATCAGGTGATCTTGGAACTTCAAAGCCCATGACAGTGGCTTCCTCCTGTGTGCATAACTTAGATTTATAGCCTGTTTGGCCAAAGCATTTCCCAAGACCAAAAGTGCTTTTTTATATTTAAAAAAGTGTTATTTTATCAATGTTGAGGTGTTTGGCCAAGCTTTTAGGAGAAGAAAAAGTGCTTTTGAGTAGAAGCGAAAGTTGTTTTAAAAAGCTCCCAAAATACTTTTTCTAAAAAGCACTTTTGAGAAAATACATTTAGAAGCTATGTTGCTCGGACTCCTCAAAAATATCGACGGGTGTGTGTCCGACACTCCAAAAGTAGTGCATTTTTGGAGAATCTGACATGGGTGCGGCAATGAAAGTGTGCGGCAATGAAAGTGAAGAGTCCGCGCAACTTAGCTTAGAAGCACTTTTTAAAGGGCTGATCAAACACTAATTGCTTCTCAAAAGTGTTTTTCAAATTAATTAACCAAACATAAACTGCTTCTCACCAAAAGTACTTTTTTGAAAAGCACTTTTTTCAAAAATGCTTTTCAATATAAGTTGATTTTAGAAGCTTGGCCAAACAAGCTATTAGGCGGTAAAAAAAATGGCAGAGCTATCAGTTACAAGAATTTATGACTTACATGATCTCCACCATATGGATGAGGGTGGTTCATGTTTGCTTCAAAAACAAAAAGCTAAGACTAGCTAATAAGATGAAAGTTTTGAGCAGATAAAACTTTCTTAAGTTAACCTGAAAATGAAACATATTCTATTGTAAGCAAGAAAGTAGAACCAAATTTGGGATTAGGCACAGCATGAAAAATCCTTTAGATGCACATATTGCTCGGGGGGAATGATTTGGACGTAGCCATGTCTTTATAAATCAAAATACTATAATTCACGAGCTATTTGTATGTCTTCTGTCAATTATTAATGCAGGTATAGTTAGAAATGCTCCAAAAAAAATCCATGTTGCTCATAAGATAGCAGCTTACCAAATAAGAAATGATGTCTGCAAATTAGATCAAACATCAAGATATCAACAATACAGATAACTTAAACAGAACTGATAAGAAAAACAAAAGTTAAGTGAAATATACATGGAACGTGAGATGGAAGATAACGGCCTAACTCAGTGACGCTTCCAATTTTTAAGAGGAAAAAAGTTCTGGTTTGAAGTAGTGTTACCACTTTCTATATCCAAATCGAGTCCTAGAAAACCTAGAACCGAAATAAGGTATCCCCCTCACCTTAAAGAAAGATCTACAAAGAGCTATTCTCCAGAACATGTCAAGCCCGAACAATAGCATCATCAAGGCAACTATCAACTAATTTGGAGAACTCATTCCATATCACCACCTCTTCCACTGAGAACTAATTCAATGTCTTTATGCAGGTGAACATTCCTATATTATGCCCTTCAATGACATTCTTTCGACCATGCGACATTACTGAAATTCATTTTTGTTGATCTAAATCATCGTATATAAGATGGCGCATAGCATTTAAGAACCAAGACTCACGATCTACTAAGCTTTATATTGATTCAAATCCAATCGTGACTGACAGAAATTTTACTACAGAACGAGTCGTCGAGTAGTACACGCATGTGTTGGGGAAATAGAAAGTTGCAAATCTATGCAGGGCTCAAATTCAGTGCCTCTTGATACTAACATTTGAACCGCATTAACACTAAAGGAAGAATAGCTTTCATTGAAAACAAGATGGCCCTAATCCCGAATGTATGTGCAAAGATGGCATGCACGCACCCAAGAGAGAGGGAGAGAGAGAGAGAAAGTGTGTGTGTGCGCGTGGGTTTCACAAAAGCACAAACAATAAAAGAACATAGGATTTTCAATGAAAGAAGGAAAAAATGCAAACACTCAACCCCCTTAAATTTTCCTTAAGTTCTTTTCATCTAATACTTATCCATTAGTTCCTTCAAGGACTCTTAGTCTCCCATGTCAAGCTCTTTTCTTTGAAATGTCATATCCTCCAGCCTAATCTAAATTCCACTTTCCCAGACAATGCACCCAAAGCTAGCAAAAAATCTGTTCGCAGCAACTACTAGCTTCTAACTTTGTGATCATATAGAAATCTTCGAAAGATCAAGGTTGGTTAATAAATAAGGGTATTAACTGTGACAAACTAAGACTCCCACTCCCTACAAACATATTGTTCTCAACCCAAGGTTCTTCTATCAAGGATCTACACAACTCTATCCAATCTTTAAGCTTTATTTTCTTGAGAATTTATATTTGAGCTCTCCAATCTTTAAGGTGTTATACCTGAGCTCTTTTCTTCAGTTCGGGAAAGAGAATTTAGATAAAGTTTAAAAACAAACCATCTGTAGCTTCTTTAACATACCCCCTCCAATCATTTGTCAGCACTAATCTCATTTCTATAGAGACCAGTATTTTTCGTCCCTCAAAGAATAACTAAGGAAAAGAGAAAGAGAAAAACCCAGAAGCACGCTTACACAAGTAGGCCTGGGCAACAAATTGAACTGAACTTTGTATCAATACCCAAATAACAACTTTGCTGCATTACCCAGCCGTATCTTGGCTGCCTCCTTGTTTTTCCGGGTCTTTATGGGACTAGTGATGGCTCAAATTGAACGGATATTCAATTATTCACTCTAATCAAATTAAGAACAAAATTTGATTACGATTAAGAATTAATAGATTGAAAAAAATTCAGAAAACTATAATTTCTTTGCCAAAATACAGGAAGAAATATAAAATAAGATGTTAAGGTAAATTTCAAATGTGGTTAAATTAAAAGAACAGAAGAAATGGATGTGAATAGCTAAAAGATAACGGAAAATGATAATTTCTGATGAATGACATTAATAATTTTGATTACATTATCTTAAAGTAGACTTAGTTAAAACGTGTAGATATTTATTACATCACATAAATTGGAGCAAAATGATATTCCCTGTTACACTTTTACAAATTAATGAATGCTAATAGCTTGTGCTTGACTAAGATGTTTCATCGAGCCTAGCTCCCCTATTTTTTATACACCAACTTATATTAAATAAAATACAAACCTCACAATAAGTTTGTTCCAATTCAGCAATTAAATAGATGATTAACACCCATTTTACCTCGTTATTGAGATCGGCGATGGCACCATCTTTTGCCATAAGATGGCGATATCTGTTGCTAGAATTAACCGAGTAGATCCTGGAAAACTTTACTCAGGCTTGACTCTCTGTTTAGGGGACTAAGCCAGGTGTGACTGAGCTCTCAACCCTATACACTTAGCAGTGAACAAAGTACAGTCACCACCCATGCATACTTTAGCAGGTTCGCTAACAATACTCTTTACAAAAACAACTGAACCATTTTCATTCCTCCTCACCACTAAACAAAGGTGGGCAACCATATCTACGTCTGAACAAAAGTGATTGTTGAAGGAGTAGTCTTTTTTATACATATAAACCGTGGTATCCGGGCCACCTTGCTTGCACCTCGACTAGTTCCACGGATACCTGCCACCTATCACCAGCAACAAGTTCCAGGTAATTCTCCCCACCAAAGCTAGGACAGATGGGAAGAAATCACCTAGTATTTTTGTCTCTGCTGGGATTTGAACCTGAGACCTCATAGTTCTCAACCCACTTCATTGGCCACTAGGCCACACCCTAGGATGTATCGTTGAAGGAGTAGTACACCCTAGGATGTATCGTTGAAGGAGTAGTCTTACAACTGGAAATAGTGGATTAGGAAACTAGAAGTGCAAGCGGAACACTAGGAACCTCTTTTGGAGCATTAGTTATGCATAGTCTAGCTAGGTTGAGGTTTTCTAGTGGTTGGTATTAGTAGATAATTAAGGCTATAGAATATTATTGGGAAGCAAGTGCGAGATATGAGAACTTGAAATCTGAGAATTAGGAATCCTTAACAACCTAAAAAGGGAAATTCTCATTTTGTCCCTAGGGAGGTGGAATAGATCTTCCAAATCATTCTGGAAGGCACTTTCACCTAGTCAAGGTAGATTAGGTTTAGCCAGAGATACCCGATACCCGATACCTGTGTTGGTGGGAGGTAGCAGGTACCCAATAGAATAGTTGAGGTGCACGCAAGCTGGCCCGGACACCATAGTTATCAAAAAAAGAAAAGGTAGATTCTCCAATATCCCTGCACTGAGTAGGCATTTTTCCCTAGTAAATGGTCTTTCTTTTAGATATAGAGTAACTTCAATGACGGTTAAACTTAACACATACATGTATACAGTTATACACACATATAAGGTTTTAGAAACTTCTCATTTTCTGTCGCAGACCATATATGTTTATCATAGTTGCATTTAAACTCTTAGTGAAACCAACAAAAGACATATTTAATAATATTTATAAGGCTAATGCTGATAGAGAGCCTATGAATTCTTGGTGTTGTATGTTTCAATACCTTCTTGGTACTTGCTTTAATAAAATTACCTTATTTTATCAACAGAGAAAAGAATGCATGCATAATTAATATTTCAATTTCCTCTCTTAACTGAAATTGGTAATGTAATTAACAATGTCACTCCCTTCACCCTATTTCTCTGAATCCATCTCTAGAATCACAAGCTTTAAAGAAAACACCTACAAACACACCGAGGTAAAACCATTACCAATTGTTTGCCGAACTTCTGTTCAGCATGTTATGTTGATTATTTTCCTCTATTTAATTAGCATTGTTAACTTGATAGTTAATTTTTTTTTTTTGGATGACCAAGAAATCCATTCAGGGCCACCCCTTAGGACCAACTGTAGCCTTCGAAACTCGGGGATAATGAGCCCCTCTCTACCCTTCTCATAGGGGTGGAACTAGGTGGAGGGTAGGGGGTTCATCCGAACCCCTTCGCCGGAAAATTACATTGTATATATAAAGTCAAATTTCAAATTTATGGTTATATACGTTATAATGAACCTCCTTGGCATATCTGAAAAGTTCAGCTCAGTGGCTAAGGGGGGTCATATTTCGCCCGCCGTTGCGGGTTCGATTCACAGCACCTACAGTGCTTTTTTCCCTTTTTTTTGCTCTCTCTTTCCCCACAGCAGAGGCCTCTTTGGGCTCAGTTTTTGGGTTCAGAATCCCAACCACCCAATGGAAAAGCCTAATTATATTTGGGCTCAATTAGCAGCTTTAATCTGGCTGCTTCGTCTTTTAATTATACTATTCCATTTCTCCTTTTTAATTTGCTTTTGATCAAATTTATTAGGCACATTCCTTTTTATTCTTGACTTTTATTCTTCTTATCTCTATTGCTCATTTTGTTTCTACGTACCAATGCTAAAGTTCCAAATATTAATATTTTTGTTTTCGTTGCTTATTCGAGTATTGATCTTCTCATCACTGGTGAAAAGTGATCGACTCGACTCACGTCATGCCAGTCGCTGCGCCGGAAAAGTGACCGCGAACAAATTTTCGCCGCGAACAGGTTTGATTCAACTGGAGTAACTAGCACCGAAAACCGTCTTTACATTGGATGGTTTGGTGTTTTGATGATCCCTACCTTATTAACGGCAACTTCTGTATTTATTATTGCCTTCATTGCTGCTCCTCCAGTAGACATTGATGGTATTCGTGAACCTGTTTCAGGGTCTCTACTTTACGGAAACAATATTATTTCCAGTGCCATTATTCCTACTTCTGCAGCTATAGGTTTACATTTTTACCCAATCTGGGAAGCGGTTGTCCTTAACCTTGTTAAATTTTTCCGCTTCTTGTCTTTACTTATAGCATTCTTGGCAATAGTGATTTTACTTGCCTCTATATTCCTGTAAATTTGTGCTTGCACTTTGATCCCTCCCTATTTTAGGGTAAACATTTGAGTATTCTTAATTTGGTATTCTGTTTGTTTACTGTATTATACTATTCAGATCCTTCTTTAGTTTTACTTAGTTTTATTGGCATTGTTTCCTTTCCCTTTTGGTAGTTCTTGCTAATTTGTGCTTTAGTATTAGTTCCCGCGTGTATTAACGTTAGCCTTTGACTAGTATTTTTTGCTTTAGTGGCTTTGGTGAATGATAGTAGACTAGGGTCATGTTCTCGGTCGGGGACGGAGGCGAGGGTTAGGGGGTTAAGTGGGGTAAGGGTAATACTAGGCTGAAAATAGGGTCTTGGAATATTGGAACTCTAACGGGGAAGGCCATAGAGCTAGTTAAGATTCTTAAGAAGAGGAAGATTAATATAGTCTGTGTCCAGGAGACCAAATGGGCAGGACCTAAGGCTAAGGATGTAGACGGGTATAAGCTATGGTTCTCGGGTAGGTCGAAGTATAGGAATGGGGTAGGCATTTTGGTAGACAGCGAGCTAAGCGAGCTAAGGGATCATGTGGTAGAGGTTAGGAGGATCAATGACTGGATGATGGTGATTAAGTTGGTAGTTGGAGGGTGCACTATGAATATTATTAGTGTGTATGCGCCGCAGGCGGGCTTGAAAGACGAGGAGAAGAAGTGTTTTTGAAAAGATTTGGATAAGTGGTAGGAGGTATACCAACCACTGAGAAGTTATTTGTATGAGGGGATTTCAATGGACATATCGGGACACTTCCGGGGGTTATGACAACATGCACGGAGGTTTTGGCTTCGGGGACAGGAACGGGGGAGGCATCTCACTTTTGGAGTTTGCTAGAGCTTTTGGGATGGTGATAGCCAATTCAAGGTTCCTGAAGAAGGATGAGTATTTGGTGGCTTTCCGTAGTTAGGTGGCTAAGACTCAGATAGACTTTTTGCTCCTTAGGAAGGTTGACAAAGGTCTTTGTAAATACTGCAAGGTTATTCCGAAGGAGGATCTTACAACCCGACATAAGCTTTTGGTGATGGATTTGGAGATCAAGATGGAGAAGAAGAAGAGGGTTGTGGATGACAGGTTAAGAATCAAATGGGGGAGTTTGACTATGACTAGTGCAAAGGAGATGGGGGAGAGGTTGATGGCCAAGGGGGCTTGGGGGAGTAGTGGGGATGCAACCGGAATCTGGGACAAGACGGTCAGTTGCACTCAGGAGGTTGCTAGAGAAGTGCTAGGGGTCTCGCGGGGTAGCCGTGGTGGGCATCGAGGGGACCGGTGGTGGAATGGTAAAGTTCAAGAGAAGGTAGAAGCGAAAAAACGGCGTATGCAAAATTGGTAGAAAGCAAGGATGAGGTGGAGAAGTGGGCGAATAGGGAATTATATAAGATGGCGCGGAAAGAGGCAAAACTAGCGGTTACGGCGGCGAAAACGACGACTTTTGAATGTCTATATGTGGAATTAGAGGAAAAAGGCGGGGATAAGAAGTTGTACAGACTAGCCAAGGTGAGGGAGAGGAGGGCCCGGGACTTGGATCACATGAGGTGCATCAAGAATGAGGACGGCAAAGTGGTGGTAGAGGACGCGCATATTAGGCGGAAGTGACAGTCTTACTTCCATAAACTCTTGAACGGAAAAGAAGATAGAGACATTGTGCTGGGAGATCTGGAGCACTCTGATAGGTACCACGATCTTGGGTATTGTGAAAACATTAGGGTTGAGGAGGTTCAGGGTGTTGTGCGCAGGATGCGCAGGGGACGAGCGACGGGGCCTTGAGATCCCAATTGAATTTTGGAAAAGCGCAGGCAAGGCAGCTTTGGAGTGGCTGACGGAGTTGTTTAACGTCATTTTTAAGACGGCGAGGATGCCCGAATAATGTAGGTGGAGTACAATGATTCTTTTGTACAAGAACAAAGGTGATATCCAAAGTTGCAACAACTATAGGGGTATCAAGCTGATAAGCCACACATGAAAGTTCGGGAAAGAGTCGTGAAGATGAGGGTGAGAGGAGTGTCTATCTCCGAGAATCAATTTGGATTCATGTCGGGGCGGTCGACTACAGAAGTCATTCATCTTATTAGGAAGTTGGTGGAGCAGTATAGGGAGAGGAAGAGAGACTTACATATGGTTAAAATTGACCTCGAGAAGGCATACGACAAAGTCCCTAAAGTGGTTCTATGGAGATGTTTAGCGGTTAGAGATGTACATGTGGCATACACTAGGGCAATCAAGGATATGTATAATGGAGCCAAGACCAAGGTACGGACAGTAGGAGGAGACTTGGAGCACTTTTCAGTGATGATGGGGCTGCACCAAGGATCAGCTCTTAGCCCATTCCTATTTGCCTTGGTAATGGAT
The DNA here is from genome assembly GCA_034509755.1 of Anisodus tanguticus. Lineage (NCBI taxonomy): Eukaryota > Viridiplantae > Streptophyta > Magnoliopsida > Solanales > Solanaceae > Anisodus > Anisodus tanguticus. Next base: position 39,312,585 of record CM067554.1, read on the forward strand.
GGACTGGCGCGATAAATTCAAGGAGAGGTGCCATGGTGTATGTTATTCGCAGACGACATAGTCCTGATTGATGAAACCTGCAGCGGAGTGAACGCTAAGCTGGAGGTTTGGAGACAGACTCTAGAGTTTAAGGGGTTCAGGCTGAGTAGGACCAAGACAGAATACTTGGAGTGCAAGTTCAATAACGGGAGTGACCTTGATATAGGCGTGGAGGTGAGGCTTGGTACCCAAATCATTCCAAAGAAATGGAGCTTCAAGTACCTCGGGTCTATTATTCAAGGGAATGGAGAGATTGATGACGATGTCACACATCGTATTGGGTCAGGGTGGATGAAATGGAGGCTCGCATCTAGAGTATTGTGCGATAAAAATGTGCTACCAAAACTTAAAGGCAAGTTCTATAGGGTGGTGGTTAGACCGACCATGTTGTATAGGGCGAAGTGTTGGCCGGTCAAGACTTCGCACACCCAAAAAATGAACATTGCGGAGATGAGGATGCTAAGATAGATGTGTGGGCATACAAGAACGGATAGAATTAGAAATGATGATATCAGGGACAGAGTGGGAGTGGCCTCAGTGGAGGATAAAATGCGAGAAGCTAGATTGAGATGGTTCGGACATGTGCAGAGGAGAGACATAAATGCCCCAGTACAGAGGTGTGAAAGGTTGGCTATGGACGGGTAGAGAAGGGGTAGAGGTAGGTCAAGGAATTATTGGGGAGAGGTGATTAGACGGGATATAGCGCAGATGCAACTCACTGAGGACATGACCTTAGATAGGGGGTTATGGAGGACACGTATTAGGGTAGAAGGATAGTAGGTAGTCCAGCTTAGTCCTACCTACGCTTACAAACTAGTAATTGTAGTATTATTATTATAGGCTCGCTTAGCCTATCATATTGCCTTATAGTCCCTTGTCGTTTGATTTAGGATGCTATGTGTATTTTGTTTGTCTTATTTACTTGCATTAGCTATTGCTTCTTTTTGCTTCTTTCTTTTTCAAAATGCGTTGTCATGACTTACGCATTTTGTGTGTCTTACTTTGCTTGGGCTTGTGCTTTATCTTGAGCCGAGGGTCTCTCGGAAACAACCGTTCTACCTACCAAGGTAGAGGTAAGGTCTATGTACACTCTACCCTCCCCAGACCCCACATTGTGGGATTTCACTGGGTATGTTGTTGTTGTTGTTGTCTCTTTCCATGTGCTAACTCAAAGAAACTCTTTAAGATAATGATGAATTGTTATTAAACTTGAAAATGAGATGTAAAAATATTTTAAGAAAATAAGGTAAATTAAATTTAATCGAATACGGAAATTTAGAAATTATAAAGATCCTTTTTATCAATATATATTTAATTGAATTTACTTTCTTTCATGGTATTTCTTTCCTATCTTTTTTCTAATTCTATTCTCGAGAGAGGAAAACTGAACTAACTATATTTATTTGATTTGTTCATCATTTGTCGTTTTTTTCAAATGAATAACCCAGCAGATTGAACTAAATGACCTGAAAAATCGGCGATGCCATTTATTTAGCCTCTGAATATCCATTATAAAATTAGTAACTCAATCCTTGTACATTTTTAAAAAATCTTGGCGATTTGCAAAGTAGTATATGATTGAATGGGCACTAATTCAAATAAAAAGTTCAAAATAAAGCAAAAGGAAAAAAAACAAGAAATTTTAAGAAGGCTCGATAGAGCAGGGTAAAATAAGAAAGAAACGCAAAACGGGGCATGACAAGACAAGCCAAATTTAGAGGGTTAAGGCTAGTCTTTCCCTTCCCGAGCCGTTTCGTCTTTCATCCTGTAATTTTTGCTTGTTTGCATCTTCATGTTATGAACCCCCTTCGTGAAAATTCTGGCTCTGCCACTGCCTTCTCAACTTAAATACTAGGTTTAATTCACATGAGGCAGGACTCAAAGGAGGCAACTTGACGGATACTTTTTGGTGCTAATTCTAAATTCAGAGGTTCAAAGATTATAAATACGCACAGTGCCAATTTGAAGTGGACTACATACGGGAAAGGCCAAAACAAATAACAGAAGGAAAAGGAAAAACGGGAAAAAAAAGGGACACAGGGAGTAGCAACAAAAAATGACTAGAAGGTGAAGACATCTTTGAGAAATAAACTACATTTTTACAATAGTCCTCAATCTAGATAAGTGCATGAAAGAATTTTATCATTAATTTTAAACTGTATAAAATGAATTTAGCCAAATCACAAATTAGATCCTGACCTACATGATCATGCATACCCGATTAAAGGATCAATGATTATGTCCAATTGGTGGGAATACTGCGTTCTGTTGCCATGAAATGTTTGATATAATTGACACTAACAAAAAGAGGTTTGATTATTATAAAGGGCAAAACTGGAGCTTTTATCTTGAGAAAGACTTTTAAATGCTCATTTTCCTTTACCATGGCAAGGCATAAATGTACGTTGTGGGATTTCACTAGGTATGTTGTTGTTGCTGCTACTAATGCATTGTATCCATGCAGAGTAATATGCGTACACGTCTCAGAAGCCACCGCTCATTAGACACATAGTACCAACATTGACAACTGGATTTGGAGACATCCGGAAGCATGCAAAAAATGTTCAAATCCAGACAATGCTAGTAACCACTATACAACAACATACCCAGTGAAATCACACAACGTGGGGTCTGGGGAGGATAGAGTGTACGCAGACCTTACCTCTACCTAGTAACCACTATGTACTGTAATATTAATTATGTTTTCCTCTACTTTAAGCATTAAAATAAATTTATCTACCATGCAGAACACCAAGTGGCCCATAGATTCGAATACAAACATTTTTAGCGTAACTGCTATTTAAGACACATGTTATCATTCCAAAAGTGTTTCAAACAGATGGTAGACTAACACCAAGCTCACCAGAATACACATAACAGTGGGTAGTAATTTCACACCAGCTTTAAGAAGTCCAGAAAGAGATTATGCGGACAAAGAGCCTTATTTGAATTAGAATCGGATCCAACCCAATTTCTGCTGAAATATGATCTAGAATTAAATGCAAGATCCAAAGCCTCGACAAGAGAATTAACATTCACATACATGAGCCTTGAATAGTTGGCTCGAAACCCCGATAAAAGGAGGATTGAGGTAGGTTGAGGGGGTAAGCTACATTATACATGTAGTAGTTACCGTAAATACTAGCTTAGGAGACTTACGGGTTTCTCTTTAGTGGAAGCGGATCTGCAGCAACCACGAGTTGTATCGCCGGTTGTCGGGAATCCTCACGAAGCAGATAGATTCCCTTTTGTCCAGTCTAGATATCCTTTAGAAGATGCAGAGCGTATTTTGTGTAAACCCTAACCGTCATATTGTTGGTGGAAAAATCTTCTCTTTCCAACACCCATAATGGTGTATTTATATCTTATAAATAGGGTTGAGGAAGAGGACAAGCTAATGGGCTAACTAGCACATCTTATGAGTGAACCAGACCCAATAGCTATTTCCAATAGTACAATAAAGAGGGGATTCATGTTACACGTAGTTTAATGCTTAAGCCTTTCAACCATATTTGTTCCAAGATCTATCCTACAATCAGTACATGAAACAATAATGTTGCTTTCAAAATAAAATATTCTTGCCATCGATATTTAGCTCTTAAAGGACAATTCCTACTCCCTAAGAAGAGTCATTAACTTGTTTGGAGGGTTGTTACCTATTGTATTGTAGTGTACTATTGTATTGTTTAAATACAATGTTTATTTTGATTGTTACTTAAAATTTTATTATCTCAAATTGTTAAATCCATTGTTATGTAACGACGAAAAGTCTCATTTTATGTAACGACCAATTTGGTGTGGTCGCGTTGTTCCCTTTTCTTTTTATCTCATTTTGTCTTTGCATATTATCTAACAATCCTACATTTTCTTTTTTGAGAAGCATCAATCCTATTTGATCCTTTACTTTACCTTTTTATAATAATTGTACCTCGTACCCTACTTTTCTGGTAGGTTTATCCTTCAAATTGCTGATGTGTGATATTACATGACGACGGAAAAAGATACAATCTATCCAAACGTTGCACTCATCAAAACCATATAGTACAATACAATACGAGATATAATGAAACATTATGTAAAATCATCCAAACAAGCTGGAATTCATACTAATTGCCTAATTTCGACTACTTTCAAGGCTCACACCGGAACAAGAGCCCAGCCTTTAGTTAGTAGGGACCCTATTTCTCTTCTCTAACCTCATCACTTCGATTTAAAGGAAACCCAAGCTAAGTGCCTACAGTACGAGAAATCTGGGACACATTGGAGTTACCCACTTTGATCAACTAGCCAAGAATACAATACGATACATTATGAAACGATATGTAACAATCATCCAAACAAGCTGGAATTCATACTAATTGCCTAATTTCGGCTACTTTCAAGGTTCACACCGGACAAGAGCCCAACCTTTAGTGAGTAAGGGCCCTACTTCTCTTTTCTAACCTCATCGCTTCGATTTAAAGGAAACCAAGATAAGTGCCTACAGTAATATTTTTTTGGTGATTCTACTTTACTCTATAGGAACTTTAATAAATCCTCTGAACGTTTAATGAACGTGCTCATGGAGGGAAATGCTCCCTATATAAACCGGAATAACAGAAATACAGAGTATTTATATAGCAAACCCTAACTAATGAAGGATTAAAGGGTAGGTAACTCATTGATTGATTGATTGATTGAAACACTTGTTCTCTAAGGAAATAAAAAACCAAGAAATCGAATAAATTTCTCAAACTGAAAGCTCATATCTTACACTATAGATTATGCAATACATGCAACAACAACAACATACCCAGTGAAATCCCACAAAGTGGGTTCTGGAAAGGGTCTTTGGAGGTAGATTGGTTGTTTCCGGTAGATCTCGGCACAAGATGCAATACATGCATCCATGTTAAATATGTATTCAAGATTCTTCAGTCAATTTATGGCTTAGACAACAGAACTGAGTATAATAAAATACCAATTTCATTCTTGAACTAATATAAATTCGAAAAGACTAAAACATACCTAATTTAGCTACCCTTTGGCACTTCAATGAAAAATTTGCAACTTTCCCAGAAAGCCCTCTTCTTGGGAATTGATAATGCCAAGAAACAATCTGCAAGAAAAATACTGCAAACCCAACAAATTAAAATTAAACAACTATTTACACAAAATAAAACTTTTGATTAACAAAACAAATTAAACCCAATCAAGAATTTTGTAAAACCATAACAAAAAAGGACCAAGATTGGGTAAAGGAAAAAAAAGAGAGAAAAGAAACAGTGAAAAGCACTCACAGAGGAAGGGAAAAATTTTTATAAGCTATGGAGGAAATGAAGCTGAATGATAATTTGTCACTTAGAACATTCCGCCGAATCTAAAGAATCAAATTTTCAAATTCCAAATGAATTATTATTATGTTTAAGGAAAGAATATGACGTCTGGTTACTTTAAAAATAGTTTGCTCCAAGAAATTAATAAAACCCTACTCCACTAAAGTAACACTAGCAAATTTCTCCAATGAATTAAAGGAAAAATAAATAGATTGCACGTGTCGGAAAAAATACAATTACACGCTTAAACTAATCGAGTCACCTAATACCCATGTTTATATCCAAAGTGAATTTTTTCCCCTTCTTAGGCCTTGTCAAAGGTCCATTTTGCTCAACATTTTTTGAGTGAGTATTTACCAATTTTATAAGCATATAACAAGAAAATAAAATGAATAACATTTTGAAATCATTAAATATAACCCCCAGACTCGAAATTTGTTTCTCTGGTACCAAATTTAAACTCAATCTTCCTCCATCAGGCAAGCCAAGAACCTTAATTTATTCACCCCTAGTTGCTATAGCGGCTATACATCTAGCTAGAGGTGGTTCCCAGTCTAGTAAGGGATGAGGTAGAGTTGGTAGTCAGATCGAGCGTTGTCAGGTCTGTTGCTATACTTTTCTGGGAAGGCCTGAAGCAGAGGCATCAAATATTATTTATTATAGTTTTTTTTCAATGTCACTGGGATGTTTTAATATTATTTGATTCGGGTTATACTTATTTCTATGTGTCGTCATATTTTGCGTTGAACTTGGATATATTTATGCAGGTGTCTACACCTGTTGGGGACTATTGTTGTTAATAGAGTTTATCGGTCTAGTGTGGTATCTATTCTTAGGTGTCATATCCATATGGATCTATTTTTCGCTTGAGATGTTGGATTTTGAGGTTATTATGTATATGAATTGGTTATCTCCATATCGTGTGATTGTGGATTGTTAATCCAAGACAGTTACATTAGATGTGTCGGGGATTTCTGGGGTTGAATAGAGAAGTACACTTAGCTACTATAGGGGGAAAGTGATATTTTCACGAAGGCACAACATATGGTAGGAAAGAGGTATGTGGCTTATCTAGCCTTTATTCGGGATATTCTTGTGGAGACTCCTACTCCTAATTCAGTACTAGTGATAAGGAGTTACAGAGGTGTTTCCTACTGATTTACCAGTTATTCCACCTATTTAGATATTGACTTGGTGTAGTGTGTAGCCTATATCTATTTCACAGGATGGCCCTAGCGAAGTTGAAAGAGAAATTATAAGATCAATTGAGCAAGGGGTTCATTAGACCGGGTATCTCCCCTTGGGTGCTCTTATATTATTTGTGATGAAGAAGTATGGGTCAACGCCGATGTGCATTTACCATCGTCAGTTAAATAAGATTACCATAAAAGACAAGTATCCATTATCGTGTATTGATGATATGTTTGATCAATTATAAGGTGCTGCAATATTTTCTAAGATAAATTTGAGGTTCATATCCACCAATTAAAGATTAGGACGGGGGACATCTCTAAGACAACTTTTAGGATGCGATATAGGCATTTTGACTTCCTAGTCACGTCTTTTGTGTTGACTAATGCCCCAATTGAATTTATGAACTTGATGAACTGAGTGATCGAATGATACTTGAATTCCTTCGTCATTGTCTTAATTAATGTCATATCGATATAATCCCGTAGTAGGGAAGAACACAGTAACATTTGAGGATTGTGATCCAGATTCTGCATGAGAGAAAACTTTATGCCAAAAATTTTAAGTGTGAATTTTGACTTAAGTCAGTTGCATTCTTAGCTCACATTGTGTCTCGTGAGGGTACTAAATTTGATTCCAAGAAGTTTGAGGCAGTTCAGAGTTGATTCAGACCTACTAAGCCTACCGAGATCTAGAGTTTGCTAGGTTTGGCAGGTTATCATCGTCGTTTTATGGAGGGGTCCTCATCCATCATAGCCCCATTGACTAAATTGATCCAAAATGGGGGTGCAGTTCAGATGGTCTAAGAAGTGTGAAAAGGTCTTTCTGAAGCTCAAGACTTGCCCACAATAGAGAGTTATATGGTGTATTAAGATGCTCTGTGCGTTGTGCTTGAGTGGGTTTTGATGATTGCTTATGCTTTACGCCAGTTGAAAGTCCACGAGAATAAATATCCTACCTATGATTTGCTTAAGTGGGTTTTAATGATTGCTTATGCTTTACACCAGTTGAAAGTCCACAAGAATAAGTATCCTATCTATGATTTGGAATTAGCAACGATGGTACTTGTACTTAAGATATGAAGGTAAGTCAACGAGAATAATTATCCTAGCCATAATTTGGTGTTGGCGTCTATGGTATTTTCAGTTAAGATATGAAGGCATTATCTATATAGAGTGTCTTGTGAGATTTATATGGACTATCATTTGCTAGCATATCAAGTAGAAGGATTTGAATTTGCAGTAGTGCAGTTGGTTGGAATTTGTCAAAGGTTATGACATACCTATCGTATATCATTCGGACAAGGTGATGTAATGATAGATGTCTTGAGTAGAAAATCAGCCAGCATGGGTAGTTTGAAACTTTTGATAGTCGATGAGCGTCCTTTGTATTTGGATGTTCAGGCCTTGGCCAACATATTTGTGAGATTAAATATTTTCGAGCCTAAAAAGATTCTAGATTGTGTTGTTGCTCAGTCATATATGATGGAGCGGATTAAGGCTCATCAGTATGAGGATAAACATTTTCATGATATTAACGACATAATGTAGCGTATGATGCTACTAATGTGACTATGGATGATGAGGATGTTTTGTGGCTTCAGAGTTTGATTTGTGTACCAAATGTTGGGGATTTGTGATAATTAATATTTAATGAGGCTCACACTTTAAGGTGTTCTATTTATTCTGGGGCTATAAAGATGTATCGTGACTTGAATAACATTATTGATAGCGTAGAATGAAGAAGGACATAGTTGGTCATGTTTCACGGTGTTTGGATTGCCAACATATCAACTTAATGATACAGTAGAAACTCTATAAATTAATGCTCTTGGGATCACCAAAATTTATTAATTAAAAGAGATATTAATTAATCGATAAATTAATAATTATTAATTTATATATTAATTTATATTTTATCGATTTATAGATAAATTTATAATGAAATATTCAATTTACAAACACCATTCAATCTTCCACTTCATTATTGTTCAATGTACTATATCAAATGAAACACCCTTCAATCTCCCACTTTATTATGCTTCTTATGTTCAATGTACTATTTTATGGATATTAAAAAATATTTCCTATATAAATATAAGATCAAATCATGCTAACACAAACAATGGATGTCGAACATGTCCTGAACTACCCAGAAGAAAATGTAATTGCACATTTATTGACTGATGAATAAATAATTGAGAGTGTTATGGGAACTAATAAAGGTGATGAAGATGATGATGAAAGTTCTACAGTAGAGCCCTCTTCGCGAATCGAGACTATTAAAGCAGCAATCACATTGAATAATTTTTTATTGAGCTATGAAAAAACAACACCAGAAGTTCTTACAATGATAAGAAAAATTAGAGATGAGATTCAATGTGACATTGATTTCAACAAAAAACAAAAGACAATTGAGTCATTTTTCAAAAGTCTTCATAAATCACTCATGTATTATGTAGTATATAAGGAATTATTAATTTATATTTTACATGGGGTCTATATGAGTAATAAAAAATGTATTATCTTATAATTTTAGTGAATTACTAATTTAGCATGTTATTCCTGAGTCGGGACCGACTAAAAATATTATCTAAGAGAGTGTATTAAATAATCGAGTATTAATTAATAGAGTTTCTACGGAATACACATCTGCTTTAATCATTACCAATTTGTAAGCTAATCATTCATTGACTTTTATTAAGGATGCCACTAGAAATATTTCTACTTATTTTTACTATCACTTTATAAGCTAACCATTCACTTATAACATTTCTTAGAGTGGTACCACTAATATATATTTTTATTAAGTATGATAATAAGTACTACCTAAATTATTTTAAGTCTAGAAACGTAATGTAATATAAAAGTCTGAAAAGAGAAAAATTATTAAATCTTTAATCAATTATTCTCTCTGTCCTAATTTAGTCAATCCCAAAAGGAATAACAACTTTTTATATTTAGAAATAGTTTAACTTTATGAGATGATTGACAGCCACAAAAATATCTAATAATTGTTTTAGACCACAATGTTTCAAAATCTTCATTTACTCTTAAACATCTTTAAAGTCAAATAAAATGGGACGGAGAGAGTACTAAGGGACCTACCAACTTACAACATTGCTGTTTTTTTTCTTTTAAAAAATATACACTAATTATTTGTTAACTATTCAATCTTAACATTTAATTTACCGATAGATATTCCTCGTATTGTAAAAAAAGAAAAATGACAATAATTATATCTACTTTAGTGAGAGACTCCCTCGGTATATTTTGCTTATTTTTTATTTATTTTTTGTTAGTAAATCGATGGTGGAAACCGCTATTGGAAAAGAAAATTTAATAATATTTATATTTTTATTATCGATATCAGAAACAACCTCTCGAACTCCTGAGGTAGGGGGTAACGTCTGCGTGCACTCTACACTCCTCAGGTCCCACTTATGGGATTACACTATGTATGTTATTATTGTTGTTGTTGTTGTATTACCGATAGATGCCCTCAAAAAGATTAATGTGTCTTTATGTTATGTACCGAAAGAGTGTCTCAGCATATTACACTAAATTTTGACTTTCAAAAAGTTGCGTAATTTATGAAAGATGTCCCTTGCTATATTTTAAAACAATTTAAAATTAAAATATTTAGCTTTTTTGAGAGATGTCGTAACAAAGTTTCTCGAAATAGAGGCACAAAATGTGTACCTCGGTAGCCTTGGTCGGTAAAAGGCTATTTTTAATAGTGAACACTGATTTCCTTATTGCTAGCGACCCCACTTTAGAACCCCACCCTCCTTTGTAATGACATCACTACACGACGGACCTCTAGTTCGTTTATCTTGATTGACTTATCCATTAGTGTGGCATTACTATTACGATCAAGATCTAGCACCTAGGCCATGACAGGAACCAAATGAACACTATCCATTAGGTGAACCCTCTTAGTTAAAACATATGGAATATATAGAAAAATAAGACAAAAATATTGCATATATGTCTCTTATGAATAAAATAAAGCAAAAGTACTATAGAATAACTATTTGACGTCCCATAAACCCACTGAGGGACCAAGTCATAAAGCACACTAGATTTGATTACAATATATGAGACGCAACTCGAGGAAAAAAAAAAGCACTAGATTATACTAAATAGAAGAAGTTGCTTCCACGATTTAATGGTGTCTTACATCTACTGGATAAGACTAAGTCGAAACTAGAATTACTTCCATCATCCTCATGCTTGTAACGATCTGTTTGGTCATTTTCGGCTAAAGACCTTCACTTGACCAAATTACCCTTCCTGTAGACTCGATGCAGGATTTATGACTCGCGGGGATGGGTAACACCGTTCCCGAGATGCATTAGATGGGTTTCGGAAAACAATCCAAGTTTGATAGTTTAGAAATGAAAAGAGCTGACTCAAGGTTGACTTTTGAGTATATGAGTTTGTTTTCGAGTTTCATCGCTTTCAATAGGTTCGGAATGTCATTTGTGACTTAGTCGAGTCCTTGGTTTGCTTTTTGAGGCCTTCGGACGTGTTTTGAGTCATTATTTACTAAATTGTGAAATTTAAAATTTTTGGGTGGATTAATAGAAAAATGGACCTTAGCTTGAACAAATGAAAATTCTGAGAGAACAATCAAGTTCATAGCGTCGTTTATACTCGGATTGCATATTTGGCTTTGATGAAAGTTAAGAGCTTTGTTTTAGTTGTTGGTTTCTGATGTACCACACTAGCGAGCATTTGGCCGCTTCTACGGAAGTTGATTCGTAGATGTGAGCCTTAGGAAGGTTAGGGAAGTCCACTTTTGCGACATTTTGTGAGCAGAGGCGATCCGCCTATGCGGAGTTATTTCCGGTTTTATGAGTTCTGGGTATTTTAAGTTGGGCCGCTTCTGCGGTCATGTTTCCGTAGAAGCGAGCTACTTCTACGAGGTCGATTCTGTAGAAGTAGAATCGTTGTATCAGACCTAGATTAAAAGCCCCATTTCGAAATTACTTCTTCATATTCCATATTTTGAGACCTAAGCTCGGTAGGGAGAGGATTTTGGAGGTCTTCATCATTCTTCATCTTTGGGGTAAATATTCTAACTCATTTACTTTATTTTTCCGTGATTATGTCATTGAATCTAGGTTTAGTCCCATATTTTAGGTAGAATGAACCTAGGGTTTATGTCTAAGAATAAAAGGCTTAAATATATGAAATTGAGGACCAAGATGGAGTATTTATGCTATGTTATTATAGATATAAGTTGGGTAATGATAAAATGACCTCTTGTGCTCAATTTGTAGTTTGATTTCCTGAATTGTGGGGAGAATTTCAATGGTTAGTCTAATTTGGGAGTTTTTAGATTAAAAGGCAATTAAAAGCCTAAATGTAACTAGTTTCTTATTAAATTTGAGTTATTGACATTATCGCTATCATGATTCTAGAATGTTAAAGTTCTGATTTTTTACCTTTGTGGGATCGGGGTTGATTTGGGGGTCGGGTATTTAATTTCTTAAAAGCTTATGCCTTTTGTGTGTATTAGAACACTTTTTGACGTAGATTCTATAAGATTAGACTATGAGCGATCAGAGGCACTTCGTAAGGGCAAGGGCAAGGGCAAGGGCAAGGCCTTGGCGGAGGGTTAGTTCGTGGAACTTGTTCTGCTTTGAGATAGGCTACAGTTTACTCTACTAGACTTTGATAGAAGCATGTAATTTATATAAATATTAAGGGGTATTGGGCATTCTGGGGGTCCCATCTTAGTGGTTGTGATGAGCGCTTGGGTGGGTACCGGTATTGAACTGTTTTAGGGGATCATTCCTTAGGGTTGATCCCGACTGTTGTTATGTGGGCTTGTCGCCATTATGTGGGATTGTCGTCATTGTTGATATTACGTTTTCTTGTTGAACTTACTCATCGCATATGCCTTCTGATATGAAAGATTGATTATGTGTTATTGATAATTATAAAGCATGTTTTATTCATCTCTTAAACTTGATTGCATCTCATACATTCATGCTACTTGCCTTATTATTGTTGCATTCACACACTTATGTTATTCCAATATTGAAATGAAGTGGTATGAAATGTTGTTGGTTCATTGAGACTGGAAACAAATGAATGATACTGTTATGAGATGGTTCGAAAATACTGCGATGATGATGATTGATATGGCTCGACAAATGAGTCTGAGGCTCTAACTAGATTTGATTGATCATTTCGGCTGGTTGTGAGTACTATATAGACTCCGCTGGTCCCCAGCGGGTCATAACTATACGACAAAGTCTGATAGCGTGTGTATACCAGTTTGATAGAAAGGTACTATTGCATTCATGCATTTCATCCACACACATACATTGTATCATGATATATGTACTTGATTGAATTTTTTTTAGATAATGTGATTACGTGGTGGATTGTACTTCCTTGATTATGAATTGACTTAATTATTGATTGAACCATTCTTGTTATTGAAAGTGACTTACGTGATTAATCAGACTGTGAAAGTTAGGGCTATTTGTGTGTCAACTTGATATTTATTTCTATTACATGTATTCTGTCATTGTCGGCATATGATGCTTACGGGGGTACGTTGTGTACTCATACTACAACTGCTGCATTTTTTGGATACATCATCGTCGACCAACACCGGACTATGTGGCTGAGTCTGAGTTGGTGGATTCGAGTATTCGGGGTGAGACTGCACATTCTTAGCATGCCCTGGATGCTTCTTCTATTCCTATCTTTGATTATGTTCCTTTGATACATTTTCAAACTTTTTATTCCTACTGTAACAACTCATTTGGTCATTTAGGCTTTTTATTCTTTTACCCATGTTGACCCTTCCCCTAGCACTGATAGAGTGTGTTCGACTTGTGGGGATGGGTGGAGTGGTTCCCAAGGTAGTCGGGTGAGTCTTGGTTGATTTTGAGAAAATTAGAAGCTTTTAAGTTGAATAAGTGAGAAGTGTTGAGCGCTAATGACTTTTGAGTATATGGGTTTGTTTGCAATTTTGTCATTTCCCGTAGGTTCGAAGCATCATCTATGATTTAGTCGAGTCCTTAGTTTGCTTTTTGAGGCGTTTGGATATACTTTGTGTCTCTATTTGTAAATTTGTGGAAGTTGAATATTTTGAGGATTTTCATAAAAAATGGACCTTAGGTTGGTCGTATGGGAAATTCGAGTGCGCGAGCGAGTTCGTAGCATCGTTTACACTTAATATACGTATTTGATTTGTATCCGAGAGGTCTTGGATGGATGTCAGGATTTTGGGTTGAACTTGGTGAAAGACCAGATTTTGCTGGTATCTGTTGTTCTCCTTTTGCGGTGTGTGTTTGCCTCTGCGGGCCCACATACGCGGGATTTAGTCTGCAGATGTGAGGAAGTGAGGTGTCAAGTGGCTCCGCATAGGCGAGTCATTCTTCGCTGAGGCGAGTCCGCATCTGCGGACAAGGTGTCCGCGGATGCGAGGATCGCTGGACAGAAAGTCTTATATTTTCCCAATTTCGAACCATTCCTTCTATTCACCGATTCTAAACCTAGAAAGTGCGTGTGTGGGCGATTCCCAGATCTTTGGGGTGAATTCTTCCTTGGGTAAGCTCTTATTACTCTCATTGTGATTTTATTATGATTTAAGATTGGAATTTATGCTAATATTGTGGGCTTAGATGGGGAAAAGTGGGTTATGAACCCTAGTGATGATTTTATGAGTTTGTTCAATGTAAATGAGTTTTGTTGGAAAATCTTGTTAAATCTAGTCATGGAACAATTGAGGTAAACAATCCTCGGAAATAAAAAAACGCTCTCTTCTCTCTCCTAAATCTCCCATGCAAACCCTAATCTAAAAACCTACTTTCTCAACTATGGCCGCGCCGGCCACTGGCCAACCGTCAATGGCGGCTGGCCAGCCTCTCTCTACTACTGACTTAGCACATTACCCTCCCCTCACTAACCCGCAAACTCACGTAACTCAGCCTATCATCCTGAATCAACCTACTACCATTACCAACCCTACTCCAAACTATATTCAAACACTTACGATTGGTACAACCCCTACGTCTCTCCCCATTTGTGATCCCATACTAATTAAGGATGTAATGTATGTAGATGGTATCGCTGTGGTTCGATGGACATCTTCTGAAGTGTCTAGAATGGAGAAGTTAGAGAACTTACAATATACTATCGTTAGTAAGGTTTCTTATGGTTGGCCAGACTTGGATGAACTGAGGAACATTATTCCACAACAATATGGTGCGAAAGGGAAGTGCCAAGTTGGATTTTGTAGGGATCGACATATTTTGATAAGATGTACGTTAATGGAAGATTTCATTAACATATCATCTAAGAGTGCATTTTGATTGAAGTCTAAGGATGGATTTACATATCAGATGAGGCCTCTTATATATGATTCTAATTTCAAGATTGATGAAGAAACTTCGATAGCAATGGCTTGAATTTCTTTTCTAAACCTTCTTCCAACATATTTTGGTAAGGAATCTCTATTTACCTTAGCTTCTGCAGTTAGAAAGTCCTTACAACTTGACATGGCCACGATTAATAAAACTAAACCTAACTGTGCAACAGTTAAGGTTCAACTGGATTTATTATCTGATCTCTCTAAGTTTGTGATGGTGGAAATAGAGGATGAGAAAACTAAGGAGATCAATGTAGTAAAATTCAAAATTAAGTATGATCATTTACCAAAGTATTGTACTGAATGCATGTTGCAAGGCCATGCAAAGGAGGAGTGTAGAGTGCTACATCCTGAACTATGTGAAAACAAGAAAGATGAATCAAAGGAAGGGGAGAATGAGGAGATACCAACTGCTGCTGCAAACACTAGGGGCGATCAGCATCAAGAAAGACGGAAAAAGTATCAGGGATGGAGATATCCAGTGTAGAGATATTTACTAAAGGTTTTATCTAGTGGTCACATATCCTGGAAATACTACTAAGGGAAAGAGGGGTGATGGTGGAACTGGTGTAAACAAAGGCAAGGGAAGCATGTCTAAGAAGGATATAAGGAGAGGAAATGATATAATCAAGGGAAATGAGAACATGGTCCCTGCACAATGAGTAGTAATTCTAAACACATTTAATGTGCTAGATAACATTACATAAGAAGAGTTAAATAGAGAGTTGAATGGGGGTAATACTACAGCTGTAGATGTTGTTGTGTCAAAAAATGTAGCTGATATCAATAAGGAAATAGAAAAAAGTGATATCTAATAAGGTACATGCTAATAATGTGGATATGGGAGAGCATAAAGACATAGAGGAAGGACTTAATATGGTAAACTTTGCAGATTCACAAGACAAAGAAGAGCATAATGTAGGACTTGAGAAGAGTGGGGAGCATTAAGTAGGAGTTGCAGATACAATAGAGATGGTTTGTACTAGACAATGGGTTGACAATACTTTTGTAGCTACATAAAGAGAGGTTGTGGATGATAAACATAATGAAAGTTGTGCTATGTAAAAGAGGGGTGAACTCTGAAATAGTGAAATAAGGTGATGCATTAACATTTGCATCATATGAAGAGGAGAATAATAATGTAGTGATTGATTATGTAGATAATGCCTTTGAGGAAAATACTCAATAGGAAGATGAAAGCATAGATATGCTCAATGATAGTTTGATAGAGCATCAGAAGGGACACAATGAGACAACTGAGGGTAACAAGCACATCACAGTGCCCCAAGAGCAACAACAGTTGGATAATATATCTACTATTGTTAATCATAGTGAGACAACTGATGGTGACAAGAACATATCTATATCTCATGAGCAATAACAATTGGATAATTCATCTATTGTTATTAATTATATAGAGGCTAGTTTACAATCTCAATATCAGTTGAGTATTTTGTCCATGAGAAGGGTATTGGTTCTTTTCCACCTGAAATGGAGGAGGTGGTTGATAATTCAATAGTTCAGGTGAGAAAGGATCAAGATAAGCATATTATCAATCAGATGAAACATACTCCTTTACAGGAATTACATAATGTGATTTCACATAACATTGAAGTTACTGCAGAGGGTGAGCAAATGACTAAAGATACTACTGGCAAAGGAAATTTCAAGGAGAATGTAGAGGAGGATTCTATAGATCAGGTGTTCAATCATGTGGAAAAGGAAGTTGGCATCTCTCCAAAATCCATGCAGAAAGGAAAGAGAAGGGCAAAAAAATGAAGTGTAATAGATACTCATCCAACAATGGTATTACCAAAGAGAGCCCGTAAACCTATTTTTAAATGATGATGAATATTTCTTTTGGAATATAAGATTTGTGAACACTCACTAAGCTTTTCACAGAGTTCAAATGCTGCACAGACATCATAAATTTTCCATCATTGCTTTGATGGAACTTTTTAACACTTTAGACACATTCAGAGATTTAGAAGAAGGATGTGGATGAAATATGCTCATTACAATTGCAATGGTCAAATATGGTTCTTTGTGAATGATAATGTAGATGTGGAGGTAATGCATGACACTGAGCAACAAATTACAGTTAAGTTATTTTTTCATGAATGGAATAGATCAATGATGACTACTATGGTGTATGCAAAATGTGATTCTTTTGAAAGAATTAATCTGTGGGATAGTCTATATGATCTTACTGATCAAATGGATATGTCTTGGCTAGTAGGGGGAGACTTCAATGTTATTATGAATGAGGATGGGAAAATATAAGGTTTTCCTATCTTTCCAGTTGAATATGAAGATTTTGCTTTCTGTATTAATTCATGTGAACTGTTTGAAGTTGGCTTTAAGTTGAGTCTTTTTACATGGTGGAATGGTAGGGTATAGAGTGACTGTATTTTCAAGAGGCTAGATAGAATGCTTGCAAATTCCAGTCTGCAAGAATGACTTGGACAAATGGAAGTGGAGCATCTTTCAAGAACTGGTTCTAATCATGTCCCTTTATTACTAACTTGTGGAGATATATCTCATCATGTAAGTAAGCCTTTTAGATTCTTGAAGTTTTGGACATAACATGAATCATTCTTGGAGGTGGTTAATCGAAGCTGGAATACTGAATTTGAAAGAGATGAATTCATAACATTGAAGCTGAAACCGAAGAGTGTGAAAACTACTTTATCAGCATAGAGTAAATCAATCTTTGGGGATATTTTCAAGCAATTAACTATTATGGAGGATATTATGAGGATCAAAGAACAATTGTTTGAAGATGATCCTTCACCTATAAATAGAATGATCTTACAGCAAGCACAGGCAAAACTAAAGAAGTATGTTCATTATGAGGAGGAATTCTGGAGATAGAAATCACACATGACTTGTTTTGCAGAGGGGGTAGAAATACAAGGTTTATTTTCAAGCAATTAACTGTTAGGGAGGATATTGTGAGGATCAAAGAACAATTTTTTGAAGATGATCTTTCACCTATAAATAGAATGGTCTTACAGAAAGCACGACAGAACTAAAAAAACATGTTCATTATGAAGAAGAATTTTGGAGACAGAAATCACACATGACTTGTTTTTCTGAGGGGGATAGCAATACAAGGTTCTTTCACAATATAGTGAATGGTAGGAGGAAAAGACTATATGTCAAGAGGACTCAAAATCAGGAAGGCTCATGGATTGAAAGAGATATATTATTGGCAGATAAAGCTATTAGATTTTACTATTAGCAGTTTACACAAGAAAGTGCACCATCTGAGTTTTCACTCTTGCAATATATTTCTAGTATGGTTAATCTGAAGACTAATGATTAACTTACAAGTATGCCTACTTTGGAAGATGTTAAGAAAGCAGTATTTGAATTATCTAGGGAAAGCTCCGGTGGACCAGATGGTATGATTGGGATTTTCTATCAGGTGTGTTGGAATATTATTGGTTCAGATGTATACAATGTGGTTAAAGCTTTCTTTGAAGGCCAGACTTTGCCTAAGTCCATAACATACATTAATCTGGTGTTGTTTCCAAAAAAGAATACTGTAGAAACCTTTGCTGATATGAGACCTATCAGTCTCAGCAACTTCATAAATAAGGTAATTTAAATGGTGGTTCAGGATAAGCTTGAAGTAGTGTTATCTTATCTGATTTCGCCTGATATTAGGTTGAGGGGAAAGCCAGCTAATTGGTGCTTAAGATGGATATGGCAAAGGCATATGATAGAGTTTCCTAGATATTTCTAGCAAAGGTATTGAGGAAAATGGGATTTGCAAAAATATTTATAGATATGGTGTGGAGATTGATAGCAAATAATTGGTGTTGACACCCACTTTTGTCCCATCCTTTTTGATTTATTTACAATTTTTGGATATTTTGACACCTCAAAAATATTTTTTATATATATACATATAAGCATATATACACATATATTATTATTCTCAATATTATTATTCGTATTCTTTTTTCTACAACCATTTGTCTTTTTAAATCATGATCATAGTTTCTATTGTAATATTCTACATTATTTTTTATTTTTTAGCAAAACGACATCGTATTTTCATTTTTAAATTAAGCATTAAGCATTTCACACATATTATGTTTTATTATTATCACATCTTATACTATATTCTAAATAATTCATTTTTTTTATTCAAAGATTTTTTAATATTAAACCCCTTTTATATTTTTAAATCTATAACCCATTTTATTTCCCAACCCTAAACAATTTCTACCCAAAACTAATTTCATTCCCACAAAACTAGCCCAAACCCCTAACCAAATTCGCAACCCCTCCCCCCAAAACAAAGGCCCAATCGGCCTAACCCAATCAACCAATCTGTCGGCCCAAAACCTTTTTAACTCCCAACCAAAACCATAAGGCCCCAAAATCGCCCACCCATCGTCCTAAAAACCCAAACTAATCCCATTCCCTTATACCCCAACCCAAACCCACCGAAGCCCATACCCACTCGGCCCACATCCCTTTTTAACTCCCAATACCCTTATTTCCTTTACCCCCCAAACCCAACACCCATTAATTCCCAAATCCCCATTCCCTAAACCTAAAACCCAACTCATCGCCGCACCCCTACACCCCTGCCCCCTACGTCGCCGCACCCCTACCCCCGTTACTTCACCACTACCACCACCCTACCCTGACACCGCCGAACCTATCCCCTCACCCACACACCCCAAAATCCGCAACACATGCCCCAAGAAATCGCCCCAAAAATCAGATTTTGTCCCCCCTTTATTTTAAAATTTGAATTTGTTTTGTAAGGGGTATGGGGGGTAAACGTTGGGTTGCATATCTATAAAAAAACCCCTTTGCTCACTGTTTTTGGAGGTTCCAATTCCGATTCCGGGAAGCTTTTGGGGGAAGTTTTTGGTCGATTTTTAAGTCCGAAATTTAGGTTCAAGTTTTGGAAATCCGAAATCTTCTTAAAGGTCGTATTGTATTTTGTTTGTGTTGTTCTTCACTAAAAAATCCGAAATTTTCTTAAGAACACTTCTTCTTTCTTTTGCATGTGTTCTTCATCTTAAGGGTTCGAAATTATTGGGTTTTTGGTGTTAAAGAATTTGTAGTTTTTGCTATTTTCCCACTATTTTTTGGGTTCCATACCGGGTCGGGTCCGTCGAGTCAAGTCGAAACCCGGGTCAAAATTTCAGATTTTTAGTTTGGGTTTGAAGATTACAAATTCAAGTTTCTTTATTCTTAATTGTGGTTAAGAATCACCTCTTTTGTTCCATAATCCCCCAAATCCGAAAATACCCCTTTTGTTCTTATATTTCCGAATCCGAAACATTACTTTTAGCCTTCCATTTTTGCAATCTGAAAATCCCATTGCATTCCTCATATTTTCGCTCAATTTCGGGTTTGATTTGATTCCGGGCCGGGTCGGGTCATTGCTGGGCCGGGTCAAAATTTTCAGAAACATGATTCTTTTCAGATACAAAATTCAGAATTCATTGATCAAAATCCAAAAAACTGAATTCCAAACTTCTCCGAGCGGGTCGACGATTCGAAACACGCCTCGGTTCGCTGCTCGGAGAAGGTCAGTAAAACAAATTCCTCTCAGTGTATTTTCTGTATTGTTGTGTGTTTTGTTGCTGATTATGTGATAAGATAGTCATTTTATTATTGTGTTCATTAATGCGTTAAGTCTGTTAGCTTATTTAATTGGCAATTAATGTCTAGAAATGTTTTCCTTGTATTATTAGATTTACACTTAATATGGTAAGAAGCTTTGTGTGTGTGTTGATTTATGGACATTGTGTGATCATGTTGGATTCGAATGTTGAATTATACTTGTCTCGCTGAGTTTCCGTGGCTAGTTCAGTAGGCATTTGTTGTTGGTTAGCTGAGGAGTGTTAAGTTACCTAACTTATAATCTGCTTAGTAATCATATTTGTTACCTTGTGCTTTGTTTAGAAGTGTCATTATGTCTAATATATATAATGAATATGGTTTTATATGTTTAGTTTAGCATATCTGAAGTGCTGCCTTTAAGTGGTTATTTGGCTCAACTCTGTTTGTCTCACAAATGTCTACTGAACTGATTACACACTTGCCTTACCTGTTTAAGTGTTAAAAGGCCTCGATATTAACATGTGAAGTCTCCTAAGTTATCTTGTATCATGTCCTACCTCTAGAGTTTGTTTGAATGACATTGCATTAGTGATTTGCACTATTTTGAACCAGTTTATACCCTGTTAAGCCATAGTTTCTAATGCATTCCACACCTGGTTTGTGATTATGTTTCATAAAGGAAGCATGTATAGGGTATAGTCAAATGTTAAAACTGCTTAAGTGAATAGAAAGGTCTAAGGAATGGTTTAAACTTAGGGATATGGAGGTCTTTGATTCTTATTGAGTTATGCATTATCTACCGGTGAGTGTGGGTTGTCTTTTCTTGGTATGAATCTGAATCACAAGCATGCCTATCTACGTCAAACAGTTTGTTAAGTAAAGGACATGTTGGGGTTAATTCTAGTTTTGTTTGTGTTGCTACTGCCAAGTTCCCCTCTGATGTATGTTAAATAAGAAAGAATGCTTATATGAGACTGCAATGACTTTGATTTCTTGCTAAGTGTATAAACTGGTTCTATCTTTCTGATTCTTGATTAGACTTGACCTAAAAATCAGGAAACATGCTACCTGATCTAGAATAGTTGCCCTAAGTTCTCCGTGTCAATATATGTTGTTTGTTCTTTTTAATATTCGAGTCTCATACATGTATATGATAACATAATTTGTTTGATTTGGTGTTAAGACATCTGGGTATTCTTTCTTGTTGTGTCTGGATCTACTTTTCATACCTCCACTGGCCTGATATTTGTGCAATTATTTCATTTCTCTTGTTGGAATTGAGTCTGCTCATTCTGCCCCAATGCTAGTGTTTGTTTGTTTGTTTGTTTGCTCTAAAACATGTAGGGTATCCTTGTATTTTTTTTACTGATGCATGAACTTGCTCATGTTGGTTAACTTCTTCCCATTTGCTGAACCTGCGATGATAGACTTCAAAAGTATACAGGATATATAGACTTCGGTATACACAAGGTGTATATCAAAGTTGTATGTCCTTGTATACCTTCAAGTATATCATGTATATTATGAATATCATGTATACCAACTCTTATGTATGTCTAAGTGTATATATGTGCATGTGTTGAATTGGGCCTTTATGTATCTAATTTGTTTCTTTCTCTTTAAAACTGAAGTCATTATATTGGGCTTGCTTTTATACGCATACTGTTTGATTTACCAAATCCCAGTTGGAGTTAATATTGTTTGGCCTGTTTCATGTCTGGACCTGTTAGCTTTGTTTGTGTATAAACTGTTATAGTTAGATATGGATCGTGTATGCGTTTAACTTTATATCAATGCTTGCTTATTTTTATTATTGATGAGTTTGAGGTACGTTCTAAATCCCCTTTTTGTTTTCCGCCCTCCCTGCATACCCTTCGGTCTGGTGGGCCCACATCTCCTCCATTTGCGCGACTGCTTTAAGTCGTTGGGCCCGAGGCCCAATAACATATTATTCTTCACGAATTATTTATTTATATTTTTTATGTATATATTTTCATCTTCCATCTACTAATCCTTTCTTTTCTTTTCTTTATTTACATGAAATGCATCGGGAGCTACGAAGAGTTTCGCTATGAGACTCATCATGATCATTGCTGAACGAAGACCCGCATTCATACTCCTTGCATTTTTCAACCTCGGGATTTCAAAACCAATAGGGCGAGATGACATCGTCATCCGCCTTAGTTTCCATTCATTATTATTCTTTAATTTCGTTATCTCTATTTGGGTCTGTAATAATTATTTAACGCTTGCGTGATTGTTAGGATATTTAGAATAATTAGGCCATGAATGGATATCTAATAGGGTAATTTAAAAACCGTCGCTAGTTTATTCATTTGTAGGCTCGGTTAATTCAAACTTAGAAATCCTCCGCTAGTTTATTTATTTTAGGCCCGTCATGCATATTTAAAGTTTCAAAACAAACTTTGTTCATATTCTGTTTACTTTATTAATTGTACAACTCAAAATGATTTTCAAGAAAATACTTCTTTGGCATCATAATTAATTTGCTCTTCTCCTTATTACTGTCACAAATGCATACTTTTTTTCAACTTTACATGTATTTTCTTTTATACCATGCAAATGTATACTTATACAAACACATCCTTTTCATTAATCATTTGCAAACTTTTTTTTTCAAGTTTATATTTACCTAAGTTTGACCGGATAACCGCAAGTTAGCGGATCTTAAAGGATGCCTAACCCCTTCTCTTTAGGATAATAAAGAATATTTACCTAGAATCTCACTAGTTTCGCAGACTTTAAAATTTGAGTTATTTTGCAGCATTTATTTAATATTTAGGTGTCTCAATTCACCGTAAAATAATTAGGTCGCGACTCCTTAATCTAACCCAGGAATCACTGACACGTTGTGCTCCGCTTTGACCTCCCGCATGGTCGAAAAAACGGGCGCGACAATTGGTATTCAGTTCTACTGAATGGATAAGCTTTTGGTTTTTTTCCATTCTACAAGGGGTGTCAAGCAAAGAGATCCACTTTCTCCTGCTTTATTTATTCTGTTTGCAAAAGTTCTATCTAGATCATTGAACTCTTTATTTGAGAACAACGAGTTTAGATGTTATGGAATGCCAAAGTGGAGTGCCAATTTGAATCATCTTGCATATGCAGATGATATTATTATTTTTACAAGATTATGAGCAACTTTCAAGCCAAGTGATCAATAAAGGCAAAAGTTCCTTTTACATGTATAGCAAAGTTTCAAATGTTCTGATAACAAGTGGAGGCTACTAGTGGTTTTTCAAGAGGAACTTCCCTATTTACATATTTGGGATGCCCAATCACACATGCAAAGAAGAGGAAAGCTGATTATAATAATTTGATAAAGAATGTGAAGAAGAAAATGCAAGCATGGAAAGGAAGATTACTATCATTTGGAGGAAAAACTATTTTGATCACCAGTGTTCTTTTAAGTATGCCAATCTATAAGGTCTCCAAACTGTGTAATCAATGAGTTACATAAAATCTTTGCAAGATTTTATTGGAATAATAGCGATGAAGGTAGAAGGAGGCATTATTCCTCATAGTTAAATTTGTGCTTACCTAGAGATGAAGGAGGCATAAGATTTAGATCATTGTTTGATGTGTCTAAAGACTTGTGTGCTATACTTTGGTGGATTCAAAACAATTAACACACTATGGGATAATTTTATGTGGATCAAATACTGCAAAAGGCATTATTCTCAAAATATGCAATGGAAATGAGGTTCTCAGGTATGGAAAATGATGTTGGAAGCTAGAGATGGTATAGAGCAAGAGATATGGTGGGAGCCAAGGAGTGGAACAACTAATGTCTGGTTTGACAATTGGACAAAACTAGGAGCTTTGTATTACATTGTTCCAACAGAATACATAGTAGATGAGAGTATTCAGGATGTTAAGGAACTCATGATAGATGGAAGATGGGATGTGCACAAATTGCGGCAGTTATTTCCTAGGGATATTATGGATCATATCACACAAGAATTAGAGTTGCATGAATTAACAGAAGGATGTGATATGCCATGGTGGATGATGACAACTTTAGGAAAATTTACTATAGGTATTGCCTGGGAGTTGTTAAGAAGAAAATCATACAAATCTGATGTTTTTAAGAATATGTGAGTAACAGGATTACCTTTTAAGATTTCATTCTTCTTCTGGAGGTTATGAAAGTTTAAAATACTAGTGGGGAAGGTCCTAAGAAGAACTGGAATAGAGACTGAGGCAAGATGATATTGTTGTGATAATAGACAATATGAGACTGTGGATAATTTGTTTGTTACTGGTAATATTGTCATAAAGGTTTGGAGATACTGCAATGCTGTTGTAGGTATCACAACTCAGTTTTTGCAGGTGAGACAAATATTGCAAGTGTGGTGGAATGATGATTGCCCTTCCAAGTTCAAAGTCGTATTCAGAGCTATACCATTTATCACTATGTGACAGATATGGAAGTGGAGGAACACTGTGTTGTATGGAGGAAAGATGACTATTAACAAAGTGATATATGAGATGAATATGACTATATATCAGATATGTAGACTCAGATTTTCATGGCAACATAGCATTCCAAAGTACCTTTCTCAAATAATGCAAATGTTTGAAGGTTACAGGCCAAGACTAGTAAGCAAGATAGTTAAATGGGAATTTCCTTTGCTAGGATGGTTCAAATGCAATTCAGATGGAGCATCTAGAGGAAAGTTAGCTCATTTTTAATGGTGTTGTATAAAAGGACGTCTCATGTTCATTATGAAACGGAATTTTGATATGTTTATAACAACACACACTTTTACACTCTTAATGCAAAGATTTATTAATCATAGAAGGAAAATTTTATTGATGCCTTTAACTTACAATTGTAAGGATACGTGCAAGAATAATTTGGTTGCTATCTAGTGTGGTCAGTCCGGTTGCATTTATGTAATGTTTGATGATCCGAAAGTCCCCAGTAATATATTATTTTCCTTGAATCTTTGAATTTACCCTCTTCGTACGGGTACATATGGCCCCCAGTGTTTGGGTGTTTATACTATGGAGACCCGGACACTGGATGCCAGTCTTCTATAGCAAGACCTTCAATATGCTTTTATCGGTGCTACCTCATTTAAAACCTTACTGTAAAAATCCAATTAGGACAAAAATTGGATGAAGGGAAAAAGAGTGCAGCGTATGTTTGCCTTACTAAACATAACACTTCTTTAAGTGGCTTACATTCCAATTGCTAGGAAGTTTGTTTCCTTTTTGGTCTGCCAATTGATAATCTCCTTTATCGGTGATCCTGATGACAATTTACAGTCCTTCCAGTTTGGACCTAGTTTCCCTGCATTAGGTTCTCGTGTCTGAGTTACCCTACGAAGCACCAAATCCTCGAGTTTGAAATGTTAGAGATTTGTGCGTTAGTTGTAGTATCACTCCATTATTTGTTTTTAGGCAATCAGTCGTACGTACGCAAGATCTCGACGCTCTTCAAGTAAGTCTAGATGTACGGATATTGATTTCAAATTAGCTTGCTCTTCTCCCCACAGATACCTCAAGCTTGGAGTTCCAACTTCTATCAGAGTCAAGGCCTCTGCACCTTAGACCAAGAAAAAAATATTTTCTCCGGTACTCATTTTTGTCTTAATTCTGTATGCCTATAATATCTCCGGTAACATGGAAGGCCATTTTTCTTTTGCGGCTTCTAACTTCTTCTTTAAGTTATGGATTATAGTCTTGTTTGTAGACTCTGCTTGACCATTCACATTGGGATGATAGGGAGTGGAGGTTATACATTTGATGTTCAAGTCATCCAGGAACTTTGTAACTTTGGCTCCAATTAAATTCTGGTCGTTGTCACAAGCTATCTTCTTTGGGATGCCAAAACGACAAATGATATGTTGTCAGATAAAGTCGACCACCTAATTCTCCTAGAGCTTTGTATAAGTTGCGGCTTCAACCCAATTAGAAAAATAGTCAGTCATAAATATAATTTGAGATACTTGTCCCGGAGCCGCAGGCAAAGGTCCAACTTCATGAACGGCCATAGGGATACAGTTGGATGCAATTCTTCTCCCGATTGGTATAACAGTTGTGCATGATGCTGATATTTATCACATTTTTTCAGGAAGGTCTTTGTATCTTCTTCGATTCGGGGCCAATAGTAGCCGGCCCTCATGAGTTTTCTTATTAGGGATTCCGGTCCGAAATGATTTCCACATATATCTTCATGTACTTTCCTCATTATATAATCTACTTCCTCGGGGCCCATGTATTGGGCCAAGGGGCCGTAATAGCACCGTTGGTAAAGTTTTCCATCAATAACGCAGTACGGTGTGGCTTCGATCTTCAAAGCTCTGGATGCTTTCGGGTCCTCCAGGAGCTTTCCATTCATGAGGTAGTCCAAGAATTCATTCCTCCAATCACAAGTTAGGCTGGTCGAGTTCACCTCATCATACTCTTCTGAATCCAGAGCCAATACATAAGCTGAACAACTGACTCGGTTTTGACCTTTCTGATTCCGTGCTAGAGCCCAAGTTGACAAGTACATCAGCCTCTACATTTTCTTCTTCGGGTATGTGCACCACCATCCACTCTTGAAATTGGGAAAACAGCTTCAAAACCTTCTTGAGGTATCTAGACATGCGTTCTTCTTTGGCTTCAAACACTTCATAGACTTGGTTTACCACTAGCAGCGAATCACATTTTACTTCAATTATTTGAGATCCTAAGCCTCGGGCTAATTCCAAACCTACAATCAAAGCCTCATACTCGGCTTTATTGTTAGTTAAAGGAGAACTTTGAATCGCCTGTCTTAAAATATTCCTGGTGGGAGTGCAATACTATTCCCAGACCGATCCCTTTGACATCAGAGGCCCCATCACTATAAGGTGTCCAGACCCCATGGGCAGTCCCCGAGACCAAAATGGTTTTTTTTCCGCCTAAGGGGTTAATGGACTGAAATCGGCCATAAAATCCACGAGGACTTTTGACTTTATCGCTGTTTTGGGCTTATATTCAATATCAAATTCACTAAACTCCACCACTCATTTTGCCAAATGCCTCGACCGTTCGGTACTATGTAACACATTTTCAAGTGGAAATGTAGTTACTACAGCAATTGGGTGGCATTGGAAATACGGTCGAAGGTTACACGACAAAATAACCAAAGCGAGAGCCAACATTTCGAGTATGGGATACTGGATTTTGGCCTCTGATATTACTCTACTTAAGTAATAAATAGGAAATTGCATACCTTTCTCTTCCTGTACCAGAACTGCACTCACCACTACCTCCGAGACCACAAGATATATGAGGAGTTGATCCCCGTCTTATGGCTTTGACATGATCGAATGACTGGACAAATAAGTTTCCATGTCCCGTAGGGACTGCTGGCATTCGGGCATCCTTACAAAGTCATTCTTCTTTTTTAGAAGTGAGAAGAACCCGTGACACTTCTCCGATGACTGGGAGATAAATCTGCTTAAAGCTGTCACTCGCCCGGTCAGCCGTTGTACCACTTTTACGTCTTCAAACATATCTGGTATATCTTCAATGGCTTTTATTTTGTTAGGGTTTATCTCAATTCCTCTCTGAGAAACCAAAAAACCGAAGAACTCTCCAGAACCTACCCCAAAGGCACATTTCTCTGGATTGAGCTTCATATTATATTTTCTCAATACATCGAACGTTTTCTACAAATGACTTAATTGGTCATCTGCACGAAGACTCTTAACAGACATATCATCTATATATACTTCCACAGCTTTTTCCTATATCTTGAGCCGAGGGTCTTTCAAAAATAGCCTCTCTATGTACCAAAGTAGAGGTACGGTCTGCGTACACTCTACCCTCCCAGACCCCCACGTTGTGAGATTTCACTGTATGTTGTTGTAGTTTTTTCTATATGGTTTTTCTGCAAACTATGCCTTATCAGGTAGATTTTGCCTTAAGGTAGCAAACTCTACCTTAAGGCAGGCAGAGTTTGCATGCAAACCCTACCTTAAAGGTAGAGTTTGCATGCAAACCCTACCTTAAAGGTAGAGTTTGCCTTCAAGCATGAGGCAAACTCTGCCTTGCGAATCCAAACTCAAGCTTGCAATTATTTTTTTTAACTGAGCAAGGGTTCAAATTCGGAACCTCGGTGTATTTTTGAGCGAAGGGAAAAAATTAAATATTCCAAATTTGAGGGGCAAAAATTAAAGAGCAGTGTCTTTGAAGGGAATCCGCATAATTTTTTTTAATATTATCAGTAATCGCTCCTCGTGGAACAAATGCATCTCACTCTGAAAGAAATAATCCCTTGATTATTTTCATTAATGAATGAGTATATATACAATTTACAATTTCCATAATATGAAAAATCCTATTCCTATTCTATTCTCAAAAACCCTATTCTATATGTACAAGAATTCTATAATTATGGTAAGTGTACAATTCTAATTATATACAAAAACCTTTTACCAAAAACTCTCATATACACGGTGTATATACCGTGTATATGAGGTATGTATATTATGATATATTTTCACACCCCCGCAGTCATAGCGAGCGGTCTTCGTACGCTGAGACTGTCCCTAAAATCTTCAAATAGGACCGATGGAAGACCCTTAGTAAAGATGTCTGCAATTTGATACCTAGAAGGGATATGTAAGATGCATACATGTCCACGAGCTACCTTTTCGCGAACAAAATGGATATCCATCTCAATATGTTTAGTGCGCTGGTGTTGATCCGGATTCCCAAAAAGATATACTGCACTAATATTATCACAATATACCAAGGTAGCTTTGTGAATGGGAAAGTAAAGCTCCAAGAGATGATTACGTAACCAACATGATTCAAAAACCACATTGGCTACCCCTCGATACTCGGTCTCTGGATTGGAGCGAGATAAGGTAGCATGTCGTTTGCCAGACCATGAGACCAAGTTATCACCAAGAAATATGCAATAATCAGATGTGGATCGTCTGGTATCTGGACAGCCACCCCAATCCGCATCGGTATACGAGACAAATGTAGAGGCTGATGATGGATATAGATGCAAGCCATAGTCAAGTGTCCCCTGGATGTATCTGATAATGCATTTGAGTGCATTCACGTGCTCCACCCTAGGATCATGCATAAACGAACACACCTATAGTACATCATACGTAATATCCAGTCTCGTAAATGTAAGATACTGAAGAGCTCCAGCAAGACTGTGATAGTGAGTGAGATCCTCATAAGGTGAGCCAACCGCAACACCCAGCTTGGGCTTAGTATCAACTGGAGTGGAAGTAGACTAACACGAGGACATACTAGCCCTTTCAATTATCTCAGCGGCATACTTTCATTGTGGTAAGAATAACCCACCTACATGACGAGTGACAACAATCCCCAAAAAGTAACTCTAGGGCCCCAAGTCTTTCATAGCAAACTCAGAACTAAGCATTGTCTTGATAGACTTGCGCAAAGCATCAGAAGTGGCAGTCAAGATATATCATCCACATATAATAAAATATAAGCCAGGGAAGTACCACGATGATATATGAACAATGAATTATCAGACCTGCTGTGAGAAAACCCAATAGATAAAACATAGTCTGCAAATCTCTTATACCAAGCCTGTGGGGCCTGCTTAAGCCCATATAAGGACTTCTTCAATAAATAGACATGATAAGGATATTTGGGGTCTCGAAAACCCAAGGGCTGATGCATGTAAACGGTCTCCTTAAGATCATCATGTAAGAAAGCATTCTTCACATCTAACTGATAAATGGGTCATGCCTTTGAAAGAGCCAGACTGAGAACAGTGCGAATGGTAGCCGGTTTGACCACATGACTAAACGTCTTACCACAATCCACGTCAACCTGCTGAGTCTTACTATCACCTACAAGACGAGTCTTATGCCTCGCAAAAGAACTATCAGATTTATCTTTATGAGTAAAAATTCACATAGACCGAATAAATTAACACCAGAAGGACGTGACACCATCTCCCACGTCTTATTTTCAATAAGAGCATCATATTCGTCGTTCATGGCCAATTTCCAATTCGGGTCATTTAGCGTAGACACTGGGTTACGGGGTAGGGGGATTTAAGAATATTAGAATTTAGATTAAAATGTCTTTTTGGTTGAAAAATACCTCATTGACTATGAGTGACCGGTCTATGACTCGGGGGAGAATTGGGTGGATTTTGGGGAAAATTGGGTGGATTTTGGGGAAAATTCGGATGGGTGACGGACTGGCCAGCAGGCAGTGGGCTTCTGGCCCAACACGGGAAGCTGGATCGGGACTCGAAACAGAAGTAGGGGCAAAACTGGGCTGGATATTCGGCCCAGTTGCTGAACCCGGGACGTGATGGACTGGCCCACTAGGCAAATTCGACGGGACAAGAGGTCCAGCGGGCAGTGGGCCCGCTGGCGGATTTTGGGTGCGGGACAAGTCCGATAAATAGTGGATAATATACGGGGAGACATCGTCATCTAAAAAATTATATGAACTAGGCCCGGGACTACTTACTTTAGCAAACGGGAATTGGGTTTCATAAAAAATAACATGGCGACTAATTATGATTTTATTAGACGATAAATAAAAACATTTGTAACCACGATGATTGGATGGATAACCCAAAAACACGCAAGGGGTAGAACAGGCTTAAAGTTTGTTAATTGTAGTTGACGGAAATAGTGAATAACATAAGCACCCAAATACCCTAAGATGTGAATACGAAGGAGTCTTATCATATAGGAATTGAAGAGGGGATGAATATGCCAAACCTTTGGTAGGTGGTATGTTAAGAAGATAAGTAGTCATTTGTAGAGTATGATGCCATAAGGAAGGAGGTACAGAAGCATGGACCAATAAAGTTCGGATGATATTATAAATGGTACGAATTTTTCGTTCGGCTTTCCCATTTTGTGAGGAAGTATAAGGACAAGAGAAATGAAAAACTATGCCATTAGTATCACAAAAATCCCGAAACAACCCATTATCATATTCTTTTCTATTATCACATTGAATATTTTTTATTTTCCGGTCGAATTGGGTACGGATGAATGTTCTAAATTTTAAGAATGTGGAAAAAACTTGTAATTTTTTTGCTAAAGGAAAGGTCCATAAAAAATTAGAATAAACATCCAAAAAGCAGAACATAATAACGATGGCCCACATAACTTAAAACGGGAGATGTCCATAAATCGCTATGAATAATATCAAATGACATTAAAGTACGAGAAGTAGAGGCTACAAATGGTAATCTAACATGCTGTCCTAAAGGACAGGATTGACAAATCGGAGTACTACTCGTATCCTTACAAGATATAAAATTATTTTTATGCTAGGAAGAAACAATGGACGACCCAGGGTGATCCAAACGTGTATACCACAAGGAAGGAGCTAGAGCTGCAAAAGTAGATGGCAAAGCTTGACTCGAGAGACTGGATGCGGGCGTGATAGGATAAATATCTCCCCCATTATCACATCTCATGAGAGGTATCCTCGTCTTGAAATCCTTCACAGAAAACCTAAAAGGATCAAAATCAACAGAAACCCAATTATCAGTAGTGAATTTACGGACAGACACCAGATTTTTAATTAAGTTAGGGGCATGAAGGACATTTTTCAAGATAAGAGGTGGATGGGGGGGGGGGGGGGGGAGATAAAGTTTTATGACCGTAACCACGAATTGGAATGGAGTTACCATTACCAACAATTATGCCACAATTTTTGCTCAAATTGGAATAAGACGAGAGAGTACCTTGGTCGGACGTCATGTGAGAAGTGGCGCCGGTGTCCATGTACCAATTCACGTCTGGAGCATTCAATCCAAGTGTATGCATGACGGCTTCAATATCTGTAGGTGTCGGAATCGGATTGGGGCCCGTAGCATAGAAAGCCTGCGGTGGCTGAGGCCCAAGCAGGCCCCCTTGATGTCCAGGCCTAGAACTGTGTCGGAACCCACTGGACGGATGAGAAAATTGGACCTGAAGGGCTGCTGGGCGGCCCACTGTCCAGGGACTGGATAAGCTGAAAAATAAGGGTCATTAGGCCACTGGCCATCGGCCCAGCCCCACTGCCACGGGGCCCATGGCTGGGACCAATTGGTCTGCAATGCACTGCCACCGTACCGGGGCCCACTGCCACTGTTCTGACCTACCCACCACCGCCGGAACCACCACGATTGCCACCGCGATTTTTGCCATTATTTTTTCAATTTTTCTTGCCACCACCGTGAGCACGGTTTTGGTCCGAATTATCAACAAAACCTTGAGAATTATAGGATGAAGTCATCATGACCACATGACTAGCCCCGATAGCCGCCTTTTTAGTCAAATCGACTTCTTCTAACGTGAGCATCGAACATGCTTGATAAAAATGTGGAAGTTGATTACTTTGATGGAGGAGAGTCCCCGTGCCATTATAGGCCTCAAATAGGCCTGCAACCATTTGTAGAACAAGACGATTATTGATAACGGGTGTTCCAACGTTACGAAGTTAGTCCGCCAATTCCTTGAGCCGCTTACAATAAGCCAAAATATTCGGGAAATCATCCATGCTGACTTTGGAAAATTCCTGCTCAAGGGTGACAATACAGGAATGTTGGTTGTCTTGGAATATATCACACAATCTATTCCAGGTAGCCATAGCCGTAGTGTCTGGTTCAATGATCGTCTGTAAAAGGTCGGTAGAAATAGTGGAGTAAATCCACTGAAGGACGGTAGCATCAAGAGTGATCCATAATTGAGGATCCTCTACAGGAGGAGGGATAGAGGGAGAAATTATGTTATGGAGGACTTGATGTGAGATAGCGTGAATTTTAAACAACTCTGCCCACGTCGCATATTGGACGTTTTCCATCTCAAGAATAATAGGGATGTTGTTCTTGATGTTAGAAATAGCAAGGGTAGGATGAAACAGATTTTTCGACATTGACATAACGAAAGACCAAAGGGTGATTGAGGAATTTGGAAGAAAACTTGGGAATAGAGGAGGTAAAAACCGACTCAGAACCGAGGAAGGGCTCGGAATTCAGCACATCCGAGAGAAGCGAAAGCTTTTGAAGAAGGAGGTATGTGAGACCTAGACTTCTGATACCATGAAAGAAATAATCCCTTGATTATTTTCATTAATGAATGAGTATATATACAATTTACAATTTTCATAATATGAAAAATCTTATTCCTATTCTATTTTCAAAAACCCTATTCTATTTGTACAAGAATTTTATAATTATAGTAAGTGTACAATTCTAATTATATACAAAAATCTTTTACCAAAAACCCTCATATACACGGTGTGTATACCGTGTATATCACGGTCTTCCAATTGCCTTGGGTTTCCGTGATATACATGGTATACAAGATAGTATACCATGTATATGAGGTATGTATATTATGATACACTTTCATGCCCATTATCAATTAAACTTTCCACTTGAACCAAACTTAACAAAAGAAATGTTTCTTTTTTATTCTAAGACTAAAATATATATTAATGTTGTCGAATAATCGATACCAAAGTCTTCCTTAGTCATGTGGATAATATTTGCAATTCGCGTTGCTGATATGATCTAATACTCTCTTTCATTTTGTGTTACATATTTTTTACTCTATCCCAACGACAATAATGATTTTTATATATTTAACATGTCAAACCAAAATAATCATGTTAAATTTTTTTTTAGAAGATTTCTGATGATTTAATTTGTGTTATATACCGACCGATTTTTAGATGGTTTGAATTTGAAAAATTAAAATGAACTAAGATAATAAGTAAATAGATTAGACTGTTTATGTTTTCGAACTAATTCCTAGCCATATCCAATTAAATAAGTTCACCTAAAAAGGAGGAAATATCTTCAATTGGGTGATATATCACTTCAATGATTGGACGGAAGAAACTAAAGTAATTTCATAGAAGATCATGAAAAAGTCGTTTCACCTCACATAAATAGTTCACAATTAAGATATATGTAGGACTACACTAATATGTACTGTCAATGTATATTTTAGTAATTATAACAAATTAATTGCTTTTTTTTTTTGTAGCTCATGAGGTTTAATGAAAACATTTACATGTTGCAAGTCAAATATAACCTAATTGTATAAAAAACTAATCATTCCGTCCCAATTTATGTGATACTATTTGACTTGACATATAATTTAAAAAATAAAAGAAAAATTTTAAAATATGTGGTCCAAAACAAGTAATGCGTGACTGTAAATCATCTAATAAAATAAAATGTAAATTTGCCCGAAATACTGCATAAGTTATGAAGAACCTATATAATATGTAGAATAATTTAATATTTGTATTCGCAATACATAGATAAGTTAATTAAAGGCAAAAATGTCATTAACAATCCCCATATTATTAGTTATTCACCGAAAAAATATATAAAATCCCCTCTTAACTTGTTCTCAAAATTACTTTATCAATTTAACTTTACGAATATTTGTTCACCCTTAAACAACTTTCCAGTGAACTAAAACTGGATGGTCACGCTTCTTCGAGAAGGGTTTTTCCCTCAATTTGAAAGTTGGTTCCGTGAGTCCAAAGACGCCTAAACAAGGCAAGCCAAAAAGATGATTTTCCTCTTCCTCATATCGATGTTCTGGTGGACAACACCGCTGGACATGGGATGAACAAGAGATGGCACTTTTTGACTTGAAAGCCGAGAGGCTAAAGAAAAAGTCCATCAACCTCGTGTTGAGTCGTTCCATCCCGGTGGGTGAAGAGGCCGATGTCGGGCGAGGACAGAGAGATTCGATTCACAGCCTATACCGCTTTTGACCAAGGCAGGAAAGAGAGATTAGATTGACGAGACCTGGATTATCAAAAAAAAAAAAAAAAAAAAAAATAAAATAAAATACCTTCAAAAGATGATACGACAAGAAAAGTGTGTTAACTCTCCCAAACTCGAGTGGAACGGAGAAAAAAGATAAAAAGTTAATCAGATTGTTTTTTTATCTCTCCACCTTTTTGTCCCATCCAACCATTCTTTCTTCCATCACTTTTTCGGAATAAAGTTTTACTTTTTTCAGAATTAGTGTTTGGTTTACGAAATTGTCCAATTTTTTTCAATTCAATTTGGAGTTGGATTCCAGAATTTGAAAAACAGCTCGAACCCTTTTTGTCAACTCACTTTTTACTTTTAGAAATTCTGATTTTTAAAATTTACCCCCAATTTTTTGTGTTTTTTTTTTAATTTATAAAAACAACCCTATCTTTATATCATAAAGAATAACTAGTTAATGGTATTGTTTTTTTTTTTGTAAGAATGGATATTTGTAAGAATATTTAAATGTTGACAAAGTGTAATTGCATGTACTAGCTCGTATATGCGATTCAAATGCAGCTCTTGTTTTATTGTGTATTTTTGTGAATGCAAGTTATGAGATTATGTGACTATTCATTATATGTTCGGTCTTCTGTAATCTTGAATGTTGGGTAGACTTTTGGTCTTCCGACTCTTGTCTGGGGAGAAAAGTAAGTTCTCATTGCCTTACCATGTTAGGGAAAGGGGCGAAGTTCAGTCTTATTTGGCTCAAGCTAAAGCGAACAAAGTTCAGAAATAAGATAGAAGGTTGCACTCGAACTCAAAGACTCACAAAATTAGAATATATTTGGAAAATTCTTCTTTCCTCGTTTGAGGGCGGTACAAAGCAATCCAGATAGGGCGCAATCAAGTCCATTTTTGAATGAGAATGCTAAATCATCACCTTATTTGAGGAAGTAGCCATGAAAGATTGGGTTTGCATGACTTCATGAGGTCGAAAGATCTTCCTTCAGCCTTTCAAGTATGCGGCTGCTTTAGCGCGAATGAAACCATTTCTCAAAAAGAAAAAAGAATCCTCCTTTTGAGGTTACCTAGCCCAAAGCCATGCTCATGGGGAAAAAATACGGGGAAATTAAAAGAAACCTTGATGTCTTCGCCCTAAGCGCATGCCAGGAAACTCATTCCTCTCATGATTTTCATGACACTAATCTTACTCTAGGGATCAAATATTACTTTTTAGTGTAAATTTGATAGTTTATTTCATGTAAATTAATTAAGTTGGTGATTTTGTTAATTTTTAAAAATTATGGAATATAGATGATATTTCATATTTTTGTTTTTTGAAAATATATTCAAATATAAATATTATTCTAAATATTCTTTATAAAAAATATAATAAAACATAACTTCATAAATTTCAAATAAAACATTTCCTTTTTAAATCTGTGGCCAAACGCCTACGAATTCTCTATTTTCAATTTGAAGTTGAAATAACAAATGATAAGAAGACAAACACTTTTTCTGATGGAAATAAATAACCCTGCAGTTGCTGACGAATGATGACAGCACAGATCTGTGTTATTCTCTAGGCTAATGGTATCTCTCTACCAGGTAGATCAGTTGTCTAAACTTAAAAGGAAATAGCTAACAAGTTAAAAGGAAATAGCTAATAATTCTTCTTCTTTTATTTTTAGCTTAATATATTGATAACCCCTTGAATAATTTTTTTGTCATTAAATTTCGTTAAACACGTGAATTATATTTCAATTTAGTACTTGAACACATGATAAAATATTCATATTAGATATTTAAAAAAATTATGCATAGTTTTCAAACATCTAGTAGGTAGTAAAGTTAATTATATAAAATATGTCATTTTTCTAATTATATACTACCAGACTAGAGGTTTTACGACTTATTGAGGTTAATGCGAATAATTAAAGAGGGTGATATTTTTTAAATTGTTAACTTATCTACGTAATGGACACTTGAGAAAAATTGTCAAATAATAATATTTTATCATGTGTGCATGTGCTCATGAATTAAAAGAAGTCATAATTCGAATTTTTAAATGAAATTTACTAATAAATTTAAAAGATTGTTGATGTATTAACCCTTTATTTTTCCTCCTTTCATCATAGGGCTTGATGATACACACATATCACTCAATAGCACGCATAAGTTTGAGTTCAACGAGCTTTTCGGCTTATGTCAGATTATTCCTGGAGATAGTAATCCCGGTCCCTCAGCACTACTACCAGTAAATCGCGGGATGTGCCTGAATGACCAAGGTTTGAGAACAGAGCAACTGATATCATCTACAAGGTCCTACCCCAGAGAGAGCAAATTGCTCCCACCATGGTTCGAATCCACGTTGAAAACCTCTAACTGAATTTTAAGTTTCTCTCCTTTGCCATCCAACTATGACCGGGGGACGACTTCAATGTTTCTTTGTCCTCCAAGTGGAAGATAAAAGGGTATTTCAAAGTTCAAAAGATTCAAAACAAAATTGATTTTCTCATGGACATTTGTTCCGTCTGATTTTTTGTCTGCTGATAAAAAAAATTAACTGGGAACTGCTGCTTTTGGGTTTGTGATTTTTGAGGGTAAACTCATGGGTGCATGTCACGCTGTCATTTCCTTGTTGGGTTTTGCACAATGTTTTTAGGCTTAATACATTTAAGTCTTTTATAGTATTTGTCACTAAATTTTATTTACATTATCGAATTATGATTTATTCTAATTGAGTGTCTGAACACACGATAAAGTATTTTTATTAGACCTTTCGGTTCAAATTTTAGAAATCTTTACACATGTTCTCAAGTGCTTATTATGTAGTTAAATTAATCATTTAAAATATGTCAGCTCCTTTAATTATATGCATTTACCTCAATAAACTGTAAAACCTCAGGCTTGATCTAATTGAGCATGACGTGTATAATTACAGAAGATGACATATTTTTATGTGATTAACTTAACTATCTAATAGACTTGAGAATATTTTGAAAAGTTTTTCTAAAATTTGAACTGAAAATGCCTAATAGAAACACTTTATCACATGTTCAGATGATCAATTAAAACAAATTTTAATAGTATGTAAATGAAATTTATTAACAAATAAGCCATCTATATATTAAGCCAAGTTTTATCAGCCATTGCTATCCATGATAGGTGCAATTACGAGTCTAGAATTTGTAGTGAGTTTTACTCTTTATATATGTCTTATTTTTTCACACATATGTCCGAACCGAACTAGAAGATGACATATTTTTATTGTATATATAATTACTTCTTTATATATTTGAATTTTTTTGGTGAAAATTTTGACTTCAAACACTGCTTGAGGCGCATTTTGTACCAATTGCATATAGCTTTATTGGTTCAATCGAACCCGATATTTTATACACAGAAAATAAATTTAAATGTGAAAACTACTAAGATTAAGAAATACTAACTTTTGAATCTAAATTTTCAAATCTACAACGAGTTCAATGTCAAGAATTCAAAGGCGGAGTCAGAATTTGAATTTATGAGTTTTAATTTTGGGATAGCAATATCTGGAGTTAATATTGAATTCTAAATTTAAATTTTATCGTTATATATAACAAACTTAATATAAATATAGAGTTTGAATTAAAATTAGTGAGTTTAACCGAATTGGGATGTTAGGCTTTAACTCTGCCTCAGTAAAAACTTAAAGGCTGAATCCATGTACTGGCCCTTAAGATGTAGTAGTATCTTTTTCAGTGAACCAATTATTCATGTCTTCAATAATAGGACCCAAAAAGCTCGCAATAATGTCTCTATTTTCTACCACATCATGATCATTCATGACAGGATGACTCAGAGTATTTGTTGGAAATTTGCCTTTGGCGGGGAGGTTCATCCACCCATATTTAATGAATTAAACATTAGTGTTCCGCATGTTGGAGGCTTTGTCTCTTCTCACATGCATATTCTACTAAGTGAGTAGATGACCGTAGGGCCAAGAATCGTCAAATTTCGTTGAGAAATGAAAGAGATATTGGTCCACGAAGTAAGGTGTTTGAGACATGGAAATATGGTGTGGGACAAATCTACCACATCGGTGGGAAAAGGAAGAATTGCTCTCTTTATAAGTCTCTAAAGTGGTTAAGGGTTTGGGACCCCAAGGGGTATCCCATGTGTTTAAAGGAGGGAGGACCTAGATGTGCTTGGGTTCAAGGCTAAGTCCACACGCGCGCCGCCACCGCCCGCCGCCACCGCCCGCCCGTCCGGTCCGATCACGGGACGCAGGACGTTCTGATATTATCTACCGTTTGGACTGATTTTTGGAGCATTAACAGCCCTCACTAATGGCTCTTAAACAGCCATGTCTTGGGCAGTTGAGCAACCTCCCTTGTGCTATATATTGAGTTGTTTGGCTCAATTGTGCAACACACGAAAAACAGTGATATACATTCACGAAACAGTGCGGAAAGACACTCATATACACTAGATATACACAACAGAGACACACTATATATACAGAGACAAAACAGAAGATAAAGTCAGTCCAAAAACGTTGGACGAAAACAGAAACTCTTCCTTCCTTTTCCATTTCTTCAACAAGTCGATTCGTATTTATTTTCTTCGTCAGACTCAACCTATTTGCTTTGTAGTGTTGAGATTAAAGTGTTGTTTTATCTTGGGAGACTATTTCCCATTAACGTAAAAGCATATATACGGGGCAATCTTGTCTTAAGGACAGAGTGCAATCACTCGACTCAGCACACAGTTGTAACCATCCAGATTTAGTTGTTTCTTGATTTCAGGCTATCAAGATTCAAGACTCAACAAGCTTGCGGCAGTTCTGAACATTGCCTATTTGTTTATCATTTCGAACACTTGTAATATTTATTTACTTCCCGTACTGCTTTACAATAGAAGGCCAAAAATTTAAGACAAGATTGTATTAGTGTTCGAAAGATGTCGGTCAAAAGTTATGTGACCAAATATGGATATGGCTGTGGTTTTCTGGTAGAAGAGAGTGATGATGATGCTGTCGAAGGTCAACGTGTTCATGGTGTCACCGCTCCCAAGAGTGGTGGGAACAAGCGCTCACGAGAGGCTGAGGATGTCAACTGGGACAAGAGGAGAAGGCTGAAGATGTGGTTCTATCTTGTAGCAGAAAGCCTATATCTGTCTCAGACAAAGAATCTGAATTATGGTAAGGAGGAAATGGACATTCAGTCCGATGAAGTGACTGAAGTGGGCCAGAATCCGAAATTGGGATAAGTTATTTTCTTCCTTGTCAAGAATAAATATTAAATGATGTCTGATTAAAAATGGCTTAAAAGTAAGGAGGATTATGAAAATGTTTTACGAAATAATTTATGTTCCTTACGCTTTAAAATCAGAAGTTTAATCTTTTATTCTTTCCCGTTTAAAGATTGGACTTTATAAATGACTTAAAAAGATCCGTTCTTTTAAGTGTAATTATTAAAAGTGTGTAAAGTATGTTCGCACATATGATGGAGAAAGATCCACTAACTGTGCGAAAACTGTTACCACTCTTAAATAAGCGCCAATAATTATCTGGGCACCAATCATAATGGAAGAAGTCTAAAAGCTAAAGACGTTGAGCCTGTCACACTGTTTGGCAGAAGATCCTTGATAGGATGATATTGGACACTCAGTCATACAAAGCCTCCGGGCAACTGGAGTGGGCCAAAATTCCTTTGATAGGATGATATTGGACACTCAGTCATACAAAGCCTCCGGGCGACTGGAGTGGGCCAAAATTCCTTTAATATGATGATATTTTGGACACTCAGTCATACAAAGCCTACGGGCGACTGGAGTGGGGCCAGAATTCATTTCATAGGAAAAGTAATGGACACCTAGTGTGGTGGGCCAAAGTTTCCAGGTCTTAAATGATCTGAAGGCCTAAAGAAAGGCAGAAAAGAAATTGGACACTCAGTCTGCCAAAGCAACTGGAGTGGACCAGAGTATCCAGATCACATATGATCCGGTTACGCCCTAACCACGGGCAAAAGGTTGTTTATGTGAAGCAACGCCACCTCTAAAGTAGAAGGGGTTGGAGAGGTTGTCCTCAATAGGACTTCGGGGAATGGGATCACTCTAAGATGAGGTGATACATGTCCCAAACATGGTTTAAGGGACGCTGTTGGTCAAGCTGGTTTGAGACAAGTCCAACAGGTCTGTAATAACTAAGAATGGTACAGTATGTCTGTAGCCAAATGAATGATATATTTATAATCCGTGCATCTATGCCATCATAGATTAAGACACGTTAAATAGAAAGTCATTCAAAAGGTAACGATGTTGAGATTGTTGCCTTCTGTCGACATAAACTCTCAAAATGAATGTGAGGTAGGCGAAGAGGCAAAATCACCTTTCCAAGTTCCGTCAAAGGAATAGCGAAAGAAGTATCGCTCCTCTAGAACTAAGTCACACCTACTTGGGTGATTTGAAATTTATACAAAATAGAGGGGGGAGACAAGTACGTTGTGACCTTCATTGATGATGGTACAACGTATTGTATCCTTTGTTTGTCAAAAAGCAAAGATAAAGTTGTTGAAGCGGATAAGCGCTACAAAGCAGAAGTTGAAAATCAACTAAGCTTACGAATTGAAGAATTCGTAGTGATAGAGGGGGAGAATGTGAAGCATCGTTCATTAAATGACTGCTCATTACTCACCTCAGTCCAACGGTGTTAGCCAAGCGCAAAGACGTACGCCCAAATTATGTGGGGCAAAGCGATCCTTACTGCTAATGCGATTCTCAACAGAAATACGCATAAGGATAAGGATAACTCTCCGTGTGAAATATGGAAAGGATCTCACATACAAATGTTGTGATGTGGGGTGGCTTAGTAAAAGTTGGATTACCGAAACAGGTTAAGTTGTACCTAAGACTGTAGATTGCATATCCACTGGATCTGTAAATAACAATAGTGCTTATCGCCTCTTGGTGTCAAAGAATACTGAATTCTTTGAAGATAAGTTTCCTTGAAAAGGAAAAAGAAGTAATTGCTCAAGGTTAACAAGAACCCGAGAGGGCCTAACTGTTCGGAACTAGAAGTTCCGTATCTACAAGACTCAAAAGTTGCTGGCTATCCGGAACTTAATATTCCAAATCTGCAGAACTCAAGGATTCTAGATGTTGAACCGAGACAGAGCAAAGAAGGGGACAAAGACTTGTTCCAGTCCTTCTAGCTTGTAACCATGGACAATTAACAAATAATTGTCATCTCCAAAAGGGCTGCTTTGGAAATAAGCTACAAAGAGAGAAATAGATTCCATCATATAGAACCATACTTGCGTAATGGTTGATCTTCCTCCGGGAAAAGAACCTTTGGGTTGTGAAAATGGATACTCAAATATGAGTACAAAGTAGATGGATCTACTGTCGAGTATAAGGCCTCGGCTACTTGTACATGTGCTCCCCTGTGAGTAGCTTAACATCCAGGGCCATTGCAGTCTTGCGTGACATGGATGTTGAAACAACCTTCCCAATCGGAGAGTTAGAAGAAGAGGATCAGAGTTGGTTTGCTGAACTGTTGGGCTTCTTCCTGAACTTTCATTTTGGTCCTGAAAATTTCAAATAAAACACAAACAATGAATCTGACCACAGAAACATTGACTCTGAAGTTAGAAAGCCA
Source organism: Anisodus tanguticus (assembly GCA_034509755.1). NCBI lineage: Eukaryota > Viridiplantae > Streptophyta > Magnoliopsida > Solanales > Solanaceae > Anisodus > Anisodus tanguticus. The sequence continues at coordinate 39,355,510 of CM067554.1, forward strand.
ACAGTTGGAAAACCAACAGTCTGAGAGTGGAAATTATATTGAAACAAAAGATATGGGTATCACAGATGACATCTTAGGAATTGGATTTCTAAGACATCTAACGGACTGGTCTAACTCCAAACTCAGTTGTGAGATAGTTGACAGTCTCGTTGAAGCCACCAATGGATATGAATCATATAACTGATTGAAGTCATGGTGCACCCATAGACAAGGAGCGATATGCACAGGTCATCTATAGTTCAATATATTGTACACACTACAACTGACCTGGTATCGGCCTACAAATAGATCAGTTGAACTAAGGTTCACTAATTATCTTAATAAATGATCAATAGAAGGCGTTAAGTCGGATATGATGATATTTGAATTATTCTCTTATCTACGGATTATAGTATTCTGGATGTCCAGCGGTTCTGGGAGAACACAATGATGCAAACTAGACATCAGATATGAAGAACACCAAAGCCACAAGTAAATGTGTATGTTGGGTCTTGGAAAATCCTCTAAGCGAACTTGCATCGACCGATTCATGATGGGATCGGAGTTTATCGCTGTATACAAAGCATGAAAGAAGTTGAGTAACTTCATGACTCTTTAGAGGACGTCTCTTATTGGGAGAAACTTGTGCCTTCAGCAGTTATACACTGTGGCTAGCCGATCGGCTTCTGGAAGGACACAGATGACGGCGTCTGGACATATCTGTCAGGATCTGTCGGAGACATAAGACCGTATGGCAGTTGATCATCACCGGTGTCACTTCCTTGTTTACTAACTAAGGGACTACCCGGAGATCAAATATTCTGCCTGTCTAAGGGGAATGGGCTTAAAACCCAAACAATACGAACCATTGCGGTGGTAACCCAACCATATTGATTGGAGATTCCAAGAATTTGTTTCAATGGGAAAACTAAGCCGCAAAAGGTTCAGTTGAGCGCTTCGGCGGAAGCAAGAAGCACTTCGGATGATGATTTCTGTACAGAAACATGAATCCAAAGTTGTTCCCGCGATAGACATTAAAGTGCTACCTGCATGGTGGGTAAATGTTAAGCTTCCAAACCTTTAACGATCCTCAAATAGTTGAGGTTAAGGTTGGGGAAACTTTTAATGATTCCTAACACTTATAAAGTGGGGTATAGCAGGATACCTTGTAGGAGATCACCTATTTAAGTGCGAGGACAGGCCGCCTCAAATTAACGCACTTAAGAATCCAAATGTGTCCACGACCACAATGGACAAAACCATAAGAATGAAAACGAATAAGGAGAGTTATTGTGTTGGTATCATTGTCTTGGCTTACACTAAACACTGACGGTTCAAGACATCACGTTCACCGCGCAGTAAGTAAGTCCGGTGGTATTCAACTAGGGAAGGTTCAAAATGGAAGCTACCTCTCCTGATGCAATATATTTTTTCTGAAAGATTGCTGAAAGTAGGCACCTTGTGTGTGCGCCAAAATCTCTCTTTCATAGAGGGGATTGTTGTAAATTTGCCTTTGGAGTGGAGGTGCGTCCACCCATATTTAATGAATTAAACACTAGTGTTCCGCATGTTGGAGGCTTTGTCTCTTCTCACATGCATATTCTACTAAGTGAGTAGATGACCATAGGGCCAAGAATCGTCAAATTTCATTGAGCAATGAAAGAGATATTGGTCCACGAAGTAAGGTGTTTGAGGCATGGAAATATGGTGTGTGATAAATCTACCATATCGGTGGAAAAATGAAGAATTGCTCTCTTTATAAGTCTGTAAAGTGGTTAAGGGTTTGGGACCCTAAGGGGTATACCATGTGTTTAAAGGAGGGAGGACCTAGATGTGCTTGGGTTCAAGGCTAAGCCCACACGCGCGCAGCCTGCCCGTCTCGTGGGTCGTGGGGATTTATGATATTATCTATTTGGACCCCCAAATTGCTTAATATTTACACTTTAGTCCCTGGAGTTTCTGAAAAGGTGAATTTGGCAACAACGGAAGGCAGAAAGTTCTGCCTACCGTTTGGATTGATTCTTGGAGCATTGACCAGCCATTACTTGGCTGTTAACTCCTCCATAAACAACCCTCTTTTATTGGCTATTTACCTGCCATTAATAGCCTCCATAATGACCATTAACAACCCTCACTAATAGCTCTTAAACAACCATGTCTTGGGCAATTGAGCAGCCTCCCTTGTGCTATATATTGAGTTGTTTGGCTCAATTGTGCAACACACGAAAAACAGTGATATACAATCATGAAACAGTGCAGAAAGACACTCATATACACGAGATATACACAACAGAGACACACTATATACACAGAGACAAAACATAAGAGAAAGTCAGTCCAAAAACGTTGGACGAAAACAGAAACTCTTCATTCCTTTTCTATTTCTTCAACAAGTCGATTCGTATTTGTTTTCTTCGTCAGACTCAACCTATTTGTTTTGTAGTGTTGAGATTAAAGTGTTGTTTTATCTTGGGAGACTATTTCACATTAACACAAAAACATATATACGGGGCAATCTTGTCTTAAGGACAGAGTGAAATCACTTGACTCAGCACACAGTTGTAACTATCCAGATTTAGTTGTTTCTTGATTTCAGGTTATCAAGATTCAAGACTCAACAAGTTTGCGGCATTTCTGAACATTGCCTATTTGTTTATCCTTTCGAACATTTGTAATATTTATTTACTTCCCGTACTGCTTTACAATAGAAGGCCAACAATATTCTCTACCCTATGGATTTTTGTGAGAGCCACAACTCAAAAGAGGCAAACAGCTCATAGGCTTATTGCTGTTTTTGGAGTTTCAGATTAAATAACTGAAACCAGCAAATTCGATGTTACACTACTGAGTTCAGAACTCTAACTTTATTCTTCAAAATTATTAAACTGACAATAATTTTATCGATCATTTTCATTTGTTTCATATTCTAACTTTAGGTAGCTTCCTTAGATTGAAGTTAGGGGTCGTTCGGTAGCTTGTTTGGAGGTGAGTTATGCAAGTATTAAATTCTGCACAAGTAATATCATATATGTAGTTGGTTAGGAGATAAGTTATCCATGTATAAAATTAATACTGTGTTTGATTTGCAATTTAGAAACCCGCACAACTAATACATGAATAAGTTATGAGAAAATCTATATATGTATTAATTTATGCAGGATAGAAGGTGAAATAACTAATACATGAATAATTAAATTTTGCGTAACTAATACATGCATAAAATAATATATAAATTCTTTCATAACCAATTCATGTGTTACTAATTAATACATGCATAACTCTAACTAGCTACGAGTTTAGGGTTTAGGGTTGCAAGTCTCTTCCATACAGTCAATCACTAGATAAATTTGTGTCTAGGGTGAATGTTTTGCTTTAGGTTCTTCTTAGGGTCTGTAAATCTACCTATTATGGTACTAGTACTTGAATTCTTGGTACAATGGCAAACTCAACATCGCTAATCTATGAGTAAAACAAGCACACTCGTTTGATCAATTTTTTATTTTATGTATAGGCTTATTTGATTAAGAAGTGGAGCTCGGAGAAACACCATTTATGAGGTGTCACCGTACGTGTGCTAGGAGGTTATGAGTTTAAATTATGGAAATAACATTTTGAACCGAGTACAGTTAGGGCTTGTTTGAAAAGTCACCCAGGTAATTGAAATTGAATGTAATTACACAGTTTGACATGTTTGTTTAACCAAGTAATTATTTGAACAGGTGAAATTGGGAGTAATTGAGAGGGTGTAATTACATTCTCTAATTCTCAAAGGGGGCTGAGAATTGGTGTAATTACAAAATTACTTTTTAGTTTCTTTCTTTTTTGTGTTATTTTAATTTATTATATTTTTTAATTTATATTATTTCTGTTATTTTAGTTTCTTTTTTTATTTTTACTTTTTAATTATTTTTATTTTATAAATATACGAGATACGGAAAACGAGGTTGAGATGGTTTGAACATGTGCAGAGGAGACACACAAATGCCCCAGTGCGGAGGTGTGAGAAGTTGTCTATGAACGAGTTCAGGAGGGGTAGAGGTAGGCCGAAGAAGTATTGAGGAAAAGTGATTAGATGGGATATGACGCAAGTGCAACTTACTAAGGACATGACCTTATATAATGGGGTTGTGGATGACACAGATAGGGTAGAAAGGTAGTAGGTAGTCGAGCGTAGTCTTACTTACGCTTGCAAACTGGTAGTTGTAATGTTATTATTGTATTTCTGTTTAGCCTATCATACTAATAGGCGTAGTATTGCTTTATAGTCCCTGTAGTTTGATTTATGTTGCTATGTGTTCTTTATTGTATTTTGTTTAGCTTATTTATATGTGCTAGTTACTGCTTACGTTTTCAGAATGCGCTATCATGACTTATTCACTTTTGATACCAGCATTTTCATACTGCTTTATTTTTTTTTATCGAGTCTGACAGTTTCTCTTACTTTGCTCTTGCTTTGCTTGTACTTATGCTTTGTCTTGAGTCGAGGGTCTCTCTGAAACAACCGCTCTACCTACCAAGGTAGAGGTAAGGTCTGCGTACACTCTACCCTCCCCAGACCCCACGTTGTGGGACTTCACTGGATTTGTTGTTGTTATTGTATTTTTCCTTTTATATTATTTATCTTTCATTTCCTTTCTTCTCATTCCCAACCTTTACTTCTTGTGATTCCATGTAATTACTCGTATTTTTGTTATTGTATAATTGTGTTATTATTCTATTTTTAAAACTACATCTCTTAATATTAGAAAGAATGAGTCATTAACAAACTTGACATATTATGAGTGATGTTATTAAAGTAGAATTACGTTATGAATGAGGTTATAGACTTATATTTTCCCTTTCTTTTGAATTATATTTACTTAAGTTACGTCGTAACTTACTTATTACTTATGTAATTTTGAAATTTGATATAAGAGTATTGTGTTAGTTTATTTTTTAAATTTAAATTTAGGTTATATTTTCAATATTAATTTATTTGCTTTAGTACTATTGACTTGTTATTTCACATTACATGTTGTTTATTATTCACTTACAGTTGATAGTTTTTTTTGCAATTATTTGAATAATGCTATGGCATTATATTTATAAATATTAATTTTTTTGTCAAACATCCAATCCATGATGTTCTCATAAAAAATATGCTTTTAATTTTTTAATTAATTAAAATTAAATATTATTAGTTTGAAAAATATATGTCAATTATTTTTTACAATATTATTTACAAATATATGATTATTAATTAATATATTTCAAGAAATAATGTATTGGTAAATACCTAATTTGATATCATTTATAAAGGCACATATTTTTAAAATATTAATTTTTAATTTTGATAATTAAATTTTATTTTTAGATAAAACTAATTGTATAATTACACTTGTAATTACACTGTAATTATATTATAACAAATAAACATATTGTTATAATTACAATACTATGTAATTATTATGCTGTGTAATTAGTATCCTAATAATTACACCAATTTTAATTACCAGGTGGCTTTGCAAGCAGACCCTTAATAAATTCAATTTGATCGGACTCTTTTCAAGCCCTGCATGTACCCAATTACCCTTTAATAGGCTTACTTGTCTGAGGGTATTTTCCAAAAGAAGTCCCACTCTGATCGCCTGATGAGTCATCTACTTAAAAGGACCCCTTCCGTAGTCCCCCCTTCCTTGAATTATTCGGCTAGTTGGTAGGCAATTTCTAAATATCTACTAATTAAGGGTGTGCTCGGTAGGAAGAAAAATGTTTTCTGAAAAATAAATGGGTTTCTTACTTAATTTCTTGTGTTAGTAAAAAATATTATCCTAAAAATATTTTTATATAATCCAAATGAATGCTATGGGTGGTGAGAATGGGGCTAGGGTGTGGGGTGGTCGGGATGAAGGCTACATGGGTGGAGCTGAAGATGAGGTGTGTTCGGGGATGGGGAGGACACGATCAGTTTGAAATGTCACTTGTGGAACTTATTTTTCCTACTTTCAATAGGGAAAACATTTTTCTCATTTTAAAAAAAATTGTTTTCCTAGAAAAAATATTTTCAATGTTCACTTGTATATTAAATCCATGTAATTCAAGAAATTCTGACTCATTCAATATGCACAGCTGATCATGTTCTAATGAAGTTGCCAAAGAGAATTACTAGAAAATGTGCTTTTAAACCCTTTCTAATATGCTTCAGTTTCACTTTATTTTCTATTTCCCCCCCAATTAATCTAGTCACTGCTTTATCTTATTTATCTCTTCGGATATTTATGGCAATTGTACTGTAAGATATATACAATCCAAGGAACACAAAATAATATGCGAGATTCGCTGCATGGTCATGTGCATATATAGCCAGCCCCCTCCCTCCAAACACTCCTCTTCTTACGAAATTTAAGTTATATACATCAATAAACACTAACAAAAATTTGTATTATAAAAAAAATTTCATCTCTTAGATTAGATAATCATTTTTATTTTTCAGGTTATTAATCTCACTTTTTATGAATATTTACTGCAGTATCTTTTAGATGATCTAATAATACGAAAAAATGAAGTAATAGTCAGTATGAAAGTGTATTAGCTTTGGAGGATTTATCATTATCCCCTCTAGCTATTGATTCCATGCCGATTGCTTGAAAGCAATGGTTTTAGCAATAACATAGTGTTCATGTATCAAGCGTACCTCTTCTTCGTAAAAGTTAAAAACTCTTTCTTTTCCTTATTAAAATGTATGGAGGATTGAGAAATTGCACAAATTGAGAATTCCTTTCCGATTTTAGTGATGTTACACCCTCAGGTTAATTTTACTTTTCATGTTTGCTTTTTGCATGCCTCTTAAAAAATTAAGGTATTAAATAGACCCTTAAATTTTACATCAGTTGACAAGTATGTCTTCCAATTATGGGTGAACTTTAACTTGTCTTCACTTTGTCAGTTGAACACTTCAACTTACAAAATGATCATCTAGACACCTTCAAAATTTATGTGTCACGTCAGTGCCACGTCAACAATTGTGCTTACGTATTCAATTTTATACAAGTTGAGGTGCCTACTTGTGCATACTCAAAGTTGCAAGACATACTTGTCAGCTGATGTCAGATTTGAGGGCATGTTTATGTATTATACATTAATTTAATATTAGCTAAAAGGATAAGTAGACTAAATTGCCCTCATTTATTCTTTAATACTATCAAGTTAATAGTATTATTTCTTTCACCACATTAATTTCTCTCCACATTTATTATAGCAAGGGTAAAGGCGGACAATAATTGATTACATCATTTTTCTAAAATGACAAGTTTTTAGATCAATTATTTTTGATAATCATGATAAATAAAATGAAGAGGAGGGGAGTAGTATTTTCTTTGTTTATTAACCCAAATTTTCATTATTTTGCTTTCTCCTCCCAACTATTCACATACTCCTTTTCCACCCTAAACAAATACTAACTATACGATAATATGGGGTGACAATACATAGTAATTAGCCATGCATGGTTAAGTCATTAAGAATTGTAAGCACGAGCCATTTTCATAGGTTTAGTGTAAACACCAGGCAGGAGTAATAAGGTTTTCTCTCTATATATTCATCATATCAGTTCGACATTAGATCATACCATTAGGTGTCGTTTGGTTAGTGTTGTTAGAATTTTAATCTCCACACAGAATCCTATATTATTTTAAACAATATTTGTGTCACAATCCTAATTTCTTTAAGTCACAATGGCACGTAAAACAAATCCGTTAAGCGAGCTCAATTATAAGCATTCCCATTATAATAATCATAAGATACGATTAAGTCTTAAAACATGAAAAATATCATAAAAATAAAAGTCTAAATCCAATCTAACGTGGAAGTTAACTAATACAACCCCCGGAATCTAGTGGTACAAGTTATGAGCATCTAAGAAAGTAGAATAATACAATTGTCTCAACAATACTATGTAGAATGAAAAACATATAGAAAATGGGAATGTAACTCCAAGGTGCTGCGAAAAGGACCACGCGATTCACAGCAACAGTCTCCAAGCTCTCCTGGACTCACCCTTGGGCTTGACCGGTACCAGAGTCAGTAGAGTGCATCAAGTGTAGTAAGAGTCCACCAATACGTATCATTAGCCACCCCCAACGAAATAGTGGTGAAGGTTGGAATGAAAATACCCACTTAAATAACATGTACAATAAATATATATGATCTTGATCATTGCTATTCAAATATATTTTCAGGACCATTCTAATTTTCTCCGAAAAGAATTCAATTAAGCAATAATTATGGTATTTCAACATAAGCTTAAACTATCAATATATATTTTATTCTTTAACGTTATCAATATTTGGGGATCGGTGGTAGTTGAAACTACTTAATGAGGTGCTTTGGGAGATAAGAAAGCGATCTAATCCTTTTGATACATGTAGTAATTATAAAGACTAGGTGTGCCCTTTCCCACACCCCACACATAGCAGGAGCTATAGATGAACATCTGGTGCATTGCTCGCACATTGAGGAACCTCGTTCACAGAGCGAGGCTTGAATTGGATGCCTTCATCAGCCCCCCAACTCCCTTCCTCTTTTTTTTAAGTTTTAATGTTTTATGTTCTTATAATTCAATGTTTTTATATATTCTAATGTTTTTTATATATAATATGTATAGTTAAGTTTTGTTTTATATTTTTGGGTGTTCTATGTTTTCCATGTCTTTTGTTCATCTACGCCACTAGACCCACTAGACCAGTTATGTTAGATCATTCCATAAGTCTTATGTAACGATCCGTCTAGTTATTTTTAGCTAAAGACCCTTATTTGACAAAATACCCTTCATGTAGACTCTATTTAGGGTTTGTAATACATAGGGATGGGTGGCACGGATCCTGAGGTTTCTTTATGTAACTTTCAAAAGGAAATTCCAAAATAGAAGCTTTAGAGTTGATTAGTTTGGCTCAAAGCTGACTTTTGAGTATATGAGTTCATTTTTGAGTTCCGTCGCATCCGGTAGCTCTGGAGGGTCATTTATGACTTAGTCGAGTCAGAAGTTTGCTTCCCGAGGCATTCAGATGTACTTTATGGCCTTATTTGCGAAATTGTGATATTTTGATGTTTTGAGAGATGTTTTTAGAAAAGTGTGTCTAAGCTTGATCATATGAGAAATATGAGAGCGTGAGTAAGTTCGTAGCATTGTTTGCCTTGGGGTGTCATGTTTGGTGTGTATTTGGGGGGTGCCGGGAGCATTTCAGGTGTTTAATGGAAGATTTGACTAGTTTCCTAGTTGCTGGTGTCTGGTGTGTCCGCACTAACGGTTGGTTGGCCGCCTCTACACAAATTGACTCGTAGATACGGGCCCTGAGTATCTGTAAGGTTTCCACCCCTGCGGTAACCTTCTCGCAGAGGCGACGATGCCTCTGTAGAGTCCTGTCTACTACAACCCTTATCCGGGAGGTTTAATGACTCCGCCTCTGCGGACCTTTTTCTGCTGAAGTGTGAACGCCCTGCAGAGTCGATTCCGCCAGAGCAGGGTCACTGTTCACTCTAATTTTTAAAAGCCCTAAAATGATTCCACTTTCCCAAAAACCATATCTCAGGATTAGAGCTTGGTTGAGGGATATTCTTTTGAGGAGTTCAATTTGGTTCTTCATGGAGGTATACTTTCACCCCTTTGTGATTATGTTATCTTTTAAATCCTAGTATAGACTTTATTTGGGGAAGAAAGGTCTTAAGTTTTTATGGTAGAAGAAGATGGCTAAAATATTGATTTGAGGATGAATTATTAATTAGATGAGCATGATACTGTGAATTAGTGTTGTTTATGTTATATAATGATATTGTAATGATCAATTTGATGTTAGAAATCCTTTCCAATTTGTGGAAAAAATCTAGGGTTAGGAATCAGGGATTTTACCAAATTATGCAATTGAGGATCCATTTGGGATTAGATTTTAAATTAACTTAAAGATATGACTATTTAGTATGTAATTATACTATTTGAGTAATAAAATTCGGATTTTAATATCGTGGGCCTGGGGTTGATTTTGGGTGTCCTTTGGATTGTTTAAGGATTAAGTCCTTGTATGTGTATTAGCTTAATTATTAATGTAGAACCTATATATGTTAGACTACGATTACTCTAAGGTGCTCTAAAAGGGAAAGGCTTGTGTGGAAGGTTGACTGTTCGTGGCCCGTGCTCGACTTTGAGGTAGGCTATATGTTTTCTTTTATGGACTTCGATAGAAGTATGTATTAGTTATAAATATTGATGGGTATTGAGCGTGTTGAGGGTCCCACCTTAGCGATTGTGATGAACACTTGGGTGGGTACCAGTGTTGAACTGTGATGATAAGTGATTTGGAGAATTGCTGTTGTTTGGGATTGTCGCCATTATATGGGCTCGTTGCCATTATATGGGCTCGTCGCCATTATTGATATTGTTGTGTTTATTCATCACAATGCTTTCGATATGATATCTTGATTTATGTGGATTATGTGCTATGGACTTCTTAAAAGCATGTGATCTTTATTTCTTATACTTGATTGTATCTCATACATCGTGATTACTTGCCTAGTAATGTTATTTACATTCATACACTTATGAATCTGATAATATTTAAATAAGAGTGATATGAAAATGATGTGGGTCTAATGAGACCGGGAAAGGTAAGTTGTTCGACGAGATGGTTTGAAACACACAGATGATGGAAATGATTGATATTGATATTACATCCAAGAGTTGGGATTTGTTGAGAAATTCTGAATGGGTATATGGACGGCGCAAGTCCCCAATGAGTATGTAGTTTATAGAATTTGAACGACTGTATACTGAAAATGAACAATACCTGGCATTGCATTTGCATACATATCATACATACATTATTACATTGATTACCTGTTGATTGGCATGTGTTTTGGAATGGTTAATGGAATTTATATTGACTTCTTGATGACGAATCTTGTTAATTGATTATATACTCGAATTTTGTATTATGAAACTCCTTCATAAATGATGTGACATACATGATTATGGAACTCTTATATGGATAATGTGACTTATTTGGTTATTCCAAACTTCTTAGTATATGATTATTTGAGTGTCAATTTGATATTTATCTCTACTACGTATATTCTGTGATTGTCGACCTATGATAACTATGAGGGTACGTTCTGTACTCATGCTACACTTGCTGCATTCTTTTTGGATGTAGATACAATGCCTTCACCATTTTAGGACTTCGTGGCTGAGCTTGAGCCGACGGTCTTTCAGTGTTCAAGGTGATGATGCTTCCTTCCAGCATGCCCTGGATGCTTCTATCTTAACTATTGTATTTTATTTGTTCGGGGAGACATTCTAGATATTTGGATCATGCTATCCTTTTATTAGATCTTGTATTCGGATTTTAGAGCTCTTGTATGATTGACCAAATTTTGGGGTTATATTAACTTATTCTCAGATTTATTCTGCATTTATGTTATGGTTAGACAAGTTTATTAAGTATTTTGTTATTTTCGCATTTGTTTTACGACTATGCTTTATAATTGGGAAATGGTTCGCCTACCAGTGGGAGAGGTGTAGGTGCCACCACTAATCCTAAAAAGGGGTCGTGACAAAATTGGTATCAGAGCTTTAGGTTAAATAGTCTTAATTACAAGAGCAATGCCTAGTAGAGTCTCGCGGATCGGTGTAGAGACGCCTGTACTTATCTTTGAGAGGCTATGGGACATTTAGAAAACTTCACTTTCTTCATTTATTTAGTGCTATGATTAATCAAATTGGTATCTGACCTTTGTTTCTTCGTCTCTCACAAATGGTGATGACTCGTTCCCATGAAGCGAGATATGAGGCACCGGCACCTGCACCTGCAGTGCGTGGTCGTGGTAGCGGTCGAGGTAGAGCCCGAGGAGCTGCGCTAATATAGAGTGGATAAGAGGGAGCCGATCATGATCGTGCTAGATATGCATCTCCCGAGCTGTATATTAAGCCTCAGGATGAGCAGTATGATAATGATATGGGGCCAGACTAGGACCAGCCCCGATTTATAACTACTCCGGTTCTTCAGGAAAGTTTGGTCAGGTTATTGAGTGTCCTTGATGGTTTTGCCCAAGCGGGCATTCTTCCAACTACTCCAGGTGATTCTCACACCCTAGTGGGAGAGAGACATACTCCCGTGTTTCATACTCCAGGGGTTCAACCAGTTGTTATTTTGGCGCCCCGTATTGATGAGATTCTAACACTAGAGTTTGGTCCCTGGCTGGTTGCAGGGACAACTATGACCCGTGATGGGTGAAAGATATGAGACCATTTCTCCAACATGAAGCCTCCTGTATTCTATGGCCAGCTGGAGGAGGATGCCTATGACTTTATTATGAGCAGCCATGATATGTTCCAGACATTGGGTATCGTTGAGTGACACAGGGTATGTTTTGTTGCTCTTCAGCTGATGGGTGATGCGAAGAAATAGTGAAGGGTTTATTTTGATTGTCGACCAACAGAGTCACCTCCACTATCATGGACTAGGTTTTATCGGATCTTTTTGGAGAAGTATGTGCCTTTGAGCTTGCGTGTGAGCAAGCGTGATGAATTCTCTAAGTTGGAGCAATGGGATTCATCAGTTGCTGATTACAAAACTCGCTTTCATGCCTTGTCGTGCTATGTAGCGCCATTGCTACCTATAGAGGCTGATCAAGTTAGATGTTTTATAAGTGGATTGAGTATTCCCATTTAGTTGGCTACATTACAGTTGGTGACCTCTGGGGTTCTTTTAAGGTAGTGGCAGAGCATGCTAGGATGGTTGAGTCCGTGAGGGGCAAGATGTCCATACATGACTTCGACAAGAGGATGCGATGATATATGCATTACAATAGGTCTACTTCTTGTGGTTATGGACAACATGATAGATTTCAGCATTCGCAGTCTAGTCGATTGATTCTGGAAACCCTTTATATTACAGATGGTGCTTCTGCGAGGCAAAGTGGTTATAGTGGGGGCCAATCTTTTATAGGTTCTTAGTCTCGGTATTCTGACCATGGTGGTCACTCAGGTTCTTCTATCTATATTTAGCAGCCCTCAGTGACCACGACTTATTACATTTGTAGTGAGATTGGGAATTTTAGGAGAGAGTGTCCTAGGCTTATATTGAGTGGATCTCATCCACCTAGGACCCCAACACATCCATCCAGGGGTCGCGGTCAGTCTAGTAGAGGGGGTTCCCAATAAGGCCTTAGTGGCTATAATACTAGTCGAGGTGGATCTCAAGCGAGTAGAGATGTGACTCATTCAGGCCAAGGCAGCCATTATAGTACTCAGTCCGATGGAGGATGCACTCATTGTTATTCTTTGCTGAGGCATCAGATGCGGTTATCACAGGTTTTATCTCAATCTGTCATCGTTCTGCTTTAGTGTTATTTGATCCGGGGTCTATGTTCTCCTATGTGTCTGCCTACTTTTTTGCTGATTTGGAAATATGGTGTGATATGCTTGATGTCTCTATTCATGTGTTTACACCACTTGGTGATTTTGTAACTGTAAATCGAGTCTATCGTCTTTGTGTGGTTACCTTTATGGGTTATGATACTTGGGTAGACTTGGTGATATTAGACATGATTGATTTTGATATTATTCTGGGGATGGATTGGTTATCATCATATCACGTGATTCTGGATTGTCATTCCAAGGCAATCACGCTAGCGATGCATGGTCTTCCAAAGTTAAAGTGGAGGGGCTCTCCCATCCTTGCTCCTAAGAAGATCATTTCTTTCATCCAGGATAAAAAGTTGGTAGAAAATGGTAGTCTGGCGTACCTATCTCATATTAGGGATATGAGTGTAGAGACTTATTCCATTGAGTCTGTTCCTGTAGTAAGTGAGTTTGCCGGGGTCTTTCTGTGAGATTTGCCAGATATGCCACCGGATAGAGATATTGATTTCTACATTGATCTAGAGCTGGGTACTCGACCCATTTCTATTCCTCCAAACCATATGGCTCCAGCGGAGCTGACAGAGTTAAAGGAGAAGCTTCAGAATTTATTGAGTAAGGGTTTCATTCGACCTAGCGTGTCTCCTTAGGGTGCTCTATGTTATTCGTGAAGAAGAAGGATTGCACAATGCGTATATGTATTGATTATATATAGTTAAACAAGGTCACTATCAGAAACAAGTATCCGATTCCTCGTATTGATGACTTGTTCAACCAACTTCACAGTGCTTTTGTGTTTTCGAAGATTGATTTGAGGTCCGAGTATCACCAGGTGAAGATCAGGGCCAATGATGTTCCCAAGATGGCCTTCTAGACTCGTTATGGTAATTACGAGTTCTTGGTGATGTCATTTGGGCTTACCAATGCTCCACACATTCATGGATTTGATGAATGGGATATTCAAGCCTTATTTCGATTCATTTTTTATTGTATTCATTGATGACATTTTGATCTAGTCGAAGAGTCAGAGGGCCATGAGAATCATTTAAGGGTAGTTTTTGGGTTACTGAAAGAGAAGAAGTTATATGCTAAATTCTCAAAGTGTGAGTTCTGGCTTAGTTCAATAGCATTCTTGGGACACATGGTGTATAAAGAGGGTATTATGGTTGATCCAAAGAATATAGAGGCAATCAGGGACTGGCCTAGGCCTACTTCAGTGACATAGATTCAGAGCTTCGTGGGTCTCGCGAGTTATTATTGTCGATTCATCAAGGGATTTTCTTCTATTGCTTCTCATTTGAAGTGTTTGACTCAGAAGGATATGCATTTCCAATGGTCCTATGAGTGTGAGGAGAGATTTCGGAAGCTCAAGTCCACAACCCCAATTTTGTCCCTTCTGATGGAGGGGAAGGAATTTACCGTATTTTGTGTTGCTTCAAGGATTGGGTTGGAATGTATATTGATGTAGAAGGGTAATGTGATAGCTTATGCATCGAGGAAGTTAAAGGTGCATGAGAAGAATTACCCTGTTCATGACTTTGTTGGAAGCTATTGTATTGGCTTTGAAGATTTGGAGGCATTACCTTTATGGAGTTTATTATGAGGTGTATACCAATCATCACAGTCTTTAATATGTATTCAATCAGAGGGTTTTAAATTCTAGACAAGGCCGGTGGATGGAGTTGCTTAAGGACTATTATATAACTATATTATACCATCCAGGCAAGACGAATGTGGTGGCGGATGCGTTGAGCGGAAAGAAAGTGAGTATGGGGAGTTTTGTCGTTTGATAGTTAGTGAGTGTCCATTGGCATTGGAGGTTCAGTTCTTAGCCAACAGTTTTATAAGGCTTGATATTTCAAATTCGGGTAGGATTTTGGCTTGTGTTGAGGCGAGGTCACCTCTTTTGGAGCAGATCAAGACCCACCAGTATGATGATATGAAGTTGTGCAAAATCAGGGATAATGTGATGAATGGTGAATCCGAGGAGGCTATGATTGATGGTGAAGGGTCTTGAGGATCAAAGGGAGAGTGTGTGTTCCTCGTGTTGGAGATTTGACGAGGTTGATTATGGAAGAGGCTTACATCTCTACATGTTCGATTCATCCAGGTGCTACAAAGATGTACTGTGATTTGAGGTAGCACTATTGGTGGGGTAGGATGAAGAGAGACAATGTTGAGTTTGTCTCTTGGTGTTTGAATTATCAACAGGTCAAGTATAAACACTAGCGACCCGATGGTTTGTCTCAGAGGATGGCCAATCCTGAGTTGAAGTGGGAGTGGATTGCTATGGATTTCATTGTTGGGTTGCCCAAGACTTTGGGTAAGTTTGATGCTATTTAGGTCATTGTTGATATGTTGACCAAGTTTGCACATTTCATTCTGATTTAGAAGACTTATAACTCTGAGAAGTTGGCAAAGATTTATATTTGTGAGATTGTTCGTCTGCATGGGGTACCTATTTCTATCATCTCAGACCGGGGTACTCAGCTTACTTCTCATTTCTAGTGAACTTTGCAAAAGGAGCTGAGTACTCGCTTGGATCTAAATATAACATTTCACCCTCAGACGGACGGTCAGTTCGAGCGGACCATTCATGTTTTGGAGCATATGTTACGAGTTTGCGTGATTGATTTTGGTGGTCATTAGGACCAGTTCTTACTTTTGCCAGAGTTTGCATACAACAACATTTATCACTCCAGCATTGATATGGCGCCATTTGAGGCTTTGTATGGTAGGAGGTGTCGCTATTCGATTGGGTGGTTTGATGCATTCGAGGTTAAGCCGTGTGGTATGGATCTGTTGAGGGATTCCTTAGAGAAAGTGAAGGTGATTCAGGAGAAGCTCCAGGCAGCTCAGAGTAAGCAAAAATAGTATGCGGAAAGGTCTGAGATATGGAGTTTATGGTTAGTGACATGGTTCTATTGAAGGTATCGCCTATGAAAGATGTGATAAGATTCAACAAGAGAGGGAAGTTGAGTCCGAAGTATATTGAACATTTTCAGATTCTTCAGAGGGTTGAAGATGTGTCATATGAGTTGGATTTGCCACCAAGTCTTTTAGGTGTCCATCCTGTTTTCCGTGTTTTTATGTTGAAGAGGTACCATACCGATCGTTCCTACATTATCCAGTGGGACTCCGTATTGCTTGATAAGAATTTGGAGTTCGAAGAAGAGCCTGTGACCATTTTGGACATGTAGGCGAGAAAGTTGAGGTCTAAAGAGATTGCTTCTGTGAAGGTGTAGTGGAAGCATCATCCTGTTGAGCAGGCGACTTATGAGATGGAGTATGATATGCGGAGCCGATACCCTCACTTGTTTACTACTTCCTGTACGTTTCCTCTTTTCATTCCTCTCCGTACGAGAATGAACGTTTGTTTAGTTAGTATCTGATGTAACGACCCGTATGATTGTTTTTTAGCTAAACACCCTTATTTGACTAATTACCCTTCCCATAGAATCTATGTGGGGTTTGTGATACACGTGGATAGGTGAAATAGATCACGAGGTTCATTTATGTGACTTTTGGAAGGAAAATCCAAAATGGAAGCTTTAGAGTTGATTAGTTTGACTCAAAATTGACTTTTGAGTATATGGGTTCATTTCCGGGTTCCTTCGCTTCCGGTAGTTCCAGAGGGTCATTTATGACTTAGTCGAGTCATGAGTTCTCTTTCTGAGACATTCAGATGTATTTTGTGGACTAATTTGTGAAATTGTGATATTTTGATGTTTTAGGTGATTCTTTAGAAAAGTATATCTTATCTCAGTCGTATGAGAAATCCAAGGGCGCGAGCGAGTTCATAGCATCATTTCCTTGCGGTAGCATGTTTGGTGTGTATCCGGGTGTAACGCCTCAAACCATGGCTTGGACGAAACACAACACTCAGTGCCTGACTGCATGTGATCGAGCGAACCATATGACTATTAAATCAACATGGGCATCAAACCATACTATAGTAATGATTTAAAAACATGTAATTCAAACTGCTGAATTTATAATCTGAAAGTATATTGCAGAAATAGTCTGAAAATATTATAAGTCTGAAAGTAGTAACACTGACATGCTGAACTAGTCTACTCTCTGAAACTATTGACATAAGTCTATCTGAAAACTGTTTACCATGATAAGGCCCTGGTATACCTCTACTATAAAAAATAATAATGCAATAATAGACTGACACCCCGAATGAGATGGGGCTCACCTAGCAGCTGATACTGAAGTAGTCCTACTGAGCAGATCCATCATCCTAAAACTCGGCACTGCACCGTGAAGTGAAGGCCCTATACAAAAGGGACGTTAGTACATTTGAATTGTGCTGTATGTAAAGCAACTGAAAGAATAAATAGTTGTGAGGTGATTGAAAAAAAGGCAACCCAAATCAATAAAAAGATATTGTACATAATCTGAAACTTAAATTGATTACTGATAACTGAACAAGGAGGCAAATGATAAGAATACTTCCTGTACTGAAATGGAAATTCACTTGTTTAACTGAAATAATAAATAAATATAATAAATGTGTCCTTAGGCCCAATATGTGTGTACAAGTCTGTGGCCTTGGGCCCAAGTATATGTATATGTATACTGTGACCTTGGACCCAATATATATCTGTGGCCTTGGGCCCAAAATACATGTGCTCAATATGATGCTGAAATACTGAAATATACTGATATGAATTACTGGACATGAATTCATGAACTGATTATGAGTACTGAAGCTTTAACTAATTTACAACATGCTGAATATTCTAAACTGAGACTCGTGGATATCAAACAAAAATCTATACTGATTGCAAATACATGATAATGGAAAATTGAATTATACTAATATGAGTTACTGGACATGAAATCATACTGGATTTTTGATATAAAATACTGATTGCTTCTATACCGGTTTGGGACATGGATTCATGAACTATTCATGGATATTAGAGTAGTCTTTATGTACAATATTTTTATAGTCTGAGGCTGAGACTCATGGAATAACAGACATGAGTCTATAAAGAATACGTAATGAGTTCACAACAATCAAAGTGATATTTATGAACAATTACAAAATTATAATCTTAACGATAAACGTTATAGTCTTTTCATGAACTAGGACAAAATCTCAAAATCTTATGTAATTCGTAGTAATCTTGATGAACGAGGTCTGGGGATAATTAAAGATGTTCCTACATGTAGAGTGTTAGCCTCACATACCTTAATCGCTCCAAAACGTGTCCTAAAAATCTGAACTTGGAAGGAGGAAAACAAATCTTGAACCTTGAAACCCTGACTTGGGCTTATCCTGAAAATCCTAGGTTAAGAACATTGGATTCTACTTAGGATTCATTAGAATTACATTAGAATCACATAGAATAGCAGAAAAAAGGCTTACCTTAGTGTAGGAGATGATTGGGAAGAGTGAGTCTTCATTCTGGAGTTTGAGAGAAGTAAAATCTAATTTTTAAAACTAAGCTGCGTATTTATACTATTTGCTGTCGGAATGATTTGACGGTTCGTCAATATTTTGACGATATGAGTCTAGGTTATCAATATTTTGATGGTCGGAATTGATGGTCCGTCAATATTTTGACGGTTTGTATAATCGGACCGTACTATTTTTCTGCAAAATTCCAGAGAGTTGTGGAAGCTAAGGTTTGGAAATGGTTGGAATCGATAGGCCGTAACTTTTTATACGGTATGTACTTCTTATTTTATTCCGTCAATTCCAAAAATAGAATTGACGGTTCAATTTGATGGGCCATAAATTTTTTTAGGGTCCATACAATCCGAGCGTCAATTTGGATCTACAGAACTGAAACTAGTTTTTCCAATATTAACTCACCCTTTTGGTTTCCTAAATCCCTGAATCATCAACATGGCTTAGTTTGAAGGTACGAGGTGTTACAATATCCCCCCTTGTGATCATTCTTCCTTGAATGATGGGTCATAGTTCTCTTGGTCGATATTGCATGCCTTAAGGATATAGTTGCGTGAATTCTGGACTGAATGTTTACTGAACTAACAAATTACTAGGCTGAATAAATACTTACTGAATGAATGTTGAACTGAATAAGTAAGTTGAATGAGTACTAACTGATTGGATACTGAACTAACTGAATATTGAACTTGCAGGAACGTATGAGTACAAAATTGACTGGGTACTGAATTAACTGAATACTGAATTGACATAAATATCTATGTACTGAATTTATATGAATATCTGAGTACTATGATGACATGAGTATCTGAGTACTAAGCTGACATGAATGTTATAATACGAGGTCTTAATACTGGAAACGTGAACGTTATAACATGACACTGAGTGTACGATGACTAGCTATGGCGATAATTTTAACTCGTATGTCGCTGGACTGACCCCTCGTAGGGTACTGTATGGTCTAATAATATTTGGGACTAAGCTTTCCTTCTTCTCTAATCGCTATACGCCTTCCAAAGGAAAAACTTTCAAGAAACTCCACATTATCAACATGAAACTCTGAATCTCTGCGCTGCACATACGAATAGGAGTTCTGGAGACTTTTAGTCGTTTTCAATGCCGCTGAAACAACTTAACTTTCTGCATAGCCCGATGGACCAAGTCTGGCCCTAGTCATTCTATTTTTCCAACTTCATACCAATAAATGGGTGATTTATACCATCGCCCATACTAGGCTTCAAACGGTGCCATCTTGATACTGTCATGCTATCTATAATTAGAAACAAACTCAATAAGAGGCAATGACTATCCCATTTACCTTTAAAATCAATGACACATGCCATCAACATATCCTCGAGGGTCTGAATGGTGCTCTCTACTTGGCCATCAATTTGAGGATGAAAAGTTGTATTGAGATTCACCTTTATGCCTAATCCATTCTTTAAAGATTTCCAAGGCTTTGCTGCGAACTGATAACCACGATCAGATATGATGGACACCGGAGTCCTATGCAACCTGATAATTTTCTTAATATACAACTTGGTCTAATATTCTTCTAAGTCGGTGATCATTACTGGCAAACGTTCTAACTTAGTAAGTCACCCTATGATCACCTAAATCGAATCATGTTGCCAAAATGAGCGATGTAAACCCATTATAATGTTCATATTTATCATCTCCACTCAAGAATATATGTAATATGTGCTATACCTCTGGGTTATGATGCTCGACCTTCACTTGCTAACAATTTGTACACTTAACCACATAGTCTGCTACACTATTTTTCATGTCATTCCACTAATAAATCTCCCCTAGGTTATGATACATTTTTGTGGAGCTTGGGTAGGTAGAATATCTAAACCTGCGCGCCTCTGCCATTATCCTCTCTTTGTGTCTATCTACATCTGGAACACATATATTTTTCTTGGTACCTTAGAGTACCATTATCTCCCCTTCTTCGAAATCCATGGATTTATGCTTGTTAATACCTTCCTTTAGCTACAATCGATAGGGATCATGAAACTGTTTACCTCTTTTTCTCAGCTACTAATGTGGATTTGGCTCTGTTCTATACAACAACTTTACCCTCTTCGGGATCCAAAAGTTGAACTCCTAGGTTTGCTAAATGATGAACTTCTCTATCCATGATTCTCTTGTCTGTGTCAACATGAGCTAGACTCCTCATACTTGATGTCTTTCTAAGACGATTTCTGAAATACTCATAGCACTGCTGTACGCTAAGTCTTTGACAAACACCCTGAATATTAGAGTCTCGTGCAATGGCACCATCCACGTAACACATGACTTGACATGATCGCATGGCTTTTTTGTGATCTCCTGTGGAAATAAATGAGTTTGACACAAGTCGATCGACGATCATCCTACTCACTTCGCGTTTCTTTCCTCCTTATGGCGACTATATCAGTTTGCTCACATTACTGAGCTGAGTTTCTGCATATCTCCTGCTAACTCTTTGGGTTTTAGATGTCCAACTGAACTTATTGATGATTTACACATCTCTCCCTTAGACCAGAGATTAAGGTCTCATACTTGTTGATCCTTGTCTCTTGCCGGGATCCAACTAACTTTCCTGCTCTTCTGCTTTTCCTTAATGAGAAAAACTAAATTACTTATATAAATGGGGAACTAATGTATTGATAACCGACATACTTTGTCTTAATAATTTAACTTTGTTCACACTGTCAATCTTAGAGAAACCCTTTTATGATAACTCTTAAAGACTATTCCTCTATAGCTTACTCTATTACTTCTTAGGTGATTTCTTCTTTCACTAATTTCTATACCTCGAATTTAACTTAAACCCTTTGGATTCTAGCGCACATTCAGATTGTATTCAAATTGTTTCCCACTTCATTAGTGTTATCCCGACTAAAGAATTTAATCATACCTCTACTAGCTATGCTGAAATTGTTAAGTCACTGTATTTGCTCAAGACTTACTATTCCTCAACTAACCACCTGCTAGTCTCATGTTCTCCTATTATGGATGACTTAAGTTACCTCTAACTTTTCCTCATCATCTGACCGTATTATGAGGTTGTAGACTATAACCTTTTTAAACTACAGTCATGAGTCACACTTAGGGTAATTTTATCTCTCTTAAATGAATGATTAAAATAACTAACCCCAAACTTTTTATACACTTCCAAATTTACACCAGACTATACACATGTAGGGTAAACACTTAATCACATATCCTAAGAGGGAACTATCACATCTTCTTATCTCATAATAATATCTTCTTCTTATAGTAACTTACTAATGTCGTACTCTCAGGCTCTGATCTGACTAAACATAAACAACTTAAGCTTTGCCCCGAAATTTAACATTTTCTGCTCATGGTTCTCATGTCGTACACTATCTCCTCTTATCTATATGTATGGGTCGAGTGGAAAAAATATTTCTTCAGAAAATCATACCACTTTAGAATCACAGGTAATTTGTTCTTAATCACATTTCTGCTCAAAATCATAATAATGAATTTATGCCTGCTGCGGCTAAACTCCTAACCTCTTACCCCGTGGGGTATGATATTAGAGCTATCATCATCATACCTGTGGCGATTTCTAGTGATTCTTCTTAGTCTTGATGACATGTTGAAACACACAAGCAGTTCTGACAATAGCTTGTACTACCAGACTTAGCTTCGTTACGCCTGCTTTGGGTTTGAGAATTATGAGGGGCTCCTGAATTTGTGGACTAAGCCACATTACCTCCGGTACCCTGTTTCTTTAGATAGTGACCCTGCTTGTCACACCTAAAACACATATCTATGCCTGAATGATACACCTCTTGATACCTCTTATCACATTTGTTGCACATAGAATTCTCAAAATCTTTGTGGCCCATACTGGCCTGTGGCTGAGAGCCTGGTCTAAAACTCTATTTCTGGATGAACTGACCTTTCTGATCATATTTGTTCCTTGGGACTGGTGCACTGGCTGCAGATGGAGTGGGTCCTAATGACCTCCTGTAGAAAATTGTCAGCATCCACCTCCCTAAGATCCTGCAATCTCTCATTATCCTTTCTTAGGTACATTGTTAATATTCAATTTTCAAATTCATTATACAACACCCCTTCTTTGCACTTTATTCCACTTTCAATATCACCTCAAGCCTCATTCGTTACTAGTAAGCACTTCACCATTGTACCTCTACAGGTAGTCATCCTCAGTTGGACCTTGAATTCCCTGTTCGTCGCTTGCGTATTCAAAACATACGCAATTCGGTAGGAAAAGAAGCTTACTTATTGCTCTAAGCTTCATGGCATGAGTTAGAAAAATTCCTGAAGGTATAACTCTAATTGCACGATCTAGAGTATGAAAGAGGTGTGACAAATCCTAAATGTCTTGGTAGTTAACCATTTATATGTGTGGCCGACACACACCTATAAATGAAACTCCATTGGACACGGTTTCATAGACTTCCTAAGACACTTGAACCTAGTGCTCTGATACCAAGCTTTGTAACGCCCCAATCCATAGTGCCTGACTGCATGTGACCGAGCAAAAAACATGGTTGCTGAATCAATATGGACATCAAAACATACTATAGTAATGATTTAAAACATGTAATTCAAACTGCTGAATTTATAATCTGAAAGTATATTGCGAAATAGTCAGAAAATATTATAAGTATGAAAATAGTAACAGTGACATGTCTGGCATGCTGAAACTGTCTAGTCTATGAAACCTCTGACATGAGTCTGACTGAAAATAGTCTATCAAGATAAGGCCCTGTTATACCTCTACCATAAAACATAATAATAGAATAATAGACTGACACCCCGAATGAGATGGAGCTCACCAAGAAGCTGATACTAAAGCTGTCCTACTGAGCAGATCCATCATCCTGAAACTCGGCACTGCATCGTGAAGTGCATGCCCTATGCAAAGGGACGTTAGTACATTTGAATTATACTATATGTAAATCAATGATAAGAATTGATAACTGAACAATGAGGCAACCCAAATCAATAAACAAATATTGTACATAATCTGAAACTGAAATTGATTACTGATAACTGAACAAGGAGGCAAATGATAAGAATACTTTTTGTACTGAAATGGAGAGTCACATGTTTAACTGAAATAATAAATAATAATAATAACTGTAGCCTTAGGCCCAATATGTGTGAACAAATCTGTGGCCTTGGGCCCAATATATATGTTGCCTTGGGCCCAAAATACAGGTGCTCAACATGAAACTGAAATATACTGATATGAAATACTGGACATGAATTCATGAACTGGTTATGAGTACTGAAGCTTTAACTAATTTACAACATGCTGAATATTCTAAACTGAGACTTGTGGATATCAAACACAAATCTATACTGATTGCGAATACATGATAATGGAAAACTAAATGATACTAATATGAGATACTGGACATGAATTCATATTGGAGTTTTGATATAAAATACTGACTACTTCTATACTGGTTTGGGACATGAATTCATGAACTATTCATGGATATTAGAGTAGTATTTCTGTACAACATTTTTATAGTCTGAGGCTGAGACTCATGGAATAGCAAATATTAGTCTATGAAGAATACATACTGAGTTCACAACAATCAAAGTGATATTTATGAACAACTACAAAATTATAATCTTAATGATAAATGTTCTAGTCTTTTCATGAACTAGGGAAAAAACTCAAAATCTGAAGCAATGCGTAGTAATCTTGATGAACGAGGCATGGGCATAATTAATGACATTCCCACACATTGAAAGTTAGCCTCATATACCGTAATCATTCCAAAACGTGTATTAAAAGTCTAAACTTGAAAGGAGAAATCCAAAGCTTGAACCTTGAAACCCTGAATTGGGCTTATCCTGAAAACCCTAGGTTAATAACATTGGATTCTACTTAGGATTCATTAGGATTACGTTAAAATCACATAGAATTGTGTGAAAAGGCTTACCTTGATGTAGGAGATAATTGGGAAGAGACAACTTTCGTTCTAGGGTTTGAGAGAAGTGAAATCTAATTTTTAAAACTAAGCTACATATTTATACTGTTTGTTGTTGGAATGATTTGATGGTCCATATTGATGGTCTGTCAATATTTTGACGGTCTGAGTCTAGGTTGTCAATATTATGACGGTCGGAATTAACGGTCCTTTAATATTTTGATGGTCCATGTAATCGAAACGTACTATTTTTCTATAAAATTCCAGAGAGTTATGAAAGCTAAGGTTTTGAGAAGGTTGGAATCGATGAGCCATAACTTTTTATATGGTACGTATATATAACTTTATTCCATCAACTCCAAAAACGAAATTGATGATTAATTTGATGGGCCGTCAAAAATTCTACGATTCGTTTTTGATCTGCAGAGTATCTGTGAGGTTTTCATCAACTCAAGAGTATCTGTGAGGTTTTTTCCCCTGCGGTAACCTTCTCGCAGAGGCGACGACGCCTCTGCAGAGTCTTGTCTGCTACAATGCTTATCCGAGATGTTTCATGACTCCGCCGAAGCAGACCTTTTTCTGCCGAAGCGTGACCGCCCCTGCGGAGCCTATTCCTCCAGTGCAGGATTGCTGTTTAGTCAAAGTCTTAAAAGACCTAAAACGATCCCACTTTCCCAAATACCATATCTCGGTATTAGATCTTGATTGAAGGAGATTTTCTTGAGGAGTTCAATTTGGTTCTTTATTGGAGGTATACTTTCATTCCTTTGTGATTATTGTTATCTTTTAAGTCCTAGTATAGACTTTGTTTGGGAAAGAAAGGTTTTAAGATTTTATGGTAGAATAAGAGGGCTAAAATCTTAATTTGAGGATGAATTATGAATTAGATGAGCATGATACTATGAATTAGTGTTGTTTAATGTTAGATAATGATGTTGTAATGATCAATTTAATGTTAGAAATCCTTTCCAATTTAGGGGGAAAATCTAGGGTTAGGAAGTGAGGATTTTACCAAATCATGCAATTAAGGATCCATTTGGGCTTAGATTTCAAATTAACTTAAGGATATGCGTATCTAGTATGCAATTATGCTATTTGAGTAATAAAGTTTGAATTTTGATACCGTGGGTCTGGGATTGATTTTGGGTGTCCTTTGGATTATTTAATGATTAAGTCATTGTATGTGTATTAGCTTAATTATTAACATAGAATCTATATAATTTATACTACGATTACTTTGAGGCGCTCGAAAGAGCAAGGCTTGTGTGGAGAGTTGACCGTTCGTGACTCCTGCTCAGTTTTGAGGTAGGCTACGATTTCTCTTTTGTAGACTTTTATAGAAGTATGTATTAGTTATAAATGTTGATAGATATTGGGTGTCTTGGGGTCCCACCTTAGCGGTTGTGATGAACGCTTGGGTGGGTACCTGTGTTGAACTGTGATGATGGGTGATTTGGAGAATCAGCCTTAAGTTGATTCTGACTGCTGTTGTTTGGGCTTGTCGCCATTGTTGATATTGATGTGTTTATTCATTACAATGTTTTCGATATGATATCCTGATTTACGTGGATTATGTGTTAAGAACTTCCTGAAATCATGTGATGTTCATTTCTTATACTTTATTGCATCTCATATATCATGATTACTTGCCTTGTGTTGTCATTTACATTCATACACTCATGGTTACGATAATATTGAAATGAGAGTGGTATGAAAATGTTGTGGGTCCAATGAGACCGGGAAAGGTATGTTGTTCAATGAGATGGTTGGAACACAGAGACAATGGCAACGATTGATACTGATATTACAACCAAGAGCTGGAATCCGTTGAGAAATTCCGAATAAATATATAGACGGAACATGTCCCCCATGGATGTGCAATTCATAGAATTTGATCATCTATTTACTGGAAATGAAAGGTACCTGGCATTGCATTTGCATACATACATTATTACATTGATTACATGTTGATTGGTATGTGTTTGAAATGGTTAATGAAACTTGGATTGATTTCTTTATGATGGATCTTGTTAATTGATCTTATATACTCGAATTTTGGATTATGGAACTCATTCATAAATGATGTGACTTACATGATGTCATGACCCCTTTTCAGGAATCGTGGTGGCACCTACACAATTCCCACCGGTAGACGAACCACTCCCAAATTATTCACATGATATAATATAAACAAAAGCGGAAAGATATAAGTATGTCTCATGATATAATTGCAGGAATATAAGTCAAAGATAAATACAAAATCCCCCAAAGATTTGGTCTGTGAATACAAGAACGCTAATAATCCGATACAAGTCTGAAAGCCAAGGGCATCATAGTGCCAAAACTGAATACATAATCTGAAATGTCTGACATGTCTCTAGAGTGAAATAAAAAGATAAGCATCAAAGGGCATGCCGAAGGTAGCATCCTCACCCTGAATGCTAGAGATCACCCGTTCGAACTCAGTCACGCGGTCCCGAACTAGTAGACGAAGCTGTATTTGTATCAAAATAGAATGCATCAAATGTAGTATGAGTTTACAACGTACTCCCATAGGCATCATAGGTTGACAACGACGTAAGATACGTAACAAGAGATAAATACCAAGTTGACACCAAATAGTCCTATTCTAATAGTTCAATAACCCAACAACTATCACTTGTTCAAAGAATAGTTCACAGAATCAGAATAATGCAATGTTCATATAAGAGTTCATGATCACGTAAGTCACCCAACTCCAAATGGTTCAATAACATAATTCCAAGTATCAATAAGTAAATAACATGCTTCCTTTATTCAGAAATCCACCAAGTGGCAAGGACCAATCCAATAGTTAAAACCATCACCGATAATCAATGAACTGATATATGTATGATATGAATGCAATGCATGTGCCCGATACCTTTATCATCCAGTATACAGACGCTCAAGTTTTTATTATAAAACACACACCCATGGGGGGACCTGCAAAGTCCATATACTCCTCCGGAATTTCCCATTGAAGCCCAGCTATTGGCTGAATAATAATTGTTGTATGCGTGCAACTCCATTCCCCACGTATCATTTTCATCTCAACGTTACCATAATCTCATAAGAATTCTTACCCTTCCGATCTCTTGGACCCACAACATTTCCATATCACTCTCACACCAGCATCACAGAACCATGAGTGTATGAATGCAGTTGACAATATCAGGCAAGAAATCATGATGTAATAAGATGCAACCAAATATAGAGAAGAATATCACATGCTTTCAAGAATTCAACCACATAACAATCTAAGTATAATCAGGATATCATATCGAAAACATATGTAATGAGTAAACATGCAATAGCAAATATGGCGATAAGCCCACACATGACGATAAGCCTAATCAATCAGCAGTCGGAACCATCGTAAGGCTGATTCCCCAAATCACTCATCATCACAGTTCAACACCGGTACCCACTCAAACGTTCATCACAATCGGCTGAGTGGGACCCCCAAACACGCCCAATACCCCTTAGTATTTATAACTAATTATGTACTTCTATTGGGGTCTAGTGAAAGTAAATTGTAGCCTACCTTTGGGCTGACTTGGAGCCTCGAACAGTCAAATCTCTGTACTAGCCTTACCCTTCCGTTGCGCCTCGTGATAATCGAAGTTTATTCACGGATATACTATTCGTTAATAAGGCTTATACAATATATTAGGACATAATCCTCAACAAAGAAAGACTTTCAAAACCAACCCCGAGCCCACGTCGCCAAGACTTAAACTTTAATATTAAAAAAGCATCAATACATACTAGATAAGCATATCCTTAAGTTAATTGTTAACCTATACTCATTTGGACCTTCAATTGATCAATATACAAAAAGCCCCAATTTAAAAATCCTAGAATGTTTCTCCCAAATCAAATGGGTTTCTATACTTAAATTAAGCTTTACCACATTATGATCTAACATATTCAATCACTAATTACAATAATTGAAGTAAGTTAATCCATAAACATCCTTTAATCAAGAATACAACTCTATTAAACTCACATGGAACCATACTTCATTTTATCCGATTTATATGAAAACTATAACACCATTACATGACCTTAAATTATGAAACCAAATCATAAAAGGATGGGAATCTTTACCCTAAAGATGAATTCCACTATTGAACTTCAGAATACTTTCTCTTTGCGGCTCTAGGTTCGAGAATTTCTATTTTGGAAAATGAACCTAACCTAGGGAATTTAAAAAGACACCTGATCCAGCAATTTCTCCCCAGCGAAATCAGCTCTACTGGCGCGGTACAACTCCTGCGTGAAAGGACCCTCGTTGAGGCGATGTCACTTAACACCTCACCTCAGTGCAAAAGTGACCCCGACTCTGCATAGGCGTACCTTCCCCTGCAGAAGTCCCATCTCCCAATGTAGAAACTCTACACATTCCCTCGCCCCACTTCTACGAGCCAACCTCCCGCCAAGGCGGACACGTAGGAACGAACAAAAGTGTCATCGAGGCAGACACCAGATCATGAAAATAATTCTAAACTTTCATCAAACACCCGAAATACTCCCGAGACCTCCCGAACATAAACCATATATGCTAATCTAAGGTAAACAGTGCTACGAATTCACTCGTAGCCTCAGATTTCTCATTTAACTGAGCTAAGGAATACTTTTTTAAAGAATTGTCCAGAATAACCAAATATCCAAATATTAAAAACAAGGCCACAAAATACATCTGATTGCCTCGGGAAGTGAACCAATGACTCGACAAAGTCATACTCCGAAACTACCGGAAGTGACAGAACCCATAAATGAACCCATATACTTAAAAGTCAACCTTGAGTCAAACTATCCAAGTCAAAGGTTCTAGTTTGGGGCTTTTCATCCGAAACTCATATAAATAGACCTCGGGATCTGTGCCACCATCCCTGCGCATCACAAACCCCTCATAAAGACTATTTAAAGGGTCAAATAAGCAATTAAGGCTCTTTAGCTAAAAACAACCGGACGGATCGTTACACATGATTATGGAACTCTTATGTGGACAATGTGACTTATTTGGTTATTCAAACTGCTTGTATAGGATTATTTGAGTGTCAACTTGATATTTATCTCTAATACGTATCTTCTGTCGTTGTCGGTCTATGATGCCTACGAGGGTACATTGTGTACTCATGCTATACTTGCTGCATTCTCTTTGGATGCAGATACATCGCCTTCCACCAGTTCAAGACTTTGTGGCTAAGCCTGAGCCGGCGGTCTTTCAGTGTTCTGGGTGAGGATGTTTCCTTCTAGCATGCCCTGGATGCTCCTATCTTTACTAGTGTCTTTTATTTGTTTGGGAGAAATTCTAGACATTTGGATCATTCCATCCTTTTATTAGATCTTATATTCGGATTTTAGAGCTCTTGTATGATTGACTAGATTTTGGGGTTGTATTAACTTATTCTCTGATTTATTCCATATTTATGTTATGGTTAGACAAATTTATTAAGTATTTTGTTATTTCATCATTTCTTTTATTATTGTGCTTTATAATTGGGAAGCAGTTCGCCTACCGGTGAAAAAGGTGTAGGTGCCACTATGAACCCAGAAAGGGGTCGTGACATCTTATGTTCATCTGCGCCACTAGACAGGACTTTCGTTCTAATAAAGTTTTAATGGTGACATGGAAAATTATGAAATGGTAAATGTAATGAACTAATATGTGCAATTATTCAATTAACACAAATAAATAAACCAAATCTCAAATAAAATATATAAATAATGGTAATCTATTTTGCAACTTCCGCCATTGGTAAAATTACTGGGATATTGCACAACTAGACCCACTAGATAGATTACCGTTATAATAAATTTGTAATGGTGACATGAAAAAATATGAAATGGTAATATACTTAACTAATATGTGCATTATTCAATTAATACAAATAGATAAACTGAATCTCAAATATAATAAATAAATAATAGTAATCAATTTTGCAACTTTTGTCATAAGCAAATTTACTGAAATATTGCGCCACTAGACCCGCTAGGTAGAATTTCCGTTCTAATAATATTATTAATGTTGACATGAAAAATTATGAAATGGTAATGAAACTTGAAATTTCATATTCCTAAATATAATAAACATCTAATGGTGAAATGGCAATCTGAGTTCTAATAAATAGTTAATGTTGAGAAATTTACAGTTATATAAAAAAGTATTTATAATCATACACTTCCAAATATAATAAATTGGGAATTCAAATAATTGTTTCACAAACAACCCCAAAAAATCAAAGTTTTTACTTCTTCTTGGCAGTACTCAAACAACTTCGTCATTGGCAGTCTCATAGTCATTCCGACTAACATCTCTCACCTATTTATTGCCAGTCTTGTAGCCATTTTGACCAACATCTCCCATTTGTTTATTGCTAGTATTGTGATTTAATTGTGCTAAGACATCATTTATTATTTCATAGGATAATCTTCACTAGCAACAAAAGAATCAACAACGTCACCAACAACAACAGAATCAACAAGAAGATGCAATGTACTCTTGCAATTATGATCATTAGCATGATCAGGCAGAGAACTAGAAAAACCATCAATATTAGAGACATCGGATCATCAACATTATAAGCAAGATGACTAGAAGAGCCACCAACATAAGAGACATGGGGATCATCATCATTATCAGGAAGAGGACTAGAAGAGCCATCAATATTGAGAATATGGATCACCCAAAAGAGAAGCAGGAAGATTCGAGGACTAGAGCCATCAACATTAGAGACATTGGTAAGATCACAGAGTCGTGATGGCACTAACCCAACGTATCAGTAAGTCAACCACAACCATTTAATTTGAATTAAATAGAGAAATACAGTGTGGAGGTTATCAAGTAAATTGATTTATCTTAAAAGGTCTCATAATATCAATAAAACAAAAATACTACAAACTCCCAAGACTGGTGTCACTTGTACAAGAACTAACTAAGAAATATAGTTTGGGAATATGCCCCTAAATACATAGTTGTCTAGAATGAGAATACAAAATTAAGGAATAAGGAAGAAGAATCTGGTTCCGCGGATCTTCCACGTAGCTTACCCCGAATCCTTCAAAATAGCTCTACAATAGCTGGATAGTCGCGAAATCCACTAGAACTAGGAATACATCATGCACACAAAAGGTGCAACAAGTGTAGCCTGAGTACAAAAACAATGGGTACTCAGCAACATCGTCGACTAATCCTATCTTAAATGGAGATGAGGGATAACCTACTGATTACTACATCCACACTAACTGCCATCACTTCACCACAATAATACAATCTTCGAATCCACTCAAACCATGAGTCCAAGCCTAGGTTATAACATCTAGTTCCTCAAGTCTGATAAGGTATTCTCAAGCTATATCAATAGAGTCTAATCAATCCAAGATTTAAACCTAAGTGTAAGAACCTCTAACTGTTTAGGAACATCTCAAATAGTCAAGTAGCATGATAAAATGGGAAATTACACAATTTAGGAAAATCAAGCAACAATGAATGAATGAACAAAATGATATGAGATGTAGATGCTATGTAATGCAAGGCCCTTGTTTCTCATCACCGGTATACACACACTCGAACATGAACGAATTGTGACCCATGGGGACTCGCGAGGTCCATGTACCACTCAGGCTCAAATAATACCTGAGTATAATCACACAACAGGCTCACACAATATCTATTTATAAACAGACAACTCTTAAACTCATCTATTTTTACACAAGTTCATACAATATGAAGCATGAATATGACATGCACAACAATAAGAAGCAAGTATATGTAATAAAGTTTCTAACTTTAGTCAATTGTTCAATAAATACTTTATCTTTAGCTTCTTTTCCACTTTTAAATGAGTATAAAAGGATGATGGGGACACATATTCACATATCACATAGACATGTAATAATATCGTGGAAAGTACAGACTTCATACCCCAATTACGGATCCAAAGGATCGTACTATTCTACCAGCTAGTGCCCAATGCATGACAATCACTAAGTAATTTAAAGCACAAGTACCCATAGCATGTCACAGGTACCCGATATGAGTGCTCGTCACCTCACAAGTATCGGGACCCCCTTATTAATGGATCCATCGGAATTCGATTCCGGATGCCCCTACTCAAAAGTCAATTCTTGGTCAAACTTTTCAACGTATAGCTTCCAATTTCCAAAACCAGGATTTCCTTATGATATCTCTACCTAATAGCCTCAGAAATCGTGTCACCCATTCTTACAAGTCAGATATACCTCAAAAATCTAGAAGGAAGGTCAAATAATCAAAAAGACTTGACGGGTCATTACATCATCCACCACTTAACCACATGTTCATCCTCGAACATGAAATAGAAATGAAGTATCTAAATCTCTGAAAAGTTAGGGATGTTAACGCGCATATTCGCCTAAGTCTCCCAAGTATCCACCTCGACTGGATGATGCTCCCACCGAACCTTTACTGAAGTAATCTCATTAGGTCTCAACTCCCGAATCAGCCTATTGACGATAGCAACCGGTTTCTCCTTATAAGTAAAATTTCTGATCAAGAAATATTGAATCCTATATAATTACATGAGAACCATCTGAGTGGTACCCTTTAAGCAAAGAATACAAAACACAGGATAAACACTCGACCACTGATCTCACCCAAATTACACCTTAATATGGTATAATGCGGCCATTGTTAAATATAGTAACCTAACTTGGTTGAGGTCGAATCCCACAAGGATCAGAAATTGATCTATTCGCATTTGTATTATGGCTTTACTAATTACTTTACTCCTATGATAACTAAGTTTGTTTGATTGGTTGGTTTGTTTTAACTACTCAAATTATCAATTCAAATAAAGTTAATTTATCAAGTTATTAGAATGTTAGGGTTGTGACTTAATGCATGAAAGTGGTATTGGGTTTATACTTAAGTAAGTGTATTTAGTGTGGTATGAGCAATGGGGACTATTATATAGGTGTGGATTTCCCAATTGACCCACCTAATTTCACTTTAGGCTTTCTTAAGCTCTAAAGTGTGACAAATGTGAACACTCATTATTACCCTTAGTTGATTCCCTTCTAATTAAAGTTGGGAATCATTAAATCGGATTTAAAACCCCAAGTCCTAATAAACATACCCATTTCCTAGATTCTAGTCTCCCTTTTCAAGTTTGACCAGAGCCAATAGGCAAGAAAGAGGTGTTTGCAACCAACTCTTAAACATTAAAAGTTAGGGGTAGTTGAATCCCACATTCATACATCCTTTTCATGATTTATAAACAAACCCAAATACCACATTTCATTATTTTATCACAACCCCAACCTAAATCTAGCCACTCATGTTTAGTAATAAATGCATAACAAAGTAATAAATACAACAAGCTATAATGAACATAAAAAAAGACTTACAATGATTTAATATAAATAATGGCTTGTGTTTACATAATGGACCAATAATCTTGTGGAATAATGCACTAAAGATGAATAGTAAATGTTGTCTCTACAAGACAAGACACAAGGAATCTTCAAAAAGTGACTAGAGTAATAGGAATCAATGTAGGGAATAATGTGTCAAATAACAAAACCCTAGGTAGGTATATATAAGGATCCAATTTTCGGACTACACTTAATTACAAAAATGGCACCACCTGACCACTTTGCGATCGTAGAACAGGATCGCAGAACAGGTCTGCAGTCCGCAAAATGGACCTATGGTTAGCAGACTAGTTTCTTGTTTGGACTGTCCAAAACTTCGGCTGGAAGTGCGGTCCACAGAACTAAACTACGACCCACATAAGTGTCTTGAGTCTTCGTAATCTGAGCTGGACTTGAACTGGAGAAATGGTTCGCAGATTGGATTGCAGTCCGTAGAACGAAAGTGCAGACTGTAGAATGGGTTG
The DNA here is from genome assembly GCA_034509755.1 of Anisodus tanguticus. NCBI lineage: Eukaryota > Viridiplantae > Streptophyta > Magnoliopsida > Solanales > Solanaceae > Anisodus > Anisodus tanguticus. Next base: position 39,390,142 of record CM067554.1, read on the forward strand.
CACTTTTGGGCTCTGGAGTCTTCTTCTCACTGTCTATTTTTACGCCTTTGGCTACCTTTCTGCGGTCCGCAGAAGTGGCCTTCTCAGCGCTTCTTCCTTTTTTAGCATTTTTGTCCATATTGCAGCACATTTCCTCACTTTTGGTGTCCTAATGCAAAAATCCTACAAAAAACCAAAATAACATAAGAAACGACTATTATAAATGCATAAAGGACAACAATAATCTATGAAATTGGTATCAAATGTGTCGTAATTTTTAGGCACATCAACACCCCAAACTTAAACTATTGCTTGTCCTCAAGAAACCTAAACATCACTAAGGTACGACTAATGACAAAACAAATGTGACTATGGCTGGTTCTACCTACAAGTCTACAAGCACGTGCTTCACAAAATTGACAACCCCTCATGTTTTTCAAAACAAAGATTCAAGAGTGCATATCTACTATCGATGAGCCTATGAACATCAAGCCTCAAGAGATGTCTAGACGCTGGTGACTAGATGCGTCGAGATGTTCAACTAGAGGAGCTTTCATTTCACAAATTTCATGCAATTCAATGTGCCCTCACAACAAAGAAGTCCCAAACTCACTCAAAGATTTTCTTTTCAAAACAAGGTACAAACAAGATCACTCAAACTCACAAAGAATGTCAAGTGTCACAAGTATCATTCCATATGCTTTTCTTTATTTGAAGTCACTACTACTCAAAGAGTGCTCGGTTTCGGATCTCTAAAGATTTTTTCAAGCTTGTAATGTAGGCTTAGGGATAGGTATGGTATTCATTTAGGTACAAGTGACTTTTCCCTCCTTTGCACTACATGTTTTTCATTTCATAGCTCAACTCCTTCTTTTATTTTGCAACTTCCTTCTCCACCCCATTTATTAAAGTATTCCCCATTTTATTTTATTCTATTTGTGTTTCATTTTCTCTTTTCTTTTCTATTGTTTTTGCATTTCATTTTCTTCTTTTTCGTACTTTTCTCTTTTTTTAGAACCACTCACATCACAATCTTCTTCCCTTCTTTTCTTCTTGCATCGCACCCCAACTTAGGCTTCTGGCCTCATTCATCATTTTCATGCATTCAAGGAGGGATTTGGTTGAATAAATGGTTTATTTTAAAAAAGGGTTTCAGTTTGTTATGTGGTAGCCAAAGAAAAAATCAAAAAGCTCAATGGGGAAAAATTAGTTCTCTCACTCATGGCTAGGTCAAAGAAGTCTTTAATCAAGAATGTTCACTCTCATGTGAAGGCTTATGATCATTTCCTCAACCAAGAAACTCTAGTTTCGCAGTGACAAACCAACGAGGAAAGTTCTAGATGACACAAGCAAACACAAGATAACAATCAAATCCTCATGACTCTATGCACATGAACTACAAAAATCGCTATATTTTATACTCTCTATCGAACACAAGGCTATCATCTCATGAGATTCAAACACAAGTAGACATAGAGTAACAAAATAAGGCATGCTTTCATAGAACAATCATTTGAAGGATCATGCTACTCATGTTTTCAAAATTCAATTTTTCAAGGGGTGTCATCAAAACCAAAAAGAGCTACACATGCTAGAAACTATATACAAGTACCAATGAAGTCAAACTATTCTATTACCAGGCCATGGTTACTGAACATACACCCTTGGAAAAGAACTAAGCGAAGAAACACCAAGGAGAACAAAACATAACACAACACGATACATAACAAAATATGAAATATAACAAAATACGGAATCTAACAACCCCCACACCCAACTTTAAAAACATGCGTTGTCCTTAATGCATAAACAAAATAAATTACAAGGACAAGAAGTTTGAGGGTCTCCCTGAGGTGCACTAATCGCCCTCCTGAGTCTAGCTCACGGACGTGGCCTCTACGGAGGCATTAGTGCCCTATGACTGTGGAGCAGGAGTGGGTATCTCTTCATTTCCCATCACGGGCTCACTCTGTAGTGGTGGTGGTGTGGTCTCGATGGCCGGTGAAGTGGTGCCCACAAACTAGTGAAGGAGTAGGACCTCCAGTCCAACATCTATCTGTGGCTCATCGGCCACTCCACTCAAACTAATCGTAGAGGTCTCCTCACGAGACCTTGCCACCACCATATTAAAATTATATGCTCTATCATAAGCAGGTCCTCATCATCAGCTTCTCTCTTAATAGTGCGTGGTTTCTCTCCAGCCCATCATCATCTATCTCGTTATCATTCTCATCCACATGTACCTGCCTCTGGGAGTCATAGGAGGTCTCACCTGCACCCTCTCTCCAGCCCTCCACCCCAATCTACTCACTTATTGTGGCTCTACCCTCAGTGGCTATCACGGGATACCGAAGAGGTCATCAATCTCAATAGTCTTCAAGCTCTCCACTTTCTTCTTCAAGCTATCTATGTCTGCCTGAACTGAAGAGACATCACCACCGCTACCGGTCTCTAGTCTGTGTACCGTTCATGTCAAGAGGACAATTGCATCCCCATGCTCTCTCTATACCATACCTAAGGAATCTCTAATCGAGCCTAAGGCAGTCTGGATTATCTCTGGAAGACTCATTTCATGTCGGGATGATCAAGCATCAACAATGGCTACAATTTAGCCTATCCTCACTATATCAGCCCTTGATAAGATGGGCTCTGTTATAGTTAGTAGTTGAAGGTGCGGGAGGAATAGGGGCTGCTAAAACTGGAGTACCTGCTGGAGTAGATGTGTCGGATATAGAGGGCATAGATAAAGTGGGGTCGACTGATATAGTGGCCTGTGTCTCTGTCCGCTCAGATACAGATCCTTCCAAATCAACCAAGTCAATTGGTGTAGTGTCTACCGATGCGCTGGTGGTATTTCTCTTCTTTCTTCCTTGGTTCTCCTCGGATTGAACCTTTAAAATATCGAACATCAACCAAGCGTCGACTACAGTATCCACCCGAGGTAACTCAGGAACCTTAGCCCTCCGGCACAACTCTATAATCAGGTAGGGGAAAATGAATTAGGTCTTGTTTTGTTGAGCTCTCTTTCGAAGCTCCTTCTCAATCACAAGATCAACTTTCACATGAACTCGACTCATAATACAAGCAATCAACAAAATCTTTTCTAACCGAATGTCCATACCATTAGCCAAAACTTGGCTTCTGTACTTAAGGTGTTATTATAGATCTTCATCCCCGTGGCTATCCATTCTGGGGTCTTATTGGTCACAATCGCGGCTACCCACGTACACTCATCATCTATACGGCTTAAAATCTTTATAGTATACTCATTGTGGTCATATGAGAGGTTTGGTTAATGTGCTTTACCAATTTCTATGCTTCCACATGAGACCTTGACTCCATGAACCTCTACCTCTTCGAGCAATGCTTTTGGTTGCCCCTTTGTTTTCTTGGGCACGAATGCAATATAGGAAGCGTAAAACCTGCAGACCAACTCTTCGTTGTGTTGAGGAAATGGATTGAGGAAGAACTTCCACTAATGAAACACTATCAAGTCCCAAACTCTCGAGAATTGGTCTCTCAATCTATTCATGGAAATCCACTTCTCCTCGATGAAGGCCAGATCCTTGCTTTTCAGATACTACTCTTGTGAACCCTTCACACCAAACCGCTTAACCTCTCTTTTACCTTAACTTAACCACTCGGGCCTATTCTGCCACAACATCTTCCTCATCAGACTGAGAGGATGAATGTGTAGTGGCATTGGAGGTTTTCAACTCCTCATCACTAGAGACAACTTTGCATAGCTTCTTTCTTTTGTTGCTTAGCCCGATGATTGCTTTGTGACTTCGGACTGTGAGTTTTCCTTGGCTTTGGGGTATCAACTTGGCCGTAGTAGGCCTCAAAGATCTAGATAGGGGTTTTGGCTCATTAATGGTGATACCCTTTTGTGCTTGCATTTTCTTAGGAGCCATTTCTACAAATAAGAGACATGACGAGTCTTGGAATATGGTATAAAAAGCAAATTAAAATATTTTTGTATTTTTCATAAAGTAATTGCAAGAATAAAACATGCAAAACAAACAAAAAGTTATACTACAAAGTGCAAAAGAAAGAATAAAAGCATAGGGATGGAAACGACTTCAGTGATCGCAGACCTAGTCTACTGGCCACCGTCCAAGTTTGCGACGTCGCAAACCCAGACTGCGGTCCATAGACCATGATCGCAATTTTGCCCAGAAACTTTAAATTCACTAGGCAATTCTGCGACCTACTTTGCGGTTCATAGAACCATTCTATGGCCCGCAAAAGGCATCGCAGAATTGCCTTTCAATCACCTTGGATCACTAGGCATTTTTACGGACTGAGGTGCCCTTCTGTGATCCGCAGAACCATTATGTGGCTCACAAAAGGGCGCCCTGTCGGCGTATTTTGGGTCATTTTCAAGGATTTCACCTCAATTTATAAAACCCAGTGTTTCCATACCCATACCAGTACAACATACACATTACTAACCTAAAACATGCTCACAATTAGTGCTCGTAGGTACTCAGACTTCACTACCGCTTCAATTAAATCAAATTCAACAAATATAGGCATGATTAGGCAATTTTCATAATTTCGTTCAATTGACATCCTTCCCGCACAAATCAAGTACCCAAATTTAATATTAATGCAATTGAAAATGAGCCTAAGCCCTATATGCAATCAATTTCACAAAATTCCAACAATTTCAAATTCACATTATTTGCGATTCTAATCGGGAAAATAGGGCAATGAAGAACAATCACACACTTAGTGGCTACATGGGGCACACATAAGCATCACACAATCATTACCCAACCCCCTCTCCCACAAGTCAATTTTATGAGCAATACCCCATATTTACCTATTCTTGTGAGAAAAATGAAAAAGGAGAAGTGAAACATATCTTGTGATCGATAGGGAGTATGAAGTGATTAGGAGAGGTAAACGTTGTGCTAAGGAGATGTGCGTTCAAGGTGTATAACGGATGAGGGAGAGTAGGGAGTGTTTGTGTTCAATTTGAGCGTGAAAGAGAGAATGAACGAGTTAGAGCTTTTCAGCCCCTTATATACCTGTGCCGTTTTGCGGTCTGAGTCGGGTCGCAGTTTTAGTTTACGGTCCGTAGAACTGGACTGCAGCACACTTACCTTTGTTTTGGATGAGATGATGTGGCACCCTTTTTATGATTACAGAATTGGTCACAGAACCGTACTGCGGTCTTCAAAAGGGTTCATTTTCCTATAATTTTGCCCGAAAACTCCCAGGTGCACTATGTGATTTTATGGACCAAAATGCGGTCCACCGTTCAGGAATGCGAGCTGCAGTTCGGGTCATAGTTCCTCCTTTTCCTGATCTCAATTTTACAACTCTTTGTGGTGTTTTGTGGTCTATTGTGCGGTCCGAGACTAATGGTCTCTCTTCCTCTTTTGACTTGTTTTGCATATCTTTCCATAATTCCTCCCCAATTTGCCTATGTTTCTAGATCCTACACACTTAAAAACTATCAAACACACAAATGAACAAGAAAACAAAGTAAAACCATTGGGTTTCCTCCCATTAGCGCTTGATTTCACGTTGCGGCACGACGAATGTTACCATAATTTATTCAAGGTTCGTAGAGAGTGATGATTGTGTTCACCCTGTGATCATCAACACTTCCCAAATAATGCTTCAATATTTGGCCATTCACCTTGAAAAGGTGACCGACTTTGCTCTCCAATTCAATGGCACCATATGGGAAGACCTTCATCACATTAAAAGGGCTGGACCATCTCGACTTTAACTTCCCGGGGAATAACTTGAGTCTAGAGTTGTAGAGCAAGACCAAGTCCCCGTGTGAAAATTCCCACTTCAAAATCCTCTTGTCATAGAGGACCTGTATCATTTCCTTGTAAAGAACAGAACTTTCATAGGTTTGGAGAAGGAACTCTTCCATCTCATTGAGTTGATCCACCCTTAACTTCAATGCATTCTCCCAATCAATGTTTAGCTTCTTCAATGCCCAAATTGCTTTTTATTGCACCTATACCGGAAGATGACTTGCCTTGATAAATACCAACTTATACGGTGACATCCCAATGGGAGACTTATACGTCGTTCTATATGCCCACAAAGCATCATCTAGCTTTCTCGATCAATTCGTCCTCATGAGATTTACCATCATCATCAAAATGCTCTTTATCTCCCCGTTGAACACTTCCACCTGACCACTTGTTTGGGGGTGGTAAGGACTTGTCACCTTATGATTTACCCTATACTTCTCAAGAAGGGAGGCAAACACTCTATTGCAAAATGTGAGAGCCTCCATCACTTGTGATAGCTCTAGGGGTCCTAAATCGAGTGAAAATGTTTTTCTTAAGGAGCACGGTGACACTGCTCCCTTCGTTGTTCGGAAGGGCCACGACTTCAACCCACTTGGACACTTATCAACTACGTCATGTATATATTTTTTGCCAAATGAACTCATGAGTGGCCCCATGAAGTTTATTCCCCAGACATCAAACAATTCCACTTCAAAGATAAGAGACATAGGTAACTCATGCCTTCTAGAGACATTACCTTCCCTTTGACATTGGTCACAATGATTCACAAACTCATGAGAATCCTTGTAAATTGTTGGCCAATAAAAGCCACTTTGAAGTATTTTAGAGGTCATGCATTGACTAGCATGGTGACCCCCAACCGGTGAAGTATGACATGCTTCCATGATAGGCAAGGTCTCAACTTCGGACACACTTTTTCGAATCATGTTGTCTGCGCAAATCTGGAAGAAATAAGGCTCATCTCAATAGTAATGTTGGGAGTCTCTCAAGAATTTCTTTTTTTTTGTGAGAGTTTAGATGAGCCGGCATGATTTCACTCACTAAATAATTAGCGAAATCGGCATATGAAGGGATGAGATCTTGAGATGATGCAAAGACTTGCTCATTTGGAAAATCATCATTGATCTCCAATTCATTCTTTGGCCTTCCAGCCTCTTTAATCCTTAACAAATGATCCACTACTTGGTTCTCACAACCTTTCCGATCTTTGATCTCAAAGTCAAACTCTTATAGAAGGAATACCCACCTAATCAAGCATGGCTTCGCGTCCTTTAATGCTATTAAGTATTAGAGGGCTGCATGATTGGAATACACCACCACTTCAAACCCTATAGATAAGATCAAAAAATTTCAAACGCAAAGACAATGACAAACAACTCTTGCTCAATCACCTGTAGTTCTTTTGAGCTTCATTAAGAGATATACTTGCATAATAGATTGGGTGAAGGTTTTTGCCATGTATTTGGCCCAACATAGCCCCAATTGCAACTCCACTTGCATCACACATCAATTCAAAAGGAATATCCCAATTTGGAGTCACTAATATTGGAGCCAAAACCAACTTCTCTTTCAAATCCTCAAATGCTTTGAGGCATGCTTCATTTAACTCAAACTTAGCATCTTTTTCTAGGAGCTTTCACACCGGACTAGTGATCTTTGAAAATCCTTGATGAAGCTTCTATAGAACTTGACATACCCTAAGAAACTTCGAATACCCTTGATGGTTGTTGGAGAAGGTAAGTTGGATATCACTTCTATCTTGACCTTCTCTACTTTAATACCATCCTTGGATATTTTGTGAGCATGGACTATACCTTCCGTGACCATAAAGTAACATTTTTTTCCAATTCAAGGCTGAATTGGTCTCTTCACATCTTTTTAATACTACGGAGAGATTTTCTAAGAAACTTTTAAAAGACCCCCCAACCACGGAGAAGTCATCCATGAATACCTCCATAACATCTTCCACTAAATCATCAAAAATAACCATCATGCAACATTGGAAAGTGGCGGGAGCATTGCAAAGACCGAAAGGAATCATTTGAAAGGAAAAAGTACCACATGGGCAAGTGAAGGTAGTATTTTCTTGAATATCTATCCAAGAAACAATAGTAAGACTTTCTCACCAACCTATCAAGAATTTGATCAATGAAAGGTAGGGAGAAATGAATCTTTCTTGTAGCACTGTTCAACTTCCGATAATCTGTTGAAACGCTCCATCCGGTTACTGTCCTCATTGGTATCAACTCATTTTTATCATTTGAGACCACCGTGATCCCTCATTTTTTCAGCACACATTGCACGGGGCTCACCCATGCATTATCATAAATAGGGTACACTACCCCGACATCTAACTATTTGATATTTGTTTTTAGAAAAACCAACAAACTGGTGGGAAATTTATTTAAAAAATCCAAATATTTACAGAAGAATGCAAGAAATAAAATAGCAAAAGCAAGCTAATAAAATCTAAATTGGAAAAATAGCTTTTCACTCAATCCTAACAAGTAAACAAGATCAAACAACTAGATTTCAAAGAGCCTTGGCTTGTATATATATTTCACACTTCTAAGTCTCACAGGAGGAATGGATAAAACTAGATTTCAAAGAGCCTTGGTTATTGCTTCTGCAATGAGATTAGTAGTATCAGTAATTCTTTTTGCCTTTGCATAAATAAAATCTCATGTATTGTTCCTCACACAAAAGGCTACTAAACTAGGCCTTGAATTTCCTATTGAGGCTCCATCAGTGTTACATTTATAATATCCAATCCAAGGTGGTTTCCAAGTCATATATTTACAAGATAAAGACATCATATAGTTCTCCAGACAATGAACCATGAAAGGCCAACACTTTGGCAAATCTGTTAATCAAGGATATTTGTATTGTGCAAACATGAACACGTGTCTATTATTTTCATGCATCATTTTATTAACAGAAAATGTTCCTCCATGTCTCCTTGTGTTTCTGCTCTTCCATAGTTGCCACATGACCAAAGCTGGAATTGCCTAAAATATGGGCTTCAAACTTGTTACACACTTTGCATTCCACCATAACAGAATTGTTTGCTTTGTCTGTAGATAAGGTCCTATAAGACCAGTTGCAGTTGAAAAATAGCATCATATTCTTCTTGCAAATGGACCTGTAATGAACACATGATCCATAGTCTCTTATTGATCCAAACAGCACCAACATTTTGATGCTCCAAAGATAAAATGAAATTTTGTAAGGTATCCCTTTAACAACTTAATAATTTCATACTTGACAACTTTTTGCACTGAGGGGTTTAACCTCCTTTAATGCTCAACACTTGGGGAATTATTCTATTCAAGATGGATTCGATGAGTACACACAGCCAGACTTATCCCTCAGATGTCGGAAATAGTCCACCCAATTGCCGTTTTGTAAGTTCTCAAGATAGACAATAGAGCTTATACTTGGCTTTCATTGAGCTTTGGTGAGATAATAACCGGCAAAGAATCATTTAACCCAAGGAACTTATACTCCAAATGGATTGAAAGTGGCTTGAGCTCAAGATTTGGAGGTTCTTCAATAGAAGTCTTGAGGGGAGGGACTCCACTATTTTCCAATTTTAAGGTCAACCTCCTAGGAGCATAAGAATAGGACCCTTGGGCCTCAAAATCAAGCACGGTCGCCGCAATCCCCTCAACTACCTCATCATGATGGTTTAACAACACCGTCATCGAGGCCTCTTCAATGACATCAACCTCGGCATTCAATTCTACCTCATCATCAATCACCAAAATCACCCCCATATCCATATATTATTGCATGGATTTGAACATATGGAAGGTAACCTCTTCATAATTTATATGGAAATTCAATTCTTTACTCTCCACATCACATACCGCTCACCTTGTCGCTAAAAATTGCCATCCAAAGATTATGGGAACATCATAGTCAACCGCACAATCCAATATCACAAAGTCGGTGGGGAGGATAAGTTTGTCAACTTTCACAAGCACATCATATATGATTCCCATGGGCTTCTTCACCATCCTACCTGCTATGAGAAATCCCATACTTGTAGGTCGGGGATTGCCCAAACCTAACTTTATAAAAATATCAAACGACATCAAACTGATGCTTGCTCCAAGGTTACAAAGGGCCTTTGTAAATTAGTATACTCTAATAGTGCACAGAATGGTAAAAGCATCTAGATCCTCTTGCTTCTTCACAATGGAGCTAGAAACGATGGCGCTACATTGGTGAGTAATAACCACCATCTCAAAACTCACCCTTCACTTCTTTGTAATCAAATCTTTCATAAACTTGGCATACCTCGACATTTGTTCCAAGACTTCAACAAGTGGATATTAACCGACAATTGCTTTAGCATCTCCAAGAACTTGTTGAACTTACCATTTCAATTCTCTTGGCTAATATTTGTGGAAAGGGATGAGGAGGCCTTGATAGGCTTTAAGGCTTTTGGAGCTTACTCTTATTTGTCGTTCCCTTCTTTATTTTCAAGAACTTTCTTTTTTTCATCAACCTTTTCTTTCTCATCAATCTTTTCTTCAATCAAGACAAAATCATCTACCATCTTGTCATCACTCTTCTTCAGCTTTTCAACCACAATCAACCTTTCATCTACCACATCAATCGGCGCCTTAGGCTCCTCCAACACTTTTCCACTTCTAGTAGAGATAGATATACAATGAGACACCCTTCCCCCTTCATTTCTTGTATTGGCTACCGTATCACTAGGAATAGTCCCCTTTTGTCTTGGGTTGAATATGAAAGAGATTCACCCCAATTGGCTTTCTAGTTGCTTGATAGATGTTGAATGTAAGGATACAAGATTGTTTAGCTCTTTTAGGTTAGCATCGGACTTGTCTTGATTTTCAAAACTCTAGATATCATCTCTTCAAGTTTTGAACTAGCGGGATCGCTAGTAGACTCACGATTGTGGTAAGGAGGAGGTTGGGTAGGTTGTTGGTAAACTTTCCCTCTTGGTGGAACATAAGGGTTGGAGCTACAGTTTTGGTACCTATTGTTGTTTCTCTCTCTCCACCCCCTTCATTTCTCTCTCTCCAATTAGAGACGTCTTGATAATTTCTCCAACCATTATTCCCACATTGATTACTAGATCGCCACGGCTGGCCTGATACTTGGTAATTAGGGTGGAAACCCCCCCATCCTTGCACGTTGTTCATGAAGTTCACATCTTCTTCACTCTCATTATACCTTTCATGATCATAAGGTACTATCTCGGTTGCACTTTGCTTAAGACCCATGCTAGTAACCACATTCACTTTCTTGGTATCTCTCTACATCACATGTTTTGTAAGGACTGCCATTTGGGTCATCAATTGCGCCATGGTCTCGTCCATTTCTTTCTCAATCTTCAATGTTTCTCTACACATTACCTTAGAGTGACCACCCCCAACTACCTCTGACAATCTCGTATGCCAAGCATGGTTTGTCTTTGTTAGCTTATCAAGAAGCTCACTCACTATGGTGAAATAATTATCTATCAAGGCACCCTCCGCTATGTTGTTGACCACCGACTTATTGACCAAATTGAGCACCCGATAGAATGTTTGTAGAAAGACATCATCACTCAAACCATGTTGTAGCATTGTTTGAGCTTCTTCTTGAACCTTAATCATGCCTTATGCAAGGCTTCACCCGGCAATTGACGGAATATCAAGATTTCATCTCAAAGTTGGAGCATGCGAGCCGGAGGGAAGAACCTCTCAAGGAATGCCTCTACAAACTCGGTCCATGTAGTGATGGAATCGGAAGGAAAGTTATCCAACCAAATAGTAGCTTCCTTGTTAGAGAGAAGGGGAAGAGCCTTAGATTCACGACTTCTTCGAACATGTTGGAATGACAGAATGCATGGCAGACCTCATTGAAATTCCTCAAGTGCCTATTTGGGTCGTCGGATGCCGATCCTTCGAATAGGCCCTTGTTGTTGAGCATGGTAGAAGTGATATGAAAACTTGCATTCCCCAGAATTTGGGGTGGTCGGATGGCATTAGCAAAGATGGTCATCTCTATGTTTCCCTCATTATCAGATAAATCCATCATAGCACCTACAACACAAAACAACAAGTAAACATAAATTTATCAATAAATATCTTAGCAAAGTAATAATACTATAAATATAAAATTTCAAGACCGTACTCCCCGACAACGATGCCAAAATTTGAACTCGCCCAAATTACACCTTAATATGGTATAACGTGGCCATTGTCAAATATAGTAACCCAACTAGGGTGGGGTCGAATCCCACAAGGACAATGACAAATTGATCTATTCGCGTTTGTATTATGGCTTTACTAATTAATTTACTCCTATGGTAACCAAGTTTGTTTTTTTGGTTGGTTTGTTTTAACTACTCAAATTATCAATTCAAATAAAGGTTAATTTATCAAGTAATTGGAATGCTAGGGTTGTGACTTAATGCATGGAAGTGGTGTTGGGTTTATGCTTAAGTATGTGTATTTAGTGTGGTATGAGCAATGAGGACTATTATCTAGGTGGGGATTTCTCAATTAATCCACCTAATTTCACTTTAATCTTTCTCAAGTTCTAGAGTGTGACAAATGTGAACACTCATTATTACCCTTAGTTGATTCCCTTCTAATTAAAGTTGAAAATCATTAAATGAGGTTTAAAGCCCCAAGTCCTAATCAACATACCCCTTTCATACACTCTAATCACATTTTTCAAGTTTGAGTAGAGATAATAGGCAAGAAAGAGGTGTTTGCAACCAACTCTTAAACATTAAGAGTGAAGGGTAGTTGAATCCCACATTGATACACCCTTTTAATGATTTAAAACTACCTCAACTACCACATACTATTATTTTATCACAACCTAAACCTAAATTTAGTCACTCATGTTGAGTGATAAATGCATAACAAAGTAATAAATACATCAAGACATAATGAACATAGAAGACTTATAATAATTTAATATAAACAATGACTTGTGTTTACACAATGGACCAAGAATCTTGTGGAATAATGCACTAAAGATGAATAGTAAATGTTGTCTCTACAAGACAAGACACAAGGAATCTTCAAAAAATGACTAGAGTGATAGGAATCAATGTAGGGAATAATGTGTCAAATAACAAAATCCTAGGTGGGTATATCTAGTGGACCCAATTTTCGAACTACACTTAATTACAAAAATGGCATAGCCTCACCACTCTGTGACCGTAGAACAGGACCGTAGAAACGGTCTGCGGTCCGCAAAACAGACCTAGGATTCACAGACTGGTTTCTTGTTTGGACTGCCTGGAAGTACGGTCCGCAGAACTGAACTGCGGCCCGCAGAAGTGTCTTAAGTCTTCGCAATCTGAGTTGGACTTGATCTAGAGCAGTGGTTCACAGATTGGATTGCGGTCCGCAAATGGGTCGCACTTTAGGGCTCCAGAGTCTTCTTCTTACTGTTTACTTCTGCGGCTTTGGCTACCATTCTGCGGTCCGCAGAAGTGGCCTTCTCAGCACTTCATCCTTTTTTCACCATTTTTATCTATGTTTCAGCACATTTCCTCATTTTGGTGTCCTAGTGCAAAAATCCTACAAAAAACCAAAATAACATAAGACACGACTACTACAAATGCATAAAGGAAAATAATAATCTATGAAATTGGTATCTAATGTGCCTTAATTTCTAGACACATCAACCACCGAAGAGGCAACGCCAACTCATAGGCTAGCTCACCAATACGCTGAACAATCTCAAATGTCCAAAATATCTAGGGCTCAACCTGCCCCTCTTTTCAAACTCATCACACCATTCATGGACGAAACTTCAAACAGAATCCGCTCACCAACATGAACTCTAAGTCACGAACCTTCCAATCTGCTAAACTCATTCGCCTACTCTAAGTCACAAGAAACCCCTCTTGGAACAACTTGACCTTGTCCAAAAAATTACACGACAAGCTTGTACTCCAAGCCTAATCTCAAATGCATCAAGCCAACCAACGAGAGAACGACATCTCCTACCATACAATGCCTCAAATGGTGCTATCTCAATGCTCGAATGATGACTGTTACTATTGTAAGAAAACACTCAACCAAATATAAGAACTGATCCCAATGACCACCAAGGTAAATCACAGGCCCGCAATATATCCTCAAGGACCTGAACAGTCTGCTCGAACTGACCAACTGTCTTAGGGTGAAATGTTGTGCTAAGCTATACTCGAGTGCCCAACTCCTTCTGCAAAGATCCCCAAAAATAGAATATGAATTGCGTGCCTCTACTCGAAATGATAGAAATGGATACTCCATGAAATCAATTATCTCTCGAATGAAAATCCTGATCAACCCCTCTGAATTACATTTAGTCTAAACTGATACAGAATGAGCCGACTTCGTCCAGCAATCTAAATTTGCCCAAGTAGCACCAAAATTTCCCAAATCATGTGGAAATCTTACCACATGGTCTTTAGAAATTTGATTCTTCTATTATCCTATCAAATCTCATCAAATCTTCCTTTCATTTCGCCCAATAGTCTGATCCTCAAACATCTTATCTAACTTGACTTAATCTACCTGATTTGAATACAACCATAACTCTAACCGAAATTTGTTGATTCCATAACTTTCACCATAATCGTCACGATCCTTTAGCCGAATCTCAACCCACTAACAATCATGCACTAGTAAAGTAGCCTTATTCCAATCATCTTTCATCCATACCTTCCAAGTATCCCTTAGCACCAATAATTAGTAAAACGCGATGTCACACACCAAGAGCCTCAATCATGACTCCTTTTGACTAGAAATAATTCGTGCTTATTTTAAATCAATTCTAAACATTTCCGTCAAGATCTGACCATACCCAAGGCTGAGTGAACAAAATTTCAAATCTATTAACTCCGTCTCGATGAGCTGAAACTCCTGAGTCATTAGCCATCGTTCAAATCCTCTTAATCCTTCCATGACGTCCAATGCTCATCATATTAGTAACTATCATATCATGCTAACTTGTAAGAATCAACTGATCACTCCAAAGACTTACCAGATCCGTTTGTACCTCCTTCAAAACTCCACCAAGTAACCACGTGGACCATTCGAACATCCTGTTTAGTTACCATCAACGAAAATAGTATAAAAAACTCATCAATCCTCCAGAAGTGCGTTACTAGAATAACCATAAATGCCTCTCGATAATATGACCATACGCCACTCGGCTTTAAAGAAACGGGCCTGATCCAGTTGAAATGCATCATTCCCTAAATGCCATCAATAATCATCCGAACTATTTCCGAACCTTTATAAAATAGAGAGTAAGTGTTTCATAAATCTGTGGTGACCCATTCTGATATGTTGTTCTTGAATACCCTACCTTGTGTTGTCGCTCCCAACCTCAAAAGCTGAAATCTGCCCAAGTCGTCAACCATGTACTGATGAACTATACCTTATGACTTTGAATCTTCATGGAATCTAATTACATAGAACTCTCTTCCTTGTACTTTAACTAAACTCATTCATCATCTCGACACTCCAACATAAGGCTTATGGACCCACACTTCACCATTCTCAACCATAAAGTCCTTGAGTCCAATACCTTATTACACCTTTAACAAATCCAAGAGTATCAAATATTACAATCTGTATGCCTTTCCACAATAAATACTCTTAAGTAATTCGCATTTGAAATACTCAACCACACTATCTAACCATCAACCCTTTGACACAGTCTACTACCACGATCATATCCCCACCTAGAATATATGACTCCAACTCTCCAGCCATAGATACTTCTTCCTATCAACCAACTCTAGCTTGTCTATTCAAGATGCCACAAAACTACCCATCTTAGTACTATACAAGTTACCTCCTCACCAATCCTCAATCGCAAAGTCCCGATGGTCTTTTCCATACACTAAGTGAAATTAGCCGCATATCTCTTTCTCAACCACTCTTATCACTATTTCATCCCATCTGAATGATGTAATACAATGTCACCAACACCCATACATGCTTCAAGTAGTTACACTACTTCAAATTTAAGTCTTACCAAAATTAACCCTCCAAAACCAATAGGGATATGTCTTTCCCTTAATTCCTTACCTACCATAATCCATTCGAGAACACTTCTATCATTATCAATCGAAATCACTCAAATCCACTCGTGGGATGTATCCAAGTATGGCACATATTTTAAAATAGCTATGCCAATTAGGGCTGATAGTAGTAAACCATAATCTGGAGTGTCTAAAAGTTCCCTTGTCTCACTCAAATCTTTAACTGAGCACTTCTCTAAACCAACCACAATCATACATACCATTTTTCAAGAAGCCTTTATACCCGAAGTACCAACCAAACCTGATGATCCTAACAAAGTTGATTATTATCGTCGTAACACTTCAAACCACAACCGAACTAGTCCATAAATTGTACGTTGATCCCCAACTCCTGCACACAAAATCTTACCGATGTCATTATATAGCTCATATTAGTTTCCTTGAAAATTCCTTAACAAATGAATCGTCCTTCCATCTTGATTCATGAGTCTACCAACTCAGTATAGACACTTGAAAGTCCCTTGGTGAATTCACTACTTCTTGTCTAAACTAACCCTCAATTAATCGCCTACAGTACACTTCATAACTTGAATTAGTTACCATCCATTAGTACTCTAGAAACTTGTCGAGCCTAAGCAACACATATAATACCCATATTTCTTCTCCCAACTTAGGTGTAATAACCGATAATTCTGTAAGTAGTTAAATCTGCACGCTCGCCTATCGCTAAAGTCATCCCATTAGTCAGTTACTGCTTCACACCAAAAGCTTACGATACAGTCTAACTTATCGATCAAATCCTATTCATGTAGCCTATCCTTTATAAATAGAATGGTCTCACACAAAATAAATAAGCTCATAGTTCAACAACAATTTCTTATCACCATACACTGAAATATCAAGCGAACCTGCAACAATTTCTAAGTACAGACGTCTCCGTACCAATCTGTAAGACTCTACTAGACATTATTTTTGTACTTGTGAGATGGTGAACATAACACTCTGATACCAATTTGTCGCAACCCAAATATAACAGAGTCGTGATGACACTAACCTTAAGGATCAGTAAGCCAACCACAACCATTTAACTCAAATTAAATAGAGAAATAAAGTAAGGAGATTATCAAGTAAATCGATTAAGTCTTAAAAGATCTCATAATATCAATAATACAAAAATACTATAAACTTCCAAGATTGGTGTCACTTGTACAAGAACTAAGGAATACAGTTTGGGAATACATCTTTAAATACATAGTTGTCTAGAAATGATAAGATAGAATTAAAGAATAAGGAAGAATAATCCGGTGTCATAGATCTGCCATGTAGCTCACCCCAAATCCTTCGAAATAGCTCTACAATAGCTCGATAGTAAAAAAATCCACTAGAACTAGGAATAAAACCTATATACAAAAAGGTACAGTAAGTCTAGAGTGAGTACAAAAACAACAGTTACGCAGCAACATTCAAACATGAAGCAATAATGAATGAATGAATAAATGATATTAGATGTAGATGATATGCAATGCAAAACCCTTGTTTCTAATCACCGGTATACACACATTCAAACATGAATGAATTATGACCCATGGGGGACTCGTGAGGTCCATATAGCACTGACGCTCACATAGTACCTAAGTATAACCACACGACAGGCTCACACAATACATGTTTCTAAGCACACAACTCTTAAGCTCGTCTATTGCTACACATGTTCATACAAAATGAAGCTTGAATATGACATGCATACCAATAAGAAGTAAGTATATGCAATAAAGGTTCAAACTTTAGTTAATTGTTCAATAAAGACTTGATCTTTAGCTTCTTTTCCACTTTTCAATGAGTATAGAGGGATGATGGGGACACATAGTCATATATAACAAAGAGATATAATAATATCTCAGAAAGTACGAGCTTCATACCCTAACCACAGATACAAAAGATCATACTATTATATCAGTTAGTGGCCAATGCATGGCATTCACTAAGTAATTTAAAGAACAAATACCCATAATATGTCACCAGTACCCGATACAAGTGCTCGTCACCTCACAAGTATCGGGATCCCCTTATTAACCCCATTACCCCTTCTTATATAGTTTATTTGACCAACTATAATGCTTAAGATAGGGAACAATATCTCAACTTTCCTGGAATAATGAAGTTGTCTTTTTGTAATACCTCTGAAAGGTCCAAATCTATTCAAATATGAAAAGTACATCAACACACAAGTCTATCACTACCCATATTGCTAAATAAAACTTTTGGATCCAAAAAGTTACCCAAAAATAAAACCCCGAGCCTCGAAGTATCAAATATATCATTAATCCATGATTAATTAGAGGAAAACTCATTTTCAACTTAGGGTTAATAAACCCAAATTCCCAACTTTAAATCATGATTTCTATCATAAAAATCCTTACTAAATGATGATATAATCTCAAAATGAGGGTTAAAATCTTACCCAAATGATGTATCTCGCAAAAGTCCTCTAAAATCAACTCAATCCGAAGTCTAGAACTCAAAATATTAAAATGAGGGTTTAAACTCAAAATGGGTATTTTAATTTTGTCCAGCTACAGACCCTTCTTTTTAAATGCTATGGGTCATCGCGAATGCAGGAATTGACTCAGCCCACTCATCGAGAATGCGATGTGCTCATTGCGATGAGTCAGCCAACCAGGCTAGGTCCCATCTCCTCTATTCAATTGTGAGCCTATGCATGCGAACTCGACCTGTCTGGTCTTCCTCATTCGCGAACGCGGAGAGGGAATCCAGACACCTGGACACTAGAAAATTCTGGTTTCTCCCAAATGTCCATCAATTACCCGAAACTCATTGGGGACCTTTGGAGACAAACCAAATATGAAACCTTTCCTAAAACATGCAACGAATCTGCTCGCGCACTCGGAATCATCATACGAGGTCATCTTGACTAAATGTTCGATCAAAACATTATTAACACTCCTAAGACTAAGAATTTCAACCCAACACCCAAAATACTCCCGAGCATCTTGGGAACCGAACCAAGGAATCGACTAGACCATATTCAACATTCCAAACCTGATGTAATAAAAAAAACTTCAAAAAAAATCTATTACCCTCAATGTTGACTAAAGTCCACAAAATCTCATCTTTCAACTTAAGAACTTTCCAAATTTCACAAACTTACCCGAATCACATTCAAATCACTCGCAACTCATTCTAACCATCCACCAAACTCAAAACTCACGCTCCAAAGCTAATCGAACCATCAAAATTCAATTCTGGATGCCTCTACTCAATAGTCAACTTTTGGCCAAACTTTTCAAACTTATAACTTCCAATTTCTAAAACTAGGATTTTATTCCGATATCACTATCTGATAGCCTCGGGAATTCTGTCACCTATTCCCATAAGTTAAATACACCTCAAATAAGCTAAGAGGAAGGTCAAATAGTCAAAATGACCTTACAGATCGTTACAATTCACTGGATCAAAATTAACAGAGGTGAATACCACAAAAATTGACAATAAACCATAAACGTTTCTAATAACCGATGTAAATGTCACATAAGTTGCCATTACTTTTGATCCTCTTAGCCATGGCATATTACAAAACCTTCCTGATCCTCTTCTTACTAGACCTCACTGAAGGAGAAACACATTTAGAACTATGATCACCCAAAGAGAACCAATAAAAGCATTTACTGAGTCAAAATTAACATAAGTGAATAACACATAAATTGACAAAAGATCATAAAAGTTTCTAATAACAGAAGTGAATGTCATAGAAGTTGATATTACCTTTGATCCTCTTAGCCATGGAACATTGTAATGCCTTCCTGATCCTTTGCTTACTCGACCTAACAGTAGGAGAAACACATTTCGATTTTCCCTCGAGGAATTTGCGAATCGAAACTAGTTCTTCCTCAATCGTTCAATCTTTTTGCAATGATATTTGCGCCCGACCACAATGGGTGCACGTCTCGTTACCCACTCCTCTAAAATATTGATCTTGGTCATGATCATGTTCATCTAGAAAACAAGACAGAAGCTTATTTTCCATGCAAAATTTATGAGTATCACCAATCTCCCTCTTTAGTACATCAATATTCAGGTTTGGTACTTCATTTTCGTAATTTACAAGATTTACAAGGTAGTCCTTATCTTCTTCGCATCATCAAGATGTGGAAAAATGTCTCATCATGTCAAGTTAACAAAAACAACAACAGATTAAATCAGAATAGGCAATCACAAGCCTAAGTTCTAATAGACTATTAGCCAATCACCAATTCAAGTTCTAACACACTAATAGGTTCGTATCATTACCTCACAACTGGAAATTGCATTTTTGAAAGGATAAATAGTTTCAGGTCCTTTCTCCGTGGGCCATCTCAAAATTCTTGAAATTGGGAAAGGACGTTCTTTAGATAGGATAATAGTTTTCCTAACAAATGATAAAGATTAGTATGTCCATACCTATAGTAAATATATAAGTAGAATAAGTAGTAAGATAGACTAATAAGCAACCATCAACCTATAATAATATAATCTGCATAAATAAAATACTTACAACGAAGGTCTAAGGGTAACCATAAAGAGCATACTGTGGTGTTTCCTTCTGGTCATAAGATAGTTTCTACAACTAAATAATCAAGAGTTGGTGTGAAGCATTCCTTGACCCATGGATATTTATTAAAAAACTATATTAGACGACATGGCGATCCACTTCTTGTCAACTTTTTTCAATCCATCACGAGCCAACAAAATGGTGTGGACAAACACAACTATTATGGTCTTCAACTTCTCTATATTGGTCAATATACCATCTTTTAAACCAATTTCATCAGCTCAACAGTGGTCAACCCTATGGTATTATCTTTTAGTTTATTCAAAAAGTTCTTACCTTTTCTGCAAATCGTGTGCAACTTTTCATCACTAGGATAATTTCCGCAATTCAAACTTGTGACCAGTGCAAACTCTTTCAAGCCAAAATAATAGGGCACTCCCTACACTACGAACCATGTCTCATTTTTTTCTCATTCTTTGTAACTGGATGAAGAAGAATAGAATGATCCATTTGTCCATTGAATCCTTTCTAATAGCTTGACATCAATAAGAAGTTACACATACATGAGAATTCAAAATATTTGGTAAGTTCTTGATCATTGCTAATATTTATTAATTCAAAAAATTTACTATCCTAGACCTTGCTGAGATCTTGCCAGGGAAAGTACTACTATTTTGTAACACTCCGAACCATGGCCTGGGCGAAACACGACACTCAGTGCCTGACTACATGTGACCGAGTGACCCACATGGCTTACTGATCATCATGGGTATCAAATGCAAGCAATAGTAATGACAATGAAACATGTAAAATCGTATACTGAAAACAGTCTGAAATATCATAGCGGAAAAAATTGAAAACATGATAAGTTTGGAAATAATATTGTCATGCCATGCTAACTAGACTAGTCTATGAAATCTCTGAAACAAGAGTCTGCAAAACTGTTTACCAAAACAATGCAGTGGCATACGTCTACTAATAATCATGATATGTAAATAAAAAAAACTGACACCCTGAATGAGATAGTGCTCACCAAAAGCTGATATTGAGGCAAATCCTAGTGAGTAGATCCGTTGTCTTGAAACATATCACTTACACCGTGAAGTGCAGGTCCCCGGAAATGGAACGTTAGTACATTTGAATTGTATCATATGTAAAGCGACTGAAAGAATAAGCAGGCACATGATATAATAGGAACATAACACTGAAACTGAACATGAATATAAATATAATAACATGTGTAAAATCTGTAAAACTGTATATCTGTGGGGAGAGCTTTAGTATAACCGACATGTAACCACCACGCATGAACATTGTGTCTGATCTCTTCTCGATCAGCTAAGTCATCTCGTACCTTACCGTGGTACAAGACATGAATATGATAGATCCAATAATCCAACTAAGGGGTAACATGAAGGTATCGTCCTCTAGGTGGAGCGATCTTTATCCTGTGCTGGCAAACGTAGTTTCAGGCTATTTGAGCCTTCTCGGTAATCTGTGCAACTCCCAAAATATGTCTTGTAAGCCCATGAATTTCATAAATATAGCTTGAAAAGGGTGAATATTGAATCATGAATAAGGCTTAGTTTGAAGGTACGAGGTATTACAATATCTCCTCCTTGGGATCATTCGTCCTCGAATGATGGGTCATGGTTAAGAATAAGATTGGATGTAGCATGAGTACATGAGCGTGAAGAAATATGGCATGAAACATGGTGACATGATTACATGAAAACATGAACATGGGGACATGGAACATGAGTACTGAATACATGAACGTGAAACATGAGACATCGATACGCAAGGGACGTGACATGAATACTGAAGGTATTTACCTTGATCATTTTTGCTTGCTCCTCGAATAAGTGCAAATATCTGGACTTCATGTCTTCTTCAGCTTCCCACGTGGCCTCCTCAACATTCTGACATCTCCATAACACTTTCACTGAGGCAACTTCCTTAGTTTTAAACTTTCGAATATGCTGATCCAAAATAGCCACAGAGATCTCCTCATAAGCCAAACTATCCTTAACTATAATGGATTCGGTAGGAACAACCAACGATTGGTCTCCTACACACTTCCTCAACATGGATACATGAAACACTAGATGAACAACAACCAAGTCTTATGGAAATTCAAGCTCATACGCCACCTGGTCAATTCTCCTAAAATCCTGTAAGGTCCAATATATGTGGGACTGAGCTCCCCTTTCTTCCCAAACTTCATGACACCTTTTATAGGTGAAACTTTCAAAAATACCCAATCATCAACTTGAAACTCCAAGTCTCTATGCCTCACATCCGAATAGGACTTTTGGTGACTCTGAACTATTTTCAAATGCTCCTGAATCAACTTGACTTTATCCATAGCTTAATGGACCAAGTCTGGTCCTAACTATTCGACTTCATCAACTTCAAACCAACCAATTGTCCATCTACACATTTGCCTATACAGAGCTTCGAACGGTGTCATGTAGATACAAGCATGGTAACTGTTATTATAAGCAAATTCGATGAGAGGCAAGTGATCATCCTAATTACCTTTAAAATCAAGAACACATGCCCTCAATATATCCATAAGAGTCTCAATAGTACGCTCTGCCTAGCCATCTGTCTGTGGGTGAAAAGTTGTGCTGAGATTTATCTTGGTGCCCAATCCTTTCTAGAAAGACTTCCAAACGTGTGATGTGAACTAAGCAACACGATCTGAAATAATGGACACTGGGGTCCCATGAAGCCTGAGAATTTCTCTAATATACAACGTAGCATAATCTTTTGCTGAATTGTTGGTTTTAACTAGCAAGAAATGGGATGATTTAGTAAGTCACTCCACAATCACCCAAATTGAATCATACATTTAGGTTGAACGAGGTAGACCTATTATGAATTCCATATTTATCATCTCCCATTTCCAAACAGAAATATCATTATTCTGAGCCAACCCACCAGGCTTCTGGTGCTCGACTTTCACCTGCTGACAATTCAAACACTTGGCTACAAAATATGCCACATTCCTCTTCATATCGTTCCACCAATAAATTTCTTTAAGATCATGATACATCTTGGTAGAACCTGGGTGAATAGAATATTTGAATTATGCGCTTCTGTCATGATTCACTCTCTGAGTCGTCCACATCTGGAACAAATAACCTACTTCGGTACCTCAAAGTACCGTCATCTCCCCCTTGTTCAAAAGTCGTAGTCTTATGCTTGTGAATCCCCTCTTTCAGCTGCATTAAGTAGGGATCATTAAACTGCTTCTCTTTCACTTCGGCTACTAAGGAGAATTCATACTTGTTCTGAACAATAACACCACCATCTTCAGAGTTCATGAGTTAAACTCCTGTACTGGCTAGTCGGTGAATCTCATTCGTCATGGTTCTCTTTTCTTCATCAACATGAGCTAAACTCTCCATGGATCACCGACTAAGAGCATCGGCTACCACGTTCACTTTCCTTGAATGGTAGAGAACATCCACATAATATACTTTATCAATTCGAGCCATCTCTTCAGCCTAAGATTTAACTTCTGCTGCTTGAAAATATGCTGAAGACACTTGTGATCTATGAAAATATCAACGTGAAATCCATTGAAATAGTGACGTCATATCTTGAGCGCAAAAATTACTACTGCCAATTCTAAGTCGTGAGTCAGATAATTTTTTTCATGAGGCTTAAGATGTTTGGATGCATAAGATATAACCTTACCAGGTTGCATTAACACATACCCAAGACAAACTCCTGAATTATCACAATATAAAATGAACCCCTCGGTTTCCCTCTGGAAATGTTAACACTGGAGACAAAGTCAGTCTCATTTTTAATTCCTCGAAATTACGCTCATAGGCATCTGACCACTGAAATTTGACTTTCTTCTGAGTCAATCTAGTCAATGGAGCTGAGATGGAAGAAAACTCCTCTACGAAACGTCTGTAATAGCCTGCTAGACCTAAGAAACTCCGTATTTCTGTAGTAGAAGCGGGTCTAGGCCAATTCTTTACAACGTCTATTTTCTGAAAATCAACCTGGGCACCTTCGCCTGAAATCATATGGCCTAAGAATGCTACTGACCTTAGACAAAATTCACACTAGGAGAATTTCGTATACAGCTTGCGGTCCTGAAGCATCTACAATATAATTCTGAGATGTTCTGCATGGTCAGCCTCACTATGGGAATAAACTAGAATATTATCAATGAAGACAATGTTGAAAAGATTGATATAAGGCTTAAAGACCATGTTCATAAGATTCATGAAAGCAACAGGTGCATTTTTCAATCCGAACGACATGACACAATGTTCGCAATGACCATAACGAGTTCTGAAGGCAGTTTTCAGAATGTCAACCTCCTTAACCTTAAGCAGATGGTACCCTGATCTGAGGTCAATCTTTGAATAATACTGAGCACCCTGAAGTTGATCGAATAGGTCATCAATTCTGGGAAAGGGATAGTTGTTCTTAATAGTGACCTTGTTCAACTGCCAGTAGTCTATGCACATACGCAAAGATCCATCCTTCTTTCGAACAAACAAGACTGGTGCACCCTATGGTGAGACACTTGGTCTAATAAATCACTTATCAAAGAGATCTTTCAACTTGGTTTTCAATTTCTTTAACTCTGCTGGAGCCATTCTGTATAGCGAAATAGATATCGGCTTAGTGTCCGGAAGAAGATTAATTCCAAAGCCAATCTCCCTATCGGGAGGAACTTTGAGAAGATCTTGTAGAAACTCATTGACAACTGGTATAGACTGAAGAGTCGAGATCTGAGTATCTGCATCCCAAACTCGAACTATATGGTAAATATAACCCTTGGATGTCATCTTTCTATCTTTAAGATAGGATATAAACCTACCTATGGGTGTTACTGCATCACCCTTCCATTCTATCACTGGTTTGCTGAGAAACTGTAAAATGATAATTTTGGTTCTACAACCTACTGTGGCATAACATGAAGACAACTAATCCATACCCATGATTACATCAAAGTCTACCATGTCTAACTTTACCAAATCGGCTACGATAATGCGGTGATAGACTTTAATTAGATAACCTCTACATACCCACCTGGCTATAACTGACTCACCAACTGGAGTGCATACCTCAAAGGGTTCATGCAACTTTTCTGGTTCTATTCCAAATTTCTTAGAAATGAATGGGGTTACATAAGATAGGGTGGATCCAGGATCCTTAAGGGCATAAATATCAAATGTGAAAATGGTTAATATACTTGTGACCACATCTACGTGGGCCTCTATATCCTAATGACTTAATAGTGCATACAAGCAGTTTGGACCTCCTCCTGTGTTACTAGACATAACTGGCCATGCCTTGATTGGGCTTGAGAATTACGAGAAGCTGCTGAAGTTGTCGACTGAGCCATATTACCTCTTATACCCTGCCTCGCTGATGGATAGTTTCTCTAAAAATGACCTTATTGACAACACCCATAACAGACATCCATACCCAGGCGACACTCCTCTGGGTGACTCTTACTATACTTAGCAAAAGCTGGATTGATGAAAGTACTTTGACCCACACAGGCATATGACTGAGAGCTTGATGCTCTGAAATTTTGTCTCTTCTAATTATTTCTAAACTTTGGGGCTAGAGAACTAGCTGAAGATGGAGCAGGTCCTGATGACCTATTTTTGAAGAATTGTATGCCTCCACTTCCCACATGACTGTAGTGACCTGAAGACTTAGCTCTCTTGTTGAACTCCTTGTCTTTCTCTTTCTATAAAACTTCTTCCTTCTTTATTCTGCTCTCATTATCTTGTACAAAAGCAACCATCTTGGTAATTGTCATTTTCCTATTCTGGGCAAATATATTAGCAGCATCAAATAACTACGGATCCAGACCATACACAAAATACCTAACTTTGGCCCTTATGTCTAGATCCATATATGGAGCATACTTTGCAAAAGTAGTAAAGTAAAGATAGTACTCCTGCACACTCCTGTCATTCTGCTTGAGCTTCTCAAAGTCTATAGCTTTTTCCTCACTTACCTCTATCGACATGAAGTGTTCAAGGAAAGCATCAGCAAACTCATCCCAAGTTACCGGAGATGCTTCTTTTCCTCGGGATTGTTCCCATGATTCATACCAGATATTGGCAACATCCTGCAAATGATAAGCTCTCTACTCTGTTGCCTCTAACTCAGTAACATGCATAACCCAAAATATTTTCTGAAGCCCATCAATAAAGTTCTGCGGATCCTCTGTCTTGCTTGACCCTGTGAAAATTGGAAGGTCCATACGCAGAAATTCTCGAGTCCTGAAGCTAGATGACTCCCCATTAGTTCATGTACTTAGAGTCGTTCCTTGACTTTGGGGCTGAGAGGAAACTGGGCGGTAAAACTGGAATCTCTGCAGGCCTTGTGGTATCAGGTGGAGGTGATGTACCCGAATCGGCTCTCTGAGCCTGAGCAACTTCCTTAGTAGAAACATTAACAGCAGACCTCTTGCTTGTAGATGATTTCCTTTTTTAAGGCATTCTTTGAAATATGTAATATGCACGAGTTAGAAGGATGTCCTGAAGGTATAGCTCTAATTGCATGATTTAGAGTATGAAAGAAGTGAGACATTCCTAGATGTGTTGGTGGTCAACTATTTACATGTGTGGGGCCCTTACATATATAAAATGACCTCACTGGACACGGTTTCATAGACTCCCTAAGACACTTGAACCTAGGCTCTGATACCAAGTTTTGTAACGCCCCGAACCATGGCCTTGGCAAAATATGGCACTCGGTACCTGATTGCATGTGACCGAGCGAACAACATGGCTTGTTGATCATCATGGGCATCAAAAGCATGCAATAGTAATGAAAATGAAACATGTAAAACTGTATACTAAAAACAGTCTGAAATATCATAGTAGAAATATTTGAAAATATAATAAGTTTGGAAATAATATTGTCATGCCTTGTTAACTAGACTAGTCTATGAAACCTCTGAAAAGGGGACCGTATAATTTTGTACAGTCCGCATAATTGGACCGTCTTGAAAATTTCAAGTTTCCAATGATCTGGAAAAGTTGAGGACTGAGATGGTAAAAAAGGACGGACCGTAACTTTTTATATGGTCCGTAAAATCTACTGGGTTTCGTCAATTTCAAAAAGGAAATTGACAGTTCATTTCGACGGGCCATAACAAATTCTAATGTCCTTATATTCTAGGCGTAAAATCTGATCTACATAACTGAAACTGGTTTTTCAACTTAAAATCCCCATTTTGGTTTTCTAAACTCCTTGAATTATGAACAAGGCTTAGTTTGATGGTATGAGGTATTACACAAATTTAGACGTTCATGTGGTCAACCCATAACTTCCGAGTTCTATGGCTATCTCATCAGCTTACTTCTCCTCCTCCTCTTCTTCTTCCACCTCATTCTCTTCTTCTTCTTCTCCCTTCTCGTCTTCTTCTTCTTCTTCTTCTTCTTCTTCTTCTTCTTCTTATTATTATTATTATTATTATTATTATTATTATTATTATTTTACTCCTCTTCTTCTTCCTCTTCCTCTTCCTCTTCCTCTTCCTCTTCCTCTTCCTCTTCCTCTTCCTCTTCCTCTTCATCATCATCTTCCTTCTTCTTATTCTTCTTCTTTTTCTTCATCATCTTCCTTCTTCTTCCTCAACATCTTATTGTTCTTCTTCTTCACCATTAGATGCATTTTCCACATCCTTTTCTCCTTCAACGTGAACACTATTTTCACTACTTTTCTTCACCATCATATGCATTTTTCACATTATTTTCCCCTTCATCTTAGACAGTACTTTCCACTACTTCTTCTTCATGAATATCACCATTTTTTTTCTTTTTCAACAGTTTCTTCTTCCGAAATATCACCATTCTTTTCTTCTTCTACTCGTAAATTAGAATCCTTTTTTTTGTTTATTGATAAAATTATGCAACATATAGTCGTCTTCAACTACTTCCTCCTCCACTCTCAATCTTTTCTGACTTTGCCTGTTATTTCCAGTGGACTCCGCCGCTGATTTACCTTTTCCAAGAGATTTTTTTTTACTTTCCAATTTACCATTCCCAATATCTTTTTATAAGGGATTTTTCATCCTAGCCATGAATATAATGAAAATTCAAAGATACAAACTGTGAAACTCAAACAGAAAAAGGAATAATAACAAACCGATATACAAAAAGTAAAGTAACGAAGTATAAAGTTAGGGTTCCATACCTATGTACCGCTTCAAGGTAAATTAAATCTTAAAATCGCATCTTTCAAGGGAAAGATGAAGAAGGAGATATTCAAGAACTTTAAAGCACTGCTAATGTATCTAGGATTTCCTTAAGTTTGTTGTTTCGAAAAGCGGGAAGATCAAACAATGGATTTGGGAAGAAGATGATAGTAAAGATCGATCAGTTGGAACTTAAATGTAATGATCCATTCAGTCATTTTGGCTATTTTACGTATTTTTTCAAAAAAAACCCCTTTTCCCTAGCCTTGTTATGGTAATCCTGATGTGCGGGAATGGGTAGAGCGATTCCCGAGGCAATTGGATTAGAATAACGGGAGAGAACTGAAGTTCTGAATTTTGAAAGTTCCATATTTGGGAAGTTTGAATAGGAGTTGACTTTTGAGTAAATGCGTCTGAAATCGAGTTATGATGGTTCCATCAGTTCCAGAACATGATTTATGACTTAGGCGGACTTTTGGAACGGTTCCCATGTGTTTTGAAAGAGTTTCGAATAAGTTTGTGTAAATTCGGATGTCCTAAGTTATCAAAATAAGCTTAAGTTGACAAATGTCAATATTGAGGGCATTTGAGTCATTTTCAAAGTTTTGTTGATTCCATCAGGTCCGAAATATGGAATATGGTATAGTCACGTTGTTGGTTCAGTTCCCGAGGCACTTGGGTATATTTTGGGCGCTTGGTAGAAATTCTTGAATTTTGAAAGATTAAGAGTTGACTTGGGACAACATTTGGTCAAGATGACCTCATATGATGATCTCGAGTGGATGAGTAGATTCATTGCGTATTTTAAGAGTGGTTTACATATTTGGTTTGTGTTCGGGGGGTTCAGAATGAATCCCGAGGGTCGAATCAAAATTTGGATCACACAAAATTTTTCTAATATTCTTTGAGATTGCGATGCCCTTGGTCACGACCGCGATGGGTAAACATAAAGGCCTCTGCGATCGCGATACGACATCATGAAGGGAAAGGTTTCTGGGCAGAAACTTAAAACCCCATTTTGAGCTTTGACATTTTATTCTCATGTTTGGAGCATGGGGTCTCGGTTTGGAGAGCTTTTTGTGGAGATTTTCAAGATTCTTCAAGTGGGTAAGTTCCTAATCACCCTCTTACGATTATATCTTTGCTTATTAAAGTATTTCATGCTAGCTATCATGATTTGGGATGAGAAAATTGGGGGGGAAAGACATAGGTTGAGAAAAATGGGAAGTTTTTCAATTGAGCATGAAATTGATGATAGAATTGGGTGATTTTTGATATCTAGACTCCATAGATGTTGGGTAAATGGATTTTGAAATTTATTTAAGCTTTTTCCCTTCAAGGCTCGCGGTCCTATTTTGGGTGACTTTTTGGGTCCGAAAGTTTTATATAGCAATATGGGTACCGATGGACTCGTGTATTGATGTACATTTCATATTTGATAAGATTTAAACCTTCCGGAGGTGTTACAAATAGACAAATCTTCCTTACAGCTATCAGACTCCTATTTCAGGCAAGTTAAGATCTTGTACCTTACTTAAGGGCCATGGTTGGTTTAAATGAATTAACTAAAGATGGAAATATTAGGGATTATAAGGGGGTACCAATACTAGTGAGGTGACAAGCACTCATATCGGGTACCGGTATCATGCTATGGGTTTTTGCGCTTTAAATTACTTAGAAGAATGACATGCTTTGAGCACTAGCTGATAGTATAGTACGATCATTTGGATGCGTGATTAGTGTATGAAGCCCGTACTTTTCACAATATTATTATTTGTCTATGTGCTATGTGACTGTGTGTCCCCCTTTTATCCCTTTATACTCGTTTAAAAGTAAAAAAAAAGCTAAAGATCGAGTCTTTATTGTATAAATGACTAAGTTAGAACATGTGTGGCCTATAATTGTTTCTTGTTGTGCATACTATATTTATGCTTCATAATGTATTAACCTGTGTGGCCTATATTTGCTTCTTGTTGTGTGCATATCATGACTATGCTTCATAATGCATAAACATGCGAGGAAATATACGAGTATAAGAGTTGTATGATTAGAATAGGTACTATGTGAGTCTGCTGTGTGATTATACATAGGTATTATTTGAGCCTACTGTGTGATTATACTTAGGTACTATGTGTCAGCCTAAGTGGTAAATGGACCTCGCGAGCCTCTCAGGGGTCACGATTCGTTCATGTTCG
The DNA here is from genome assembly GCA_034509755.1 of Anisodus tanguticus. Taxonomy (NCBI): domain Eukaryota; kingdom Viridiplantae; phylum Streptophyta; class Magnoliopsida; order Solanales; family Solanaceae; genus Anisodus; species Anisodus tanguticus. The sequence goes on from CM067554.1 coordinate 39,420,872, forward strand.
GACGTGTGTGTATCGGTGATGAGAAACAAAAGCCTTACGTTGTGTAGCATCTACATTTCATATCATTTACTCATTCCTTCCGTGTTGCTTGTTTTGCCTAAACTGCGTAATTATCAGTTTATCATGCTACTTGGCTATTTGAGTGTTCCTGAGTAGTGAGAGATTCTTACGCTTAGGCTTATAACTTGGATTGATTAGACTCTATTGATATGGCTCGTGAATACCTTGTCAGACTTGGGGAACTAGATGCTATAACCTAGGCTTGGACTCATGGTTCGAGTGGATTCGGATATTGTGTTATTATAGTGAACTAATGGCGGTTAGTGTGGAAGTATTAATCGGTAGGCCAACCCTTATCGCCGTTTAATAGAGGGTCGGTCGACGATACTACCTATTATTTTTGTACTCACGCTACACTTTCTGCACCTTTTCAAGTGCAAGTTCTCTTCCTAGTTCTAGTGGAGTTCGCGACTATCCAGCCATTGTGGAGCTATTTCAAAAGATTTGGGGTGAGCTACATGGCAGATCCGTAGCACCGGATACCTCTTCCTCATTTCTTAATTATGTCTTCTCATTTTTGGACAATTATGTATTTAGGGATGTATTCCCAACATGTATCCCTTAGATAGTTCATGTACAAGTGACACCAGTCTTGCAATTTTGTAATGTTTTTGTATTATTTACACCATAAGACTTAAATTGATTTACTTAACAATTTCCGCACTACATTTTTCTATTTACTTTTGGTTGTATGGTTGTGGTTGACATACTGATCCTTGGGGTTAGTGCCACCACGACTCTACGATTTTGGGTCATGACAAATTGGTAACAGAGCCAGGTTCACCAGTCACACAAGTACAAGAATAATGTCTAGTAGAGTCTTGCGGATTGGTACGGATACGTCTGTACTTATCTTCGAAAGGCTACGGAACACTTAGGAAAATTTCATTCTTTCAATCCTCATCGTGCGTATATGATTCGGTTTAAGATCTAAACTTCCTTATCTCAATCTCTCACTGATGGTGAGGATAAGTTCTTAGGTTCATGCATGAGCGGCCGATGTGATATTGCATGGCATGGTAAGAGATGTGTCACTGTGATGAGGATGCGTGACCAGGTTCAAGATATAACTAGTATTCGAATTTCAACTGGGGGTAGTTACTATTCAGACCTTCTAGTTGGGTGATGACCTTATGAATTGGGAGTGATGGTGCAAACAACTACATGATAGCCAAATTTAGCGATTAGTAGCTCGAAAGTCGATGAAGTATATCTATGGTATAGCAAATGATGAGAAGAGGTATGATGATTCTAAATGGTACGATTAGTGGGATAACCATGTAATGAGCATTGTGGTTATAAAGACCTCGATGGAAAGGTTTCAGAATGGCATAAGAAATTCTTGAAATGCAATGAGATGTGACATATACTAATATCTTCAAGGCAAAGGAAAAAACAAGATGAACCTTTGATCGAGCAGGAGAAATAGATAATGAGGTTATCAAATAGATTTTGGGAACGCATATTAGTATGGGAGATGACTTTTATGATAAGATATGAGGGAGTAAGACTTCGTATTAGATTGAGTGTGAAGGTTCTCCAGCTACTTGATAGAGAACAAAGGTAATGAAAGAAATTCGAATGGATCAATATCAGTTATATGATAAGCCCAAATGATGGATGGGCTCATAAAGTAAAAGTTTCTATGGTAAATTGAATCTTGCGGGTGTAATCGGGTGTAACCTTTTAGTAAGTTAGTGGTTTCAGGTGTGCTTGATATTTTGACATAGGGTGCTAAGAAATCATTGTTGAATTATGAGCTTGTTCATTCTGTGTGAGACTACTCTAGTTATGAAAGGGGCACTTTAGGAGCATGATTTGATCGGTAAGATGGATTGCGTCGTAAGCTTTTGGTGGGAAGTAGTAACTGACTAATGGAAAATACTCTAGCGATAGACGACTGTGCAGATTTAACTACTTACATAAGTACCGATTGTTACACGTAAGTTGGGAGAAAAAATATGGGTCTTGTATGTGTTGCTTAGACTCATGAACCAAAGTGAAAGGACGATTCATCTGGTAAGGAATTGTCAAGGAAATGATTATGAGTTATATGAGGACATCGATAGGATTTTATGTGTATGAGTTGAGGATCACCCTACGGTTTATGGACTAGTTCAAGGGTGGTTGGAAGTATTATAGCAGTAGTAATCAACTTTGTTGGTATGATCAGGTTTGGTCGGTACTTCGGGTAGAAAGGCTTCGTGGCAAATGGTCTGTATGATTACAGATGTGTTAGATAAGTGCTCCATTAAAGATTCGAGTAAGGCAAGGAAAACTTTCAAATGCTCCAGGTTATGGTTACTACTATCTCCATTTTTGGCTTAGCTAGTTTAAAAGATGTATAGTATTTTGACTTACCCCACAAGTGAGTTTGAGTGGTTTCGATTGATGATAATGAGAGTGAATTTTTATGGAACATGGTAGGTGAGGATCAAGGAAAAGGCATCTCACTAGTAGTTTTAGAGGATAAATTTTTGTAAGACTTGGAATTGAAGTAGCGTAACTACTTGAATCATGTACGGGTTATGGTGGCATTATATTATACCATTTAGATTGGGCGTAAAAGTGATAAGTATGATTGAGGAATAAAATCTATTGGAAAATTCAATATGGTATATGGCAAGTGGCTACGAGACTTTGTGATTAAAGATTAATGAGGAGGTAACTTGTGCAGTACCAAGATGAGTAATTTCATGATATCCTTGAATGGGCGAGCTACAATTGATTGATCATGAGAAATCTCTACAATTAAAGGTTGAACTTATAATTTTGAGGTAAGACCTTGTACATGGTAGTAGAATGTGTTAAAGCGTCGGTGGATAGTTAATATGGTTGAGTATTTCAGATACAAATGACTAGAGAGCATGCGTGTGTGGTAAGACACATGGATTGTATGATTCGGTACTCTTGGATTTGTTAAAGGCATATTTAGACATTGTACTCAGAGATTCTTATGGTTGAGAAGGGTGAAATTTGATGCAGTAGGCCATACGTTGGAGTGTTCAAGATGGTAGGCGAGTTTAGCGGAATAGTGAGGAAGAGAGTTTGATGGAAATAGATTCCATGAAGATTTAAAGTCATAAAGTATAGTTCATCGATACGTGATTGACTATTTGGGCGAATCCCAACTTTAGAAGATCGGAACGACAACATGAAATTGTATATTCAAGAACAACATATCAGAATAGGTCACCACATATTTTTGAAAGGCTAATTTTTTATTTTATTAAGATTCGGAAACAGTTCGAGTGATTATTGATGATGTTCAGGGAATAGTGTATTCTAACAGTATCATGACCATTCATTTTAAGTCTGATGGCTTATGGTTATGTTCTCGAAAGATGTACGGTTATTCTAGTAACCCACTTCTTAAAGATTGATGGATTTTGGTTCGAATCATAGGTATGTCACTTCAAGTGTTATTAGAGTTTACAGGGATATTCGATAATATTTTCGTCGATGGAAGGTATACGAAATGTTTTAATGGTCAACATGGTTACTTGGTGATATTTTAGGAACAGGTACAAATGGATATGATAAGTCTTTAGAGTGATTGGTTGATTCTTACATTTCTGGCGCGATGAGATAGTCACTAAGATGATGCGCGAGGTACATCATGGAAGGATCAAGAGGATTTGAACAATGAGTGGTGACTCATGAGTTTCAACCCGATGAGACGGAGTTGATAGATTTGAAATTTGCACAATCAACCTTGAATGGTATGGGTGAAAGATGATCAGAAGAAGGTTACTTTGTTGGTGCGTGATTGTTAGTGAATTGAGATTTGGCTAAAGGATCGTGGCGATTATGGTGACAGTTATGGGATCAACAAATTGTGTTTAGAGTTATGGGTGTAATAAAAAATCAAATAGTTCAAGTGAAGCAAGATAAAATATGTGAGGATCAGATTATGGAGTAAAGTGAAAGGAGGGTTTGATGAGGATTGATGGATTAAGTGAAGAAGCGAAGTGTGATGGACCGTGTGGTAGGATTTTCACAAATTTTGGGAAAGCTTAGTGTTATTTGGGTAAGTGTAGGTTGCTTGATAAAGTTGGCTCATTCTGTAACAGTTCAGACTAAATGCAATTCAGAGGAGTTGGTCAGGATTTTCATTTAAGATATAGTCGATTTCATGGAGTGCCCACTTCTATCATTTCGAATAGAGGTATGTAGTATATACTCCATTTTTTGGGATAATTACATAATGAGTTGGCTCACAGGTGTAGCTTAGCACATCATTTCACCCTTACACATATGGTCAGTCCGAGCGGACTATTTAGCTCATTGAGGATATGTTGCGGGCCTGTGTGATTTATGTTGGTGGTCAATGGAGCAGTTCTCCCTTTGGTTGAGTTTCTTACAATAATAACAATTATCATTCAAGCATTGTGATAGCACCATTTGAGGCATTATGTTGTAGGTGATATCATCTTTTGGTTAGATAGCTCGATGCATTTGAGGTTAGGCCTTGGAGTACAAACTTGTGGTGTAATTTTTTGGATGAGGTCAAGTTATTCCATAAGGTATTCTTACGGCTCAGAGTAGGCAAATGAGGTTATGCAGATCGGAAGGTGTGAAGAAGCAAAGTGTGATGGACCGTGTGGCAGGATTTTCACAGATTTTGGGAAAACTTAAGGTGAGCATTTCTGTTGGGAGTTTCACCCATGAAGGGTGTGCGGAATTTGTAAGGAGGGGAAGTTTGAGCCCTAGATATTGTGACCATTCGAGATTGTTCAGTGTATTAGTGGGGTAGCCTATAAGTCGGCGTTGCCTCCTGGGTTATCGAGTGCCCATCCTGTGTTTTGGTATTCCATGCTTAGAAGGTACCACTCGGGTGGTTCATATGTGATTCGATAGGATTCAGTATTTCTTGATCAGGGATTGACTTATAACGAGAAGCTAGTTGCTATCCTCAGTAGGTAGATTTAGGAGTAATGCCTAATGAGGTTACTTTAGCAAAGGTTTGGTGGAGGCATCGTCTGGTCGGGGAGGCTACCTGAGAGACTAAGATGGACATGTAGATTATATACTCTCAACTTTTCAAAAATTCAGGTACTTTTTCTCTTTCATGTTTGAGGATGAAATGTGTTTAAGTGGTGGATGATGTAACGATCTGTTCTATCATTTTGGCTATTTTGCATATTTTCCTGAAAATACCTTTTCCCTAGCCTTGTTATGGTAATTCTGAAGTGCGGGGATGGGTGGCACAATTCCCGAAGCAATCGGATGAGAATAACGGGAGAGACCTGAAGTATTGAATTTTGGAAGTTCCATATTTGAGAAGTTTGACTAGGAGTTGACTTTTGAGTAAATGCGTACAGAATCGCGTTGCGATGTCCACCAACTCCGAAACGTTATTTATGACTTAGGAGGCCTGTTGGAACGGGTCCCGAGTGTTTTGAAAGAGTTTCGGATAAGTTTGTAGAAATTAGAAAGTCTTAAGTTATGAAATAAGCTTAAGTTGACTAAAGTCAATATTGAGGGCATTTGAGTTTTTTTTTGAATTTTTATCGATTCCATCAGGTCTGAAATATCGAATATATAGTCGAGTCATTGGTTTGGTTCCCGAGGCACTCAGGTATATTTTAGGTGTTTGGTAAAAATTCTTGAATTTTGAAAGATTAAGAGTTGACTTGGGACAACATTTGGTCAAGATTACTTCGTATGATGATATCGAGTGTGCGAGCAGATTTATTGCGTGTTTTAGGAGTGGTTTACATATTTGGTTTATGTTCTTGGGGGTCCGAATGAATCCTGATGGTCGAATCAAAATTTGGTGTACACCAGATTTTTCTAGTGTGCAGTTACTGTGATGTTCTTCACGATCGCGATGCCCTTGGCCGCGAACACGATGGGTAAATTTTAAGGGCTCCTCAATTGCAACAGTGGAGTCCACGATCGCGAAGGGAAAGGTTGCTGGGCAAAAATTTAAAACTCTATTTCGAGCTTTGACATTTTACTCTCATGTTTTGGGCTTGGGGTCTCGGTTTGGAGAGCTTTTTGAGTAGATTTTCAAGATTATTCAAGTGGGTAAGTTCCTAATCACCCTCTTACAATTATATCTTCGCTTATTAAAGGATTTTATGCTAGGTATCATGAGTTGGGATGAGAAAATTGGGGGGAAAGCCCTAGGTTGAGAAAAAGGGAAGTTCTTCAATGGAACATGAAATTGATGATAGAATTGGGTGATTTTGATATCTAGACTCCATAGATGTTGGGTAAACTGATTTTGAAATAGATTTTCTCTTTTTTCCTTCGAGGCTCGGGGTCCTATTTTGGGTTCAAAAGTTTTATTTAGCAATATGGGTACCGATGGACTCGTGTATTGATTTACTTTCCATATTTGATTCGATTTGGACCTTTCAGAGGCGTTACAAGAAGACAAAACCTCCTTGCGGCTATCGGGCTCATATTCCAAGCAAGTTGAGATCTTGTACCTTACTTAAGCGTCATGGTTGGTTTAAATGAATTAACTAAATATGGTAGTAATTGGTATTATAATGGGGTACTTGTGAGGTGATGAGCACTCGTATCGGGTACCGGTGTCATTCTATGGGTATTTGTTCTTTAAATTACTTAGAAGATTGTCATGCTTTGGGCACTAGCTGATAGTATAATACGATCCTTTGGATTCGTGATTGGGGATGCCCGTACTTTTCGCGATATTATTATTTTTCTGTGTGCTATGTGACTGTGTGTCCTCTTTTCATCCCTTTATACTTGTTTAAAAGTGAAATGAAGCTAAAGATCGAGTCTTTATTGTATAAATGATTAAGTTAGAACATGTGTGGCCTATAATTGCTTTTTGTTGTGCATACTATATTTATGCTTCATAATGTATTAACATGTGTGGCCTATATTTGCTTTTTGCTGTGTGCATATCATGACTACGCTTCACAATGCATAAACCTGCGAGGCAATAGACGAGTATAAGAGCTGTGTGAATAGAATAGGTATTGTGTGAGTCTGTTGTGTGATTATACATAGGTACTACGTGATCCTGTTGTATGATTATACTTAGGTATTGTGTGTGAGCCTAAGTGGTATATGGACGTCGCGGGTCCCCCATGAGTCACAATTTGTTCATGTTCGGACGCGTGTATACCGGTGATGAGAAACAAAGGCCTTGCATTGTATAACATCTACATTTCATATAATTTACTCATTCCTTCCGTGTTGCTTATTTTTTCTAAGCAACGTAATTGTCGGTTTATCATGCTACTTGGCTATTTGAGTGTTCCTGAGTAGTGAGAGGTTCTTATGCTTAGGCTTACATCTTGGATTGATTAGACTCTATTGAAATGTCTCGTGAATACCTTGTCAGACTTGGGGGACTAGATGCTATAACCTACGCTTCGACTCATGATTCGAGTGGATTCGGATGTTGTGTTATTGTAGTGAACTAATGGTTGTTACTGTGGAAGTATTAATCGGTAGGCCAACTCTCGTCTCCGTTTAAGATATGGTCGATCGGCGATGCTGCTGAGTATCCGTTGTTTTTGTACTCACGCTACACTTTCTGCACCTTTTTGTGTGCGTGTTCTATTCCTAGTTCTAGTGGAGTTCGCGACTATCCAACCGTTGTGGAGTTATTTCAAAGAATTCGGGGTGAGCTACATGACAGATCCGTAGCACCGGGTACTTCTTCCTCATTTCTTAATTATGTCTTCTCATTTCTGGACATTATGTATTTAGGGATATATTCCCAACTTGTATTCCTTAGATAGTTCTTGTACATGTGACACCAGTCTTGGGGGTTTGTAATGTTTTCGCATTATTTATACCATAAGACTTAAATTGATTAACTTAACAATTTTTGCACTGTATTTTTCTGTTTACTTCTGGTTGTATGGTTGTGGTTGGCTTACTGATCCATGGGGTTAGTGCAATCACGACTTTGCGATTTTGGGTCGTACCAATAAACTCATAAATTTTTTGTTAGTTTAAAACTTAACCTCAAAGTTTTTAAAAATGCAAAAGGCCCCATGTGTTTGTTAATAGTAGCATTAGTAATTTCTGGGACAAAAATAAATGTAAAAGAAATTAGGGGCCCTGCCCCTAACATAAAAACTTAAAGGGCCCTATGACCTTATTCTTTCGGGTAATTACACCCCTAACATAAAAACGTAAAGGGCCCTATGACCTTATTCTTTCGGGTAATTACACAATCAAAGTGATAGGTAAATTTTATAGAACAATTGTAAGATCAACAATATTATATGGGTTGGAATGAATGTTATATTCCAAAACATCCACAGTGTCGTAGATATGTAGATGCTAAGATGAATGTGCCCATAGTTATACGAGATTAAATAAAATTAAAAATGATTATATTTATTTGAAGATCTAAGTAGCATATTGAGGATAAGATGAGTTAGATGCCTTAGTCATGTCCTATGTTGATCTCCAGAATCACAATAGATATGAAAGCCATGGTAAATGAATGTGTTATAGGAGGTCGAATAGACCAAAATTTTTATGAAAGGAAGTTATCTCGAAAGACCTACAATAAATAGAGTTTAATTCATACTTAGAAAAGATAGAGCACAATGGAAGAAAATATGATTTATATAGGAGATATAAGTTAAATGAAAATATATTTTAGTCATGTTAATACATTCACTTTATGTCTTATATGTTTTATGAGTCTTTTAGCCCTATTAAAGATTCTTATGGCCAGTAAGAAATATATATAGAAAGAACTTCTACTATTATTATCTTTCATTTTGTATAATGTTGACTAAAAGTGAATTTAAATGAAAAACATATATAATTAGTGCGAATTCATATAATTGATCTCAGCTTTATTAGAACTAAAATATAATTATTGTTTATTTCTAATGACTCCTTGTAAGTTTCAAGTTATTTGTAATTTGTATCGTGCCAAATGTATTACAATAATTATTTCCACTATCCACTGACAGAAGATAGTTGGAATTGCTACATTGATAGAAGATGATGAAATAGAAACCTTTTACGCTCAATTATGTTATCTGCTTTGGACCAGGATTTTAACTTTACAAAGTAACATAATTCAGCTCGCAAGTTGGCTAATTGCCTAGATTTGCCAATAGATACTCAAATTTGCTGTAGAGAATAGAAGAACCATGATGAGTATGGATCATGATCATAATATTAAGTAGAATTATCAGGATTGTGGTGGAATAGATATGATATATTTTTTATTCGTAATTAAAGATTTTGAGTTTAAACATAAGAATTGAGAAATTCCTGATCAGAAAGCTCTTCCCACCATAAACAGAAACTACACAATACGAATTTGAATTAGTTAGATCAGTAAGTTCCGAATATTAGGGAGGAGAAAGTTACTAGGTAAATTAATGCAGATGACTCTGCCTTCCTTTGTTAATTGATAATGGATACTTTAATACACAAATATTGACAAATTACATAGGAAATTCAAAGGATTATCTTAATCAAAATTACTCAATGTTACAGTAATTCAACTGTGTGATTGACTTGCTCTATCATAACATCCACTGACACTAATGGGGGTTTCTAATTAGCTACGTATGGAATGATCTGGACAAAATATTTTGACCGAATACATTAGCTGTTGGAAATTTGCCTTTGGCGGGAGTTGCGACCGACCAACTTTAACGGCTCAAACACTAGTGTAACGTATGTTGGAGAATCCGGTTCTTCACACATGCATGATCTACTAAGTACGTAGATAACCGTAGGGCCAAGAATCGTCAAATTTCATTGAGAAATGAAAGAGATATTGGTTCACGAAGTAAGGTGTTTGAAGCATGGAAAGTGTGGTATTGTGTGTAATTCTCCCTCATCGGTAGAGGAAGAAAGAATTGTTGTGTATATAAGATTCGAAATTGGTTTGGGGTTTGGGACCCCAAGGGGTATCCCATGTGTTTAAAGGAGGAAGGACCTAGATGTGCTTCGGTTCGAGGAAAGACCACACGCGCGCCGCCGCCGCCGCCCGTCCGGTCCGGTTCCGGGCCACGGGCCACGGGCTGTCTGATATTATCTTTTTGGGCCAGAAAACTTTGCCAGAAGTACAGTTTGATCCCAGAATTCTTTCAGATGTACAGTTTGGTCCCTGAAGTTTCCGAAACATCGAATTTCGACGGTCAAAAACAAAATGCCAAGCACTCAATTCACCCATTTATTTTGGCTGAATTACTCCTCCTATAATGGCCAAATCCGTTGGTCTTTCTCCCATTTATGTTGGTGACTTTACTACCTCCATAATGGCCATTATTTGGCTATTATGGAGGCGAGCAGCGATAATCGCCCCCTCCCTCACCTATTTAAACACCCCCTTACACCATTGTTGAGCACTAAGAATGACCAAGGAGAACACCAAAAACAGTGCACGAAAATACACAACCGAAAATAGTTTTCTTCCTACAACTTCCAAGCATCATTTCGTTACTCAATATTCTTCACGGTAGCTCTTGAGTTTCCTTTGCTCAAGGGTTCCATTGCTGTTTTATCTTGGGAGATAAATTGTCCAGGACGTATAAATGATACATACGGGGCAATATTGTCTTAAGGACAGAGTGCCACACTCGACTCAGCAAAAACTGTTTCCATTTTTCCGCCTTTTACAAAACTGGAATTTTCAGTTTTTCTTGTGTAACAATTGTAATTTTCAGATTTCATGTTGAATTATTGAATCACTGGTTATCCTTTTGAATACTTGTAATAGTTATATACTTTCCGTACTGCTTTATAAAGTACCATAGAGCAAAAACTCCCAACATCTTAAGACAATATTGGTATAGTATTACTATTAGTGTTCGAAAGATGTCGGTCAAAAGTTGTGTGACCAAATCTGGATATGGAAATGGTTTTCTGGTAGAAGAGAGTGATGATGATGAACGTGTTCATGGTGTCACCGCCACCAAGACTAGTGGAAACAAACGCTCTCGAGAGCCTGAGGATGTCAACTGGGACAAGAGGAGAAGAGTGAAGATGTTATTCTATCTTGTAGCAGAAGGCCTATATCTGTCCCAGACAAAGGATCCGAATAATGGTGAGAAGGAAATGGACACTCAGTCGATGAAGTGACCGAAGTGAGCCAGAATCCGAAATTGGGATAAGTAGTTTTTCTTACTTGTCAAGAATAAAGATTAAATTATGTCTGATTAAAAATGGATTAAAGTAAGGAGGAATATGAAAATAATTTATATTCCTTATGCTTTAACAAATCGAAGTTTAATCTCATCTTCTTTTCCGTTTAAAGATTGGATTTTGTAAACGACTTAAGAAGATCCGTTCTTTTAAGTGTAATTACTAAAGTGTGTAAAGTATGTTCGCACATACGAGGGAGTAAGATCCACCGATCGTGCGAAAACCGTTACCACTCTTAAGTAAGCGCCAAGAATTATCTCGGGCACCAATCTTAACGAAAGGAGTCTAAAAGCTAAAGACGTTGAACTCGTCATACTACTTGGCGAAAGATCCTTCATAGGATGATATTGGACACTCGGTCACATAAAGCCTCCGGCGACCGGGAGGGGCCAAAATTTCTTTGATAGGATGATATTGGACACTCGGTCATACAAAGCCTCCGGAGACTGGAGTGGGCCAAAATTCCTTTGATATGATGATATTGGACACTCAGTCATATAAAGCCTCCGGGCGACTGGAGTGGTGCCAGAATTCATCTCATAGGAAAAGTAATGGACACCTAGTAAGGTGGGCCAGAGTTTCCAGGTCCTAAATGATCCGAAGGCCTAAATAAAGGCGAAAAGAAATTGGACACTCGATGCCGCCAAAGCAACTGCAGTGGGCCAAAGTATCGCGATCACATATGATCCGGTTACACCCTAACCATGGGCAAAAGGTTGTTCATGTGAAGCAACACCACCTCTAAAGTAGAAGGGTTGGAGAGGTTGTCCTCAATAGGACTTCAGGGAATGAGATCACTCTAAGATGAGGTGATACATGTCCCTAACTTGGTTTAAGGGACGCTGTTGGTCAAGCTAGTTTGAGACTAGTCCAATAGGTCTGTAATAACTAAGAATGGTACAGTACGTTTGTAGCCAAATGAATGATATATTTGTAATCCGTGCATCTATGCCATCATAGATTAAGACACGTTAAATAGCAAGTCATTCAAAAGCTAACGATGTTGAGACTGTTGCCTTCTGTCGACATAAACCCTCAAAATAAATGTGAGGTAGATGAAGAGGCAAAATCACCTTTCCAAATTCCGTCAAGGGAATAGCGAAAGAATCACCGCTCCTCTAGAACTTAGTCACACCTAATTGGGTGATTTGAAGTTTATACAAAATAGAGGGGGGAGACAAGTACGTTGTGATCTTCATTGATGATGGTACAACGTATGGAATCCTTTGTTTGTTGAAAAGCAAAGATGAAGTTGTTGAAGCGGATAAGCGCTACAAAGCTGAAGTTGAAAGTCAACTATGCCTATGGATTGCAAAATTCATAGCAATAGAGGGGGAGAATGTGAAGCATCGTTCATTAAACGACTGTTCATTTCTCACTTCAGTCCAACCATGTTAGCCAAGCGCGAAGTCGTACGCCCAAATTATGTGGGGTAGCTTGGTAAAAGATGGGCTACCAAAACAGGTCAAGTTCGACCTAAGACTGTAGATTGCATATCCACTGGATCTGCAAATAACAGTAGTGTTGATCGCCTCTTGGCGTCAAAGAATGCTGAATTCATTGAAGATAACTTTCCATGAAATAGGAAAAATGAGTAATTGCTCAAGGTTAACAAGAACCCGCGAGGGCCTGACTGTCCGGAACTAGACGTTCCGTATCTTCAGGACTCGAAAGTTGCTGGCTATCCGGAACTTAATAATCCAGATCTGCAGAACTCATGGATTCTAGATGTTGAACCAAGACGGAGCAAAGAGGGGACAAAGACTTGTTCCAGTCCTTCTAGCTTGTATGGTTGAGAACGAACCATGAACAATTAACAAATAATTGTTATCTCCAAAAACGTTGCTTTGGAAAGAAGCTAAAGGGAGAAATATATTCCATATATAGAACCATACTTGTGTAATGGTTAATCTTCTTCAGGGAAAAGAACCTTTGGGTTGTAAAATGTGCTCCCCTGTGAGTAGCTTAACATCCAGGGCCATTGTAGTCTTGCGTGGCATGGATGTTGAACTAGCCTTCCCAACCGGACAGTTGGAAGAAGAGAATCAGAGTTAGTTTGCTGAACTGTTGGGCTTCTTCCTGAACTTTCAGTTTGGTCCCTGAAATGTTTACATTTTAGTCCCGAAAGTTTCGTATAAAACAAAAACAATGAATCGACCACGAAACATTGGCTCGAAGTTAGAAAGCCAACGGTTGGAAAACCAACGGTTCGAGAGTGAAAATCATATTGAAACAAAGTCTCGATATGAAAGATATGTGTATCACAGATGACTTCTTAGGAATTGGATTTCTAAGACATCTAACGGATCGGTCAATAGTTGACGATCTCGTTGAAGCCACCAATGGATATGAATCATAGAACCGATTGGAATCATGGTGCACCCATAGACAAGGAGCGATATGCACGGGTCACGTGTAGTTCAATGTATTGTACACACTACAATCGACCTGGTATCGTCCTACAAACATATTAGTTGAACTAAGGTTCACTGATGATCTTAATACATGATCAATAGAAGGCGTTAAGTCGGATATGACGATATCGAATTATTCGCTTATCTACGGATTATAGTATTCGGATGTCCAGCGGTTCTGAGAGAACACTGTGATGCAAACTGGACATCAGATCTGAAAAACACCAAAGCCACAAGTAAATGTATATGGTGGTTCTTATAAAATCCTCTAAGCAAACTTGCATCGGCCGATTCATGATGGAATCGGAGTTTATCGCTTTATACAAAGCATGAAAGAAGTTAAGTAACTTCACGGCTCCTTAGAGGACGTCCCTTATTGGGAGAAACTTGTACCTTCAGCAGTTATACACTGTGGCTAGCCGGTCGGCTTCAGGAAGGACACGGATGACGGCGTCTAGACATATCTGTTAGGATCTGTCGGAGACATAAGACCGTATGGCAGTTGATCATCACGGGTGTCACTTCCTTGTTTACAAACTAAGGGACTACCCAGAGATCAAGCGTTCGCCTGTCTAGGGAATGGGCTTAAAACCCAAAATATACGGACCAATACAAAGTGGAAACCCAACCTTACGAACTGGAGATCCCGGTAATTTGGTTCAATGTGAAAACTAAGTTGTAAAGGTTCGGTTGATCGCTTCGGTGGAAGCATGAGCACTTCGGATAGTGATTTACGAAAAGAAACACCAAATCCAAAGCCGTTCCCGCGATAGACGTTAAGAGCTATCTGCAGATGGGTAAAGGTTAAGTTTTCAAAACTGTAATGATCCTCAACGAGTTGAGGTTAGGTCTTTGGAAAACTTTTAATGGTTCCTAACACTTGTGAAGTGGGGTATAGCAGGATACCTTGTAGGAGACCACCTATTTAAGTGCAAGGACGGGCCGCCTCAAATTGAACGCACTTAAGAATCCAAGACGTTGTCCATGGCCAAAACGGACAAAACATTACGAAGAAGAGAGTAAGGGAATTTGTTGTGTTGGTACCGTTGTCTTGGCTTACACTAAACACCGACGGTTCAAGACATCACGTTCACCGCGCGATAAGTAAGTCCGATGGTATTCAACTATGGAAGGTTCAAAGCTGAGGCTACCTCTCCTTATGAAACATCGGTCCGCTGAAATATTGCTGGAAATGAAAAGACACCATGTGAGTGCGCCAACATCTCTTTCAAGAGGGGATTGTTGGAAATTTGCCTTTGGCGGGAGTTGTGACCGACCAACTTTAACGGCTCAAACACTAGTGTAACGTATGTTGGAGAATCCGGTTCTTCACACATGCATGATCTACTAAGTACGTAGATAACCGTAGGGCCAAGAATCGTCAAATTTCATTGAGAAATGAAAGAGATATTGGTTCACGAAGCAAGGTGTTTGAAGCATGGAAAGTGTGGTATTGTGTGTAATTCTCCCTCATCGGTAGAGGAAGAAAGAATTATTGTGTATATAAGATTCGAAATTGGTTTGGGGTTTGGGACCCCAAGGGGTATCCCATGTGTTTAAAGGAGGAAGGACCTAGATGTGCTTCGGTTCGAGGAAAGACCACACGCGCGCCGCCGCCGCCGCCCGTCCGGTCCGGTTCGGGCCACGGCCACGGGGCTGTCGATATTATCTTTTTGGGCCGAAAACTTTGCCGTAAGTACGCTTTGATCCCGAATTCTTTCGTATGTACGGTTTGGTCCCCGAAGTTTCCGAACATCGAATTTCGACGGTCAAAAACAAAATGCCAAGCACTCAATTCAGCCATTTATTTTGGCTGAATTACTCCTCCTATAATGGCCAAATCCGTTGGTCTTTCTCCCATTTATGTTGGTGACTTTACTACCTCCATAATGGCCATTATTTGGCTATTATGGAGGCGATTTTCAGCGATAATCGCCCCCTCCCTCACCTATTTAAACACCCCCTTACACCATTGTTGAGCACTAAGAATGACCAAGGAGAACACCAAAAACAGTGCACGAAAATACACAACCGAAAATAGTTTTCTTCCTACAACTTCCAAGCATCATTTCGTTACTCAATATTCTTCACGGTAGCTCTTGAGTTTCCTTTGCTCAAGGGTTCCATTGCTGTTTTATCTTGGGAGACAAATTGTCCAGGACGTATAAATGATACATACGGGGCAATATTGTCTTAAGGACAGAGTGCCACACTCGACTCAGCAAAAACTGTTTCCATTTTTCCGCCTTCTATAAAACTGGAATTTTCAGTTTTCTTGTGTAACAATTGTAATTTTCAGATTTCATGTTGAATTATTGAATCACTGGTTATCCTTTTGAATACTTGTAATAGTTATATACTTCCCGTACTGCTTTATAAAGTACCATAGAGCAAAAACTCCCAACATTAGCTACTCCTTAGATTTTTCTTTAAATTTTATTTAGACAATCTGTTTCAATTGATTATTTGAACGTATGATAAAGTGTTCTTACTTCCGTTTAAATTTTAGAAATGTTTTTGCTCGTATTCTCAAGCGCTTATTACATAGATAAGTTAACCACTTAAAATATATTACTTCCTTTTATTACACCACATCAACCTCAATCAGAACATGTTTGTGGTTTTATGGCTTATTGAAGCTATTGTGTATAATTAAAGGAGCTGATATATTTTAAGTGTTAATTTATCTACATAATGACCGTTTGAGAACTCGCGCATAAACTTTTTCCAAAATTTTAGCCGAAAATATCTAATGAGAATATTTTATCATGCCTTCAGGTGCTCAATCAAAACATATCGTAATTTATTAATTTAAATATCTAAATAAAATTTACTAATAAATTTAATAGGTTGTCTGTTAATTTCACCAAATATTTTCATCATCATTTAGATTGTTTCAAGAACCATCTTATTGGTCTAACATAACGATTCCACTTAGTTTTACCGCTTTTTGTGGAGTGTCCATCTTCAAATTAAATAAGAAAACAGTAATGACATGAACATTAGATTTGCTCTCTATTTTAACAGTATAATTAAGTTTTCTCATGTAGCTCACAATTTCTACATTACATCCTCCTTTTTACAGTACACTTTTTACAAGATTCACAATATTTTTTTATTAGTAATTTGTTTCTTTTTACAGATTTTGATCGGAGAAAAATACACATTTGAATAAATAGAAAGAAACAAAAATAAAGATACAATTGCAACACCATAATTTTCGCAATACCTCTTTTATTTGGCAAAAACTAATGGCGCTCTAGCCAATTATCTTTTACTAATTTGATCGAAAATAACAATATACAATTAAAATAAATAATCATTACATTTAAAGAAAAAATAACAAAAAATACACAGCTCCATTATTTTAGCTTCTCTTTCTTCTTCACTTTTCCCTTCTCTTCTATTTTTGCTTTTGGTTTTGGCTGATTTTTGGCGTTGTGCTAGCTTAGTAGCACGCCTTTTCTTGGCCTCCCTCTTTTCTTTTTCATTGGCTCTTGAGAAATTCATATTCACATTTTGTGTCAAGCCGGGGCTGAGGGGCGGAGCTATGCTTTCGATTACGTCCGATCTAATCCAGTAGCTTTGATTAGTACATTATATTTGTCTTCAGAAATTTATTAAATGTATATAGATTATTAATTTGACTTGAGAGGTGGAGTTAAATATGGGCTCTCGATCACAATTTTGTTTGTTTACTGGATTCTGAATATATTATTAGTATATACTAAATTAATTTTTTAATACAAATATAGGATTTGAGCCAAAACTGTTGGGTTCAGCCGAACCTGTAGATAGCACTATGGTCCGCCACTGCTACCTGTACCGGCACCGACACTGTCAACGTCACCTGCACCATCGCATCCTGCTGCCAATAGATACAACAGATACAGTAAGGGCAATCGATAAAGTATAGCGATTTTCTTCACTTTCTATCTTCTTTATTGTAATATTTCAAGAGCCTTCTGTCTTCTTATTTTCCATGATAATGTTTTCTCAAAATAATAGATTTAAGAAAAAGTTTGTCGATGAAATTACTCGAGAAATAAATAAACTTGAAGAGATCTCACAATCAACGATTAACATGAATTGTATATTCTAATTTAGAACAGAATATATATAAACATCTTTGGATCCAGTTTAGGAACCCCATCTTGATGTCTCAACCAGTCCCATTTTATCGCGTATATATAGGCAAACACATCTAGGGTTGCCTTAGAATTAGAGATGGCAGTGGATCCTAGATCCGGTGGATTCAGATCCATTTTATAGGATATGGATCTTCAAAATTTGGACCCGACGGATTCGAATTGGACCCGGATTCATTTCTGACGGATCTGATCTGGATCTGAATCTTGTAATTGAGATCCGTATCCGGTCCAGATCCGACCCGTGGATCCATTTTTTATTAAATATATTCATAACCTAGAATGTAATTTTATAAGTATTTTCTTAAAATTTCTAAGCATATCCTTACAAGTTTAATTCTCAAAACAAGTTTAATTTATCCCCGCGTTAACTCAAAAATAAAAAAATAAAGAGGTAACTTCGATAATAAAATCAATGTTATATTAGTGAATGACTAACATCTCTATAGACAAGTAGTTAAAATTATATTCACTTCCTTTGTGAAGATTCCAAGCACATGGAAGTTCTGCATTGTGGAAATACTAGTCAGCATTTTCCATAACTATTGTCATTGTCCAACACTTTCAATTAATAGCTCACAATCAAAACGAGACAACGAACAAAATATCGCATATGAACATTTCAAAATTGAAACACAATAAACTCTTAGGTAAGTAAAAATCGTTTGTCAGTTCAAAAAATAATCTTAGCAAGGTTACATTCTTAGCAATGCAAATTTTTTTACATGTGGATCCATATCCGATCCGTGAATCCGATGGATCCGGATTTGGATCTGATTTTTATGGACCCGATGGATCTGGATCTGAATTCGGATCTAGATTCAGGTATGAAAAACGGATCTGAATCTAGTAGGATCCGGTCTGTTGCCATCCCTACTTAGAATGATATAATTAAGTTTCCAAATAAAATAATAGTAACACAATAAATATCTTTCCATCCTGATGTATGATAGATAGGGATGACAAATGGTGCGGGGCGGGGCGGTTGCGGGAAAACCTGTGTAAATCTGCAAAGACGTTAACCCGCCCCGTCCCACATAGCAAAATCAGCCTATCCTGCCCCATATAGCCCCACATAAATCCGCATAAAACTCGTCCCACATAAAAAAAAAATCATTTTTAACTGAGTTTGATACTAAAAATGAAATTCATAAAAAAAAAAATCATTTTCCCGCTAAGTTTTATTAATTTAATAGATAATGATTTGAAATTAATTCTTAGAGATTAATTGCGGATTTTCAAGTAAGGAACTGTCAATTTTTGGATTGACCCATTTTCATTTACTTTGACATTTTAGTAAGCTATATTAAAATTACTGTTAGTTCTGTTTGTTTAACAACTTCGAGCAGTAACAGTGGCAATTCCAAACCATCACAATTTTTGTCAGAGAGCAAAACAAAATCAAATTCATAAAACTCAATATTTCAAGATTCTTTTTCAATTTTTTTAAAAATCAGATAGCATAAGGTTTCATTGATATGGCAAAAGACCAAAAAATTGATTAATCACTCTTATTTGGAAATACTTTATCAAGAAATTGATTCAACCGTATACACTAAAACATGCTCTCATATAAATATATATTTAAAGAAACTTTCAACTGAACATATATAATTTGAATCGAAAAAAATAAACTCATCATGATTTTTACATATTCTTACCCACGAGGCCGGATGCTCTACAACTCATATAACATGTAAAAAGCTAAAATTAAGTTTAAACTCACATAAATCCGCATAGACCTGCAACCCGCACCGCATCACATTGGTTTAAGAAAATTACTTCAACCCGCCCCGCATAGCCTTAAATCCGCCCGCCCCGTTGTCATCCCTACTGATGAATGTTATGGTAACAAAATTAATGATTTATTTATATTTAAGATATTTTCAGTAAATTAACATGTTTGAATTTGGAATTTGCCACATGCATAAAAAATTCTAAAACTAATAAGTTTAACTTGGATAAGTGTTTAAGTGTAGTTAATTAATATTTATTACCAAGCATTGGATGACAGTTCACAAATTTGAATATAATAAGGTTAATGACATGAATTATATTCCAACATATTTCAAGTTTAGGAAAACCATGATCATTAATTCTTGATATACATTAATGTATTCTGTTTTCATTACATTATATTTAGTTGATATGTAATGAATTTGTGAATGATTATATTATATCCTTATATGGTAACAATGCAAAATAAGAAAAATAATAAATGATTAACTCAGTCAATCAATGGAAGATTCCATAGCATAGTAATAGATTAGCTGTCTAAAATGAATTATGGTATTCTGTTATCATTACATTATTTAGTTGATATG
Source organism: Anisodus tanguticus (assembly GCA_034509755.1). NCBI lineage: Eukaryota > Viridiplantae > Streptophyta > Magnoliopsida > Solanales > Solanaceae > Anisodus > Anisodus tanguticus. The sequence continues at coordinate 39,440,936 of CM067554.1, forward strand.
TAGTGAATTTATGATTGATTATATTATATCCTTATATGGTAACAATGCAAAATAAGAAAAATAATAAATGATTAACTTAGTCAATCAATGAAAGATTTCATAGCATGGTAATAGATTAGCTGTCTAAAATGAATTGTGGTATTCTGTTATCATTACATTATTTAGTTGATATGTAGTGAATTTGTGAATGATTATATTATATTCTTATATGGTAACAATGCAAAATATATAAAAATAATAAATAAATAAATAACTTAGTCAATCAATGAAAAAATTTCTTAGCATATAGTAATAGATCAACCGTCTAAAATGAAATATGGAAGGTAAATAATGAATACATTAACACATCGGAATAAAAGATTCATACTTATAGTCTGTTTGACCAAACTTTTAAAATATTTTTAAAACGTATGTGTTTATCATAAGTGTATTTCAAAAAGTACTTAATTTTGAAGAATAAGCGTTTGTGTTTGACTTATAAATTTGAAAAACACTTTTATCAATATTAGAACAATAATTTATGATTGACCAGGTTTTCAAAAAGTAATTCTATGGAGAAACTACTTCTTTCAACTTCTACTACTATATACTCAAAAGCAACTCTTTTTTGAAAAAAAAAAAAAACTTGGTCAAACATCTTCTCTCAAATAAACACTTTTGAGCTTCCAAAAATTTGATCAAACTTGCTATTAGTCACATGAAAAGTTTGCATAGATCAAATGTTTGCATAGACATATTATTGTTTAGGTTTTATTAGCTCAATCCTCCAAATTTGATATTCCTAATTTATTTTGCTTTTTTGCAGGCTGACGGGCCTCCAGGTTCCAACCAAGGAAATCCCTTCTCCACTCGTTCTAAGCAAAGCCTATCTATAACAACAGCTATAGGCCCAAATTCATCTACATATATACACCACTTTTTTTAGAGGATTCCCTTCAAAGGCATTGGTCTTTAATTTTTCCCCCTCAAATTATTGTTTTTTTAATATTTTTTCCCTTCTCTTAAAAAAGTGATTGAAAATATACCGAGGTCTCGAGTTCGAACGCTCGCTCAGTTCAAAATTTAAAAAAATTCGCAAGGCATAATTTGAATTCGTAAGGCAGAGTTTGCCTTGATGCATAAGTCAAACTCTGCCTTAAAACAAACTCTGTCTTAAGGTAGGTTTTGTGTTATGCCTGAAGGCAAACTCTGCCTTAAGTTTGCAGGCAAACTATGCCTTGCGAAATCCAAACTCTGTCTTGCGACTTTTTTTTAACGTTTGACTGAGCTGGGGTTCGAACCCAGAACCCAGGAATTTTTAGGCGAAGGGAAAAACTTAAAGATTTCCAATTTGATGGGAAAAAAATTAAAGACCACCCTTAAATAAGGGCATTACTGTGAATTTCCCTATATACATAGTGTAATATTATGTGAGATTCATAATAGACAAAGTTGAAATTTTGTTTGGACATACAATTTGGATTTCTTAAGTTGTATACTTATATTTTTTTCATAAACATGAAAATCCCATAATTTTTAAAAGCTATCAAAACATCACAACTCTTATACAATCTTACCAAACGAGTAAATCATAGTTCATAAACAAGGTATCATAATATCCTAAGACGCTACATCAACAACTTACATATCTCCATATGTCTTTTATAAATAAATGCTCGGAATTACATGTTATTAAAAAACTTTCACATACACATAATTTTGCAAAGATCCACTTTGAGAAAAATCAACAATAGTAGTAACTAGCTATTATTTAATATAATATTTTCACATGGTACGATCAATCTCTTCATGTGGACTGTCGAGCATGAGATTTTCTTTATACTAAATATAAAATAATTAATCATTTTTTATAAAATATAAATTTATGGGTAGTTTTATATTTTAAAAAAATTGAAATCATGATTAAAATCTCAAATCCTATTTTTTGGAGAATTTGATATTTGAAATCATGATATAAAGTTGAAGCTGAAATTTTGTGCAAATTTCTTAAACAAATGCTAATAAAATTAAAATATGAAATCATAATTCCAAATCGCATCGACAAATGCCTACTAAGAATGGGATGGGTATCTCACATGTTACACTGTATATATATGCAAATTTTTAGAATGGGATGCATATCTAACATATTACACTGTATATATATGTAAATTTTTATCTTTAAATATTTCATTTTCTAGAGAATTTAGTTTAATTTTCTTTCTTGTCTTAGAATAGTTGAAATTTAGTTTGGACAAATTCAACTTTTATAACTAGATGTAAGATTTTCTTTTCAGCAAATATACTTATACTAAACTAAAAAGAATTTATTAATCCTTAAAAAAATGTAATAGAATAGATAGTGCGTGCAAGTAATAATGTCATGATTCTTTTGCTTAAGAAAACCTGTAGAAAAGAGTCACCGCTAGCATTGAGCCTGATAAATGTCATTGCCAGTGCAGCAAGGAAATCAGGAAGATTGGGGTGGCAGGACTCCAAAACTCTTTTTGTAAGTGGCGTGTTTTTTTTTTTCATTTATTTTCGCCTCATAAATTACTAATGAGCTAATTAGAAAACACATCGGGGCCTTTTTATATTTTTAAAAATATTGGAGTTAAGTTTTAAACTAACAAAAACTTAAGAATTTAGGCTCCAAATTCCATCATTCGATCTTCCCGCTTCTCGATAATACAAAAAACTTGAGGAAAACATAGCAGTTATTTGAAGTGCTTCAATATCCCCTTCTTCAACTTCGCCTGAAAGCTGCGATTTCAAGATTTACATTACCTTGAAGAGATATTTTGCTATGAAACATTAATTTTTCCCTTCTTTTTTATTTTTTCGATATTGAGTTGTAATATTTACTTTTTTTGCTCATAGTTTTGATTATATACATGGCTAGGATGAAAAATCAGGATAAATTTATGGCGGAGCATAAAAATTCTATTGAGAAAGATTAATCAAAAAGTAACAAATATGTTAAGAAAGGTAAATAGGCGGTAGAGTCCGCTGGAAATAACAGGAAAGATCGGAAAAGATCGAGAATGGAGGATGAAGGAGAAGACTTACTGCATAATTTCATTAACAAATGAAAAAGGATTCTAATAAACGAGTAGCAAAAGAAAAGAATGGTGATATTCAGGAAGAAGAAACTATTGAAAAAGAAAAGAATGGTGATGGTCATGAAGGAGAAGAAGAAGATGTATTGAAAAATAGTGATGCAGAAGAAGAAGAGGAGGAGGAGGAGGAGGAGGAGGAGGAGGATGATGATGAAGAAGAAGGACAAGATGAAGAGGAGGAAGAAGATGTTGATGATGAAGAAAAACAAGAAGAATAGGAAGAAAAGGATGAAGAAGAACAAGAAGAAGAAAACAATGTTAATGAGATATCCACAGACCTCGCAAGGTATGGATTGGCCACATGGAGGGCTAAGTTTGTTGGTAGTTTCCCTGGCAAGATCTCAGTAAGGTTTAGGATGTCAGTTCTTTTCGAATTGCTACAAATTATTAGAGCTCAAGAACTTATCGAATATTTTGAAAACTGTTGTTTTGGCCACTTCATGTCATTGTCAAGTCAATGGAATGGATTCAATGAAAAATTTGTTCATTCTCTTCTTCTTCGTCAAGTTATGGAGAATAAAAAAAGCGTGAGATGTGGTTCATAGTGGATGGAGTGCCCTATTATTTTGGGTTGAGAGAGTTTGTACTAATCATAGATTTGAATTGCAGAGCTTTAACCAGTAAGAAAACGAAGAAGACCATTTTCTCAAGAGGTTTGAGTTTTGGGAATAAACTAAAAAGCTTACCAGAAAAATGGGGTTTATCACTGGTGCGCTGCTTGAAATGGTTCAAGATGATGGTAAATTGACTAATTTAGAGAAGCATAAGATTGTAATGATTGTGTTTGTCCATACCGTCTTGTTGTCTCGTGATGTTGCAAAAAAGGTTGATAAGAAATGGATCACCATGACGAGTAGTATTAAATTCTTTGACAAATATCCATGGGGAAAGGAATGCTTCGAGTTGACCTTTGAATATTGACATTTTCAAGATGTATAAAGTATCTTATCAACAAAAGAAACCACCATAATATGCTCTTTATGGCTACTCTTGGACCTTTGTTGTAAGTATTTTATTATGAACCAATATAAATATTATATTATTATAGATTAGTGATTGATATCTTAATGCTTATTCTACTTATTTGTTTACTATCGGCATGGGCATACAAAGTTATGTCATTTGTTGGGAAAACTGTTGCCCTATCTAAATAATGTCCTTTGCCGATTTGAAGGATTTTGAGATGGCGAAGGAAGAAGAAGCCTGAACCTGCTGATCCTTTCATAAATGCAGCTGAACATGCGGTAATGATACAAACTTATTAATGTATTAGAACTTGGTTGGTGATTGCCTACTCTGATTTAATCTGTTGTTGTTTTTCTTAAGTTGAGGTGGTGAGACCTTTTCTATACCTCGATGATGCGAAGAAAAATAAGGACTACATTATGTAGATTATGACAATGAAGTACCAGACCCAAATATTGATGCCCTAAAGAGGGAGATTGGTGATGCACATCAATTTCGCGTGAAAATGGAGATTGCATTTGGTTCTGGGCACGATGAAGACCAAATTCAAGATCAAGATCTTGGAGGAATGGGTACAGAGACGTGCAACCATTATAATCGTGGGCCGAGTGTCATTGTAAATAGATTGACATCAATTGAGGAAGAACTAGTTTCTATTCACAAATTGTTGGAGAAAAATCAAGAAGGCGTTCTAAATGTGTTTCTTCTTCAGTTATGTCCAGTAGGAAGTGGATTTGGAAGGCAATGCAATTTGCCAATGCTATGAAGACCAAATATAATGTCAACTTCTGTGATATTCAAGTTAGTTAGTAGAAACTTTTATGGTAAATTATTGTAACGACTTATTTGATCCTTTTGTCTTTCCGCCTTGTTCCAAGCAATTTCCGACTGTGATCAACTCTAAATTCACCATTGGGGATGTTTTAGGATGGACAAAACATCCTGGTACTGCACTGTAGGTTTATGTTTTTCACCAATTATTGAATAAGATGAATTCTTGACTGTAATTATGTGCTAAATGGTAAGTTAGATGGTCCGACAGGTCATAATATGACTATAAGCTATGTCTAAGTGGCGGAGAGAATACGTTGCGGGTCCAGGAAAATTAGCAAACTAGTATAAAAAAGGGCCCCCCATAGAGAGGCAGGAGATGCAGTGGAAAATCTGTCAGGGCATTTAATCATCCGCACCTGCGGGACCGCCTGAGCGAGGTCAATCTGCAGATGTGATGGTACATGAATTCGGGTAAGTTCGCCCGGCGAAAATGCATCACAAGTATGGAGCCACGCGTGCATCCTTTCCTTAGCACATGCGCATGGTCGTAGGATTTAATTGGTCCGCACTGGCGGACATCTTTCGGCCAAGGCATGGTCGCATTGACAGAAGAGAGTCTGCAGTGGCAGCCACGACAGTTCCAGATTCTTTTAAGACTCATTTGTTTCATTTTGAAGCTCCCATTTGGAAAGTGAACTGTGGGAGCTAGGAGCTGACTAGAGACCTATTTTGAGAGGTCCAATCCCTCTACACCCTTGGGTAAATTCTAAACCCATTAATAGAGATTAGTAGTTCATTTATACTTTTTTTTTCAAGCATTTTAATTTGTTCATGGGGTGGGAGCATAATTAGGGCTTGTCCCAATATGGATTCTTGCATAAAAACTCCTCAAGATGGAGACTTTATTGTTATATATGTATGACTTGTTAAGGATTTCACCTAGTAAAATTGTAGCTTGAAAGAGGAATACTCTATTGTTTCTCTACCTACTAGTTGATGAAGAAAAGAATGATTAAGGTAAAAGAGGCCCTTATTCATGAGAATATCAAACTAGAGACCTTGGTTAATAAATTACCAAATCTTTGATTCAAGTATTTCTACACTTGATGAACCGATTTCTTAACAAAGAATCCCATCTTACCCTTGTGGGCTCGAGGCCAGGTAGCATTTATTTCCATAAAAATATTCTTTATATGACAATTGTATGAATGAAAATCTAGGACATGTGTGCGCTCATTTGGGTTACCACCATCCGATACCAATTGGGAAGACTTAGCGGATGAGGGATTCGCGTCGCTCGCTCGGCAATGAGGTAGGCTACGGTTTACTTTCACTATACTCTTATAGAAGTACGTAAATTGATATAAATATTGAGGGGTATTGGACGTATTTTGGGGTCCTACTCAAATGGTTGTGATGAACATTTGTGTGGGTATGGTGTTGAACTGTGATGATGGGTGAATTGGGGAAGGTTGATTCTGACTGCTGATTGATTGGGTTTGTCGCCATTATATGGGCTCGTATCCATATTTGCTATTTTTGTGTTTATTCATCACACATGCTTTCGGTAGAATATCCTAAATGTACTTGATTGATATGTTATTGAATTCTTGGAAGTATGTGATATTCATCTACATACTTGGTTGCATCTCATTACATCATAATTTCTTGATTTGTATGTTATTTGCATTCATACACTCATAGTTCTATTGATATTTATAGGAGAGTGGTATGAAAATATTGAGGGTCCAAGAGACCAGAAAGGTAAGAATACTTGGGAGACTATGGCAACTTGAGATGATGATGATGATACGCGAAGGTACGGGTTGTACGCCTGTAATTCAGCCAAGAGCTGCGCTCCGTTGAGAAATTCCAAAGGAGTATATGGACTTCGCGGGTCCCCCGTGGGTGTGCAGTTAATAGAATTCTATGAACGCATGTATCCTGGAGATGAACATGTATCTGGAATTGCACTGCATCCATATCATACATATATACATATATACATACATACATACATCATTTCATTAATTATTTGTTGTTTGGTTAGTGTTGGAATGGACATTGGGATTTTGTTTATTACGGTGATGGAATGGATTGGTTGAATTGGTCTTATTGTACTGGGTCGTTATCATTTGGCTTGATTCTTCGTGTGTTCGGGTTATATTTTATGGTAATGGTTTAATGAACTGAGCGTCAACTTAACGAATGTGTTGTCTAATTGGGTGTGCGAGGTCAAATCAGAGTTATGGGATTAAATGGATGACTTGTGAATTAGGTGATTTCTGTTATTTATGTATTTCTATGTGATTGAGTGGGTTCCATGAACCCTTATGTGAATTGGTGTGGTTATATGGTGGGTCAGTCTTAAATGAATTATGAGGTTTACATGAGTTTAGGTATCCTTATTTGGACACGGTGACATGTTGGATTTACGAACTGTTAGGTGGATATTGTGACTTTTGGTTTATTAAACTGTTAGGATAGCATTATTTGGTGTCAACTTGGTATTTATATCTCTTTGCATATCTTTCATCATTGTCGGCCTATGATATCTACGGGGGTATGTTTGTATATTCATTCTACGCTTGATGCATCTTTTACGTGGATGCAAGTACTAGGTTTATCAGGTTGCAGTTTGGAGCACGAGAAGTCGAGATAGACCATTAATTTTGGTGGCCTTGGTTTTCATCTCATGTGAGATGCTCACCTTTATTCGGGGAGGTGTCGTCCTATTTTTCATTCATTGTTGTATTCTTAGAGTCCTTGTATAAGTCAGACCACGTTTTGGGAAAAGAATGTTGTATGTAAGGATTTGTTATTAATGAATTTTAAATGGAAAGATTGATTTTTTTATATATTGTATTATGTTCACTTCCGCATTTTCTTAACCTTCTTGTATAGTTGTTTGGGATTGGTTCACCTACCGAGGAGATTGTGTAGGTGCCACTAGGACGCCCGTGATTTGGGTCGTGACAAAGTTGGCATCAAAGCTCTTGGTTCACCGGTCTCACGAGTACAAGTACATTGTATGGTAGAGTCCCACGGATAAGTATGATTATATATGTACCCATCCACGAGAGGTTATAAGACATTTAGGAAATCTTCCCTTCTTTCATTCTACCGTGCTACTCCGTTGAAATCGGTATCTGGTCGATTTCAATTCGCACCTAATCCTAACACTCTATTAGAGTATAGTGTATATCAAAATCGTGGCGAAGAGTATCGAGTAAATTCTGAGTATGGCTCAAGTTTACAGTCCTGTTCTGCTTCCAGGCACTTCGCCTCTGTAAGGTTTTTCCCGCGTCTGCAGAGCCGTACCGGCATTAGGTGGGCCATAAATACAGAATTTTAAACCTGGTTCTGGTACCGCCTTGTGGCAAAGGTTCGCCAGAGTGGAAGCGCGTCTACATACATTTCTCCGCAGTAGGGGATAGGTGTCCCTAGTACAAGGCTCGCCAGTGCCAGCTAAGTCACGCAGCAGCGGAGTCACAACTGTAAAATTTAGGTCGCCTCTATGGAACAAACAAGCAGAACCAATGGCTTACTTCTCCCCTATTTTTAGCATTCTAAACAATCATCCACAACATATTCAATCACTAATCCTGCAAAATATAAAGCCCGATGAGGGAGAAATCCTAGGATAACAAGGCACGACAAGGGCATCAAAGGTCAAGCATCCAAACAAGCAAGAAAGGAAAATATTAGCATTGTTTAATGGTTACAACCCAGAATAGCATGAAAATAAATTGTCTTAGAAACCAATAGAACCAAGAGAAGATCAAGCAACATGAGACGAACTCTACACCTCGTCCTCATCGCTAGAGTCGTCCAACTCAACCTCATCATCAGCAGACAGGAATGAGTACCTCCCGTTGTCATCAGTAGCCTTGACCGGAATCTTTTTCTTCGGGTTAATACAAGAGTAGATAGCTTTGACCCCTCTCCAGGCCTTCACCAAGATCTTGCAAGCTGACTTGTTATTTTTCCACTCCTTCTCACAACTCTCCCGGAGCTCCACATGTGCCTTAGCCATATCACGGTAAGACTTCTCCAATTCACCCACCGACTCAGAAAACTTTTTATTAGTTGCGGCTAACTCTGTCTTGGCCCCCATATGCTTGGACACCTCATCCCTGGGAATCCTGATTGAACCATCGATATCTTTAGGGCCGGTAAGAAGTTGAGACACCAACTCCCGGATAGACTGCACATGCGAAGTCATAGCTCCTCAAAGACCCTCTTGTTGCGAAAAAGACTCATCCGCACTAGTTTCCACCTTCCTCTTCTTAGACTTAGACTTTATGGCATTGCCAACCCATGTGACTCTCAGTAGATGAATCGGTATGATAGGATCGACTATGTAATCGGTAGGGTCCTCCACCACCCTAACCCGCCTGCATATCTCGGTAATTATGGAAGAAAGATCAAGCTCTAGATATCCCGAGCAATATACTCCTGCAACTCCCGCAAGACATGATAGCCCACGTTCACTGGAACGCCGCCCATTATACAAGCAACCATCAATGCTCGGTGGTGAGTAGAGTTTGTCCTGCTGCTAGAAAGGGACACTAGTGAATTGATAATGAACTACTACATCTTGGCCTCAGCCATAAAATCTGTAGATTGCACATCTTTCTTCTTATTTTCCTAAGAATCCTTTATACTCAGGGGACACACCTGAGAAATTAACCAATCATCCAAGAACATGTATCTGGCTCGCATCAGAACTGGAGAGTGATTCTCCAACTCATAAAGCTCATTTATCTCCTTAGGCCCAAACCTTACCAATCTGCCATTAATCTTTAGCTGTATATTGTTGAAGTCGACCCATTTCAAGTTAGCATAAAATTCGCGGACTACTTGCTTATTAGCTTGGCATGGCTTGGAAGTGAAGCACATCCATTTGGTGGACTCCAGTCGCTCATAGAATCGTGGGAGCAACTCAGACACCTTACTCAAGTTCATGCCCCTTTCAGAAATGAGTTTATTGTTCACTAAGTCCTGATAATACTGACACTCGCAATTAGCGGACATGAATTTATGGTGATCATAATCCTCATCCGATGCATCATCACCACTTTCCTAGTTTTGTTCCATAATTTCATTCTCGATGTGAGCCATTGATTCTTGAAATACCTGGAAGAGGGGGAAGGAAGAAGTTAATCTCGACAACATATCATAATTCAAATCAATATCCAGATATCAGAGGAAAAATATCAAAAGAAGAAGTGCATATAGGTTTATTTGCAAGCTACTGTCTACTGAAACCCCATGTAGGGCCCGCTCATGTGGAATCATAGTCGTAGAGGTAAAGTCGCCCCTGCAAACAAATATTCTGCCTCTGCGAAGTCAATAAGATTCGAGGATGCGCATTTGCGCTCATTTTTTGTGCAGTTGCGGGGCCACTCCGGCGAAAATTCTCTACAGGTGTGGGAAGTCATACCATCATCCCCAAGAACCCCAAATCTAGTTAGATCTGCCATTTTTGTTCGAGTTTGAAGCTGAATTCATACCCAAGCCCCTTTATTTCTTCCTAAAATCGGTTATTGTAGTATTTCATGATCGATTTGCAAGAGTATTACAATACCAAATCCCAACAATTTCCAAACCCCACCCCAATTAGTGTGAAGCAAAAACCAAGTTTGAAACCCCACCAACCACATTCTCTACATGCTAACTGACAGTAACAACACCCTTACACCCCAACGGCATGAGAAATCCACAAGTTGGAGGGACAACTTATCAAGTATTTAGTCATAGAGGAAGATTGTGGTTCTTTATCATCCTTTGAGCTGCATCGGGATGCCAGGGAAGGGGAGCGACTGACGGAGGGAGTGGGGTGAAGTTTTGGGGGGTGAAATTTGGGAGTGTAGGAAGTGAAGGAGAGGGGGGGTTTACCAGTTGTGGAGGGAAGTTTAGGAGAGTACTTGGAGTGTTATGAATTCTACCATTTTCTTATTCTTGAACTAATACGCCGACGCCGCTCCTGTGGTAATTCAAATCTCCAGTGATACCGCTTCGGCGGGGATAATCAGCGCCTTTGCGAGGACTTGACTATGCAACTTTGGCCGCTCCGATGGAAAGTTGGCCGCTTCGGCGGAGCCGCCACTGCGTGTATTATTCTGCCTCTACATTAGTTGGCTGATTGAATTCTTTTAATTGTTTGATTTACCGCGTGTGTGGTGACCCTAGATCTACGAGTTAGTCCGCAAATGCATTGTGCTTAGTTTGGTACCATGAAGAGTTTAGAAATTTGTAATCAGACGTAAGTAGGAATGATGTTACCTTGTATGTGTAAATCGTATGGGATGGAGTGCGTCCTATCAACTTTTAAAATAATTTTGCTCGGCTTAGTGCTACGTGAAATTCCACCGGGATATTGGATGGGGTTACATTATGAAGAATGTAGCACGCCTACGAATGTTCCGTAAATACCAAGCCTCGATGATATCTCTCTAACACCGTTACTCCTTGTCTAGTTAAGTGATGATTCCCAATTTTATGTTCCGACCTTTGAGGAAGTCCAAAGTCATGTATTTTGGTCAACCCTTTTTGCTCTCCCTTCCGTCATTTGAGGACGAACATTTGTTAAATTGGTATATGATGTAATGACCCATTTGGTTATTTTGTCTTTCCACCTTGTTCCAAGCAATTTTCGGCTGCTATCAACTCTAAATTCACAATTAGGGATGTTTTAGGGTGGACGAAATATCCTGGTACTGCACCGTAGGTTTATGTTTTTTTGCGATTATTGAATAAGATGAATTCTTGAATATAATTATGTGCTAAATGGTAAGTTAGATGGTCTGACATGTTATAATATGACAATGAGCTACGTCTAAGCGGTGGGGAGAATATATTGCGGGTCCAGGCAAATCTGCCTGGGCATTTAATCATCCGCACCTGCGGGACTTCCTCAGTGAAGTCAGTTCACAGATGTGATGGTACAGGAATTTGGGTGAGTCTGCCCTGGCGGAAATGCATCGCAAGTGCGGAGTCGTGCGTGCAGCCTCTTCTTCACACATGTGCATGGTCGTAGTGTGTAATTTCTCCGCACTGGTGGACATTTTTCTGCCAAGGCGTGGTCGCATCAGCGGAAGATGATCCACAGTGGAGCCACGACAGTTCCAAATTCTTTTAAGACTCATCTCTCTCATTTCGAAGCCCTCATTTGGCAAGTGAACTATGGAAGCTAGGAGCTTACTAGAGACCTCATTTTGAGGGGTCCAATCGCTCTGCACCCTTGGGTAAATTCTAAACCCATTAATAGAGATTAGTAGTTGATTTATACTTTCTTGTCAAGCTTTTCAATTTGTTCATGATGTAGGAGCATGATTAGGGCTTGTAAATGTCCCAATATGGATTCTTGTATAAAAACTCCTCAAGATGGAGAATTTATTGTTATATATGTATGACTTGTTAAGGATTTCACCTAGTAAAATTGTAGCTTAAAAGAGGAATACTCTATTGTTTCTCTACCTACTAGTTGATGAAGAAAAGAATGATTAAGGTAAAAGATACCCTTTTTCATGAGATTATCAAACTAGAGACCTTGATTAATAAATTAATAAAGCTTTTGATTTAAATATTTCTAGACTTAATGGACCGATTTCTTAGCAAAGAATCCCTTCTTACCCTTTTGGGCTCAGGGGCGAGTAGCATTCATTTCCATAGAAATATTCCTTATATGACAATTGTATGAACGATAATCTAGGACATGTGTGCGCTCATTTGGGTTACCACCATTAGATGGTCCGACAGGTCATAATATGACTATAAGCTATGTCTAAGTGGCGGAGAGAATACGTTGCGGGTCCAGGAAAATCAGCAAACTAGTATAAAAAAGGGCCCCCCATAGAGAGGCAGGAGATGCAGTGGAAAATCTGTCAGGGCAATTAATCATCCGCACCTACGGGACCGCCTGAGCGAGGTCAATCTGCAGATGTGATGGTACATGAATTCGGGTAAGTTCGCCCGGCGAAAATGCATCACAAGTATGGAGCCACGCGTGCATCCTTTCCTTAGCACATGCGCATGGTCGTAGGATTTAATTGGTCCGCACTGGCGGACATCTTTCTGCCAAGGCATGGTCGCATTGACAGAAGAGAGTCTGCAGTGGCAGCCACGAAAGTTCCAGATTCTTTTAAGACTCATTTGTTTCATTTTGAAGCTCCCATTTGGAAAGTGAACTGTGGGAGCTAGGAGCTGACTAGAGACCTATTTTGAGAGGTCCAATCCCTCTACACCCTTGGGTAAATTCTAAACCCATTAATAGAGATTAGTAGTTCATTATACTTTTTTTTCAAGCATTTTAATTTGTTCATGGGGTGGGAGCATAATTAGGGCTTGTCCCAATATGGATTCTTGCATAAAAACTCCTCAAGATGGAGACTTTATTGTTATATATGTATGACTTGTTAAGGATTTCACCTAGTAAAATTGTAGCTTGAAAGAGGAATACTCTATTGTTTCTCTACCTACTAGTTGATGAAGAAAAGAATGATTAAGGTAAAAGAGGCCCTTATTCATGAGAATATCAAACTATTGACCTTGGTTAATAAATTACCAAATCTTTGATTCAAGTATTTCTACACTTGATGAACCGATTTCTTAACAAAGAATCCCATCTTACCCTTGTGGGCTCGAGGCTAGGTAGCATTTATTTACATAAAAATATTCTTTATATGACAATTGTATGAACGATAATCTAGGACATGTGTGCGCTTATTTGGGTTACCACCATCCGATACCAATTGGGAAGACTTTGCGGATGAGGGATTCGCGTCGCTCGCTCGGCAATGAGGTAGGCTACGGTTTACTTTCACTAGACTCTGATAGAAGTACGTAAATTGATATAAATATTAAGGGATATTGGACATGATTGGGGATCCCACTCAAATGGTTGTGATGAACATTTGAGTGGGTATGGTGTTGAACTGTGATGATGGGTGAATTGGGGAATCAACCTTAAGTTTATTCCGACTGCTGATTAATTGGGCTTGTCGCCATTATGTAGGTTCGTAGCCATATTTTCTATTGTTGTATTTATTCATCACACGTGATTTCGGAATAATATCATGAAAGTACTTGGTTGATATGTTATCGAATTCTTGAAAGCATACGATATTCATCTACATACTTGGTTGCATCTCATTACATCATAATTTCTTACCTTATATTGTCATTTACATTCATACACTCATTGTTCTGCTGATATTGATATGAGAGTGGTATGAATATGCTGAGGGTCCAAGAGATCGGAAAGGTAAGAATACTTATGAGATTATGGCAACTTGAGATGATGATGATACACGCCTGTAACAGTTATGATTCAGCCAAGAGTTGTGCTCTATTGAGAAATTTCGGAGGAGTATATGAACTTCGCGGGTCCTCTATTTCATAGAATTCTATGAACGTCTGTATACTGGAGATGAACAGGTACCTGGCATTGCATTGCATCCATATCATACATACATACATACATCATTTCATTGATTATTTGCTGATTGGTTAGTATTGAAATGGACACTGGATTTTATTTATTACGGTGATGGAATGGATTGGTTGAATTGGTCTTATTGGAATGGGTCGTTATCAAGCTTGGCTTGATTCTTCATGTGTTTAGGTCATGTTATTATAACTTATGAATTCAAGAACTTGTTGTTAAGTTGTTGTGTATAGGTGTCCTTATGGTTAATTGACTTACTTGATAATGGGTCGGGTGAGGGATAGATGGTATGGTTGTTGAGTCATTATGGTAATTCTTTGTATGTGGGGCTTCTTCCTTGATAAAAAAGGGTAAAGTACTGGTAATTGCTTCGGATATTTGAATAGAGTCTAACACACTATTAAGTGTCTTGCATGTAATTGTATGTAGTCGAACTCGAGGGTAGGAATCGGGAATAATAAGGTGTTAAAGAAGTATCTTCAAACCTAGAGTGTATTATGTCATTTTTTATGGTAATGGTTTAATGAACTGAGTGTCAACTTAACGAATGTGTTGTCTAATTGGGTGTGGGAGGTCAAATCAGAGTTATGGGATTAAATAGATGACTTGTGAATCAGGTGATTTCTTTGATTTATGCATTTTTATATGATTGAGTGGGTTCCATGAACCCTTATGTGAATTGGTGTGGTTATATGGTAGGTCAGTCTTATGTGAATTGTGAGGTTTGCATAAGTTTGGGTATTCTTGTATGGACACAGTGACTTGTTGGATCTACGAACTGTTAGGTGGATATTGTGACTTTTGGTTTATTAAACTGTTAGGATAGCATTATTTGGTGTCAACTTGGTATTTATCTCTTTTTTCATATCTTCCATTGTTGCCGGCCTATGATATCTACGAGGGTATGTTTGTGCACGCATTCTACGCTTGCTGCATCTTTTACATGGATGCATGTACTAGGTTTATCAGGTTGCAGTTTGGAGCACAAGAAGTCGAGGTAGACTATTCATTCTGATGGCCTTGGTTTTCATCTCATGTGAGCCGTCCTCCTTTATTTGTGGTGGTGTCGTCCTATTTTCCATTCACTGTTGTATTCTTAGAGTCATACTATAAGTCAGACCAGGTTTTGGGAAAAGAAAGTTGTATTGTAAGAATTTGTTATTAATGAGTTTTGAATGGAAATATTGGTTTTATATATATTGTATTGCATTTACTTCCGCGTTTTCTTAACCTTCTTATATAGTTTTTTGGGATTGGTTCACCTACCTAGGGGATTGTGTAGGAGCCACTACGACGCCCGTAATTTGAATCGTGACAATTGTCAATTTCTGTGTTATTCACTTTTTTTAATTTTGACCTAGTGAATGCTCTTGATGGTTCTCCTTTGAGTTATCCTGACCATGTCATCAATGCTGATGGCTTTTCTAGTCGTTTGCCTGATCAAGGTGATGATCCTTTGACAGATCCTGCCCATGTCCACAATGATGATGACCCTTCTAATGCTTTGCCTGATCAAGTTGATGATACTAGTTGCAAGACTCTTCGAATGGTGATGTTGCAGGTGAGGTTGTTGATTCTACTATTGCTAGTGAAGATCGATCATTAGATTGAAGAATTATTGATTTCTTAGCACAAATAATTGGCGAGGATGACATTGAAGAGTTTGGAGATGCTACTCAAAATGGTTATGAGACTGCCAATGAAGAAGTTGTTTGAACAATTATTTAAGTTTCTTTTGGAACAATTATTTAAGTGAATTTTTGTAACAACTATTTAAGTTAAGTTACTTTTTGGAACAATTATTCAAGCTACTTTTTTATATAGCTGCAAATCTTTCACCATTAACAATTTATTGATTGCAAATATTGGTTTTCTTTTTTTATACATACTACTTTGCAATTTTCGTTGTCACCATTAACCAGTTATTATAACAGATGTTTTGTCTAGTGCATTTAGCAGTGAAATATTATTGTAAATTTATCTAAAGAGTCAGTAATTATAACAAATATTTTGTCTAGTGAGTTTAGGAGTGAAACAAATTTGCCTAAGGTTTCAAAATTATTTTATTTATCAGTGAACTTAATTATATAGCTACAAATATTGGTCTATTTTTTTTTTAAACTTACCATTTCTCAATTTTCACTGTCACAATTAACCAGTTATTATAACGAATATTTTGTGTAGTGCGTCTAGTGGTGAAATATTGCTGTAAATTTGCCTAAGGAACCAGTTAGTGTAACGAATGTTTTGTCTAGTGATCACAATCTAGTGGTGAAATAAATTTGTCTAAAATTTGTCTAAGGAACTTTTTAGTATAACAAATGTTTTGTCTAGTGAGTCTAATTAATAAATTTGCCTAACACTTTTTCTAATGAAGAAGTTATTATAACGAATGTTTTAGCTAGTGAATCTAGTGTTGAAATATTTCTGTAAATTTCAAATATATACAAACATAAGAAAACTCAACAACAACAAAATAAAACATAACTTAAATATTATGTTCCTCTTGTTTAGTACGACGGGTTTCTTCCAACAATAGTTGTGACCGTGCCTTGGTGAAACTTGGTAGTGGGTCAGCATGTTGAATCATCGTTGCAAGTGTATCGTATTCACCTTTCGGTAAACCAGCAACCAATTGAAGTACCATCTTGGTTTCGAAATGTAAATTCCCGACGTTGGATAGTTGGTCGGCTATGAGTTTCAGTTGTTTGCAATATTTGGACATGTTGTTAAAATTCTCGAGACGCGTATTGTTGAATTGCTCCTCCAAATACACGGCCCGAGTATTTTTATTGTCCTGAAAGATTTCTTCCAACCGCACCCAAAGGTCACGTGCCGTAGCACCTGTTTTCATGATGGTACACAACAAGTCTTTTGAGATGGTGCCGTATATCCACTGTTTGACGATGGCGTCAAGGCGATGCCATGTCGATTCGGCAATGTCGGTGGGACGAGGAACAGAGTCATCAATATGGTCGAGCACGTTGTACGCACATGCATGAATTTAGACCAGTTCAGTCCACATGGAATATTGACAGTCTTCTTGATCAAGAATTATAGGGATAGAGTTCTTGATGTTTGTAACGGTGAAAGCCGGGTGAAAAGAAGACGATGATCGTTGAGATGAGTTGTCAAAAGTGTCAATGCAAGAACCGGAATTTGTGGGGGAAGACATGGTGGCTGTCGGTGTGCCGTCGACCGAATGGAAAATTCGAGAGGGGGGGGTGGGTCGGCGGCTGGTTTTGAGAGAGAGGGGAGAGTAGGGTTTAGGCTCTTGATACCATGTAAGATATAATAATTTCCCTTAGGGATTCCTTTCATTATTCACAATATATATAGTTGTACAAAGGTTGATTCCTAATACAGTACGAATCCTAACTTACCTTAAATGGTTGATTCCTAATACAATAAGAATCCTAAGTTACCTTAAATATACATCTATCATAATTACAAAATATACGGTGAATATTCAAAGAATATTCGCTAATACTACAATCATTAACATGTGTGAGTAGGTATGATCAACTGAAGTTAAAAGATGAACCATTACCAGTGAATCTGTTTCCATTTGAAATGGTAACAAATTCTTACTAAAGGCTAGACTTAGACCATGAACTAGGGATAGGATTTTCATTTGGAGAGGAGAGTTTGCAAGGTTGAATTTTGCAAAATCCAAAACATAATCTCCCTTGTTTCTGATTACACCTGCAATCCCTCCATATTTTATTTCTTCATTGTAGACATTGTCAATGTTAAAGTCAAAAAACACTTGCAAGGGAAGGGCACCAATGAATAATAATTGGTGGCTTAAGCGAGGAAGAAAGTATGAAGATGAACCAAGTGTAAATACTCTAAAGCTTGAAAGACCATAATTGAAGGGGTAATCTTTGGATAAGCATCATGAAAGAGATAGTGGTTTCTATTTTTGTCATATTGACCAAAGGATGATAGGTGTTGCGATGGTTAGAGGGATATTATAATGGCTGGCCAATGGTCTAAAGGGTACAAGTAAAATGCATTACATTTCAATCAGGGTACAAATTTAGTCAATATGGATTACTAAGGAATCTATCCAATCTTTCAAGAATAAGATTATTATTATTTTTATTTTAACATTACGTTTATTTTTCCAAGTAAATCAAGAGCCAACAAAGCCTAAGTCTATCATATTCATGTTATTAATACAATTACTAAACGTGGATGCATTAGTAACTTCATTAAAATCTCCACATTTTAACCATGGGCGGTTAACATTATCAGTCATATGCCTCAGGTCATTTCAAAGAATATTCTTATATTTCTAAGAAGTTTTTGCATATATAACAGAAAAAACCAAGGTGGTGAGAAGACACTAAACCAAACTGGAGCATGAATTTCTTGCTTGGATAGAACCATTGGGTCGATGTTGATTTCAACGATGTTCTAAAGCAGTGCTATACCTCAAGAAAAATCCGAACCTAGAACCTGGATTACGGCAGTGAAAGGCAACTATTGTAATAAAGATACATGGTCAGTCATACGAGTTTCTATTAAAGCTAAAATAGATGATTTATTTCCTTCAAGAATAGACTTCAAGTTGCACTAAATAAGGGGTTATTAGCACCCCTACAATTTCATAATAAAATCTTCATAGGTAGGGAGAGGAGGTTGTAAGATACGAGGTTCCTCTCGAAGCAAGAGACATCTCCCGGTTCATTATCTTTTTTTTTGTTAAAGAGACTGTTTGTGTGCCCCCTTAGGTTCGAAATTGATTTTATTACATATTATTGGATCATTTCCGAGGAACAAGACCTCATGTTTAGGGTGAACTTGGAGAAAGGAGGAGGGATTTATTAACAGTCGTTCTTCAACATTTTCTAGAAAAGTTAGAGTGAGGTTGTCCTCTTTCACAGAAAATGGCTGCATCACATATTTTAGGGTGTTGTGTTGGTGTTCCTCCGATTCCGGGACCAACAGTGGTGGGGAAGGGACTTTGGATGTATGCTACGACTATAGAGGAACATTCATCAGTAGAACAACTTGTTGCATTGAATATTTTCTTCTTGAGTAATTGGCGCCAAACTTTGCACCTCTTGAAGTAGTTGATTCAATGATGTATTTACTAAGTTGTTCGGTGGGAGTGAAGGCCAGTTGGAGTTGTTTATAATTTGAGATGCAGTTGGCTGATGGCTTTGTATCAGTAAAAAACTCCCAAAGCTATCAGATCATCGACTTACACTGAGTGGTTCAACACTAAGTTTTGATAAGCTTAGATTATCTATGTTACTGTTCATTGTTCCGGAGGTGTTAGTTGAAGCATGTTTTCACCCTTCCAGTATTCCAATGATGGGCGAATCGTTGACTGAACAAGCTAGTTTTCCTAAAGTGGGTAGTAGTTCAGACATGAAAGATATCCGTCTTGATGGTTTATTAGGTGACTTTCCCTCAGTGGTGTCATCTGGTAAGTGTTCGGTAGTGGGGGAAAGTGTTAAACAAGGTAATATATCCGTGATATACACTTGATATACATAAGTGTATATCACGGGTAATCTCGGACAGACTGGCCCATCACGGGCAGGTTGTATATTTGGTATGTATATTTGTGGTATATTGTAGTGTAAATGTTACCTTAATTAGTCTTGTACACTTACCATAATTGTATAGTTAGAATTATGGTAGAATAAGGTTTTAGGAGTAGAATAGGAATAGGATTCTCCTATTATGGAAATATGTAACTTGTATATATACCTTTCAATTAATGAAAATAATCAAGGGGATTATTTCTTTCATGGTATCAAGAGACTAGGTCTTGCTTCCACCTTTGCTCTCGGTTTTTGTGCCCTTTTCTCGGCCACAACCGTCGCCGAATTCCGTCCCCTTCACCGGAATTCGTGATATTATTTACCTCCATTCTTCCAAAATTTCCCCTCCTCTCCCTTTGTTCTTTCAATATGTCTAAGAACAATTTTCATCATGCCCTCATGGTTTCTAACATTAAGAACAACATCCTTATTGTTCTTGAGATGGAAAACGTCCAATATGCGACGTGGGCAGAATTGTTTAAAATTCATGCTATCTCCCATCAAGTCATCCATCACATAATTCCTCTCACTGCACCTATTCCCGCGGAGGATCCTCAGTTATGGATTACTCTTGATGCTACCGTTCTCCAGTGGATTTATTCCACTATTTCGGTTGACCTCTTACAGACGATCATTGAGCCAGATACCACGGCTATGGCTACCTGGAATAGATTGCGTGACATATTCCAAGATAACCAACATTCACGTGTTGTCACACTAGAGAAGGAATTCTCTCAAGTTCGCATGGAAGAATTTCCAAACGTATCTGCATATTGCAAGAAACTCAAGGAGTTGGAGGACCAACTCCGTAACGTTGGCGCACCTGTGACAAATAATCGTCTGGTTCTACAACTGGTTGCCGGCCTTTCTGAGGCCTATAATAGCGTTGGGACTCTCCTTCGTCAAAGCAACCCACTTCCCGCTTTTTATCAAGCCCGCTCCATGCTTACTTTGGAAGAAGCCGGTTTGGCTAAGAAGGCGGCTACCGCAGCAAGCCTCATCGTCCTAATGACGTCCTCCACAAATTCTTCAGGTTTTGTTGATAATTTGGGCCAAAATCGTAATCATGGTGGCGGCAAAAATAATCGTAAGAATAATAACAAAAACGGCAGGGACAAACGCAGCGGTTCCGGTGGTGGTTCCGGTGGTCAGCAGTCCGGCAGCGAGCCCCGTCCAGTCAACAGTGGACCTCCTCCCTACTGGTCCCAACAGTAGGGCCCATGGCAGTGGGGCTGGGGCAATGGGTCGTGGGCCAGCAACCCCTATTTTCTAGGCCCTTCCAACGGACAGTGGGCTGGATAGCCTCAATTCAGGCCCAACAATCAGCTTCTCAGTTCGGCACTGGGTCGGGGCAGCAGGGTGGACTGCTTGGGCCTCGGCCCACACAGGAATTCTCGGCAGTGGGCCCCACATCTACTCACACCGACATTGAGGCCGCAATCCACACACTTGGGTTGACGCAATCGGATCCAAATTGGTACATGGACACCGGCGCGACGACACACATGACTTCCGATCAAGGTACTCTCTCGTCTTATTTCAATTTGAGCAACCCTCGTGGTATAATTGTTGGTAATGGCAATTATGTTCCAATTCGTGGTTATGGTCATAAAACATTGTCTCCTCCTCATCCCCCTCTTATCTTAAAAAATACACTACACGCCCCCAAATTGATTAAAAACTTAGTCTCTGTCCGTAAATTCACTACTGACAATTCCATTTCTATTGAATTTGATCCATTTGGTTTCTCTATGAAGGATTTCAAGACAAGGAGTCCTCTCATGAGATGTGATAGTAGGGGAGATCTTTATAAAGTAAATGGCATTGAACCAAAACTGGCATTGAAATCACGACTTCGAAGTTGGTCCTGCCATTAAGAAGTACACCGAAGTCATTATAAAGTAAATGGCATTAAAGTAACGTCATTGAAATCATGACTGTTGTAAAGATGACTTCGGTACGAAATCATGACCTGTTGCACTTCAACAAGTATAAACACTCAAGTCCTGCCATTAAGAAACCGCATGCACTCACAAAGTGAAAAAATCATAATATTGAGCAAGCACTATCAAGCATAATTGAGAGAGTTCTGATTTCAGAAGTGCTACCTAGTACAACGAAAAAGATTGAAGAATTTGTTTAATAGAGTTCATGTTTTACAGTTCTTGAGTCTAGAATTGTGTATTAGGATTGTTATCGAGTTGAACATTTATCTACTTTCAAAGAAGCAATACTTATAGGAATAAGAGTTAGTTAAATTCAACTTCAAATTGAGATAACTTGAAGTGGGTTTACTAGTATAGGGAGATTAGTGAGATAGGAATTAGAATTTAGTTCCTAGGTTACATAGTTTGTAACTTGAATTTGCAAAGGCTGACGTTGTTGTGGAGTTTGCAAAAAATTATGTAGAGGTGTAGGTCATAGTTTTTTCACCCTTTGTGAGCCAGATGGTTTTCAAGTAAAAATATTGTGTCGCTGCTTTTTTGTTCTTTATTATTCTGCAAATGATAGCGCATAACAGGTAGAGTAACGTGGTCTATCCATCAGGCAAAAATTAGGAATAGCTTAAGATAGATATTTGATCATGTAGAATAGCAACAAGTATTTTACGTGGAAAACTCCTTGTTTAATGGAGTCAAAAACCACGACCTATATTCCATAGTGCTTTTCTCAAACTTCACTAAGCAAGAGTCGTAAAAATGTTTACAATCATTCTTGTAATACCTAAAGGACATGTTTCTTTAACAGTCCGCCTCTACCCACTTATACAATAGATATCTCAAGACTCTACCTAGTCAAGAGATCCCTTACAACTTAATAACCAACGAAATACTTATTACACAGTACTTGAAAGGTAAATAGATGGAACCACAATAGAACATAACTAAGACAATTAAAGAACTTAATGATAAATTTTGATACGCTTCAGTTTTTCGTCGACTTATAGTTGGCTCTTCGTAAGACTACGTGTTGGCTGCATTCACTTTTCCTCTCGTTGGAATGTTGTGATTGTGATTGTGGTTAAGCTCTAAAGCTTGTTCATATTGTGTTAGAAGTAGTTGTTGCCCTTGAATATTGAATTCATCTAAGTTTTGATTTCATAATTGTACTCGAAAATCAAACCTTGTTTAGATTGGATCTTTCTTTATTTCCTTGTATGCGTTTCGGCTATATTCTCCTACTTCAATGCTAATTCCATGTTGATCAACATATATGGTACTTATGAAAATATTACCATAACTTGAAATCTAACCTTCCATCAAATAGGAATCAATCAATATTTTATTTCCTCCTAGTTGACATGAAATAGCTTTTTAGTCTCCAATGTTGCATGATAGTAAGGATCAATTCCTTTTAGCAGTTCATTTGTTGATATGGCTACTTCACTAAATCCTTTGGAGATCTGTTTGGATGCATGATTCTTCAAATGTCTTCCTTATATCTCCCTTGATTGATATTGGGTACATTGTTTGTCAAATCATTAAAACTTCAATATAAGCACATCATTTATCATTGAGCCAATAACTACTCAACAATTTCCCCCTTTTTGATGATGACTGTCACGACCTAACCCGGAGGGTCATGACGGGCGTCCGGACCTTACTTGCCAAGTACCACTAATCATATGTATAGCATATAACCGTAATTTCTCATGGTCCACGAGGGCCGCCACAGGATACCCTGCTGACATATGGAAATAGCAAACTAGAAAAAGAGCTACCTAAAATCCTACAACCAGAAGGACCCAACTTATATGCATATACATACCAAGGCCGACAAGGTCATACACGACCACTATACACAGGACATTTGTCTACAAGCCTCTAAAGAGTATGTGACATCATAATGTCGGGACAGGTATGCATATCCAAAATATCGTACCACAACTAGACTGCAACTCTGGAACAAATAGAGTGCTCCAATATCAGCTGAACCAGCAACCTACTAATGCGGACCGTCATTCTGTCTACCTGAGCCAGCGGCATGAAACACAGAATGTACCGAGTATGTCAGGCATAAAATAGCACAATAGAAACCTGAAAGTAACATGAAACAAGAAACAACTAACCGGTAGAGAATACCTCTAAGGGCCATAACATACATAAGTATTATGTCTGTGTAGAATGCCTCTGAGGGCCATAATATACATAAGTATCATGTCTATGTAGAATTCCTCTGAGGGCCATAATATGCCTAAATGCCATGTGTAATGCAAATGCGGTCATACATATACATATGCGTATGCAACGCCATCAAGCCTCTGTGGGCATCCCATCATATTATATCGGCCTTTGTGGGCATAATCATCATCGTGTATATATGTATCAGCTGCAGGTGGTGTGCGTATATAACGTCTTCTCTTTTCCCATACCCCATACATATATAATGCATACATATAGTAGAGTATATAACTCTTTTGAGGTCAAGGTATGTACATGAATATAATGCATGAATGATATGATAATAAGACATTATAAGTATGTCGGAGTGATGTAACATCGCTTCACCTCCGATTAATATTATGAATACTAACATCTTTCGCATATACCTCAGTAAGGATTTTGGAACGTATTTAGACATGTTTTGACAATAGGAATGAATAAAATGAGCATTCTTAACTACTAACAGTAGAATCATTTATAAGATAATTTTACGTTCACGTTTCGTATTTAGAACATGCCAAAAGAAGGAAAGGATTCCCCTTAACATACCTTGATTCAATCCTTCGAATGAATCATGAAAATTCACTCCATCTGATAGACACCTAACCTCGAGTTCTTCCTCACTAATTGTTGTCTCGCTGGTTCCATACGACCCCAAAGGTGATGCTCCCTTTTTGAGCTTAATATCCAATTACCATGACTGAACTATGCGGCTTCAAGGAGATTAGAAGTTTGGACTACTTTTCGAGGATTACATACTGATGATATACGCTAATTACACATGAAATATTTATATGTACGGTAAAGAGATTGGTAGTGTGTAAGAGTTATCCTAGGAATACTTTAGTAGAAACAAATACTTGGTCCACTACTAGAAATGTGGTTGATTATAGTCCACACGTGTTATACTATAGCTTTGCTAAAAACATGGAAAATTAATTTAACATACAAACAAAATAGAGGGCCCACCTGATGTATTTATGGTGGCACTCATATGTAGTAGTATATATATATATATATATATATATATATATATATATATATATATATATGTATCCCATACTTCCTTTTTTGGATTTAAAAGAAAATACATGTCCACTAAAAGGTAATATAATACAATGTAGTTTTTCCTACAAACGTGATTAGTAAGAAAGGAAAAGATAGTGTCCAAATTTGACATGTTCTTACTTTACACCTGTCATATATGCATTAAATGTACTATGACTCATCAACAACCTAATGTCCTTTGTAAACTAACTAATGTCACATGTCTACTTATAAATCCCAATACGTGTCCACTACCAGATCCATATATTGCATTAGTCACATATTGCCTAACTTTATCATGGTCCCACGTAGTTATTAAAATTCTAGGACTTATCTCACTACTTTCAATCATGGTCGTCATACTTTTAAGTCCTAAATTATTTTGGGCTTCGCCCATTTTTACACTGAGCTCTTGATCCTATGACAAAAATTCTCCAAGGCTCGGGTATATTTGCATACGTTTAGCTGCTCAAACCATCGTCCAAAAGTATGGGATGTTACATCATTTCCCCCTTAAAAACATTCATCCTCGAATATTGGGGTGACATATCTAATCCCCGTCACATAACCAGAAAATACAACTACTTCTTCACGGGGCCATATAATATAGCATACATCATTATATTAGACCTCACATGGTCCTTAAGCATTAATAAATAGAATTCACCTTATGCTTCTCTCGGGACCTCGACGTTGATTTGTAATAGGTATGGATATTTGTGTTTCGTCTCCTCTTCCGCCTCCCACATCATCTCTGCTACATTTGTATTCTGCCATAGTACATTCACATAGGCTACTTCTTTAGTCCTCAACTTGCGGACTTGACGATCCAGGATAGCAATAGAAACCTCTTCATATGATAAGTCATCGTCAATTGGCACAATCCAGGAAGGATCCCCAATACACGCTCTTAACATAGAAATATGGAAACTTGGATGAACAAACTCTAATTCCAAAGGCAAGTCCAATTCGTAAGCTACTTGGCCGATTCGTCGAATTATACGATATGGCCTAATATATATTGGGCTGAGCTTTCCCCTTTTTCCCCAAACCTCAATACACCCTTTATAGGAGAAATTTTCAAGAAGACCCAATCATCCACTAGGAACTCTGAGTCCCGCCGTCGCACATCTGAATACGACTTCTGATGACTTTGAGCAGTTAACAGCCACTCTTAGATAAGATTTACCTTCTCTATGACTTGGTGCACTAGGTCAGGCCCATATAGTTTTGATTCACCTACCTCGAACCATCCGATAGGAGATCTACACCTTCGTCCATACAAAGCCTCGTATGGAGCCATTTTAATGCTAGCATGATAACTGTTATTGTACGCAAACTCAATAAGGGGTAAATCCAATACACAAGCTCATAGCATATCCTTGAGCATTTTAATCGTACGATCGGCCTGTCCGTCTGTCTGAAGGTGGAAAGTTGTGCTAAGATTAACTTGAGTGCCCAAACCTTTTTGAAATGGTTTCTATAAATTAGTTGTGAACTGCGCACCTCGGTTAGATATAATAGTATTAGCATACCATGAAGGCGAACAATCTCCTTAGCGTATAACTTTACATAGTCATCGGCTGTATGGGTAGTTTTGACCACCAGGAATTGAGCAGATTTGGTCAGTCTATCAACAATCACCCAAATAGAATCAAACTTAAGATAAAAGCGAGGTAAACCAGTAATGAAATCCATATTAATCTTTTCCCATTTCCATATCGTGACCTCCATGTTATGAGTCACATCATCGGGCTTTTGGTGCTTTACTTTTACTTACTTACAATTAAGGCATTGGGCTACAAACTACGCAATGTTCCTCTTCATGTTGTTCCACTAATACATACCTTTGAGATCATGATACATCTTAGTAGATCCGGGGTGAATGGAATATCGTGAGCAATGGACCTCTGTCATAATCTTGTCTCGTAATCCTGCTACATTGGGAATACACAAATGGACCTTTCACCTGGGGTCCCTCTCCCATTATACTTGAAGGTTGCGGTTCTCTTTTGTTAAATATTCTTTCCGATCTTCTCTAAAAATGAGATCTTCATCATGACGTTCTTTTTCTTCCAGTATAAGGGATAACCCTGATGTATTATGAGTCATAGGCTATCACTATCTGAATCCTCCAATCGCACTCCCACTTACCTAACGGATGCGTTCCATCAGTGTTAACTTCTCTCTTTCGTCCTCACATTAGTCAAGCCGTTTGCGGATGAATGATTCTATTGTCAACTTAGCTTTGTTTACTAACTAGTGTGGTGAAAACTCTTATATTTGTAGTATCTCAATTGCGAATACTTTATGGACAATGTCATCGAATCTGAAGTGCACGTATCATCGCAGTTAACTCTTATTCATGATCTGAAAGGAATTCTTTTTTTTTTCGTAATTTCTCACTACTCTTAATTATAAACAACTTCATTTCTTTACTTCTTTTGACACTTGTTCACTCACTTTCTTACTTTTCGTACTCTTCTTAATTCCAAAATATTCTGGTATACGTACATAATCTCAAACATTGCTCCTGATTCAAATCTTTGGCGTTACTTCCCTTAAAGGATGGAGTCGTTAACTTATTCCCTTATTCAATACATAGAAGATTCTGAAGACTTTTGCATTACATGACGTTGGCCTACCATATCTGAACCTGGTCATTATACTTATATTCGAGTTCCTTCACTTGCCTCATGGCTAAGACTTTCTATCAATAGCGCTTTGGAAAAAGATTTATTTGATCTCGTTAAGATGTAAACCCATTACGTTATCTATCTCGTAGAACTTTTGGTTAGTTCAAAAAAATGCTCATACACATATGTATTTGCATGTCATTTTATCTTCATTATAATGTCATTATCTCTTGACATATATCTTTAATGTTTACCTTGTATCCATAGGCGTCATTGGCCCCTTTTCATCTGTTTAGGTGCTAATCTCGAACTTTACTCACAGTTACTTCCGTTTACATACTTTATAAGAGGTATGACTGCATATGTTGTAGAACTGATGCTTCATATGGTTAGATCCAATTCACGGTGTTACGTGATCCAATGACTTGTCAAGCTTTCTTGTCTTATCATTATTAGATCTCCCACCGACCGAGTGCTCATTCGTCTTACCTTTACATTTCCAATTCAAGTTTCCTTAGGGAGGTCTCTTATCTCAAAGTATTTCTCATACTTTCTTCCTGAACATCAGAGGTTCGTCACCTTTGACCGAAGAGTTCGTATTGTCCCTCATCTACCATTGGTCCTTACGCTGTTCTAAAGTAATCATACGTTTGTGAAACCTGCATAACTATAATCTCATTCACCTTTATCCTTCTTGTCGTAATTTTTCCTTCTATTTGTCATTAAACAAAAACATGTCTGCCTTGACACTTGATCATATCATTCCATTCATACTTATTAACTGTTTTCATATTTCCTACAACCATTCTTCGATTGTCCATAGTTCTCGTCCTCAATTGCCCCTAACAAGCTATTGTTATCCAGAGGTTATTTAGAATTGTAACATATTGCACAATGAAGCCGAAGACCTTACCAATCCAATACCTATAGCATGTCTTAGCTTACTAACATTGATACATGTAATTCTCAATAATATGCAGTCTGGCCCTTTACACATGGATGAGAGGCTTATGTCCCCTTCCACTATCATGGATAACACGATCCTTATATATGGCTTAGGCTCACTATTCTGGGTACATCACTTTACGTGAGCTTCTTAAATTTCCTGATGGTCACTCTTCAGACGATTTGATTGTGGAAATCCATTCTCGTTAATGATATCCTGGGAAAATTCCCAATCTATTCTAGGTAAAACATTATAATTTAGGTCGCACGTACATAACATATTCCCTCATTCTAGTCAGCAAAAATCAATGTAAAACGTGTAGATTTTCATAACTTATTAAACATTCCAATGATGTCTTCTGCTTTTTTACCTGTACAACTCATAATCATCTTATCCGTACCTTTGCGCATCAACATAGGACATTTCAGAACGTTATGGCCATGGCTGCCACACTAAACCAACGCCCTGTATCTTTGCGGCACAATCCGTCATGCAGTCGACCGCACGGTCCTGGCGGTCTCACTCGACCTTTACAACTTTGACCCTGAGATATTGGCATCTTTGAACCCTTTAAATATCGGCTAACCCTGACTAATACACTCCCTGGGTTATGAGCTTCTTGACCCCTCAAGGGCTTATCTCTATCAGATGCTCTAGGATGAAGTCGTGCCTGGGAGACAACCAATTAATTCAATACCTGCACCGCTCTCCTTACATCCTTATCAGACGGAGCCGGTGGTAGGACTGATGGTACGGGAGCTTCCCTCAATTCCTCTAGCATTAGTAGATTCGTCGATACTTGGGAAAGCAACTTACTCATATCCTCTGATGGATCTGTCTTAATAGTGAGCATACTACTCACATTTACACTCATTCCAACCTCAATTTCCCTACTAATCGTAGCCCCGTTGGAAGAAGGAATTGATGTAATCATAAACACGATAAGGTTTACAAAAAGAATTCTTACAACTCAGCTCTATAGCACGATTCTAGATCAAGAAGAAAGGTAACTATCATCCTAAATGCCTTGTAGCCTCATGTCTATAAGTGTGGTGCACAACACACCCATAAATAAATACACGACTTATAGACTCCCTAGGACATACATGTTCTGATACCAAGTTTGTTATCACCCAAACCGGAGGGTCATGACGGGCGCCCGGACCTTACTTGTCGAGTACCACTAATCATATGTATAGCATATAACTGTAATTTCTCATGGCCCACGAGGGCCGCCACGGGATACCCTGCTGACATATGGAGATAGCAAACTAGAAAAAGATCTATGTAAAATCCTGCAACCAGAAGGACTCAACCTATATGCATATACATACTAAGGACGACAAGGCCATACATGACCACTATACACATGACATCTTTCTACAAGCCTCTAAAGAGTACGTGACATAATAAGGTCGGGACAGGGCCCCGCCATACCCCTGTGCATATCCAAAATATCGTACCACAACTAGAATGCAACTCTAGAACAAATAGAGTGCTCCAATATCAACAGAACCAGCAACCTACTAGTGCGGACCGTCATCCTATCTACCGGATCCTGCGGCCTGAAACGTAGCGTCCTCCGACAAAAGGGACGTCAGTACGACTGATGTACCGAGTATGTGATGCATGAAAAATAGCACAATAGAAACCTGAAAGTAACACGAAATAGAAAATAACCAACCAGTAGAGAATGCCTCTGAGGGCCATAATATACATAAGTATTATGTTTGTGTAGAATGCCTCTGAGGGCCATAATATGCATAAGTATCATGTTTGTGTAGAATGCCTCTGAGGGCCATAATATGCCTAAATGCCATGCGCAATGCAAATGCGGTCATACATATACATATGTGTTTACAACGCCATCAAGCCTCTGTGGGCATCCCATCATATCATATCGGCCTCTGTGGGCATAATCATCATCGTGTATATCTATACCAGCTGCAGGTGGTGTGCGTATATAACGCCT
Organism: Anisodus tanguticus; assembly: GCA_034509755.1. Classification (NCBI taxonomy): domain Eukaryota; kingdom Viridiplantae; phylum Streptophyta; class Magnoliopsida; order Solanales; family Solanaceae; genus Anisodus; species Anisodus tanguticus. The sequence continues at coordinate 39,471,550 of CM067554.1, forward strand.
TCCCTTTTCCCATACCCCATACATATATAATGCATACATATAGTAGAGTATATAACTCTTTTGAGGTCAAGGTATCTACATGAATATAATGTATGAATGATATGATAATAAGACATTATATGTTTGTCGGAGTGATGTAACATCGCTTCACCTCTGATTAACATTATGAATACTAACATATTTTGCATATACCTCAGTAAGGATTTAGGAACGTATTTAAACATGCTTTGACAATAGGAATGAATAACATGAACATTCTTAACTACTATGAGTAAAATAATTTATGGGACAATTTTACGTTCACGTTTAGTATTTAGAACATGCCAAAAGAAGAAAGGATTTTCCTTAACATACCTTGATTCAATCCTTTGAATGAATCATGAAAATTCATTCCCTCTGATAGACACCTAACCTCGAGTTCTTCCCCACTAATAGTTGTCTCGCTGGTTCCATATGACCCCAAAGGTGATGCTCCATTTTTTAGCTTAATATCCAATTACAGTGGCTGAACTATGTTGCTTCAGGGAGATTAGATGTTTGGACTACTTTGAGGATTACGTACTGATGATATGCGCTAATTACACATGAATATTTATATGTACGGAAAAGAGATTGGCAGTGTGTAGGAGTTATCCTAGGAATACTTTAGTAGAAACAAATGCTTCGTCCACTACTAGAAATGTGGCTGATTATAGTCCACACGTGTTATACTATAGCTTTGCTAAAAACATGGAAAATTAATTTAACATACAAACAAAGTGGAGGGCCCACCTAGATGTATTTATGGTGGTAGCTCATATATAGTAGTATATATATATGTATCCCATACTTCCTTTTTTGGATTTAAAAGAAAATACATGTCCACTAAAAGGTAATATAATACAGTGTAGTTTTTCCTACAAACATGATTAGTAAGAAAGGAAAAGATAGTGTCCAAATTTGGCATATTCTTACTTTACACCTGTCATATATGCATTAAATGTACAATGACTCATCAACAACCTAATGTCCTCTGTAAACTAACTAATATCACATGTCTGCTTATAAATCCCAATACGTGTCCACTACCAGATCCATATTGCATTAGTCACATGTTGCCTAACTTTATCATGGTCCCACGTAGATATTAAAACTTTAGAACTTATCTCACTATTTCCAATCATGGTCGTCATACTTTTAAGTCCTAAATTATTTTGGGGTTTCGCCCATTTATAAATTGAGCTCTTGATCCTATGAAAAAAATTCTCCAAGGCTCGGGTATATTTGCATACGTCTAGCTGCTCAAACCACCGTTCGAAAGTACGGGGTGTTACAATGACACACTATAGCAGCTTCATATATCATCAATTACCCTTTGATCAACTTCCTTCAGTCTTAACTCTGGATCAATTCTTCCTCATTGGCTTGTGTTTTTATATTGACAATATTTCCCCTTAGAACCAACTCTGTTTTATTCTAACACTACAACTTTATATTGATGCAACTAAGGCTCACTACATGAGGTTTGTAAGCTCGATGTAGTTCACCTTTGAGCACATCGAGATTTGTAAGCTCACTGAGTCGGATGCTATAACTTTACCTTTCATTCATTACAGCCTTCTTGATTGTTGGGTTGCATGACTAAGTAAGTATGATGGCCTACTTAATCTGCTAGAGACTAACCTTTCACTCTTTGCAACCCATAGGTAGCTAGGTTTTATGGAACCTATAAAATAGTGTGTCCTAAGATATGTGTGAGGAACAAGTTCATTCATGCTCAGAACATTTATTTCTCCAACCTTATATCTCATTATCTTGTGCCTTCTAATAGTACTAAGTTTTTTATACATATGAACTAATTCATTTACATTTAGTGTATTCTAGTAGGACTGTTCTTTTATAAATAAGAACCAGTTCCTTTACATTGATTTCTAAATGGCAATTGGACATGTTTGCATCTTGCAATCAATTATTATCATCTTAGACCACCTTCAATTTTCATGTGGTATCATGTAATGAGTGTGTCTGATATATTTGATGTTGGCACGTGATCTATGTGAATTTATAAAATGAATTCTCCCCCTTTTGAAATCATCAAAAAGTAAGTATAACAACAAGATCCAGTGTATTCGATAATATCAAACTCATGGCCACTCGGACTGTATTATCATGAACATGTATAAGAACTCTAACAACATAATCTAGTTAAGACCTTAGAATAAATATTTACATGCACCACTTTAAGTAATAAGACCCAAACCAAATGATTGCTACATATCAATCTCTACTGTCAGGAAAGTTATACAATTCAGTCGGTATTTGATAGGATTTAGGATTGGTATAGTCTGTGAGGAGATAGAGAGTAGGTTCTCTATTTAAGCTCAATTTTGTTAGTAAGTCCCAATGTAAGGTGAGTACATATATCCTCTTTTAATACTCTTATTTTTTAATGTAGTTCCCTCTATTAATCATCTTCATCTTTTTCTTTCTTTATACCTACTGATTTTATTTGGAGCCAGCCTTTTTTTTTATTTTTTTCATTCCAGATTGACAACTTCCCTCTTATTAATCCATTTACCTATTATATACTAATTCTTTCAATGTACATCCATGTTCAATATTTTCCTCTTCTTTTTTTCAAACTCTCACTATATCATTCTCCCTAGGTCACTGCTTATGCTCTATAGTAACAAATATTTCTATTTTTTTAGCATGTGTGACTTCGGGAGATTTCTATTGTTGATCCTTTAAGGTAAGTTGAGGTGTCTACTGACCAATAGATATGAACTTGCAAACCAGCGAGGGGCTTTGTGACTTTGGTATTGTTATAGGGAAACTCAAGTTGGTTTCTTACAGGAAATGTCTTTTGTCTGACTAGGATGTATTGACAGCGTAGACATATTTATGAAACATTTAATTGGTAAGGAGGTGCATACCTAATAATCATACGAATCGGGTTCTTTGACTTGTTTCCTCATTGTATGTGTTATTTGTGACTCAATTATTCATGTCATGAGTGCATACTATTTAAGGTATAAGGCTGAATAAAACATTGTTGCACTTAGAATCTGTCTCAATCACTCTCTTTTCATAGCCAATTTGAGGATAAGTCAGTTATGGATAGTTCATCTTCCAGTTTTTCTCCTTTAGCTGCTCATCTATCAATTGCAGGTTTGATTTGTCCTCTACCTATTCAAAACCCATTTCTTCTGAGTTGCACTGTTCCTTAATAATTTGTTCTTTTGCCGAGGGAATAGTTTCCTTGTTGATGTTCTTGATAGGTTGTCCTGGCTTCTATATCTCTCGCTCTTCTTCAGAGAACCAGTTCCTCCATGTGGTTTCTCTGGAGTTCTTCGATTACCATAAGTCTGTGTGGGTCTGCTTCTTGGCTATCTACAGTAGATTCCTCCTTCTTTCCACACATATTGAGATGACTTTATCATTGCCTTTTCTCAGTTCATCCTCCTACTCTATATCTTTTTTATTCTTTCTTGCCCTAACTTTAAATCTTCATAGCGCTTCTTCTGATAAGTTCTTATATGAAGGTCTTTGAGACCCTCTCCAGAAATATTGCATCCTCCTCCTTTTGAGAATCGGGTTCCTAGTAATATTACTTGGGAAAGGTAGATCCTTGATTACTTCTTCTTGGCCATATGCTGTGTTGATTCTTCTTCTTCTTCCATGAACCTGTTCAACCAGTTAATAGGTTGTTCGCGAAGGACCAGTTTTTTTTTTATTTCTTCTCTTTAATTTCTACCTATATTCTCTAGTGCTACTATAGACATATGGAGGTTTTGATTCATTAGCACTCTGATATGTCTTCGGCAAGAGGTCTTCAAGTTATCCTTATATACACTAGAGAGTGGAATCTTAGGAAATTAATATATCTCATATTCTCTTTTATAGGCTGCTGGTAGGAAGAGTTTTCTTTTAATGCTTTGTCACGTGTTGAGACATTTTCACATGCTCTAATTTCCTCCTACCTTAGTCTTTTATATGTGATTAGGGATAATTTTCAGGAACCCACTCAGACATGGGTTAATTTAGGTGAAATTCTATCTTAGTTTCTGGTATGATGATCCATAATTTATTTTCCTCATCCAGCCAACATGCTGATGATATTTCTAAATTGCTTTGATTTTTTATTCTACATGTGTTCTTGGTGTGTTCAAATCCTTAGTAGTAGAAACATTGGTTCTCTAAAGAGATATTTCTTTGGGTTGCCTCTTTTTCTTTGTATCTCGACCCTGACCTACTATAATCATGATTTTCTCTTTTGGCTATTGTGGTTTTTGAGGAGCTTGTCCATTCACAAGTTCTTCTCAGCTTCTCTTCTGATGGCCTATTCTTATTATGATGAGTGTCTTTGATGTCTTTCACTTTATGGCTCTTCTTAGATGGAGGAGTTTCTGAGCTCGCCTTTTCACCTTTTAATGCACTGGCTAGTCTTCTGAAACTTCTAACTTTATTATTCAGATATGCTTCTTTCTTCTTCATCCCATGAGTTATTTGAGGTAATATGTTCCTTCATCAGATTTTCCTTTTAATGCAGACACGTTCCATAATATTTAGGAGTTCATGTGTCACATGTTCCAGATTATTCTTTAAATATGTGTGTACACTGTCTCTAACTTCTGAGAACTCTTCCCGAAGATATCTACCTTTGTATCTGACTCGTGAAAGACATCTTTGGCTGGGGTGTTTTCTAAGTCAGATTCTTCCTTCATATATGGCTATGTAATTTCTCAACCTTGATATCTGAGTAGGTTGTTAATGCACGATCTTCTGCATCTTCTATTGAGGGTTGGATATGGCCGTCTTGCTAGTTTTTAATGTTTCTTGGTCGTTTATTGTGGTCTGATCCTCTTCTTCCTTATTATGTACTATTGGATCTTCCTCAATGTTTGAATTAGCCATTAGTTCGAGATCTTCTATGTTTTCTGCTGATGATTGATCTCGGTTTTGATGGACCTATGATTTTTTCTCCCTTTTTACTTTTCCACCATCCACAATATCTGTAGTTTTACTATGACGATCTTGTGATTTATCTTCTTGTACTGCTGGAGGTGTAGCCATCTTTCAATGTGCTATTCCTTGTAGAAAGATCTAATTCTGATACCACTTGTTACCATCGGGCTACTCCTATGTACTCTAAGAATCATGTTCTTAGAGAAACTATTCAAGAAGGTAATGCAGCGGAAATATAAATCAACACAAGTATTTGCACATAGAAAACTCCTTGCTCAAGGGTATCAAAAATCATGACCTATCTTCTATAGGACTTTTCTCAAACTTCACTAAACAAGATCCCTACAAAGGTTTAAAATATTCCTTGTAATACCTTAAGGACATGTTTCTTTAATATTCCACCTCTACCCACTTATACAACATCTCAAGACTCTACCCAGTCAAGAGATCCCTTACAACTCAATAACCAAGGAAACACCTATTAAACAATACTTACAAAGGTAAATAGATGGAACCACAACGGAACCTAACTATGACAACTAAATAACTTAATGATAAATCTAGATATGCTTCGGTTCTTAGTCGACTTGTAGTTGGCTCTTCATAAGACTAAGTGTTGATTGTGCTCACTTTGCCTCTTGTTAGAATGTTGTGATTGCGGTTGTACTTAAGCTTCAAATCTTGTTCGTGTTGTGTTTATATAGAAGTAGTTGCCGCTACAATAGCTATTGACTAATAAGAATGTTAACATACCTAAAAAAATCCAATGAGTTCTCTTAGGCAATAATTAATTGTTAATTTAATTGTAATAACTAATGTGCCCATTGAATTTATTTGGCTAAAAACGATTGTTAATTTAAGAGTAGTGACTCTTAACTTTTTTTATACTGAATATGATAGCATGGACATGACTTTTACACTTTTAACATAGGCACAGGTGCACTTGTCACTCGGCACGGCCAACATCACGGGACCGTCCATGACGTTAGGCGCTAGGAGGCTTGTCAGGGCGACATGGGGCGCGTCCGAGGGGTCATGAGGTATGGCTGGAAAGCCGCCCATGACAGAATATATGTGGACTTATTCACCTGCTCAGTTGGTTGTTTGGGTATTTTATAGTCCTAATAGATGCATCGTGAAGATGGTATCATGTGTGCCTACTATCATCTTGCAACCTAAGATTTGCAAAATTATTGGCAAAAAAAAATATGATTAAGAGTATAATTTTCACATTATCCTATTAAGGTTATTTGGCTTGAAGGTGCTGAAGAATTCACATCTTAAGCTTTTGATAATTATTGTTTGTTAGTTGGGAAAACATTTTGATACTATAACTCATGTTCATGCTCAATGGCCTTGCAGAGTCATTTATTAAGCACATGCGTGATTGATAGACAATAACATATGAAAAAATTGTTGCCCACTACTGTTTAGGGTCATGTTATCTTACATGCAACATAGCTTGTTCATTTCATACTATCACGTCTCAAACTACCCCTAGCCGTGATGAGCACCCTACAACCTCATTACCCATGAGGAGAATCAATCAACATGAAAGAATAACAAGCATCACCCATAAATAAAACGAAGTCTCAAAATATCCAAATCATAGATAATGAAAACAACAAAAATAGTTAGAAAAAGTGTAAAAGAGAGATGTAAGTCATGTCAAGAAAATGAGATGATGATATGCAAGTCGGCCTAATACTAACCTCAGAACTGCGGAGGGTAACTCTAGCCCAACCGTCTTACCATTCCGGTTGCGAAGGGTGACTCTGGCCCGAAGTCTTATGCGGAGTCTCAACGGGATGCGGATGGTGACTATATCCCAATCGTCTTATACACCCTAGGACGTAATGTGAAATCAAGTAAAATACATCAATCATAAGACTAAATAGTCATAAACAATCGTACAATATGAGTAATTTACAAATCACGGTGTATCCCGAGATATCACCCCCAAATTAGGAATTACGATATAAACAAATTTATCAAGCACACGCTCGCTCCACACATGTGTCAGACAGTCGAAAATAGATATGCAAGCAAAGGCCAAAGAAGAGTGGTACTCAGAAATTAAGATATTCTCTTACCTGAGTTCGCAGTACAAGAAAGCTCGCACTATCCAAGACTATGCCCTCAGGCCTCCAAAGCAACTCCATCTATAGAAAAACATAAATAACGAATCCAAATTAGTCTAAAAACTAACCCCGTAAATTTTAGGACATCTCAGGGTCAAAGTCAACTCTTGGTCATCTCAAACTCATCCCTCGATCAACGGTCCAAAATCCAAAATTGATTGTATAAACACGTTACCCATAAGTCGTAGAGTTCAAATTCACGATCAAATTTCACTCTTAAGGTCAATTCATATGTCAAAATTCATTTTTCCTAAATTTCAAACTTAGCGCTAATTCTCAACCTTTCTCAAATACCATGTATGAAACTAGACCTGTCCAAAGCTCGGGTTGGGCCGGGTTGAGTGGCTTTTTTTTCTACTTGCCCGACCCTAATCCTATTTTTAAAAAAATTTCCGACCCTGGCTCTGACCCTTCGGGGACCTGCGGGTTACGGGTCGGCCCTGACCCATCGGAAGGGGGACGGTATTTGGCAGGCCGGGTAGGGTCGAGGAATTTTTTAAAAAAAAAAATTGAATTTCCAACACTGAAATTGACATTCACACCTACACTATCATGAAATTTCGACGTTGAAATCTATTGTGTATTGTAAGATGTTTACTAAAGAAAAAGGAAAATTAGAAAATGATTTGGGGGAAAACACAAATTGATTGGGAAAACGGACGTTTTTTAAAAAAAAATGGATGTGCCAAACTGCCTAGTCGGTTTGGCCGGCCCCGTCTTGAAAAAATACGCAAAATCAAAAAAAAGAATCGGGTAAAACGGACATCCCAGCGCATAGTTATGATCATTTAAAGTTTCACCAATTTACAACTACTTTCTCTCCCTACATTATGCTTCCGTGATATTAACATAACGACTAATAATATAAACATATAATTAATAATCAGCTACCGTTTTTATCTTATTTTATGTCGATCTCAATGTAGATTAGAGCAATACATATATTATAAAAACATGCACTATATCACTTAAATATTAATGGCAAAAATATATATAAGTACAAAATAAATATTAATGAAGGAAAAATAATATAAATTATATTAAAAAATACGCGGGTCGGGGTCGGGTCGGTGGTCGGACCGGGTAAAATATTCTGACCCTGGCCCGACCTTACATAAGATCGGGTCCCCATTTTTTCGGGTCGGGTGGCTCGCGGATCAGCTATAAGCCGACCCTAGCCCTGGTTTTTTCGGGCTGGGCCGGGCGGATCCCCGACCCGTTGGACAGGTCTATATGAAACCATATCTCTAATGCCACCACCCAACTCAATTTATGAATAGCATGACCAATAGATTAATAATCACAACTCAAAAATACTAAACATCTAAGAGAATTGATGCATCTCCAAGGAGTGGCAGTGAGAAATAAAAAAGAAGAAGCAGCTATGCATGTCCTCTACTAAGCAAATGAGTTTTCTTGAATTAACCTACCATGTTCCCTCTAAGTATATAATCAATTTATAATAATTTACGTCAATCATTACCTAATATACACACTCCAATAATTACCTAATGATTAGTAGTTTTAATGCTACTACCCTATTTTCCAATTAAGAAAGCTACAGGTACGAAAGATGATACACATTACCTGAACAATAGAAATTGAAATCCAAATCCCAATCACTTTACCGCCGCCGTTAAAATGCTCGGGGATCCCATTTTTTGTAGTTGTTCCTTCTTCTTTCTTTAGCCAAATAATAACAATTTCCTTGTTACCAATATTGACCTAACTCTTCTTTAGTTGCTAGTAAGGAGATAATGGGTTTGACCCATTTTCTACACCTAAATTGCCATGAAGGTCCAATTAATTATATTACATCTTATGTGATGAGAGCTTAGCCCACAACTTCATCCTTTAATTACCTGCTTCAAAATGTAACCCGATAAAAGTAGTAAGTTATAATGAAGGAAATAACTCTTAAATCCATTTGGAATATCGGGTTGTTACATTCTCTCCTACTTAAAATAACGTTTGTCCTTAAACATGGACAAGCTATACTCGTGGTCAAAGAGTGGCATCGACCTTTGGCCTTTACATTCACCTTTTTTCATATTTTAAAACTACATACTCAGTTCATAGTCCCATTAAGACTCATCACCTCTTGTGTTCTTGACACTACGAATGTCTTAAGCACATTCTCTTATAACTTCTTCAATGGTAACTTACCAAGTCTCCTAGGTCTACTGAAATTTTGGCAGAGTTTCCCCAATAACTGGGATTAACAAAAAACATTGTACCTATCATATATATATATACACACACACACGCAAAGGCGTATAAGTTCATAACGAATTTCTAACCTTCACTTCAGCACCAAACCCACATAAAACACAATGAATACTCAGAATCTAAAGAATTCAAAGGTAAGAATCATCTCGCATCATATCAAATGCAGAGGAAATGGTGAGATATCCATACCTGCTATCTCAAACAAATGTCGTTATCTCTTTCACATCTCATCATCGGACTGCCATGTAGCCTTCTCTCTAGAGTGGTGTTGCCACAATACTTTAACATAAGAAATCTTCTTTCTACTCAATTGCCTCACTTGTCTCTCAATAATGACCATTGGACCCTCCTCATAAGTCAAGTTATTATCAAGCTTAACTACCTCAGATCTGATCACATGGCTCAGGTCACGAGCGTACCGCCGAAGCATAGACCAAAAAAACTGGATGAACTACCAATAACTCTTGTTGCAAACCAAGTCTATACGCCACATCACCAATCTTCTTAAGGATCTCATAGGGACTAATATACTTAGGGCTCAACTTGACCTTCTTCCCAAAACTCATCACACCCTTCATGGGAAAAACCTTCAGAAAAACCTTTTTGCCTTCACTAAACTCCAAATCCCGAAATCGTCGGTCCACGTAACACTTTTGCCTACTCTGAGTTGGACGAAGTCCACTCGGAATTAAAGCAACCTTAACCAAGTCCTGCTGTACCAAATCTATTGAACCTCGTTGGGCTCAAACCAACTAATGGGTGATCTACATTGGCGATCATATAAAGCCTCAAATAGTGCAATTTGGATACTAGACATATAACTATTATTATATGCAAACTCTGACAATGGCAACTGCTCATCCCAATTACCTCCAAATTTGATAGCACATGCTCTCAACATATCCTCAAGAATCTGAATAGTTCATTCAAACTGACCGTCAGTTTGAGGATGAAAAGTCATACTCAACTAAACACGAGTACTCAAAGGCATCCTAAAATGATTGCCAAAACTTAGATGTGAATTGTTACCTTCGATCGAAAGTAATAGAAACAGGCATGCCATGCAATCTCACAATCTCATGAAGACAAATCTCTACCAACTTCTTTGCGGAATATGTGGCATGCACCGGTATGAAATTAGCACACTTTAAGAGTCTGTTAACAATCACCAAAACTAAATCATGGTGCCTCAAAGTAAATGGTAATCCTACCAACAAATCCATAGTAATTCTCTCCCACTTTGACTCAGGAAAGACTATAGTCTAACTCAAACCACTAGGCCTTTCTGTGCTCGTTCTTGACTTATTGATAGTTCAAGCAACGAGATACATAATCTAATATGTGCTTCTTCATTTCCTTCCACCAATATATCTCGTGAAGGTCTTGATATATCTTCATAGCACCCGGATGAATAGAATATCTTAAACTGTAAGCCTCTTGGAGAATCAATATCCTCAAATCCTAACTTCTGAACACAAATTCGACCTTTGAGTCTTAAGACTCCATCATCACCAATTGTGAATGATGTAACATCACCGCTCAAAATTCTATCCCGGAGAAGCACAAGATAAGAATCCTTATACTTATGCACTTTAATCTCATCAATCAAAGATGATTGTGCTACAACATAAGCAAGCAAACCACCTGAACCTAAAGGATCAACACGAACTCTCTAGTTAGTCAAAGTCTGAATATCAATGGCTAAGGGTCACGTCTTAGCCTCAAGATATGACACACTACCCATAGAAGTATCCTTCTAGCTCAAAGTATCAGGTACCACATCAGCTTTTCCAATATGATATAAGATAGTCCAATCATAATCCTTAAGCAACTCTAACCAACGAAGCTGCCTCACATTTAACTCCTTCTGCTCGAATATATACTTTAAACTCTTGTGATCAGTATACACCGCGCAAGGCTCGATGTACAAATAATGATGCAAAATCTTCAATACAAGTACAACTGATATCAATTCTAAGTCATGAGTGGGATAATTTTTCTCATGAACTTTTGATTTTCTTAAGGTATATGAAACATTACCTCTCTACATCAAAACACAACCAAGCCCGATACGCAAAGGATCACAGAAAACCACAAATCCACCAGTACCGGTAGGCAAAGTCAATATTGGGGCGATAGTCAAATCAGTCTTAAGCTTCCAAAAGCTATCCTCACAATCATCAGTCCACTGGAAAGGTTGACCCTTATAGGTCAAATGAGTCAAATGTGCTACAATAATTGAGAATCCCTGAACAAAACATCGGTAGTATCCAGCAAAATCCAGAAGCTACGGATCTCCGTCGGAGTAGATGGTATAGGTCATTGATCAACTACCTCATTCTTCTTCGGATCAACCATAATGCCATCACAAGTCACAACATGGCTCTGAAATGCAACTGTATCAAGCGAAAACTCACATTTAAAAAACGTAGCATAAAGATCCAGTCCTTCAAAGTCTGTAATACAATCCTCAAATGTTGCTCATGCTCAGCCTGAGTGTTGCAATATACCAAAATATCATCAATGAACACAATGACAAAACTGTCCAAATAAGGCTTGAAAGCATCATTCATGAGCCTCATAAATGCAGCTGGGGCATTAGTCAGTCCGAATGACCATGACAAAGAACTCATAATGCTCATATCTAGTATGAAAGAAAGTCTTGAAGATATTCTCCTCTTTGATCCTCAACTGATAGTTGCCTGATCTCAAGTCAATCTTAGAGAAATACTTTAACCCTGAAGCTGATCAGACAAATCATCAATACGGGCAGTAAGTACTTGTTTTTTATAGCCATTTTATTCAATTGACGATAATCAATACACATATGTATGGTGCCATATTTTTTCTTTACAAATAACATTGGAGCACCACCAAGGAGAAACATTGGTCTAATAAAACCCTTATTAAGTAAATCCTGAATCTTGGCCTTCAACTCCATTGGTGTCATATGGTACGGAGGAACAGAAATAGGCTGAGTACTAGGCACAAAATCAATATTGAACTCAATATCACATATATGAGGCAATCTTGACAAATCCTCAAGAAGTACCTCCAGAAACTCACGAACAACAGAGACACTATCAAGTGTCACATCCTCTCCTCTAGTATAATGAATAGTAGAAATAAAGCTCAAATATCCCTAATTGATCATCTTTTGTGCCTTCATCATTGATAATCTTGTCCTTACCCAAGGCAACCATACCACATCACTCAACATATGGCTCCCCCGGAATGTCAAATCTAACAACCTTGGTATAACGATTAGGTATTGCAAAAAACCAATGAATTCATACCTATAATAACATCAAAATCAACAATAGGTAAAACAAGCAAATCCACTATTATGGTAATGCCTGAATAGAAATCTCACAATCGTGCTATACCTGATCAACAAAAATGGACTCTCCCACATGAGTAGAAACCACAAAGGGAACATAAAAGGATTGCAACTCTTGACCCAAATAACATGAAAAGGACGGGGTCATATAATAGCAGGTAGATCTAGGATTAATAAGGGCAAACGCTCCATGATGGCAAATAGTAAGAATACATATGATGACGTCATTAGATGCCTCGATATCCTGTCTAGCCAAACTAAAGAACCTGGGATGTCTACCGGCTCCATAAGCATCGGGGGCACCCTGTGCACCTTGACGTCCCAGAGCACGACCTGCTAGATTAACTGCTCTAATTGGCTAAGCGGGAGGATGGGAAGCAGCTATAGCACGCTGAGCTCAAATATCTACCTAACCTGCACTTGTTGCTCCCCTAGGAAACTACCTAGCATAATTACCTAACTCTCGACAAGAATATCATGCCCTAGGGTCTCCTTACTGACTTAAACCACGACCTTGATAGCTCTTGCCTCCACGAGCTTAAGTCTAAGGTGGCCCTGAATGTGGTGGCTTATCCCGCATCTGTTGAGTCTGATGATGTCCCTAACGAACAGGTAAGGCACTCACTGTCTGTCGAGTCTAATGAGGATAACTATAGACGTAACTACATCTTCCCCAAATGAATTACCACTGAAGTTGCCAACCTCTCAAGCCCTCTTGTCCTCATTTTTCTCCTAATCAAACAAGCGATAAGACTTCCCATACATTGTGGTGTCCACAATGCTCTTAAAAGAACCAAAATGGAGCTCTCCCACAACAATTAATCAGAGAGGAGGTATAAGCCCTATCACAAAATGCCATATCCTCTCGCTTTTATCAATATCCAGATAGGTATAATGAATTAACTCTGAAAACCTAGTCTCATACTCTTCCAAGGTAATATGAACCTGCCTGATCCCATCAAAATGGTGTCTCGTATCATCTTTTTTTTCTCTGAGGAATGACCTTATCAATGAACATCGTAGAGAACTCAATCAAAGAAATATGAGGAGAATCTACCTGAGGAGAGCTTAGAACAACTGACCACCAAATTTTGACCTTCCCAGAGAACTAGAAAGTAGTGAACTCTACACCCTTTGTCTCAAGCAAACCGATGGCAGACAAAATCGTTTGGCACAAGTCAAGAAACTCATATGGGCTAGCCTTGGCTAAGGTACCATCAAAACTATAGGTCTCATATCCTTAAATATCTTCAGTTCCACACAATACCCAGAAGTAGCTACCTAGGAACCATCACCCCTAACGGGCTGAATAAAAGACTAAGGTGCCACTGCCAAGACCGGAGATGGTAACTGAAAAATTAAAGCGGCTTGTAGTATTGGATTGGAAATAGGTGGACTTTAGATGCTAATATTTGACTGAGAAGTAGCATGAGGACCACTTTCCCTCAGTATCATAGACTCCAAGATCCTCATCAATTGAATACTTGTGTCAAGCGGCACTGAGAATGAAAAAGACTCGACGTCAGGTGACTCACTCGTCAACCGAAGTGTCAGCTAAATCACTTACACATGTAGTGGATAGGCTTAGCCATAAAGGTTAAGTAAGGTCTAGATCCTCTCTCCATCTCGTATATAGATGAAGCGAAAAGCACTGCACATATATAAATGATGTGAAATGAATTTACGATATGTCAAGGAGAAGTAGTGTACAAAGTGTACAAGAGAGATGCAAGTCATGTCAAGAAAGATGAGATGATAATATGCAAGCCGACATAGTACTACAATACACAACAACAAAACCTCGAAACTGCGGAAGGTAACTCTGGCCCAACCGTCTTACCATTTTGGCTGCGAAGAGTGACTCTAGCCCGACATCTTATGCGGAGTCTCAGCGGGATGTGAAAGGTGACTCTAGCCCAATCGTCTTATACCTGAGGACAACATGTAAAATCAAGTAAATACATCAATCATAAGGCTAAATAGTCATAAACAATCGCACAATAGGAGTAATATTCATATCATGGTATATCCCGAAGATATCATCCCCAACTCAGGAATTACGATATAAACAACTCTGTCGAGCACACACTCGCTCCACACATGTATCAAACAGTCAAAAACAAATATGCAAGCAAAGGACAAAGAAGAGTGGCATTCAGAAGTTAAGATCTTCCCTTACCTGAGTTCATTGTACAAGTAAGCTTGCACTATCCAAAATTGCGCCCTCGGGTTTCCAAAGTAACTCAATCTACACAAAAACATAAATAACGAATCTAAATTAGCCTATGAAAGCTAATCCCATAAATTTTAGGACACCTCAGGGTCAAAGTCAACTCTTGCTCAACTCAAACCCGCCCCCTCGGTCAATTGTTCGAACTCCGAGATTGATTGTATAAACACGTTACCCATAAGTCATAGAATTCAAATATATGATCAAGTTTCACTCTTAAGGTCAATTCATGGGTCAAATCTCATTTTTCCTAAAATTCAAGCTTAGGGCTAATTCTCAATATTTCTCAAATAACATGTATGAAAACATATCTCTAATGCCACCACCCAACTCAATTTATGAATATCATGACCAAATAGATTAATAATCACAACCCAAAAGTACTAAACATTTAAGAGACTTAATGCATCTCCAAGGAGTTGCAGTGAGAAATAAAAAGAAGCACCAGCAGTTATGCATGTCCACTACTAAGCAAATGAGTTTTCTTGAATTCACCTATCTGTTCCCTCTAAGTATATAATTAATTTATAATAATTTACGCCAATCATTACCTAATATACACACTCCAAGAATGACCTAATGATTAGTAGTGCTAATGCTACTACTACATTGTCCAATTAAGAAATCTCAGGTACGAAAGATGGTATACATTACCTAAACAATAGGAATTGAAGTCCAAATCCCAATCACTTCACCGCCGCCATTAAAATGCTCGGGAAATATCATTTTTTGTAGATGTTCCTTCTTCTTTCTTTAGGCAAACAATAACAATTTCCTTGTTACCAATATTGACCAAATTCTTCTTTAGTTGTCAACAGGGAGATAATGAACTTGGCCCATTTAAAACACCTAAAATTGCCATGAAGATCGAATTACATATATTACCATCTTATGTGATGAGAGCTTAGCCCACAACTTCATCCTTTAATTACCCGCTTCAAAATGTAACCTGTTAGAATTAGTAAGTTATAATTAAGGAGAAGAACTCTCAAATCCACTTGGAATATCCGGTCGTTACACGTACCTACTCATTATAACAAATAATCCCCGTCACAATTAGTTTTTGATAATGAACTAAATATTGATAATCTACGATTTTTTCCATGAGTTGTATATGTGCCAATAGCACCATCACAACGCAATAAGATGACCCATCAAAGAAGGTTAGAAATATATATTGGATTTGAATCACCCTCCATTTGGATATCTTGAATCATGGATCTTCAACAGGGGGAGTAAAATACATATTGTACTCTTTTTTCCTTAGAAATATCTTTTTCACTGGTTTTGTTGGTAAGATTTTTAATAAGGTAATTAGTAATGCGCACATGTACTCTTTTCCCTCACTAGAATTTTTTACGAGATTATTTTCTAATAAGGTTTTAATGTGATACATTATATATTAATAAACATCTAAGGGAGAGTAATAAATAAATTATATTGTGGATGTCTGTTGAGCTGCTTTGATCTTAATTTTAATTCAAGATCTTATGAAGCTTTGATGATTAACAAATAATGTATAATTGATAATCAATGTTCAAGAAGAATTTACAAATATACACTAGAATCAGATCCTTAATAGGTCTCCTAAAAACTGAGGCTTGCACAAGCACTAGAAGAATTAGGTCCTTTGAAGAAGAATTGGATACCATTCTACTTCTATATAAAGCATCACATTGATGTTGTTGAAGACACCACTAAAGAGAGAGACTCTGAAGAAAATAAAGAGGGAAAACTACCTAACACAACTAGTTAAGACACCATATTACAAAATATAAGAATACTTTTTATTATTTGCAAAGCATAACAACTTAATTACAAAACTACCGGATCTGGAAAAAAATAAAAGTCCACTCTTTCCTCCCCCTTCTCTGTTGAGAACTATACAGAATTTGAACAGAGCTTGAGGGAAATTGAGAATTCAAGGGCAAGCCAGAAAGAGTATCCAAAAGTTATGTCGCCACTGTCGGCATTGATTTTAGTGATCTTGATTGAAAGTTAAGTATCATAGAGAATTTGAGGCTCGTTTTAATATTCCTCATATTACCGATATCACAAGCCTTGCCTTCGATGGATTGTAGACCTTATAAATTGAGGAGACGGCCTTCAATGTGTAATGAATTTTAGATCTCTAGGTGTTGAATTAAGAGATTGGGTAATAAATTAGATGAATAATGGTAGAATCGTGATTTATGTAAAGCATAAAATAGTATGAACGATGGTAGAATCTTGATTTATGTTACATAAAATTGTATTTCAAGTTTTCTATGTTGTTGTAGTTGTATTAAGTTTGTAAGAATATTGTACGAAAGTTGTATATAATGTTGTTGTAGTCGTATTAAATTTCCAGAAATCTAACATGAACTTTATACATGAAAAATGTGAGAGAAATTCTAATCTAATCTTGAGCGAGATATACATATTTCATACTGATTTCATACAGTTTTCATACACAAAGTTTTGAGTGAAATTTTTAAGCCTTGAGAAATATATACACATTTCCTACATTTTTCATACACAAAAATTTGAGCGAAACTATTAAGCCTTGAGCGAGATATACACATTTCATACACAAAATTGTGTGCGTAATTTTTAAGCATTGAGCGAATTCTTCATGTCACGACCCTTTTTCAGAAATCGCAATGGCACCTACATAATCCCACCAGTAGGTGAACCACTCTCAATCATTAGCATGATATAATACAATAAAAGAGGAAGATAACAAATTACTACATAAGTTTTCTCATAACATAAATGCAAAATAAAATCATAAGTCTGATACATCCAAAACAACCCCCAAAGATCTAGTCTGTGGATACAAGAGCTCTAAAGTACGATACAAGTCTGATATAGACAACAAAGTGCCAAAACTGAATATATAGTCTGAACATGTCTCTCAAATACGAATAAAAGACAGTAAATAGATAAGGAGCATCCAAGGGTATGTTGGAGGTAGCATCCTCACCATGAACACTGAAGGTCATCTGCCCTGACTCAGCCACGTGGTCCTGCTGAGGTGGAAGGTACTGAATCTGCATCCAAAAAGAATGCAACAAGTGTAGCATGAGTACACAATGTACCCCGTAGACATCATAGGCCAACAAAGATGAAAGATACATAATCAGGAGATAAATACCAAATTAACACCAAGTAATCATAAACTAACAGTTTAATTCAAGTCATATAGTATCATGCAGTTTACAGAGTCTAACAACAATCTAAGTATCAAGTAGCATGTATAATCCTTCCAAATCCATAATCTAACCAAGTTATCAATAATCACTCAATTACAAGTCCAACCACAGTTTATAAATGAGATGGCATAAGTATATATGATATGAATGATATGCATATGCAATGTACCTTTGTCAACCTGGTATACAGTACATCAAGGTTTTATTATGATCCGTACACCCATGGGGGACCTGCGAAGTCCATATACCACCCCTAGCCAGCCGGAATTCCACACACGAATCTGACTAGATCCCAAGACTAATTTATCTAGCCTTATCATATTGCAGGCGTGCAACTCCACTCCGTGAATATCAATATCCTCTCAATGTGCCATAATCTCATAGTATTCTTACCTTTCCGGCCTCTTGGACCCACAATATATCTATATCACTCTCACATCAATATCACAGGACCATGAATGTATGAATGCAATGACAATGTAAGGCAAGATATCATGATATAATGAGATGCAATCAAATATAGAGATGACGGGTCACATGCTTTCACGAATTCAGTAGCACATATACAAATCCAAATAAGAATTAGGATATCATATCGAAAGCATGTGTGATGAGTAAACAAACATTAGCAAACATGGTGACAAACCCACGTATAGCTACAAGCCCAAATAAGCAGCAGTCGGAACCGGTAAAAGGTTGATTCCCCAAATCATCCATCATCATAATTCAACACCGGTACCCACTCAAACGGTCATCACAACCGGCTGAGTGGACCCCCAAACACGTCTAATACCCCTAAATATTTATAACTTATTACGCACTTCTATAGAAGTCTCGAAAAATTAAACCATAGCCTACCTCTGGGCAGAACAGGAGCGCTACACAATCAAGCCTCGGTGATAGTCTTGCCCTTCCTCTGCGCCTCGTGATAATCAAAGTTTATTCATGCAAATTATATCATTAATATGAAGCTAACACAACATAAAGCAATACTTTTAATAGCCAACCACGGGCCCATGCTACCAAGACTCAAACTTCAATACTCAAAAACCAAGAATACATATTCGGTAGTCATATCTTTAAGTTAATTGGAAATCTATACACATTTGAACCCCCAATTGGACAATAATCAAAAAGCCCAAATTTGAATCCCTAGAAATTTTCACCAATTGAAATAAGCTTCTATAACCAAATTAAGCCTTAAAACATGATCATCTAACAATATCGACCACTAATTTACATTAATACTGGTAAACTAATCCATAAACCATTCATTAATCATAGAATAACTCTCATAATCTCACAAACATGCATAACTCATTTTTTCCAACTTATAATCATACTCTATCACCATTATTAAAGAACTTAGAAGCATATACTTAATTCACAAGGAAGAAATCACCTACCCCAAGGATGAAAATTGCTCCTAAACCTTTGGAAATGCTCTATGACAGCTAAGGTTTAGAGATAGTCTATTTTGGGAAAGAATTTCTGACCTAATGAATTTATAGGACACATGATACGGTACATCCGCCCCGACGGAATCGACTCCACTGGAATGGACCCGCTATGGCTGACCAAACCCTAGTTGAGGAAATGTCACTTGACACCTCGCCCCAGCGCCACGACGAACACGACTTCGCGGCAGCGGACTCGCCCATGCAGACTATTCCTCCACCACGGCAGAAACCCACCATCTCCTAAACTTTCGCTTCGGTGAGCCAACCTCTCGCCAGAGCGGACACGCTGGAGCGGACGCCAGACATCACCAAAGGAAAAATATCCCCAAACTCTCATTCAACACCCAAAACACTTCTGGTACCCCTACACATAAACCAGACATGTTCGTCTAAGGTAAATAGTGCTACTAACTCGCTCGTACCCTTGGATTTCCCATTTAACCGAGCTAAGGCAAACTTTTCTAATGAATCCTCCATGAGAAATTAAAATCCAAACTTTTCAAATAAGGCCATAAATTACATCAAATTGCCTTTTGAAGTGAACCAATGACTCGACTAAGTCATAAATGACCCTCCAGAACTACCGGAAGCGGCGGAACCCGAAAACGAATCCATGTAGCCAAAAGTCAACTTTGAGTCAAACTATCCAATTCTAAGTTTCTAGTTTTTGGATTTTTCATCTGAAATACATATAAATGGACCCTCGGGATCCATGTCACCCATCCTCACGCATCACAAACTCCACATAGAGTTTACAGGAATGGTCAAGCAAGTAAATAAGGGTCTTTAGCTAAAAATGACAAGATGGGTTGTTATATTATATACCAATAAATACAACACTCATCATCAAACTGAGAGAAATGAATAAAGGGAACGTACCAGAAGTAGTTAACAAGCCCGAATATCTTCTCCGCATATCAGACTCGGTCTCCCAAGTCACCTCCTCAACAGGACGATGTCTCCATTGAACCTTCATAAAAGCTATCTCCTTCGATCTCAACTTTCTCACCTGCCTATCCAAAATAGTCACAGGCTCCTCCCCGAACTCTAAATTCTGATCAAGAAACACAGAGTCCCACTAAATGATATAAGAACCATCGTCATGATGCTTCTTCAGTATAGATACATGAAAACTTGATGAATGCCTAAAAGACCTGGTGGTAGAGGTAACTTATATGCCATCTCCCCAACTCTTTAAAGAATCTCAAAAGGCCCAATATACCTCGGACTCAACTTTCCTCTCTTGCTGAACCTCATCATACCCTTCATGGGTGAGACCTTCAGAAGAACTTTATCACCAACCATGAACTCCAAATCTTGGACCTTCTGGTCCACATACTATTTATGTCTGCTCTGAGCTAATGGGAGCTTATCCTGAATCTTCACCTTCTCTAAGAAATCTCTCAACAAATTGGTACCCTAAGGTCGAACATTAAATTCATCAAACGGAGATCGACATCTCCTACCATATAAAGCCTCGAACGGTGCCATATTAATACTTGAGTGATAGTTATTGTTGTACGCAAACTCTACCAAGGGTAAGGACTGGTCCTAATGACCACCCAAATCAATCATGCATGCTCATAACATGTCCTCCAATACCTAAATAGTCCGCTCGAACTGACCGTCGGTCTAAGGGTGATATGTTGTACTGATATCCAAGCGGGTACCCATCTTCTTTTGCAAAGTCCGCCAGAAATACGAAGTAAACTGAGTATCCTGATCTGAGATGATAGAAATAGAAACCCCATGAAGACAAACAATCTCACGGATGTAGATCTTAGCCAACTTCTCTGCATTATAAGTCATTTGGACCGAAATGAAATGTGCGGACTTGTTTAATCTATCAATAATGACCCAAATAACATCAAATTTGCCCAATATCTTGGGCAACCCAATAACAAAATCCATGACAATCCTATACCACTGGGAATGGACATCCTCTGAGACATACCACTAGGTTGTTGGTGCTCATACTTGACCTGCTGACAATTTCGACACCAAGACACAAAATCAACAATGTCCCTCTTCATCCTACTCTACCAATAGTGTTACCTCAAATAACGGTACATCTTATTAGCACCTGGATAACTCAAATACCAAGAGCTATGGGCCTCCTCTATAATCAATTTGGTCAAATCTCTCACACGAGGCATACATATTATATCATTGATCCTCAGAACACCCTCACTATCGATCGTGGCCTCCTTGGGCTCACCATTCATCACTTTGTCCCTGATTTTGCACAACTTCACATCACCATACTGGTGCATCTGAATCTAATCCAAAAGAGATTACCTAGCCTCCACACAAGCCAAAATCAAACCCAGATTCGAAATATCAAGTCTCACAAAATGATTAGCTAGAGACTAGACCTGCAATGCCAAATGACGCATAGAAATAGTCAAACAAGCTAAACTCCCCATCCTGACTTCCTTTCGGCTCAAGGCATCCGCCACCACATTGGCCTTGCCTGGATGGTAGTAAATGGTCATGTCATAGTCCTTCAATAACTCTATCTACCGACGCTGCCTAAAATTCAAATCCCTCTGATTAAACACGTGTTGAAAACTGAGGTGGTCGGTATACACCTCATAATGAATGCCATACAAGTAATGCCTCTAAATTTTCAAGGCAAACATAATGGCAGCCAACTCCAAATCATGAACAAGGTAGTTCTTCTCATGCACCTTCAACTGCCTTGATGCATAAGCAATAACCTTACCCTCCTACATCAACACACAGACCAACCCAATTCTAAAAGCATCACAGTAAAGTCCTTCCCCTCCACGGGAAGGGATAAAATCGGGGTTATGGTCAAAAGAGTCTTGAGCTTTTGAAAGCTCTCCTCACACTGATCGAACCACTGAAATAACAATTCCTTTTGAGTCAAGCGCATCATATATGAAGCGATAGAAGAGAAACCTTCGACGAATCGGCGATAGTAGCTAGTAAGACTTTCAAAACTCCGAATATATGTCACAGAAGTCGATCTAGGCCAATCCCTGACTGCCTCTATCTTCTTTGGGTCAACCATGATCTCATCCTTGGACACCACATGTCCCAAGAATACTACCGAACTCACACTTTTAAAACTTGGCATATAGCTTCTTCTCCTTCAATAAACCAAGAACCACTCTCAGATGGTAAGCCCAAATGACATCACCAAGAACTCATAATGCCCATAACGAGTCCTGACAGTCATCTTGGGAACATCCTCGGCCAGGATCTTCAGTTGATAATACCTAGACTTCGAGTTGATCTTCAAAAACACAGAAGCACCCTAAAGCTGATCATATAAGTCATCAATACACATAATCAAATACTTATTTATGATGGTGACCTTGTTCAACTGTCTATAATAAATGCACATATGCATAGTGCCATCCTTCTTTTTCACGAATAAGACAAGAGCACCCCATAAAAATACACTCGGTCGGATGAAGCCCTTACTCAACAGATCCTGAAGCTACTCCTTTAACTCCCTCAACTCAGCTGGAGCCATACGGTATGAGGCAATAGAAATAGGTTGAGTACTCGACTTAAGATCAATACAAAAGTCAATATCTCTGTCTGGCGGCATACTCAGTAAGTCTGAAGGAAAAAGCTCAGCGAACTTACTAACTACCAGAACTGACTTAAGAGAAGGAGTCTCTGCACTAGTATCTCGGATATGAGCAAGATAAGCCAAACAACCCCGGTCCACTAACTTCCTAGCCCGAATGAAAGAAATCATTTTCCTAAGAGCAAGGCTAAGAGTGCCTCTCCACTCTAACCTCAGAAGATCAGGCATAGCTAGCGTGTCTGTCTTGGAATAATAGTCCATAATCACATGATATGGTGATAGCCAATCCATATATAACATCGAAATCCACAATATCTAAGATAACCAGATCTACTCAAGTGTCATAATTCATGAAAATATCTACAGTCACATAATCACTGACTGGTGTAGACACACAAATAGGAATATCAGGCATTCACACCACATCTCCAATTTTAGCAGAAAAGTAGGCACACACATAAGAGAATGTAGACCCCAAATCAAATAACACATTAGCAAACCGATGATCGACTGAGATGATACTTGTAATAACTATGTCCGATGCCTCAGCCTCAACCTCAACCCTACTAGGGAATGCATAACAATGAGTGTGCCCTACCTCGGACTGAGTATTATATTGGCCACCTCGATCTGAATAAGTTCCATCTCTCCCTACGGGGATCTACCACAACCAGACTGATGGCTACTACGGCCAGACTAAGATCCTCACCCGTTAGTCTCATTACCACCCCTAGATGTTTGTGTTGGGATTCTATGCGCACGAGAGGCACCTGAAAAATTGTCTAGGAAATCATTCCTAAAGTGTCCAACCTCTCTACAAGTAAAATAAGTCCTGGCCGCTGAGGGCTGCTGAATGGAGATAGAAAAACCCGAACCACCATAGTCTGAATATCTAGACTGAGAACCCCTCGAAGACTAAGCCCCGCGATCAGTAAGATGAAGAGCTGCCTGAATCGATTAACTAGGCTACGATTGATGATATATACCCTGATACCTATAACCATGGGAAGTAGAACCACTAAACTGACCAAATCGCCTAGCCCACTTATCGGGCTCTTGTCTGGGCATCTTGTCTCTCACCGACTCCACCATCCTAGAATGCTCGACAACGGTCTCAAAAAAGCTTTAGAGGTCACCAACTGCAACATAGCCAACTGGAGTGGAATAGTAAATCCTCTAACAAAACATCTCACTCGTTCTGCCTCAGTAGGAAGCAATGGCGCTGCATAGTGTGATAAGGCATGAAAGCGAGTCTCATATTGTGCAACCGTAGAACCTCTCTACTCAATCTTCTAGAACTCATCATGCTTGCTCAAGCGCAAACTCAAGCTCAAGGGCACGTACTTCTCAAGAAACACCCGATAAAACCTAACCCATGACAATGGAGGTGTCCCCGCGGGTAAACAATTAATATACACCCTTCACCATTATTTCAGGTTCCGCAAAAGTTGAAGGTCCACGAAACTAACTCCATGCGACTCCATAATACCAAGAGTATGCAACCTCTCATGGCTGCTCACGATGAACTCATGCGCATCCTCCTTGGGCTATCCTTAAAATATTGGAGACTTCATATTCGAAAAGTGCTTCCAAATCTTTCGCTTATCGCAAGTCATAGTTGTTCCTCCAATGGGCCGAGGACCAAACTCTGGAGCATGAACCACATCAATATGGGACACTGACATCGTTGTGGAGTATGAAACTCAGGGGTATGAGTTTTCTCCACTCCCGCACGGGTTTTAGAACCACCGGAGTAGTAGGATGTACGCTTGTCTGAGCAAAACCATCAGGAATACTCAATAACATGACCAGTGTGTCTTATAGAATCAGAGTAGCAATAAATCCAGGCTGATCTTGGGTTGGCCCTATCTCCTCCTCTAGCATACCATCCTGAGGCTCAATAACCGGCTTAGGGAAACAGATTTAGCATGAGCCTGACTGGCTCTCCATGCTCCGCCCCGAGCTGGTGTGGTCGCTCTGGCTCTACCTCGGCCCTGAGTATGACCTCTACCGCGATTACACACCACCGAAGCTGGTGCAAGTACATTCTCCCTCGATGTGTCGACACGAGTCATCACCATATATGAGAGAATATAAACAAAGGTCAGATACCAATTTGATTCAACTTAGCACGAAAGAAATGAAGAAGGTGAAATTTCCTAAATGTCCTATAGCCTCTCGAAGATAAGTACGGACGTTTGCGCACCGATCCGCAAGACTCTACTGGATATTGCTCTTGTATTTAAGACCGTTTAACCTAGGGCTCTGATACCAACTTTGTCACGATCCCTTTTCAGGAATCGTGTGGCACTTACATAATCTCACCAGTATGTGAACCACTCCCAATCATTAGCATAATATAATACAATAAAAGCGAAAGATAACAAATTACTATATAAGTTGTCAAATAACATAAATACAGAATAAAATCATACATCTGATACATCCAAAATAACCCCCAAAGATCTAGTCTATGAATACAAGAGCTTTAAAGTATGGTACAAGTCTATAATAGGCAACGAAGTGCCAAAACTAAATACATAGTTTGAACATGTCTCTCAAATAAAAATAAAAGACAGTAAATAGAGAAGGAGCATCCAAGGGTATGCTAGAGGCAGCATCCTTACCCTGAACAATGAAGGTCAGCTGTCCTAACTCAGCCACGTGCTTCTACGGAAGTGGAAGGTACTAAATTTGTATCCTAAAAGAATGCAGCAATTGTAGCATGAGTACACAACATACCCCCGTAGACATCATAGGTCGACAATGATGGAAGATACATAATCAGAGATAAATACCATGTTGACACCAAGTAATCCTAAACTAACAGTTCAATTCAAGTAAGTCATATAGTATCATGCGGTTTACAGAGTCCAACAACAATCTAAGTATCAAGTAGCATGTATAATCCTTCCAAATCCAGAATTCAACTAAGTTATCAACAATCACTCAATTACAAGTCCAACCACAGTTTATCAATGAAATGGCATAAGTATGTACGATATGAATGTTATGCATATGCAAGATACCTTTCTCAACCTGCTATACAGTACGTCAATGTTTTATTATGATCCGTACACCCATGGGAGACCCGTGAAGTCCATATACTGCTCCTAGCCAGCCAAAATTCCACACATGAATCTGACTAGAGCCCAAGACTCATTTGTCGAGCCTTATCATGTTGCAGGCGTGCAACTCCACTCCCCGAATATCAATATCATCTCAATGTGCCATAATCTCATATATATCTTACCTTTCCAGCCTCTTGGACCCACAACATATCCATACCACTCTCATATCAATATCACAAGACCATAAGTGTATGAATACAATGACAATGTAAGGCAAGATATCTTGATATAATGATATGCAATCAAGTATAGAGATGATATGTCACATGTTTTCAAGAATTCAATATCACATAAACAAATCCAAAGTAGAATCAGGATATCATATCAAAAACATGTGTGATGAATAAACAAATAATGGTAATCATGGCGACAAGCCCACATATGGCTACAAGCCCAAAAAGTAGCAGTCGGAACTAGCACAAGGCTGATTCCCCAAATCACTCATCATCACAGTTCAACACCGGTACCCACTCAAATGTTCATCACAATCAGCTGAGTGGGACCCCCAACACACCCAGTACCCCTCAATATTTATAACTAATTACGTACTTCTATTAAAGTCTAGAAAATTAAATTGTTGCCTACCTCTAGGTTGAACATGAGCGCTACACAATCAAGCTTCGGTGATAGCCTTTCCCTTCCTCTACGCCTCGTGATAATTGAAGTTTATTCATGCATATTATATCGTTAATATGAAGCTAACACAACATAAAGCAATACTTTTAATACCAACCCTGGGTCCACGCTACCAAGACTCGAAGTTCAATACTCAAAAACCAAGAATACATATTAGGTAGTCATACCCTTAAGTTAATTGAAAATCTATACATATTTGAACCCTCAATTGGACAATAATCGAAAAGCCCCAGTTTGAAACCCTAGAGATTTTCCCCAATTGAAATAAGATTCTACAAGCAAATTAAGCCTGAAAACATGATCATCTAACAATATCCACCACTAATTTACATTAATACTAGTAAACTAATCCATAAACCCTTCATTAATCATAGAGTAACTCTCTTAATCTCACAAACATGCATAACTATCTTCTCCAACTTATAATCATATTATATCACCATTATTAAAGAACTTAGAAGCATAGACTTAATTCACAAGAAAGAATCATTTACCCCAAGGATGAAAATTGCTCTTAAATCTATGAAAATGCTCTATGGCGGCTCAGGTTTCGAGATAGTCTATTTTGAGAAAGAATTTTTTACCTAATGAATTTATAGGACACCTGATACAATGCTTCGGCCCTAGCGGAATCAACTCCATTAGAGTGGACCCGCTACAGCGGACCAAACCCTCGCTAGGGCGGTGTCACTTGACACATTGCCCCAGCGCCACGGCGAACACGACAGACTCGCCCCTGCGGATAATTCCTCCATCGCGCTATCTCCCAAACTTCCGCTTTAGCGAGCCAACCTCTCGCTAGGGCGGACACCAGACATCAACAAAGGGAAAACAATCCCAAACTCCCATTCAACACCCAAAACACTCCCAAGACCTCCCGGACACAAACCATACATGCTCGTCTAAGGTAAATAATGCTACTAACTCGCTCATACCCTCGGATTTCCTATTTAATCGAGCTAAGATATACTTTTCTAAAGAATTGTCTGGGAGAAATCAAAATCTAAACTTTACAAATAAGGCCACATAATATATATGATTGCCTCGGGAAGCAAACCAATGACTCGACAAAATCATATATGACCCTCTGGAACTACCGAAAGCGACAAAACTCAGAAACGAGCCCATTTAGCCAAAAGTCAACTTTGAATCAAACTATCCAACTCTAAGTTGCTATCTTTTGGACTTTTCATCTTAAATACATATAAATGGACTCGAAATTTGTGCCACTCATCCCTGCACATTGCAAACCCCACATAAAGTCTATAGGAAGGGTCAAACAAGTAAATAAGGGTCTTTAGCTAAAAATGACTGAACGGGTCATTACACTTCAAGCCTTGAGCGATAATTTTCGTATATATTTTATAAGAAATCTATTGTTATTTTTTGTAAACTAAAAAGTATCGTCATATTTTGTAAATATACCCTATTCTTATGTATATATACATCAATCACCCAATAAAGAAAGATTATTCAGAGTGTCTTCAGGAGAGAAAGAATCAAATGATAATGTGAAGAAGAACATGGTCCTATCAAGATTTATCATCATAGTTCTTGTTGTGTTTGATTTTTTGTACTTAAATTATAACATTTTACGTTCATAGTGAACTTGTATTAGGTGTTTGAGTTGTAAGGGCTTATTAAACTGGGTAGAGTCTTTAAAAAAGAGCTACAATTAGTGAAGAATTGTAGAGGGGAAGGTGTTGTAGTGATCAGAACCTGAGGTTGCAAGAGTTGTAATCTTAAAACTGCTCAATTGTTTAGTGGAGTTTTGAAAAAATCCCATTGGAGAAAGGGACGTGGTTGCCACCCCCGTGCAAGGAATTTTCCACGTAAAATTCCTATGTGATTTAATATTCCGCAATTTACTTCTTGAGACTATTGAAGAACGTGATTTTTCAGTAAGTTAGGTGACAACATAAAATAACAATGTCTATTTAAGTGCTCTTGCAGCTTTCTGAAGAAGGTTGCAATCAAGCAACTAGCTTGCAAGTAGCTCAAGCATATAACTCTTAAAAAGCCTAGCAGCAGTTTTCTGATGCTTGCAATCAAATAGTTAGCTTGCAAGTAGCTCATACAACAACTTGCAAGCAGCTTCAGAAAATTCTTCTAGTAGCTTCTTGAAAGGTCTCGCAACATGTTATTTTCTTCTATGAGTAGAAACCTGAATTGATTTATTTGTACATCAGTTTGAAGTGAGATAATATATCAGTCTCTCTTTCTATATTTTTTCTAGTTTACTTTCTTTGTAAGTTTTATTTATAACAAGAACTAAATTGTTTAGTAATTAAATAATTTTTAAAATTTTATACTTATTGATATGAGTATACCTAATATTTTAGTATATATAGTAGATATATAAATATGATGAATTACTGTGCTTGATTTGGGGATCGTTTGGCCATGTAATTTGGACTTCAATTTTGAAGTTTTAATTTAAAATTTGTATTCGAACAAAACTTCAACTTCAATTTGAAATCTTAATTTCAAATCCCAAATACACGTAAAAGGTAAAATCTCAATTTCAAGTTTGCGATTTTATTTTTTTTAAATTTAAAATTTGACCCATAAGTTTAAATTTTACAAAAAAAAAACTCATAATTTTGAATTTTGTAAAAAAAGATCTATACTCAACGTGAATAAACTTACGTACCATGTGGAAGGATCATATTTTAAAGAATAACCGGTTACGACTGTTGAGTTATCGAATCAATGGATCTTTCTAAAATTATATGTATTTGAAAATTTATTGCAAGCATTTATTTATAAAAACTATAATCACTATCATTTATTTATTTATAACATGTAATTGTAATCATTTATTTATAAAAGGAACATGAAGATATGTTATTTATCAATGCGACGTCTTATGATTTTTCGATACCTTGTTTATGAACTATCGTTTGCTCATTTAGTAAGATTGTATAAGAGTTTGATAAATTTTGGTGGTTTTCATTAGGGGTGTCAAATAGATAGATTGGGTCAATTTCGAGCGGGTCAAAATAGGTTATATTAGTTATTGGGTCAAGACCCAATCCGTCCAAAATTTCCTTGGATCAAAATAGATTGAATCAAGTTGGGTCAAATAATGGGTCATAACCTGACCCCTAACATAACTCAACCTCTCCCTTCTTTTTCAACATATCACATAAATTGAACGTACGCAAAACTGAGTCCATTACATGACAAACCCAACAACAAGTTCTTCTAAGAGTTCACCATCAATCCAATAGTCGTGGGGAAATTATACCGATCAACTTTCTTCAATTTAAATCAATCCCATAGTATTTTGCATATCTTAAGAGTAAAATATCGGACAAATACAATAAAATCAAGAATGCTAATTTTTTTAAACTTTTAATGTAGTTTTCTCTAGATAAAATCCTCTTATCTTATAACTAAAGTTGTAAAATCACCATCTGAAAACACTTGAAAAAGTTAAGTTACCCACTTGGATTCATATATTATCAACTTTTGTTAAATACTGGAAAATTTTGATGTTTTTTTATAGCTTAAATAAAGTCTAATTACTTATTGGTTGTCCATCTTCATTCAGTCCATCAACATTAGTAGATCAATCTAGGAGCTAATAAGCAGAGTTACAATAACAATAACAATAACAACATATTCAGTGTAATCCAATAAGATGGGATCTGGAGTGGGTAGAGTGTAATCCCATAAGATGAGATCTGGAGTGGGTAGAGTGTACGCAGACTTTACCCTATAAGCATAGTTGAAATAAAAAAATACTTTTCAGTTTAATAAATTAAAAAAAAATTCGTCTTTCTGCTATTCATTTGCCAGTCAAATAATAATAAATAGTGATTAAGATGATTATGATACGGAGCTAATAAAACTTGTTTGAGGGTGTGATAGTGTTAGTTAGCAGTCAATTAATAAGTGGATAAAAAATTATAAGAGTGCTATTTTTGTTTTCTAAGTAATTTTCTTTGTTTGGGTTGGTAACATTTTGACCCGGCGGGTTACATTACTTTGATCCATTTTGACCCGATTGTTTGATGGATTATTTCGGGTTCAACCCATTATGTCAACTCAACAAATGGATCATAACTCAACCCGTAAAAATACAAGATGGGTTGGGCTGGTTGAGTTGATTTTGCCACCTAGTTTTCATGTTTATAAGAAGACGTATATTTTTTGAAGTTCAAATTGCATATCCAAACGCGATTGCAACTTCAAACCTGACTTCTATCTAAATCAATAATTTCAAATCATGATTTATTCAAGTCCAAACTATGGGTGGCCAGTGGGCCGGGTCGGGGTGAGACGGGGCGAGTTTGGGGGGACGGGGTGGGTCGGGACCGGGTCTTGGCGGGATTGGCAGGCCGGGATAGGCGGGACGGGAAGAGGTCCCATCCCGTCCCATATCCCGCAGGAAGAGGGGACGGGATTTGAGAGGACGGGACGGGTAGGGAGATTTGGGGGGATTTTAATTTTTTTAGACACTTAATTTTTTTAAAAAAATATTTAAACACTTAAATAACTGAACAAGATAATGAATAAAAAATCCCAAGACTGTTTTTGTGCCTCTTATATTATTTAATAGAAATATGATTTATTTTGTAATACAATTTCAAAATTGCAACTTTGTTTCGTAATTTAAAAGTTGCAAATCACATAGTAAAATTGCCATTAAAAAAATTACATAGTCAACCATACTTTTTCTAATTTCCTCACGGTCTCTTGAGGATCTTCTGTTGGAATTGGAAGTTGTTGGTCAAATTGTTCGACGTCGTTTCCTGCTACCTCGGATAAGATTGCATTGTAGTTGTAGTCGTCTTCTTTGTTGATCTCTGGTTGACCGCACCTTCTACGCTCCGCTCTAATCTAATCTCTGAATAAAATTGCAATCTCCAAGCTGTCTCCCGCCAATGAGTATCTGTGCTCTCCTATTTGAAACCTTCCAGCAAAAAAAGTGCTCTCAGAAGCTGTTGATGACGCTTGAATATTCAACATATCCCGGGCCATCTTTGATAGTGTTGGAAATGTCTTCTCATTCTCCCTCCAGTATTTCGGCAAGTCTTCACGTCTATCTTCATTGATAATTGATTCGTACGGTACAATACCCTGCAAAACATAAACATCAAACTTGCTAATTTGTGAACAACTTGAACCACTATACATTATATTTCTAAGGCCTTAAATACTAGAAGCAGAAACAACATGTCTTTTATTAGATTGCAGTGAAGTAGAAGAAGATGGTACATAAGCCGGTTGATTATTTGCACTTTACTCTTGGTAATTTTTTTTTTTTTTTTGCATTTAGTGTGTATGTTAGACATAACTTCTTCTTTTGTTGGTTCGTTAGTTGGTTCTTCAGTTAGGTCTGTTGGAAGTATTTCTAAGCTTTCATAAATCGTTTCAACAAGTGTTTTACAACTGTGTACTTTAATAGTAGGATTTAATACAACACCAATAAAATAAATAGTGGAAATAGGAAAAAAGTATCTTATTTTAATTTTATAAACATTTTTATTAGCTAGCTTGTAAGTTGGTTTTTTCATATATTCATTAAGTAATAAAAATATTAGAGCTATATAAAATAACATAAATGAAATAGTAGGATAATAAATCCCAAAAAAATCCTTAGTAGTCAGAAAAATTTTCTCTAAAAATGTGATAAGTTCCAAAATTTTATCTCAATTATCATCTACAAGCATATCTGTTGAATTTTGATTATGAGCGTTAAATAATAATCTTATAGGTCTTCTATACTCGTGAGCAACAAATAGTTGCTCATACAAAGAATTTCACCTAGTCGAAACTTCTTCTGAAATTTTTCTATAAGGTAATCCACAATCATGACAAGTTTTTTTTATACTCTTTGCGTCTTTGTATTTTATTACCTTTAAAAATAAAGTTTATAGCAAATTGTATTTTATTAAGGATGTTTTTAAAATGTTTTAGACCATCCTTTACAACTAAGTTATAAATATGATATGCACATCTAACATGAAAATAACCGGGAAAAGATGGAGTAAATTGAGTTTTAAAAATGTTTACAACATAATCATTAGAAGAAGCATTATCTAATGTAATATTCATAATATTATTAGTAATTTCATAATATTCATAAATTTCATTAATATTTCTTGAAATAAAATCTCTAATGTGCCTTTCATCAATATATCAATATGCTAATATACATTTTTTTAGCCATTTATTGGTTATACTTGCTTTGTGAGAGTTTTCTACATGTCTCATTAAACCTCTCGTCCCACCTTGACCTTTTCCAATTTTAAATTTATAAACTTCGCGACAAATTTTACATATAGCTAGTTGATTATCAATGTCCCTATCAAAAAAATCCCATGTAGTTGATTTTAATTTTCGTTGTTTTTGGCCTCGACTCATACTAGGGGGGATATAACACATTCCAGTTTCAGTTTCAGGTTGAGACTCAATCTGAGCGTGAGGTGGAGGTGCACTAGTGGGTGTGTTATCTATATTGTCTTCTAATTCATTTTCTAAATTTGTCTGGTTCAGATGTAGAATATACCTCATGATCTAATGGTATATTAATATTAACATTAAAAAAATC
The DNA here is from genome assembly GCA_034509755.1 of Anisodus tanguticus. Classification (NCBI taxonomy): domain Eukaryota; kingdom Viridiplantae; phylum Streptophyta; class Magnoliopsida; order Solanales; family Solanaceae; genus Anisodus; species Anisodus tanguticus. The sequence continues at coordinate 39,504,985 of CM067554.1, forward strand.
AGTTTCATCTATATGGGTGAAATTATCGTAATTAGAATTACTAGAAAATGCACCCTTACCCCTGTTACCCCTAGTATCTCTACCAGAAAAATGTCTAGTTGATTCCATTATAATTATGCAAATAAATAATTAAAGATAATGAAATTAAGTATGATAATTAAAATTAAGTAAAAATAATAATTTAAAGAATGAACGAATGTATCAAACGCCGATGTAATGTCGACATGTAATCGATGTTGAAAATTGAAACTTTGCTCGATGATCCTCAAGCTAGTTGTCGACATGTAATGGAGGTTGAAAACTAGAGATGACAGTGGATCCTGGACCAGGTCCGAATCCGGTGTATCCAGATTCGTTTTATAGGATATGGATCTTCAAAATTTACCCGACGGATCCGGATCCATTTATGACGGATCGGATATGGATCTGGATCTTGTATTTGAGATCCGTATCCGACCCGTGAATCCATTTTTATTAAATATATTCATAACCTAGAATGTAATTTTATAAGTATTTTCTTAAAATTGCTAAGCACATCCTTGCAAGTTTAATTCTCAAAACAAGTTTAATTTATCCCCGCGTTAACTTAAAAACAAAAAAATAAAGAGGTAATTTCGATAATAAAATCAATGTTATATTAGTGAATGACTAACATCTCCATACACAAGTAGTTAAAATTATATTCACTTCATTTGTGAAGATTCCAAGCACATGCAAGTTCTGCATTGTGGAAATACTAGTCAGCATTTTGCACAACTATTATCATTGTCCAACATTTTCAATTAATAGCTCACAATAAAAATGAGACAACGAACAAAATATCTCATATGAACATTTTAAAATTGAAACACAGTAAACTGTTAGCTAAGTAAAAATCGTTTGTCAGTTCAAAAAAAATTCTTAGTAAGGTTACATTCTTAACAAGACAAATTTTTTTACATGTGGATTCAGATTTGATCCGTGGACCCAATAAATCTGGATTTGAATATGATTTTTATGGATCCGATGAATCTGAATCTGAATCTAAATTCAGGTATGAAAAGCGATCCGTTGCCATCCATATTGAAAACCCCTATTTCGTGTAAACATGGATAAATGACTATTTACCCTTTTCTAGGTCATTCGTATATGTTTTTGGCAATTAAGTTTTTTTTTTCCAGTTTATTTGTGTCCCACTTCCACGTGTTTAATGGGGGAAGAATTGGAACTAAATAATAACACAGTTCTTATTACCAGGAAATCCTTTTAGGGACGACTATAATGTCTCGTTGGACTACATAAATTTCAGTTTTACAGGTTGAAATTAGGGTTTTTTTCCAGAACAATTTGATCTGAAACTTTTGTTTGTTTCAGGTAGTGAAGGATTTAGGGGTTTCTTCCAGTTATTCTGTAAATTGTTAGTGGTCTAATACTAACAATTTGTTGCTAGTAATCTCATGCATTGTTCTTTAAGTGATTTCTCAGTTATGATATTTCTTCTAATCTAAATGTAATGCGAAGAATTGGGAAATTGGGTGTTAATATGATGTATTTTGTGATAGGTTGGTATTTTGCTTCAAAGTGGGCTAATCTTAGCCCCCTTGATTTTAGGTTTTGTTCCAATCGTTTAGTGTAAGATGACACATTTTGTACAAATTGGAATTTGCATTAAAGGTGTAAAAAAAAATTGTTTTTTTTTTGTTTCAGTAGTTACATGCAGAAGTTGGTTTTTGGCTAATATGTGACTTTTCAGTTATGTTTTTTCTTTTAATCTAAATGTAATGCGAATAATAGGAAAATTGGGTGTTAATTTGATGTATTCTGTTACAAGTTTGAATTATGCTTGAAGGTGTAATTCTTACATTGTCTGAGTGGAATTAGGTTCTTGAAATTGAGCTAATTAGCCCCCTGATTTTTGGTTTTGTTCCTATCGTTTTGTTATAATATGACACATTTTGAACAAATTGGAATTTGCATTAAAGGTGTAATTTTTTCTGGGTTTTGTTTCAGTCCTTTTCAGTAGTTACATGCAGAAGTAGGTTTTTGGCTAATATGTGAATTAGATGAAATGTTGATTATTATTTCTAGTTTTTCAGCATATGCTGATCTGGAGTTTAATGTTACTACGGATTACTGTTGTTATGTTTGTTATATTCCTTCAGAATTTACATGCAGACATTAAACCTTTGTGGTCAAACAAATTTCGTGAAATTGTAGTACTTTTCTTTTCTAATGTTAAGAAGAAGAAAAGTAATCCATGCCTTTTGATGATTACTGTTGCTGCCAAATCTTATCTTGTAGGTCAGACTACATTGAATTAGAATTATGAATGTTCAGGTATTTGCGTTTAAAGCTAATATCTGTTGAAGAATGTATTTGGATGTAGGAAGTGAGTAATTTGTCCTTGTTTTGATGAATACGGCATGTATGTAGGGATCCAAACCCCTTCGCCGGAAAATTAGTTACCCGGAATATACAAGGTCAAACTTATTTTTTTGTGTATATATAGCAGATGTTGTTGTATATAGCAGATGTTGTTGTATATAGCAGATGTTGTTGTATATAGCAGATGTTGAATCCCCCTACTGAAAATCTTGGTTCCACCAATACATGTAGGTGAACTGGGAGTGGGTGGGGAAAGCTGGTAAACTGATACAACTGAATGAAATGCTTCATAGGGTAACTGTTTTGTTAGACTGTTAAATATGGCATATTTCCGCAGACTTCAGTTATTTGTATATAGCTGATTAAGGGATGGTGATTGCTATCATGCTCTTCATATTCTATCTTTATTAGTTATCAGGAGATCATTAGTTTCCCATGCCTGTTATATATAGTGTGGATAAAGGGTACTACAAGAATAATCTGAATTAATTTATGGTTTATTGTTCACAGCTGAACGGATGGCTAGTGAGACTCGGTCTGGAAAGAAAAATAAGGATACTGAGAGCAATAAATCAAAGAACAAACAGTCTGATAAAGGTTCATTAAGTTCTGGCTCTGGGAAGACAGATAGGGCCAGTTTAAGAAGTTCAGATCGAGAAACAAAGCAACCGGCTTCAAGCCCATCAAGTACAAGGAAGTCCAAGCGTCTTGAGAAGCAGTCGCCATCCCCCCCAGCTGTTAATAGGAAAGCTGGAGTAACTGAGAAACAGAATTCTCCAAGCCCTTTAAGAAGGTCTGACAGGGGTAAGAAACATACCCCATCTAGCTCGTCAAGATCAAGTTTAGGAAGAGGATCTGATTCATCTAGTGTCAAGAAGAAGGAGAAAAAAGAGAAAAGTGTGAAGGAGCTGATAATGGAATCTGAAAGTCATCGCACTAGCACGGAAAAGGGGGAAGCTTCTGTTGGCTTGAAAAGAAAGAGAATGGATGCCCGGAGTTATAGGGCATTGTTCAAAATGCAAAGAAAGAGATTTACTGCACCAGGTAGAGTAATCTCTCTCTTGTAGTTCTCATCCTCTTATAACAAGGGCTACTCTTTGTTGTTAATGTTTTCCTTGTTTCTCCTTGTAATAACAAATAGATGCAGCATGAACATGAAGTACACTCTCTCTTGGAATTCTGGGAAGAGTAAAAAGACTTACTGGATTGTCTATAGCTTTATCATGGCAAAAACTATATATATATATATATATATATATATATATATATATATATATATATATATATATATATATATATCACCAGATGGTTGTGCAAAATGTGCCTGTTAGATAGGAGACACCGAGAAAGTAAAAAAGAGTTTCTTATGATCGAACCCATTACGCATTTGAATTTATAGGCTATAATTTCTTACATACATATCTGTACTCCGTGTCAAAAATGTGGGGATCTGTTTAGCTCATTGACTATATGTACATCCTCAATTGCTACTAGTTTTAACATTCACATTTGGTGTAACTATATAAAATTTCATGGCGACACAGGAGAGTAGGGATTTCAATGTGTGTGACTTGGATATTTTGAAAGAATAAACCAAACAAAGGAAGAAAATAGTACTTAATTAGAACACCAAGGACATGTCCACCCCCCGGGGGGGGGGGGGGGCTTCCAGAAAGAGAAAGGAATAAACAACAAGAGAAACATAGGATTTGAACCCCTGACCTCACTTAGAGAGGTGTACAACCATGTCTCCTTGAGCTTGGGTGCACACATGTATGTTTAAGTATTTGAAAAATTATAGCATTGCTATACATGATCTCGGGAGGGGGGAGCATGGGTGCACATGAATCCAAGCCCCCACCTAGATACGTCACTGCCTTCCGTCATCCTTTCTTCTTCGCTCATCTTAGTTTTATATTTTTTGGGAGTAAAGTCTGGTGATAAGTTCTGGGTCCTTCAGGTATGAGTCCAAAAATGCTTTCCCTTGCCAATTTCTGTTGTGCAGTGGTGCAGTGCATATTCATATTGGTTATGGGGGCTGCGAGTGTCATTTAGTGGTAGTAGGAGGAGGAGGGGTTTTATCAAGAAAAATGCATTAGGCCTGTTCTTTTAGGTGAATGGGGCGTGCATGTGTTTTATGTACTATATGGTCTGTGGCAGGATGATGTTTTGGATTTGTATGCTCAGAGTTTCTATGGGTGAAGTGTTGGATTCAAGAAGGTTCAGTGGAGGCAAGTCTTTATTGTAACATCTCAGCATAGTGAAGAAATTATAAAGATGAGTCTTTGGTGTATGTGGGTGTTACTATGAGAGAAAGGTGAGTGTCGTGGTTGAGGGATTCCAGTGGTGATGGTTTTTAGAAGATATGATGGTTTGCGGTGTTTATTTTTGATTGGAGTATGGACAGTGATGGAATTTTCTGGTGGTGGAAAGAAAGTGTTTTGCTCTGCTGTGTGATTCGGGTCGTTGAGTGAGGAGGACTTCTCATCTCTGATAAAAAAATGATGATGAGTAAAAAAGCTGGAAAAGCCTCAAGATGGCTTCTTATGGCAGTGAAAAAAGGGTGAATCTTTTAGTTTATTTTTTATTGGTTCTTTTAGGGGTTTTTGGGAGATGGAGTCAAACATTGAGAGAGAAGAAGCTTGAGAAAAAGCAAAAAACAAAAGTGAAATAGTTATATATTTTTCTTGTATTGACATGTTTCCTTGGACATGTATCTGCATAATTTGATGTCAGTTATTGTACCATATCATTAGTGTGGGACACATTTTCGACTTAACATTAGGTTTTCTGTAGGTCACTCCCTCATATAAGGTGTCTAATTGAAAAATTCGGACAACTTTGAGGGGCTATCTATGTAAAAAAAGGGCAGCCCGGTGCACTAAGCTCCCGCTATGCGCGGGGTCGGGGGAAGGGCCAGACCACAAGGGTCTATTGTACGCAGCCTTACCTCACATTTCTGCAAGAGGCTGTTTCCACGGCTTGAACCCATGACCTCCTGGTCACATGGCAACAACTTTACCAGTTACTCAAGGCTCCCCTTCTGTGGGGCTATATATGTATTCTTTATAATTTCAATGCTAAGGTTGAAGTTTTAAAACTAACTGAATTGATATTGTTTTATTTTGGTGTTTGGAATTGCTGAAATTTCTATACTGATGTAGATGTTTGTTTCTCCTGAATAGAAATTAATGACAAGTCGGAAAGACCAAAGAAGCAATCAAAAGTTGATAGCATTCCTAGTGATGAGATCGACTGCAAGCTAATCAATGGGGATAATGAATCTCATGAAAGAGTTGTAGACGAGCTGAGAGAAGATCATGTGGTTGCTTCTGCGAGGTCCATTTCTAGCTTAGAAGCTTCTGTTGCAGATGCTTCGGTAAATGATGTAGAGGAATTGGCAAATACAAAAAAATCTGCTGCTCTTCCTGCAGAAAATGGTTCGGAAGTATCTAAAAATGGTTGCACAGTGGGAGAAATTTCTGGTGATTCCGAAAGGGTAACAGAGAGTTGCTCTGTGCCCGAGGATAATATGCATATCGCTGAGTTGGCATGTTCCACTTCTACAAATGGTGATATAATTCTGGAAAGTGGTGAACTAGGCATTGGTAATTGTCCTGAGACGCATAATAATACATGTGACTTGGCTGAAGTGTCTCCTCCACCACTAGGTGATCTTGAAAAGCTTGGTTACGGTGGGCCTTGTGCTTCATGCTCCAGACGGCTAAGGTGACTGTTCTGCTCTTTCTATTTACATTTTTTTTCTACCAATACTGCATTGCCGTTTAACTTGATTTTAGCATAGTGAATCATCACATTTAAAGCTTAAGAGCAAATTGTCCTTCAGATATTTTAGGTGTCACTTATGCTAAAGACTCAAACGTATTACATGCAGGTCGATGTTGCACTTGACTTATAAAGTATTCTGGAGATACCCAAAATTTCTCTCTTCTTAGTGCTCTAGTGTTATAGGTAGTGTGATAATATTATTGATGTAAACCAGCGGTAGGAGAAGAGTACATCTAAAAGATAACGTTACGATGTGTATAAAGAACTGAGGAAGTCAACCAAGGCATCCTGCTCTAACACATCTGCATCCTGCTGTGGCCCCGTCAAAAGAATACACTTGTGTTTAAGATTAACTACATTGTCCTGTTCCAAAAACTCGAGCATTTCTTTCTCTTCATATGACCCACCAAATCATAGAGTTCGTGATGCCCCTAGAGGATTTAATCATATCCATCTTATGTCGATAAGTGAGGAAATCCCACATCTCGTTCTCTTCTTAGTGTTCATTCCAGTGGGCGTCTTTATCTCCTTATTGTTCTTTTTTTCCAAGCACTTAGCATCATATTTTCTCTAAACCGTGTTCGATGAAAAATAATATCTGATTTTTCATGTGGGTCAAATCTTTAAATATGCGCAGATCCTGCAAGTGTATTGACCTTAGTTGTGTTGAGATGTTTCCAAGTATTTTGTCAATACTAAACTCAATTGATGTGAGAATGTTTAAGGAAGAGTGGATTAGTTTCTCTTTGTGTGTCTAGGGGATATTGTTTTTGTTCATCTAGGCTGTGCTAGTTTCTTGTTAAAACATCAGTTCAGAAACGATATAAAACAATATGCTTCCTAAGATCAAGATGAAGTAGCCCAATTGGCCCTTTTTGGGATAAAACAAAAAATTATTAGGTTCTAACTTTGGCAAAACTGTGTCCTATACAACAAGAACAACAACGACAATGGCTCAATGCCACGCTATTTGAGGTTGGCTATATGGATCCTCTAATTCTATTACACTCCAATTTGGACTACTTCTATTTCAATATGCAATAATTCAGTCTTTGAACACAAATTAGGGGTTCTTAAACCAAATACCTTTGCGCATACTGACATACAAATTAGAAAGAAACTCTCACTTATCCCTATACTGACATACAAATCTCTGATCAAATGAACAAACGAAAAGACTCATGGCAAACATCAGACCTAATGTAAGTGTAGTTTACCAAAAACGATTAAACCTGAATTCCAATTAGTGTGTATCACCTATTTTTCGCCAAGTCCTTGTGAATTCCAAGAGATTCGTAGGTCTTTCGAAACAATCTCTTAACATGATTTTAGCTTTTAAAGCCTTCAATCATTACAGTGCCACACCTTTGGACCCGTGCAATAAGAGATCTAGAGGTCCACGTAGGATATGACAAAAACATTTCAGGCGACATTATCTTATTTTATCCTTTGTGTACCATTTGAACCTTATGTCAGATGTTGTCATTTCTGCTGATGACTTAATTAAGTAAATATAAGTGTGTTAACAACTTGAGCTTCGATAGTTACACACTTCAAACATGGTACCAGTGCAAACAGAGGTAAAAAATAATTTCCACATGCTTGGCCATTAGAAAGAATCAGGCCCGCATGTGAGTGGGTATGTTAAAAACATAATTAAGTAAATAAAAGTGAGCTCTCTAACAACTTAATCTTTTAAATGAGATGTTTACATACCTCAACAATTCCTAATATTGTCTAATTTTGTATGACACATCCATCTTAACATTGTCATTTCTACGACACACTTGTGGATATGTTGGGTTGTAAAGGTCCAATATTCACTTGCATGACACTTTGCGTACTTTCATTTCAGTCGTCCTATTTTTGTTCTGTGTTACATCTTCATGTATCATGCATCTTAGCTTAGATATTTGAATTGCATTCATTGAGAAACTGTAATCCGTCTAATATTTGCCTCAACTTCAAGTTGATGAAGTGTGTTAACCTTCTTTAGTCTGATAAGGTTGTATACTAACTTGCAAGGAAATTTGCTCCTTGTTTTTGTGCATCAATTGTTCTTGGATTTCTACGCCCTTCTAAATCGTCTTATGGCCTTTTATTCATCATATTATTGATGTATTATTACTTGTTGATTTTCTTTTAATCTCTCCCCAGTCCCTAGGAGCTCCCCACTTTGTTCCCGTGGTGACTCGAACCCACAACCTTAGGGTTGGAGGTGGAGGGTGCTTACTACTTGAGCAATTCTTTCTTGTCTTATTGATGTATTTTTAACAGTATGTACTTCCACCTGTCATAGACAAAATTATGGTTTAAAGTTTCTGTCTTTTACTTCTGCAGTTGTTTACCATTTTTCATTCATAACTTGCAGGTTAAATCATGACTCTCCAGAGGAGGAGCTGTGCTCATGTGCTGGAATGTCAGGCAGGGATTACAGTAACCTTTCTAGTCTCAAGGTTCGTGCCTTTAGACGTGGAGAAGTAAAAGCAGCTTATATTCATAGTAGAAGCGGCGGTCGTAAAGATCCAACAGACTATCTAAAATTACTTTAGGATCCATATATAGTGTAACAGTTTTTTGGTGACTGCAAAAGAAAGCAGCTAATGGTTAATTGGTTATAAGATTTAGAGATTATTGGTCAATAAAAAAAGAAAAAGATTTGGAGATTATAATACCAATTATACACGTATCGTAGATGATACAACATATGACAAAAAATATAGAAGCAGCTGCATACAACACACTTTTTATGGTAGTCAACTCGAGAAACTTTTCAGTAGTCAAAAAACGGGGAAGTCCTAAATCGCCAACTAGCTGTCAGTTTATTGCTATTATTCTCTTCTTCTTTGTAGTATGAGCATCATCATGTCCTTGCCACTTTGTCTTAACAGGTAATGGGACACATTAGTTCAATTATCAGTTAGTCTCACTGTTTATGCTCATTTCTTTTAACAAAGGGGATTCACATGTCAAAATTAAGAAATTTTCTGTTATGTGGTTAGCAGCTGTGCATATCCTTTTTCTCCAAGTATTTCAGACTATTATTTTTGTTATGAATTTGCTTTCTCAATATTTAATAATTTTTTTGTGCTCAAATGTATCCCATTTTAGGATAGAGTTGCTTCTGAAGCTGCAATTCTTTTGGATTCTGGAGAAGGATGCAATATGCAATTGAATGAGGCACTTTCAGTTTCTCAAAGGGGCAGTGATGAGAAAATGTGCGCCATCTGCAAGCAAGGTGGAAAGATACTGTGGGTACCATTTGCAATTATGCACAGTTAATGTGATGGTCAATAAAGATCTTTCAAGTCATAACTGAGGAAAAAAATCGGCTCTACCTAAACGCATTTGCTTTTTCTGTTTTTATGTTGTTCCCAAGACTTTTTCTAGTTACTGGATTGTGGATGCACCCAGTAATGATTTTTCCATTTGGGTAATGCATAAATAGTTGTGAAGTAGTACTATAGCCTGATTTAGAATGGCCATGTGTATGTCTTGATTTTTATCATTTGTACTCAACGTACTTTTCAGGATCTGCGATGGAAGAAGTTGCAAGAGATGCTATCATCTCTCTTGCTTAGATCCGCCATTAGATGATTTCCCACCAGGAGCTTGGCATTGTACCTGGTGTGTCAAGAAAAAGATTGAATCTGGTGTACATTCAGTGACGGAAGGAGTAGAATCAATTTTGGATGTTAGAGAAGTGGAAGTAGCAGGTGCCAAAGGTTTGACGTAAAAGTATATTACATGCATAAGACATTCGTACTGGAGCTGGATGGATATGTGATATGATTAGTTATTGACTGGTGTCATTATCTCTTAATATTGCTTGCCTTCTGTTGATTCTTGTTCTTTACTGTTTTGTTTTCTTCTTTGCTTTTATGTTAGGAATGCATAGGCAGAAGCAGTATCTTGTTAAATACCAAGGTCTTGCTCATGCACACAATCATTGGGTTGCAGAGGCACAGCTGCTTATTGATGCACCATTGCTTATTGCAAACTATAATCATAAGAATCAGGTCAGAACTATTTCTTTGAAGACTTTCATATGTTTTTCTGTTTTCGTCTCATCATATTTTCTGCCAACTTTAAACGGATCATTATTTGCACAAACACATGCAAAGAATGATATGCATTTATCATAACAATACTTTTTGGAGTTTTCACAAGTAGCAACTTTTCCATCATTTTAGGATGTGAGGTGGATCTCAGACTGGACAGTGCCACATCGTCTCTTGAAGAAAAGATCACTGATGTTCTCCAAGCTGCATGGTCAAGATGCAGGTGATAATAACAAATGCCTGTTTGAATGGCTTGTGAAATGGAAGGGCCTTGGTTATGAGTATGCTACATGGGAACTGGGGAATGCTAATTTTCTGAACTCACAGCATGGTGAAAACCTCATCAAGAATTTCAATATTCGTCGCGAAAAGGCAAAATGGAGAATTGGCAAGGTGCTTATTTTCGTGATATTGCTTGAAAATTATGCCAAGATTTCACTTCTTTAGTCTGATAAGTGATAACTGATAAGTATCTTGATGTTGCTAAAGTACTTTAAAGTGCCTTGTACTAGTTGGTTCTGTAACTTATAATCCCACAATTCTGCTCTAATTTATTGCAACCTCGGTGTCCTGCGTGTCGACATAAACGGTAGGACATTCCTGCACTAAACATAAAATTTTGGCTGTTGTTTGAGGATATTTTGAATGATCAGTCCAGAAGAAATTTGTTATGTGTTTGTGTGCTTCAAGTCATATATTGGTTGTAGTCGTCAACTTTGTAATATTAATTGTATGTCTTCTTCTGCCGCTGAAGAATCATAGGGGGCCACTTGTCAAACTATCAGAACTCTCTGCTGGAGGTTCACTTATAACAGATTCTAATCTGCTGAACAATGTGAACAAGCTGCGCGAGTGTTGGTTGAAGTGCCAAAACACTGCTGTCTTTGAGGACCAGGTGAGTTCATTTTACAGGGAATGCTCTTCTAGGTGGGAAAAAGATACTGCTAAACATTGTCCTTCTTTATGAATGAAATACATTTACCTGATCAAAAAAGATACTGCTAAACATTCTATATGATGCGAGTAAATTATGGATGGCAGATGGCTATATAATATATACACGTAAAAGCAGTTGAAAAGAATTTGAATGTCGAGTTTGATTGATAATTTTGAAGTTCTCATTTAATGCTTGGCCAATGTAATTGTTCCTTTTATGTGCATTGGCTATTCCTTGGAAAATTTTTGTATTCCTGTCTCCCTGCTTGGTCAATGTAATTGTTCCTCTTATGTGCATTGGCTATCCTTGGAAAAACTTTGTATTCCTGTCTCCCTGCTTGAGCACAGCACCTCGGATCTTTGCCTCCAGGCTATTTCTTCCCTTTTATAGCGTACTCTTTAAATTCCATAAAGAGGTGCTTTTCTAATCATCTCCTCCCCATTCAGACACCTGGTTGTTGAATAACATCCATTCTGAAAAAATATTTTCGTTGTCCCCAGGTTGCCGTAGGTATTTAAGCTCCATTCTTTCAATTTCCCTTTGAGAGGTTTGAGTTTGCCTGCAAGAATGTAATCTGATCTTCCTTCTATAATAAAGGATGAAATATGATTTATGTTGTTCCCAGCTACCACACTGTAAAACTAATGGAGTATGGTCAGAACAAATTCTGGGCACGATTTCTTGCTTGATATTCCTCAAATAGTCATTCCATTCCACTGAAATAAGGAACCTATCAATTCTGGATGATGTCTCCTGTCTGTTCTGCTCAATGGTCTATGTGTAATATCTCCCTTCCAGCTGAAGATCAACTAGCTCCATATCTTCAATGACTCATAAATCTGGTATCTCTAGTGCAGTTCCTCTTTTCAGAGGGGAATCTGACTATGTTGAAATCTCCGCCTACCACCCAAGGTAAGGGCTGCCCGACACTAAGCTCCCCCTATGCGCGGGGTCCGGGGAAGAGCTGGACCACAAGGGTCTATTGTACTGCAAAAGGTAATTTCCATGGCTTGAACCCGTGACCTCCTGGTCACATGGCAGAAACTTTACCAGTTACCCGTGACTCGTGACCTCCTGGCCTACCACCCAAGGTACTGTGAAAACCCCCTTAAAACCCAATTTCCCGCCAAACTTCTTGTCTTACTCTGTTGCAATTTGGAGCATAAATCCCTGTGATATGCCAATAGAAAGCCTGAGTTTGAGACTCAAATCTGCATGTCAAAGAATAAAAACCAGTTGTGACCACCTCCCCCTTCCATATTTTACAATTCCGAATCATTGGATTACCCCACATCATTTTTTTTTTCTCAAAGAAAAGATTACCCCCTAGTTCCACTAGCCACCAAATGTCCGTACTCTATTCCCCTGAGTACGGAAAAAAAATTCCCCTGAGTCCCCCATATACTGCTTGGGAGTCACCTTGACTAAAGGTTTTCTCTTGTCTCTTTGCTTGCCTGCAGCTATCGGTTTTTATAAATAGAGCCAGGGCGTCCTTTTCACATCCATGAAAATCAACTTGCTTACTTAATTATATATATTACATTCTGATGAACCCATAAAGATGCGTCCATTTCTCCCTCGATCTCCTCCTCCTGCACCTATATCTTCAATGGTTCTGGTTCCTCAACTTACATGTCTGCCTCTGTAGACTCAAGCATCTGCATGTCTCCTTTGCCCACTATAATGTCAATTTGTGCAGCCTCTCCTTCGATGTTAGTCATGGCATCTTCATAATCATCAGCTTCTTCTTAAATCACCATCTGCTTTGGTTCCTGAAATTGAATAAATGGGGAATCTTCTCTTTCTTCGTTCTCCATCTTTCCAGAACTTCGTAGGGAGTTCATAAGAGCGGACATGTTTGCCTCAATTTCAACGAGCACTGTGTCCATTCTATTATTAGAGATAGAAGTGGAGACCTGTTTTTAAAGTTGGGCTTCAGTAAATCAAACTGAGCCTGATGTGAAACCTTTGTTCCACCACCATTTTGGCACTTGGGCTGTTGAGTTGGCGCAAAACCCGACTCCTTTAAATTTTTAGCCCTCTGTATGCTGCCACATATACTCCCCTTTACTGAGCTTGAATTTTAAGTTAGCACATGTTCACGTGGCCCCCACCCCAATCCATAATCTTCCCCTACCCTCCTTGATATAGGGCTCTATTGCCCGACGGTCTTTCATAGTCTCTGCTTCTTCTTCTTCTCTGGAAAACACCCTCATGAATGATTCACACCAAATGGGTATAATGAAAAGTAGACCCTTATCTGCAATGGTCACCTCCTCCAGGACTTTCCCCCATCTCCTTTGATTTTAATTCCCACCATTTTAGATGATTCTTCAGAGAAGTTTCCTCCACTGTTTCCACCCATCTGCCACAATGATTACTGATGGCTTTGGAGACTTTTTCTGTCCAGAGATGAAGCGGTAGACCCGTAGCTCTGATCCATGTCCACTTCCCTTAAATCCTTTATCTTCGATTAAACATGAGAAACTAGAGCTAGCCCATTCTCCTTTTTTTTTTTTTTTGGAAGAGCTGCTAGCATTCTCCTATTTCTCCATTGCTTTCTAATGTTCCTCTTTTGATGTTTTGACCTACCATCAACATCAAAATCAAAATCAAATGGCTTTAAAGTCATGTGTGTAAACCTATAATTGTAGTCAGACTTCGCAAATATGTTATTAATCTCTCTGTTCGTTGTGTTTCTATAAGTCCTTTCTGATAGTACTGCTAGCTTGTATTGTTGATAATAAGAGGTGATTTTGTTTGAGGTATAAGCCAAGTTAATCTTGGTATATAAATCGGTATTGCTTTATACCATGTTTGATTTCCTGTAATGAAATCCCTATAAGTTATGCCGTATTTAATATCGGAAACCAGACATTGTATAACTAATACGGGTATAAGTTATACCGGGATTTATGTATTATTTTATAAGGGATAGAAGGTTGAATAAGTAATATGTGTATTAGTAGTATGTGGATGAGAGTATCGAAAGGAGAAAATGCCCTTCCAATACGTAATCCTTAAAAAAACAATTTCCGTATTATTATTCACTGTTTAACAATCCTTGTATTATTTATTCTCCGCATAATAATCCCCGTAAAAGTAATCCCTGTTCAAACAATCCATGTATTACAATCCCTGTATAATTAATACATCAAACCAAACCAGCCCTAAGTTCTTGAGTTCAAGACAACAAGCTGAAATGATCATGTATGGACGCATAAGATATGGTATGACTAATATGACAATTGTTTTTGCAGGATCGTATAATGAAGATGGTTTTGTTTATTCTATCTTTATCTGATGTCTGCTGTCCAGTGCTTATTGTCACAACTTCAAGTTCACTTCCCCAGTGGGAAGCTGAATTTACACGATGGGCACCAAGTATTGATGTTGTAGTGTACAGTGGAAGCAGAGATTCTAGAAGGAGAATCAAGTCATTGGAGTTCTATGACGAAGGTGGTTTCATGATGCTTCAAGTGCTTTTATCATCTCTGGAAGCCGTCATTGAGGTATGTCTTAAAATCGATTATTTTAGATATCAAGACCTCGACAGATAACCAGGGCCAAGATTCCTAAGTAAGTAGCTTTCATGATGCTTTCATCAGGGCTATTGGACATTCCGCTAAAGGTGTATCATTTTGGTGAAATGTTCTGTTTACTTTTCTATCATATCCTATTTAGTTGGTCATTATTTTTAGTTCCCACTTTCTTGAGGATTCATGTTTCTCAGAGGATGAAAGCCGGAATATATTGGAAATTGATCTGTATTCATGCAGACATGCTTCTCCTCAAGAATTTTAAACAATCGACAAGAAGCTTGCGCACTTGCATGATTCATGCGACTCAGAACAAAAATGTTCTCCTTTGGCTAATTTTACCATTAAATTGTAGCTGGAAACAACTTTTAAATCCGAAGTAGAGTGATAAAATTTCATCAACATTTGTATATGGTGCTTTGTGGATAATACATGACTATTTGTTTTCAAAGTATAGGAATTCACCTAATATTTTGGGGTTAGTTTGTGATGATGTAAATGAAAGGGAAACAATGTGTACTTCATCAGAGGAAGAAAAAAGAAAGGGAAACAATGTGAAATTTTCATTTGGTCCTTAGAGAATGGGAAGTTGTTAATTCTTCTGTTTCCCTAAAAATTGGAAAGTTCTTACTGCTTCAAAGTCCTGTAGCTGTGCTTTTTATTCTCTCTTATTTCTGCAGGATGTAGAAATATTGAGCGGCTTGAGTTTGGAAGTGACTATTATTGATGACTGCCAAAATTTAGGAATTTCTGCACGTGTGGAGCAAATTAAAATGCTTAGTACTGGTGTAAGGGTGCTTCTTTTTAATGGTCCAATGAAGGTATCTTCCATATCTCGCCTTTTTCCTTAGTAGAACTGCTTTCATTTAATACATCATCCTTGCTTCCCCAATTATTAATAAAATTATTTACCTTATCAAAAAAATATCATCCTTACTAGACCTTCTGATTTTAACAGATCACCTCATCTGAGTACATTAATCTACTGTCATTGCTGCAATGTAAATTTGGTTTGGACAAGACTGATGGTGTGGAATCTGACTTTGGAAAACTGAAGAGACTCACAAAGGTCACTGCACCTTCCAGCAAGCCCAAATCATCCAAGGCAACTGCACCTTCCAGCAAGCCTGAATCATCCAAGGCCACTGCACCTTCCAGCAAGCCTGAATCATCCAAGGTCACTGCACCTTCCAGCAAGCCTGAATCATCCAAGGTCACTGCACCTTCCAGCAAGTCTGAATCATCCAAGTTTGTGGAGTATTGGGTTCCTGTTCAGATTTCTGACGTGCAGCTTGAGCAGTATTGTGCTACATTACTCACAAATTCTAATGCTCTTCAGACTTTCTCTAAAAGTGATCCTGTTGGGGCTCTCCGCGATATTTTTCTCTCTGTGCGAAAGGTTAGATGTGTCAGTTCATTTGACATTTTGCAATTTTGGATGATGGTAGTGTTGTTACCCTTTTTCTTTGTTCTGTTTTCTCTTGGAGGTGGGCAAAGGTGATTGGTTCTTGCAGCATTGAACATTGAGAAAAAGGGAGCTTCTAAACAAAAACATTTATCCTGACGATAATTAACTAACTAGCTTAGTGGCAGCCAAGGGTGACGCTTGGCACGAAGTTTAAGAAATAAATGAAGACTTTTGAATCTTGTGGTCTAAAACAAGCCAAAGATATTTGTGTGGTTATAGATCATTTCGTTAAGCGTAAAAGGTAAAGTTCAAAGTTAAATTATTGCCAAATAAGGAAATGTATCATTCTTTTTGGGACTGACTAAAAAGGAAAGTGTCATATAAATTGGGACAGGGAGTAGGTGATTTTTTGGTGTTGGTGGAAGGTAGCAGGTATCTACTGGAATAGTCGAGGTGTACCATGCTCGGACACTACTGTTATAAAGAAAGACTAGCTTGTGGCACAATGAAAGTGACAGCACTGTCTTGGAATTAGGATTTATGTTGAACTGTTGGTGTAAATTGCCATAGACAATATTAAGTTTTAATGGTCATCATCCTCGTCAGAAGTCAATGAAAACCACTGCTATATTGATAGTTCTCTGAATTATATATGCTTGCTTCTGTTTGTAGTGTTGCGATCATCCATACATTCTGGATCCATTGCTGCAACCCTTCAATAAAGGGCTTTCTCCTGCTGAAATTCTGGAAGTAGGAATAAAAGCAAGTGGAAAACTACAATTCCTTGACAAGATGCTCGCGGAGATGAGACTCCGACAACATAGAGTGGTTGTCCTTTTTCAGGTATGTATTTCCAGTACTTTCTCTTAGAACTAACTGTTTATTCGTGGAGTCATATTTGAGTTCCTATATAGAATGGATCAAGCAAGACAGACTCATCTCATCTGTAGCATCTCGCAACCATTTAAAGACTTCTACTTGAATATATTGAGAGACGAAATTGAAGGGATAGGAATAATCAAATAAAATTGGAACAAGAACTAAATAGACTAGGCTAATGTGAATTATACATAATCCAGACAACTAGGTCACTACCAAACCCATTTATTTTTTGAACCGCGGGTCATGGACTGGTCCTGTTAACTTCCTTAAGGGACAGTTGCGGGTTCGTCCTGCTAATAAATTTAATGGGCCCTGTCCGGAAGTCGAACCACAGCCGTTTTAAGCGGGCTGAACTGGGCCTGGTAAATAAAGGGGATTTCTCTTTTAAAATCTCATATACCTTACCTTTTGTGTTAAGTTATGTTTACTAAATCATGAGTAAATTGTTGAAACAATTCACAAGTAATATGGGCATTTCTAGATATATTTTTTGTTGAAACTGGTAATGTTGTATTCCTCAGCATGAGATCTTCAAAAAGGGCCATACAGAAACAAAACGAAATACCTACAGTGATCCTAATAAATCTACAAGTTGATCTATATCCTCTAAACTGTCTCTTTACACCAAAAGTAAAAAGATACATTGCAATTCCGTTTGACTTTTGGAATGAAATTTCACCTACCTTCAAAACATCTCCCATTCCTTTCCCTCCAAACAGTCCATCAAATGCAATGTGGGATTGTCCTCCACCACTTCTTCTGGCTCTTGCTACCTCCTCTTCTGATCCAGCAGCTTAGCAAATCTGCAGTGTGATCAGGCATGGTCCACTTATCTCTGTGAGGCTAAGAAATATTTCCCAGATTTGTGCTGTGAATTTGCAATGAAGGAATAAATGACTGTTGGTCTCTTCTGTTTCTTTGCATAGAAAACATCTGGATACTATGATTGCTCCCTTTCTCTTCAAAACTTCATGTGTCATTTTACTAGTTGGTGCTAGATTTTTCCATATGTTTTTCCATTTTTGATGATCCCCAGGTTGCACCATACCCTCCTTATATGCCCTATTAACAGTGAATTTCCCATCTTTGCTATGTTTCCGTCTCAGAGTGTCAGGGTCAGTGTTGGTGCCTTTGAATTCATCAATCCCTTTTAGCAAATTAGCAACCCTTTTCACCTCCCAATCATTCGAAAGTCTCCTGAAGGAGAGATTCCAGCCCCGTGTAGTAACAATCATTAGTAGTGGCTTCAGGATTGTTGCACAAGGTAAACAGATCTGGGGAGGAGTCCATCAGTGGAATTTGCTCATTCCAAGCATCCTCCCAGAATTTAGTTTTTCTGCCATCTCCCACTTTCACCTGCAACTAACTTGGATAACAAAGCTCTGGAGATATTATCTTTAGCAACAATAACATTTGTTCAAATTCATCATCAACTTCTAGATGCGTATATAATAATTCAGTCAATTGTTCTGCTCTACCTAATTTCATGACGATTTAATAGAATATCCATTTGACATATGTCAGGAATAAGATGAAAGTATTTTTGAATTTCTTTTTAATCACAGGAATAGCAGGTCCAATTGACTCATGACACTTAAAAGTTAAAACTATAAAACAATGAACTTTTAACTAAATGAAGCAATATACTCGGTGTTTGATTGGACACGAAGTTCAAGAAATAAATGAAGACTTTTGACACATAAGCTAAATATACACACAGTACCAAAATTTCCTTTACAACCAGTAATTAAATGTGTGGTGGTGAGAGTTTCACATGTCTTTTCATTTTTTCTCTCCTAGTAATGCCTTTGAATAGGATATTTCGATGAAAGCGAATTCTCTTTCCGTCCCTCGTCATCCAGAGAAAGAATCGTTATCTATCTATCCATTTACGTATCAACAAATGTGGTTCCAGGGATCGGTCGATTGCCGAACTTTTATATCAAGTGGGCCCTAATAAGTCATGTCATTAAGGGTAAAATTGGGATGCTAATTTTTAATAGTTTCCAATGGAAAAGGTGTCAATCTTTTTGTGACAAATGTGTTGTATGTGTCAGGAGTAACTTAAAAACAAATTGAGTTCCACTTAGCTGGAATATCTATAGAAGTTGTGCATATACGTAATCTGTGCTCCTTACATTCTCTCTCTTAAGGTCTAGAAAAGTAGTATTAACTACAAATATAATTGCGTTACTAGCATTTGCAATTGGTACTTCGAAATATTTAAGGGTAGTAACAACTATCAAATTCAAAATATGACATGTACATATAACATGAAAATATTCATGAAATTCTAAACCCAATTGACCCTATTAAAATCTTTACTGCATTATCATTGTTGCTGGCATTGTGGAAAGCAATTTAAAGCACTTTAAGATCAATACCATAAAAAGCAACTTGTTGCAAATCATCCTTGAAATGGAGAAGGGTCAAAAATTTCCCTGTACTATCCGAAATTGCTCAACTTGCCCTCCGTTAGACTTTTGGTCTACTCTTATCCCTGTCGTTAGGAAAAAGTCTTGTTTTTACACTTGGCCCCTAATGGAACCCCAACTTCAAACCATTGACAAAAATTGAGGGGTGAATTTGGACCTTTTTTCTCAAAGAATTTGAACACGTGTAGTTCACTTTCACGCTGGACCTCTGTGTGTTGGTCATGGAAGGGCAAAAATGAGAATTTGCTTACAACAAACATTCATATGCTTCTTTATAGTAAGCATATGAATGGACCAAAACTTTAGCAGAGGGCAAAACAGAATAATTTTGAATAGTACAGGGCAAATTAAGACATTTTTCCTTCTAGAAATAACAAGTCCAATTTTCGTTTCAACTGCATGAAAAGCTAAAATTCTTTCTTGTATTATCCAATTATGATATATCAATGACAAATAACAAACAACAACATACCCAGTGAAATAATGTGTGGGGTCTGGGGATCAGTGACAAGTAAGAGCTCAATAAAAATCAAAATTATTTTTGGCATATACAATAGTGGATGTTTATGAAATTCTATATTTAAGATGTTGAAATAATTCATGTAAAAAACACTTTGCTATTTAGAATGTTCAATAAAAATATCCCCGTCTAAGAGTTGCTCTAGGGATGAGATAAAACAAAAGATTGTGTGCAATAGTAATATATTATGCAACTCTGAGGACTTTGTTGACCCATGGTAAAAGGTTAAACATTCTGAAGCTATATTTTTTGCTAATTCATCTTATCCGTCCTTTTTTTTTTTTTTGATAAATGGGATTTGACCAATGACTTTGACCCATGGTAAAAGGTTAAACATTCTGAAACTATATTTTTTGCTAATTCATCTTATCCGTCCTTTTTTTTTTTTTGATAAATGGGATTTGACCAATTTAAATTCTATTATACCTAGAACCTAACTCCGTTCTGCCTTTCCAAGGATTACATTTTTCTTTTTTACCATATGGCGATCTAGTGTTCCCGTTCCTCCCTCACCCGCCCCGTCTTATGTGTAGTTTTGCATATTTTACATACTACCCTCTATCTTAATGGGGAATTGGATCGAGATATGCTCATACCTTTAACCTTTGATGTTCTCTTATAACTATGTTTTAGACAAGTAGTACCATTTCCACAAGTACCTAAATCCTTAAGTTCTGTGTCGTCATCATCGTCTAGTGTATGATCTAAATCTATATTTTGTGTAATTTCAATATCTGTATTTTCTCCTCCGTAACATGACTTTTCCTTCTCTACCAATATTAGACTGCGAAGATACCATTGAAATAAGAAAAAGCCAAATAACACAATCAATATTTTAATAACAAGAGATGGAACAAATGTATCAAAATTCAAAAACTGAAATAATTGAATGAAGTTTGAATTGACTCGTCTCCAAGTTGCTCCCTCAAACTTCAATCCCGAATTATCAATTGATCATAGTATCAAAAAAATATGAAAAATATTAGAAGCTAAGAGCCTTGAGAAATATTGAGATTGAGAGAGATAATGGAATGATAGCGGTGGTGTGATCTAGGAATTTAGAAGGTGGGTATATAAGAAAAAATTTGTGCAGCCTATTTGCAATTATTGAAACTTAAAAAATAAAAAGGATGAGAGGAGAAAAATGGTATGAGGATCGTGTGGGAGAAGGGAAAGGGGGATCAAAGTAGTCAAAAGCCAAAAGCGAAAAAAAGCACCAAAGCCGATTGAAGCTTTAGGCATAAAGCATAATTGGAGTGTGGATTTTATCAAAGAAAAGGCGCCAATGAAGAAAAAATAAAAAATAGAAATGTAATGCAAGAAAATGTAACTATAAACACAAACAATAATTATTTTGGACAAATGGAAAAACGATAATTGAGTTATATGTATGTTGTTGTTCCCTTAAAAATTGAATCCATCGGTGAAGGTGCACACACCTTCATGCCTACACCAAAACGCCAATTGAATGGGACGAAATGCACAACTTGCACTTCATTGAGCTTCAGGGTTTAAGCGCGCTGTAGCGCGCCTTTAACAACACTGATTGCGATTTTTGTGTAACTGGTACGGTCCGGGTTTGGTTCTTGTTTCACATAACTGGTGCCAGGTCCAATTCACAGTTCAGAAAATTGGGACTAGTTTAGGCCCCTTCTTTTAGGGGCCTGTCCGATAATAGGATCCATTTTTAGGGATTAGAGGGGCCGGATTATGGGTCGACCCTGCCCCCTTGAAAGGTTTATAAATAGCAAAAAGACAAGGAAAACAATTTTGTTCAAATTCATAGGAATAGTGAAGCACTATGTGATAGGGATCCATACAGGATTCATACCAGATCCGGTCAAAGGCTGGCTGGTGCTTTGACAGACAATGGAGAGAAGATGAAGATAAGACTTTGCTCAACTATAAGATGGAACTGATTACCTATCAACTGCAGCTCTTTTCGATTTTGTTGTATCAGGTCAACTTTGAAATATTTCCTCTTCTTAGTCTGACTTACATTGAGAGGGACACGATCCTTTCCTAGGGTTTGATTGTGGCTGTGTCTGTTAGGATGAAAAGAAGAGAATCCACATATATCATGTTGGGTTTTGGCTACCAACTCTGTTTTTCTTTGAGGTTTTTAATGTTTAGTTTCCTCTGTTAATTGGAATGAGACCTAAATTATTTTAGAATGTAGTGGACTTGTCTGACCCTTTCTCTAATAAAGGCCTACCATTGGGTTATTGGGTCTCTTCTCTTTCTTATATGGGTGGCATCCCAGTTGAATGCTATTATCTGAGGCACTAATTAACTTATGAAAGAAAGAAAAAGAAAAGAACTATCAGATAACTACCTTAAGCAGTTCTAGGAGTGCTGCCTGGGGTTATCTTTAGATGCTAAACTATTATTATTAACTTACTAATTGGTAGTTAGATCACCTATGAAAAAAAAATAGACTCCTCCTCTTGTCCGATTTCATGAATCATCATGTTGTTCTCCTATATATCTGTCTGTTGGATTCTTTTGAATCTTTTTATGACCTTTTTACTTGCCTGTAAGCTTAGATGTTCCGTCTTGAAAATCTCTCTGGCCTAAATAAGAACAAGTCCACTTTGTTAGGATGTCCTACATTGATTGAGGGAATTGGATTTTGTTTCCTTTATGATCTTTGGGAAATCTTTTGACCCAGTTGTCCAGGTCTAGGCGTATGGGGTGTTAGAGTGTCCCACATTAGTTGATGGAGTGTGTTGTTGTTTCCTTATGTGGTCTTGGTCAATTCTCGCCTCATGAGTTAGCTTTTAGGGTTGAGTTAGACCTAAAATTCATTTTCTTATCATACTTAAACAGGCATGTCAGTGGGCTGATCCCATGTGTACCATCAAGCATAGTGGTTGCTTTATTGCACTAGTGTTTTTTTTTTGGGTTTGGGGAGGCGGGGGGGGGGGGGGGGGGGGGGGGGGGGGGGGGGGAGGGGGCGATGGTGTTTGGGCCAGTTTGCCGCACCTCTATCCCCCCACCAACTCAGGTAAGTTCTGTGGAAGTGCTTTGTCACTTTCTCTTCAATTTCTTCGCCTGATTGTCAAAATCATCCTTCTTGAATGCAGTCTATTGTTGGCTCCGGGGTATCGATTGGTGATATTCTGGATGATTTTCTGCGTCAAAGATTTGGTGAAGATTCTTATGAAAGAGTTGAAACAGGTGTTGTTCATTCCAGGAAACAAGCTTCGCTTAACAGGTTTAACAACAAGGAAAGTGGGCGCTTTGTTCTTTTACTAGAGAATCGTGTTTGCCATCCGAGCATTAAACTGTCGTCAGTTGATAATGTTATTATATATGATGGTGAGAATCCCGCAAATGATTTGAGACAACTCCAGAGGATATCAATAGATTCGCAGTCTAAATATATCAGTGTTTTCCGGCTGTATTCATGTTTTACTGTAGAAGAAAGAGCCCTTGTCCTTGCTAAACAGGACCTGAATCTTGATAGTAACTTGCATAGTATAAGTCGGGGCCCCAATAACACCCTTATGTGGGGAGCCTCAAATTTGTTCAGTAGATTGGATGAGTACCACTCTGGAGGCATTCCAACCTCAATTTCAAACAACTCATCAGGGCCGTTGCTTTTAAATGACGTTATTAGCGAGTTTTCTGCAATAATTTCTACTAGCTCTGAAGACAAGGACATATGTCATTCCGTTATTTCAAAAGTTCAAATGAGCATGGGAACTTACAGTGCTAATATCCCGCTACTTGGTGAGAAAAAGATGGAGTTGAAAATCGGAGAAGAACCTCATGTTTTTTGGAAAACGCTGTTGGATGGAAGAAATCCACAGTGGAGAAATTTAAGCAGAGCAACAACCCCAAGGAACAGAAAGAGAGTTCAATACTTTGATGAATGCCCAGATCCACCTAATGGAAATGATGAAATAGGAAAGAAACGCAGGAAGGTGGTAAACCATAGTGCGGATGCGATCCCCACTCACCCCTCACCTGGAAGAGGTGAAGTTGCAGCCTCCAAAGGAGGTATCTCTTCAATAAATTTCCTGTTAGAGTTCGTTTGTTGTTTCATATGTATAAATATATCTAGAAATATCAGCTGCTAATTCTTAGTTGGGTCCAGGTGCTCATGAAAATGATGATATTGGTGGGGAGCATGTTTCTAGATCGCTGTCTCATCTGTTGCATGAGGCAAAACCTGTTAGGCCTGAAGAAGGACGAGTACTGTACAATGAGCAGAAAAGCCTTCATATCCATCTGAAGGCGGAGTTTGCAAAACTGTTTGAAGTGCTAAAACTTTCGGTATTCATTTCCTGACTGCCCTTTCTCAGAATTTTTAAATGTTTTGTTATAGTTGTCTTTGGAGAGTGTACAGGTGCTTTGATGAACAATGTAGGTAATTTAGCAATCTTCGCTTGTCCAGATTAATTATAATGAGTGGGTTTTGGGAGGGCCATGTTCTGAATCTATGAACATTAGTTACGTTTAAAAGATAAAGCTCTTCATGTTAGGAAGTTTTACCTTTCATATTCATGGTGAAAGAGTTGTACGCATTTTGTTGATAGCTTCTAGTGAATAAGTATGATATTAACCTGTCAAAGGTTCAATCTTTTTATGTATGGATTCCTGCTCTTGTGATTGCCTCTGAATTAGCATCTTTTTTTTTATTAAATTCTCTTCAAGTGGATATTAATTCTGCAGTTTTTGGCACAACAGTAAGCACCACACATCCTTTCTGCCGTACCCATACATCCAAACCTGTTCAAGTTTGGGAAACCTAGTATGGTTGATAAGACCTCCATCTCTCTGCCTTGGCGAGGGTGAACTGCCTAGTTAATTCGCCAAAAAGAAGAGAGTCCTACATTCACATTGTCAAATGATATAGAACATGTTTTTTTTTGGATAAGGTAAATAAATTTCATTAAAATGGGCAGAGCCTGCATAGAAGAGGTATTTCCAAAAAATAGAAAACCTACAAAAGAGATGGTTTTCTACAAAAGACATCCAATCTTCTATACAATAAGGAACCTTGTGAGAAATTGTTTTCTACGAAAGACATTAAAAGCTCTCATATTTCTTGCAAGTGGGGCAACACCCCAAGCCCTTCTTCTTCTCCTTCTCCCCCATCTCCATGCCTGACATCACACAATAAACTACAAATCATGTTAGGATTTTCCTCCATAACCTTGAAGCAACCCGACAATGAATCAGGAGGTGGTCTACATTTTCTTACACATAAAACTCCTACAAAATATCACTCCTCTTTTTGCTAGCCAAGTGAAAAAACACACCTTCCTTGGTACGTCAGGGATGCACACCGAGTTATGTGGAAAAGCAACCTCTCCCTAATCAATATCTTTTCATAAGAAGTCTTGCCTGAGAATATACCATTGTTCCCACCGCCACCTCCATATGTCATGGCTACCTTGTGGGGCACTTTATTTGTGAAGAAATCAATCAAGCTCTGGAACTATGTCATCTCCCACCCCTAGAAATTCCTCCTAAAGCTCAGATCCCAAAAACCTTCTCTATCTTGTAGCTTTTGAACGCTTTGGACTGGGGATTCCTTTTGGCAAGAAATTCTTAATATAACTGGGAGCGATACCTTTGAAGTATTGTCCCACCACCTATGCTCCCAAAAAATTACCCACCTCCCATCCCCTCCCCTAAAAGATACATCGTCACTAAACTCCTCCCATTCCTTTAAAATGTTCCTCCATAATCCACATTGATAGGGCATTGTGACGTTTTTAGTTCACCAATCCCCTTCCACGACCCCATATTTTTTCCGCTATGACCTCTCTCCAAAAAGCATCTTCCTTAGCCTAAATCTCCACAACCATTTCCCTAATAACGCCTTAGTGAAAACCTTCAAATCCTTAACTCCTAATCCACCCAAACGCTTAGGCGTCGTTACCGTTTCCCAGCTCACCAAATGGTATAGAACATGCATAAAAGGCATCGTTCATTTGCTTGTTCCATCTAGCATATATGTGTATGTCCTGCCTGTTAAATAGCTTTTATACCTTTGTTTTAGATTCTTTAAGTTAAATTACAAGAATCAGGAATACATGAGCGGTATGCATCTTGCATAGCTTTTATACCTTTGTTTTAGTAGCTTTATGTTAAATTACAAGAATCAGGAATACATGAGCGGTATCCATCTTGCATTTTCATCTTTGAATTCTACATATGACGGGATAGTGTGTTGCTATAGCTCTTTCTTCTAACACTTGAAGCATCCGCGTTTTTGAAGCATGTTAAGAGTCCCACATCGGATAAGGGATGAGTAATTGGTTTCCTTATATGGACTTGGGCAATCCTCCTCTCATGAGCTAGCTTTTGGGGTTGAGTTAGGCCCAAGATCCATTTCACATGGTATCAGAGCCAGGCCATCTCAATTCTTTGTTCACCGATGTTGGGCCCCCATATTATATTGTCCACGCTCCCGTTGACGAGATCTAGGCGTGCGGGGTGTTAAGAGTCCCACATCGGATAAGGGATGAGTAATTGATCTCCTTATATGGACTTGGGCAATCCTCCCCTTATGAGCTAGCTTTTGGGGTTGAGTTAGGCTCAAGATCCATTTCTTTACAAAGCCATTCTTCAAAATTAGCCGGTAAACTAGTTCATCTTCCCATAAAAGTGGTAAAATTGTTTTGACAAAAGTAATCAAGGGCTCTAATGTTGCTATCTGAACTTCTTGTATTACCGTCTTTGTGATAAAGGACGACAACTTTTATGTTTGTGTTTTATTACTCAAATTTGTGAACTGTATAGATCTCTAATACTTTAGCAACATTGAGGTTTTATATTCCTGTTCTTCTATTATCCAAAAAGTTTTGCTGCTAATTTTACAGGGTGTCTTTGATTTCTTATCCTTCTATTGAAGGTCTTTCCACCTGGTTCTTTTCTTAGTGTATGCTATTTATTTCTAATGGTTCTTTTTAATAATGTTCCATCTTGTTTGTTTTTAGCTGCCATCTCACCCTGTAATTCAATTGTTACAAAGTGGTTTATTGGTCCTTGTTTTAGTATCTACAAATTTTAATAATAAGAACCAGGTTCTGATCCCCTACCAAATTTCTTACTGCTAATTGTTTGTATCAACCAGGCTTCAACTCAGAACTACTTGGTACTCTCTATGTAAATGAATAAAAATGATTTTTCTGGAATGATTGACATAATTGTTGCCATTTCCTGCTTGCGAGCACTCCCTACTATAATATACCTTAAGAGTAGTTTAGCCAAGGTGTTATGTCCCAGTCTTGACTTGTTGGTCAATTTGACCAAAATTTAAATGCAGGATGCTGTCAAACATACAGTAGGAAAGTTTCTGGAATATGTCATGGAGAATCATCGTGTTAGTAGGGAACCTGCTACAATTTTACAGGCTTTCCAGTTATCTCTGGTTAGTATCTTTCTGCCACTACCAATCCTATCTGCTTGCGTCCTTCTAAAATATTTTATTTTTGTCAGTGGAATCTATCCTTCTCTTCATTGACTATCTTAAAATTTCAGGTAAAAAACTATCAAGTCACAATAATTAGGAATCCGAAAATTGAGGATTTTTAAAAATTTCATGTAGATCAAAATTCCTATATTTTTAGGAGCATGTTATTAATATAAAGGCGATAAGAAGTTCTGTGTCTTATTTCTTCTAGTTTCACTCTGTATTTGAGTTTCTATGATCTTGGTAGAAATCTAAGTAGCTTCTTGGAGGCTGCTCAACCAAAGTTTTTCCTTTACCTTTTTAGTTTTACAATGTTTGTATGTTTGATGTTTGTTTCAGTGACACCACCTCTTAATGTGTCTGTCTTTTGTGTTCTTCATTCCACCCAGATCTATTCTCTTCAAGAAGAATACAACACTGAAAATCTCGTCTTCAAAATCCGCACTTGCGGCTTTTGGACATATCAGTCCAGTTTAGCTGACCTGCCAAATCGGCATCCCACAGTTGTCTAGTTATCACTCTACATCAATTAACCTGTCGAAAATGGATATATTAATTGACCTATCAAGTTGCTTTTTCCTATTGCCAATGTCATTGCCAAATCATCGCCCATTCGACACCATGGTTTATCAGACTCCGATTAATCTGGTAATATGCATATTCTCGAATTCAATCATTTCTTGTAGATCCATGGTAGTGCTACAGAAATTAATCTGATGGCAAGTTTTATTTGATCAGGTTGAAGTAGTATTAAGTTATTCCTTAAATTACCATTCAAATAAACCTGATTAAAATTCCACATTAGTAATACAATATTTGATTACCCTTTGAAACTTATATTAAATTCAGCATTTTATAATACATTGTTTGGGCACCCAAGGTTGTGACCAAGTAGTCAAATGAAATGGGTTAAGAACCATGAGGTCTCAGATTAAAATCCCAGGGCAAAAACACTAGGTGGTGTCTTCCCATCTACCCGTGGAATTGTCGAGGTGGCACAAGCTGGCCGGATCACCACGATTATAATAAATAAATAAATAATAGTGCACTGTTTTGTTGGCGTTTTTGTTTCCTGCATAACTAATATGCATAAGTTATGTAGGAATATATTTATTATTTTATGCAGAAAGGGGAATAGGAATATGGGGATTAGTAGTACACGGATTAAAACAACTAAATTGACCAAAATAACCCACGTGTATAATCCCTGCAACTTGTCTCTATGCCAAACGACCCCTTAGTGTGCAAAAAACATCTTTACTGTCGCTGTGATTCTTCTTATTTGATGTTTACTGTGAATTCTCAGTGTTGGGTTGCAGCTTCAATCTTAAAGAAAAAGATTGACAAAGTGGAGACATTCTTGCTAGCAAAGCAGCACTTACAGTTTGGATGCACCGAGGAAGAGACAAACAATGTCTGTCTGAAGATCCGTTCCTTGAAAAAGTTGTTCCTACAGCGGTTGGATCAAAATGATAATGCTTCAAGTTCTTCTAAGTGTTCTTTATTAGCTGCGAGATCTGTTGCAGAAGAGCCATCAACAGGAAGCATGTCCCAAGCTGTAGAATCTCCCCAGCTGAATGTGCAAAAGGAAATGGAAGAAAGATTGCAAGTTAAAAAGTTATCCGAGGAATGCATTGTGATACCTAAAGAAGAACTTGTGGATATTGAAAGGGAATATTTCATTAAGGAGGTCCAGTATAGATGTGAGAGGCGAATGTCAAAGCTGGTACAAAAGCAAAAGGAGGAAATCGAAGAGTTCCAGAAAATATGGGAAAAGAAGAAGGAAGAGCTTGAGGAGGATTACAGACTGCAGTTTGATGTTCTTCGGTCTATATATGGTCAGAATGCTGCAACAAAGGATAAACAAAAAACAAAAGAAACTGAATTTTCAAGAAAAATGCAAGAGCTCAAATGCGACAAGGATCAGCACCTTAAAGAGCTTGAGGTAGAACACTCTGCTATGAAGAACAAGGAAATGCAAAAGGCTGCTTCTTGGTTGGCCCAAGCAAATTCCTTTAGAGGCGCTTATCGGATAGATGGCGTAAGGTGCTCGCAGGAAAATGTAAATGTCTCTCACAATTCTCCCCAGATTGTTCGTCCTGTAGCTGGACATCATGTTGAGGAACTGAATGCAGGTAATATTTTGGATAGCACGGGGTCTGATGTACCTGCATCTACTTCTGATGAGTCAGATATTCTTCCTATTGCATCTACAAATGTTTCAACAACACCAGCAACAGAGGACCTAGCTGGGGTCAAGTCTGTTGATGGAGGGTTGGTTGCCAAATCCAAGCGGTTGAATGAAGTAGGTGATCCAGATGTACCTGCATCGACTTCTGATGAGTCAAATATTATTCGTATTGAAACTACAAATGCTTTAACAATGCCAGCTATGAAGGAGCAAGTTGAGATTATGTCCACAGCTGAAGAGTTAGTTGCTAGATCCAATCAGCTAGAGCCTAATGAAGGTGGTTCTTTAGGTGGCAGTTCAGAGGGAATTGGAGCATTGGGTGCTAGATCCAACCAGCCTAATGAAGTAGGTGATCCAGATCTACCAGCATCTACTTCTGATAAGTCAAATATTCTTCCTGTTGAAACTTCAAATGTTTTAACAATGCCAGCAACTGAGAAGCAACTTGAGGTCACGTCTACCGCTGATGCATTGGTTGCTAAATCAAACCAGCCTAATGAAGTAGGTGATGTAGGTGTTAGTTCAGAGGAATTTGGAGCATTGGATGCTAGTTCCACGCAGGCTACTGAAGTAGGTGATCCAGATGTACCTGCATCTACTTCCAATGTGTCAAATATTCTTCCTGTTGAAACTTCAAATGTTTTAACAACGCCAGCAACAGAGGAGCAAGTTGGGATCGCCTCTAGCGCTGGAACATTGATTGCTACATCCAAGCAGCCTAATGAAGTGGGTGATTCAGGTGGCAGTTCAGAGGAAATTGTTTCTGAGTTTCCTCTGCCTCCTGAAGAACATACTGAGGTTCTATTTGAGGATCCAGCTAGAGAGCATTTGCTGGAGGTATCTGGAATGGGTTTGAACATAGTTGTGGGGAATGATCATTCAGAAGTAAATAATGTTATTGACGAATTGAATACAGAACATGATAGTCTGGAAAGAAATTCTCATTTGCAAAGTGATGAAGATAACCTGATGGATGCAGTTAGATCCGCTGATAGAAACCAAATTTCTCCTGAGGAATTGGTAGTTGACGTGCCTTCGGTAGCAGCAATTCTTTGTTCTGATGATGGTGATTCTTTACCTCAAAATCAAGTAAGTGGTCTTTGTCTTCCAAATTTATGTGCTGTTTGTATTGTGTTATTGTGTAGAACGTCTGGATTCAGAATCTGGGCACAGGTATATAGGCTCTACCTAGAAATGTCTCAAATTGCAAAGACATGCTCTGTTTAGATCGTTTTGAGCGAGTAATTGGCAAGTTACCCCCTAGCTTTATTCCAAGCTGCAAAACAGGTACATTGGACCGTTTTGTCTGGTGACTTGCCGTTCTAGCCTCCAAATAATTTATATGAATTTCTTCCCGATGTATTGTGAAAAAATTTAGGTTGTTCTGTTATTGATGGTTTTGCACTTAAACTGGATTAGCTAAATCAGTATGAACGTTTCCAGTGTTCAGGATATAATGGAAGACTCACTCATGAGATGCCACTCCCAGAAAATCAGAGTGGAACACAAGTTGAAGTTGATGCTGGACAGTGTGGAGCCAACAATTCTGAAGCTGTGTTAATTAATAGTTCTGAGCAACAGCAGCCAGCTTCTGACGGTTTTCCGCTAGCTGCTCACGAGCCACCGAGCGACATTACACATCATACCCATAATGATAAATGGAACTTTACCCCAAACCTTGGGTCCTCTAGTCATTTGGATGGGGGGACAATGGAACCCTTACAGGCAGGTGGTAATTCGGAAGAGTGTCCATCTGTCGATGTTGACATGTCACCTCTGAGCTGTGATCGGCCTAATTTCTCAGAAGTCAGCAGAGTGGATCCTCGACCCATTTCAGAATGGGGTGCATCTTCCCATAATTTTAATACTCCAGTTCAAGCAGTCCTGCAACATAACACTAATGTTGCTGTCGTTCAAGGACCCAGGAATGTACCAGTTCATCCTGACCATCAGGTGGCCACTTGGAGTTCTACTCTTCCTCCCAATGCTGATCCTCTGCATGAAGATTGGGAAAGGATACATAAAGAAAGAGAACACGCCACCAAGATTCTAGAAGACATGGTTAATTCCAATTTCATTCTCCGTAATTCTTTGCTCCTAGTCCTCCGTTATTTCCTCAAGTTCTTTTCTCTTTTTCAACAGAAATTGCGTCTAAAATCTGATTGTGAGAAGGAGATAGAGGAAATGATTGCACAAATCCGTAAGAAATATGATGAAAAACTTCAGGAGGTTGAGGCAGGCTTTCTTCGGAAGAAGAAAGAACTTGATGTGAATCAGAACAAAGTTCTCATGAATAAGCTTTTGGCAGACGCTTTCAGATGCAAGTGCATGAATCTCAAACCTTCCGGGCTTCCAGGCATGCGTCGAGGTATGTAATCATTATTGGTTATGCATTTCCAAATAAGTGGTTAAGTTTTCTTGTCATAATTTTGAACTGGTCGTAGTATTGCTCATGTAGTTTCTTCTCCTTTGATTTCTGATACTATCTATCGTTTCTTGTTTTTCGCTTAGCGTACTGTCGTGTTGTTACTTTTTCTTTTTGACATGCTTTATTTTTGCTTTATCCTGAGCCGAGGGTCTATCGGAAATAGCCTCTCTACCTCCCAAGGTAAGGGGAAGGTTTGCGTACACTCTGCCCTCCCTAGACCCCACTTGTGGGATTGTTGTTACTTTTTCTTTTTGACATGCTTTGTTTTTGCTTTATCCTGAGCCGAGGGTCTATCGGAAACATCCTCTCTACCTCCCAAGGTAAGGGTAAGGTTTGCGTACACTCTACCCTCCCCAGACCCCACTAGTGGGATTATACTGGGTATGTTGTTGTCATAATTTTGAACTAACACTTGCGTCCAGATGTTATTTAGAAAGACAATTTTAATCCCCTTATAGGGGTCTTCCGTTGCATATATTATCTACGTGATTGAAAGATGGTGCTAGTTTTTGCAACTTTTGCTAGGTTATAAGAGTCAGGCTGGTAATTTCTCAAGTAAAAAATTTCTTTCTTGTGTAGTTGTGCCTTCTAGTTATATGCAGCATCTACATCAGGTATCACAGCAGCCTAATTTGAGATCTTCTCATGTGACTGGTTCGTCTTCAGTTAGCCAGCAAAGTTTGAGAGCTACCCCTGTCACCGGTTTGTCCTCAGCTGGCCAAGCACAGGTTAGACAGGAGACTTCTGTCCCCTCTAATCGTTCAGTACATTCTGGTGGGAATTCTCAGTCTACAGTTAGATGTGCACCTGTTACTGGGTTGTCTTTAGCTGGCCAACCTGCACCTACTCAGCAGACAGCTGCTGTTAGTCGTTCAACAGCACATTCTGCAGGTAGGCCGCCTCTCATTAGTGCAATTACCCCTTCCACTGGTAATCTTAGGGTAGGTGGCGAGATCCGTGCTCCAGCCCCCCATCTTCAGCCTTTCAGACCCCCTACATCCATGTCTACTAGCAGCAGCTCCTCAACTCTGTTCTCCACCAACATGTCTGCATCATTAGACTCACTTCCCCCACTTGCTTCTCTACAAACATCATCCCCATCCCAACTTCCGCAACATCAGATACCTTCGCCGTTGGTTCCACAGGTAGCTGTAGATCTTTCTAGTTCTCGGAACGCAACTCCGCAGCATGACATTGGCCGATTGCCTGCTGCACAAAATCCGTCTATCTCTGCACAGGAACTGCTTTATAATGTGGAGAATCGACCTCATGCAAATAGGCCGAACATTATGCCATCTTTACCAGATGTGGACTCTGACTTTGATCTGTTGGACCTATCTGAATTTCAAACACTCGATGGTGTACATGGAGGTTCTACCTCTTCAGCCTTAGCTACTAATGTAAGTGATGCTGTCTGTGTGTCTGATGATGACTGAGCTATTGACAATGAAGTGTATTTTGTTGTCCGTGGGTCAGCTTTATCATGTGTATGTAAAAATGAATTAAAAAAGGAAGAGCAGAAAGGTAAGTGGAAACTGGACAAGATTAAATAGGCTTGCATGTCCTCTCGCCCTCTTCTTTTCCTCTGGGATTCGCTGAATGCAGCTGTAAATGGTCCATTCATCTTTCTATATTATACTAGGACGCAATATCATCTATTTATGTGTTCTCTTATTTGTTGTGTTCTATATTGATGTTTGGTATACATGCTCTAAGAGGCGTGTGGTTGCTGTTTGAGTTGGACTGTGAAAATATGAGTATTTGAACTAAAGCTGAAATTGTGTTCGGACATGAACTTCACTTGAAAACTGAAGATTTTTGTAAACCTGTATTGACTTGAAATATACCTTCAAACTATTCACTTTTGAATACTGAGATTCTAATTCGGTCCTAAGTTTCTGGAGCTGCGATACTATGGTGGATTGCGAGGTATTTTCTAAAGAATTTATTTGGATTGATTTCCGAAGATGAGTTAGCGAATTATCAAATGAATTTGAGAACATTGTAGAGTAAATTTAAAAAAGGATTCAGCAATTCTTTATCGTTTGACATATTTACAACTTACATAGGGAATAAGGTAAACTGCTCTTGTGATCTTAGCTGTCGAAAACCATTTCTTTTTTATGCAACTACATTTGAAGTATTGAAACGCGTACTACCTCCGCTGATTGTTGCTACATAGTAATCGCTTTTGGCCCTTGTTCCTTTCCTTTCAAACGCACTGGTCTTTAATTTTTGTTCCTCCTTTATGTGGTCTTTAATTTTTGCCTTTGCTGCTCATTTAGCGAAAATTTGTGAACAAAAATACCCATTTTCACTCTATATAAGTTTGTATTTTCGCATCATAATGTGCTACAAGTTATGCCGAGTTGTCGGGTTGGCTATGAAATACATTATGCCTTCCCCAACATAAGTTGTGTAACATCCCGCGCCGCAGTCGGCATAAGTTTGCTTTTTTGCATGCATATTGATATGAAATACATTATGTCCTTCCCAGCATGAGTTGTGTTACACTTGTTGAGTTTATTCTCTCCCGAAAATAAACTTTTGCCCCTCTCGGGATAAGTTATCTAGTGTAGGGGTGTGTGTTGCTGTGACTATCGGCATAAGTTGCAATAATTGGTCGAAATGAATTTCTAGATTCGCAGATTTATCGACATCAAGTTCGTAAAAAGAACCAAATTCTTGTTAGCGATTATTTATGATAAAAAAAATGAAATTCTGAAAACTCCTTTGTCTTATTTAGACCCTTCTGAAAAATCGTTAGCAACTTATGTTGGTAAAAGCATAATGTAAAAGGCATAAGTTATGCCTTTTGCGGCATAGCTTGTGGGAACAACAATATACCCAATAATGCGATAGAGGTATTTTCGTCCTATTCATTGCATTTTAAAATACTGAATAGAGACTCGCATATTTGTGGGGGCAAAATTAAACACCACCCTGAAATAGGAGCATTTGTGCGAATGACCCTGTTCCTTTTCTTTTTTGTTTGGCAAGATATCTTTCAAATCAGAATCTTCTTTTAAGATGGCATCATTCCTTAAGTCTAGCTTATTATTTTGTTTTATTTCCAAATAAAGGTGGATTAATGGGACCATATTTCTTTTCTTTTGGATTTCAAATTAGGTTAATACACATTATTTCAAGATGTTACAGATTCAGTTTATAATTATTTTAATGTTTGAAAATTTTAAAATTTGAATAACAATATATGTTTAATATATATTACTTTAATTAAGTTTATACCATAAATATTCACAAATACACCAAATATGCACA
The DNA here is from genome assembly GCA_034509755.1 of Anisodus tanguticus. Classification (NCBI taxonomy): domain Eukaryota; kingdom Viridiplantae; phylum Streptophyta; class Magnoliopsida; order Solanales; family Solanaceae; genus Anisodus; species Anisodus tanguticus. The sequence goes on from CM067554.1 coordinate 39,540,253, forward strand.
TATTTTTTAAGTTTTGCGTAATTGTGATATATTTCTGGTATGAATAATTTTAATAACAATATACAAGATTTGAATTCAACAATAAGGATAATTTAATATTACATATATATATATATATATATATATATATATATATATATATATATATATATATATATATATATATATATATTATAATTCATCGTTGTATATTTACTTGAATAATTTATGAATAATAATAATAGTATATATGAGTGTATTACTCATATATCTTAATATGATATACATAAATGTGCATTACTATTATATACATTTGAATATAAAAAATAAAAAAAGGCAGTTTGGTGCACTAAGCTTCCGCTATGCGCGAGTCCGGGAAGGGTCGGACCACAAGGGTCTATTGTACGCAGCCTTACCTTGCATTTCTGCAAGAGGTTGTTTACACGGCTTGAACCCGTGACCTCCAGGTCACATGACAACAATTTTACCAGTTATTCTAAGGCTCCCCTTCAATATATTTAATTATAACGAGGATATATAGCATAAATTATTTGGATAAGCATATTTTGAAGTATCTAATAATATTATACCATGAAATGTACATAGTGCATAATAATATGTTGTTTAATATATGACGAATTTAAACATTTAATGTGTATAACAGTTGCTGAAAAAGGAAGGAAATAATTACGGAGAAAATTCGCTAGAATCGTGGAATAGATTTCGGTTATAGGACAGAGAAGTTGGAATAGAGAAGAAAGGTATAACTATGAATTATGACTTTGTGGGACCTCCATTAATTATTAACATATTAAGAGAATTTGATATATGCTAAAATCGATATTAATTATGCTATTTATGAAAGGATGCAAAAGTTATGTCACTTATGTGATTAAACTCTATTAATATGTTGCAACACGTCAAAATCTCTTTTTTCAAAGCTCAATTGGATATTTATTGGAAAGATTACGTACTAAGCATTGTTAAAATATACATTAGATTTTTAGCATAAAATGATTATAACAACTATAACCAAACAATAATTACCATATTATAATTCTAAGAGATGCCGTACTATATAACTAAACCCTTATTCTATGCCTAAAATCTTTGCTAACACTAATTTAATGTGACCTGTCACAAACTAATCACAAGCAACGGAAAAACTCTACTTGTAGAAAATATACCTACAGGGTGTTTGGATTAGCTTATAAGCTGGTCAAGTCAACTTATAAGCTCTTTTTAACTTTTTGGAGTGTTTGATAAAATAGAAAAGTGCTTAAAATAAGTTAACAAGTGCTTAAAACGGAAGAGGGTCAAAAATGCCCTCAACGTATTAAAATTAATTAAAAAATGTCCTATTTTACCTATTAGATCAAAAAATGCCCTCAAACTTTTTTCTTTGGGTCTAGAAATGCCCCCTTTTAACAGCAGAATGACATGGCAATTGATGAGTCATTTAATTAAACAATTGGCTTCGTCTTATTGGTCCACATAATTTTCTTAACTCAATCTAACAACCAGACTTGTAAACAGTATAAAACTCAAACCCACCCAGTAAGATTCATTAGAAACCTTTCTTGGAAGACTCAATTAGATAAGCCTAATTTTAAAGTTTTTAAATTAACATAATCTATCTTTCTACATCTTCGGATTCACATCCTTCACTGAGCAACTTTATTGTACCTACAACTTCAATTTCACAATAATTAGCATGAAAGAGCTATGCATTTCCCATTACAGCTAAATGATTCAAAAGACCATCAACTACAAGTGTAATATTTTAGGCCTTCTCCCATGTGTTAGGAATTGCCAGATAAAGCAAGAGAAACAGTTAGACTCGAATAAGAAATCTAACGCAGTATGAAAATGATGGTTTTGGGTTTTTAGAATAGTTGGGTCGAATCCTTTGAAATGGGTCAAAAATCCATGTCACCATTGCCATGTTATTTTACTTAAAAAGGGGCATTTCTAGACCCAAAGAAAAGATTAAGGGTATTTTTTATCTAATAGATGTGAGGAGGGTACTTTTAAACCATTTATGATACGTTGAGTGCATTTCTAACCCTTTTCCGTACTACATAACTACAATCCTAAGAGATGCCGCAATATATAACTAAACCTTATTCTATGCCTAAAATCTTGCTAACACTATTTTAATGATAACCTGTCACAAACTAATCACAAGTAACGGAAAAGCTCTATTTGCATGAATATTCATAGAGGGTCTTTGGATGATCAAATCAATTTATAAGCTTTTTTAAAAAAAAACTTTTTTGAGTATTTGGTGAAATAGAAAAATGCTTAAAATAAGTTAAAAGTGCTTAAAATAATTCAAAAATCAAAAATTGGGGGATCCTAACTTTTTATTTTTTGACTTAAAAACAGTTGAAGTTTGACCAAGTAAACAATTCTGCAATGACTCCATCTATTGTGAAGCCCTCCACACGCAACTTTTTATGAATAGGAGACTATTAATTTGTAAAAATTTTGTCCTTTCAAAGCTTAGTTAACAATCTTTTCTTTGGCATATACACTTCTCGTAGCTGATCTTTTTCTTTAAAAATATTATTCTTCACATTTTGCTTTTCCCACATATTAATGTTAAATAAAATTTACATTCATGGAACGTATATGAATATACATTGACGATCTGATACAAGAGAAAAAAAACTTCTCATAAATTAAAATAAATTTATCTAATATATTTAGAACTTGACATAAATTAACTTCTCATGCTTGGACCATGAAAAAAAATCAGGCCAGCACGTGAGGGAGCGTGTTGAGAATATAATCAAATATTAAAAATGTGTTTTATATAACAGCTTAAGCTTTTAGATCAGATGATCACACATCTCAATAGTTACCGATTTATGATCATTACCTATGTGTATGTAATATTTAAGTTTATGATTCAATGCATCTCGTCTGGTGGTGTCTTCAATTCTAGAAGGAGAAATATATGAGTTCAAAAGTGAGAACCCTTGCCCTTTTGAATTGCATGTTTGACAATATCTACTCCTAGCGTAAATGACTTTTTTGACAATATCTTAAAGACTCAAAAAAGTCAGAAGTCAACCCATAGAAAAAGTGTGGTCAATATAATTTTGAACAATTCAACAATAGTGACTCTTCTATAATTAATTAATGGGTTAGCTACACTAAATTTTGATGTATTATTACAAATAGACTCCTTATATATTAAAATCAGACACTTACACCCTCTGTATTATGAAACTTTTACACTTACACCCTCTAATTATGATGTATATCAATAACGAAATATATTAAATAAGATATATCAACTATTAATAATAACTTTTTTACACTTTAAATATATATTATTTGTAATTTTATCTAATTACAATATTTATTATATAGAAATTTCTCTTTTTTTTTATTTATTCCTTCGTTCAAAATTATCTTAAATATACTTAATTAGTTGACGTTTTATTTGTGTAGGATTTTCATTATATAGATTATTTTTTATAAAAAAGAAAGAACATGATAAAGGGTGTAAGTGTTGCTTTAAAAATAGGGGTCTTATCTATATGAGTGTTTATTAATGTAGCAAACCCTTAATCAATAATTTCCCATCTATAAATATCTGTGCCTTAATAGACTTTCCTCCACATTTGTGAACTGATTCATACCCTTTATACAAAGAAAGATGAACTTCTATTTCATTTTCCTTTTTGCATTAGCTATTCCAAGATTAATCTTGGCACAAAATTGTGGTTGTTCAGAAAATTTATGCTGCAGCCAATGGGGATATTGTGGAAGTGGAAATGATTATTGTGGACAAGGGTGTCAAGGAGGACCTTGTTTTAGTAACAATAATTCACCACAATCAACAAGCAATGGAGGTTCAGTTTCTGGTGTTGTATCTGATGCATTCTTCAATGGAATAGCTGATCAAGCTGCTTCTAACTGTGAAGGAAAAGGGTTTTATACAAGGGCTAACTTCCTTGAAGCTCTTAAATCTTATCCTAATTTTGGAACAGTGGGTTCTACTGATGATTCTAAGCGTGAGATTGCTGCTTTCTTTGCTCATGTCACCCATGAAACTGGACGTAAGCTTCTTAATTACTTGCATTTCCATTAATTCACGTTGTAATAATAGGGACGGTTAATGAAATTAGTCGCCTAAAGCTAAATCTTAATAAGGATTTTAATCAATTTTATACGTATATATGTATCTGTTTTTTGTTTTATTGCAAAGATGGTTTTCGAACCATCTTGTTTTTATCTTAATCATTCACTCGGTTACATGCTGGGTCTCGTTGGAGATATTTGGTAATGTTTCCGACGGATTTTTAGTGAGTTAATGGTTAAAACACACTTAAACTATCGCTTTTTCACACTCCAACCGTTAGTTATTTCCTTTTCCTACTTGAACTCTCCATCTACGTATTAAAACATATCTCGAAATTGATTAGACTAACTATCAGTTGTTCCCTTTTCTACCTGAACTATCAACTAGGTGTGTCTTAATACATATTAGTGTTAATTATCAATTTAATTAACATACGACTAATTTCTTGTTTCGTTTTATACGCAGACATGTGCTTCATAAATGAGATAAATGGTCCTTCAGGCGACTATTGTGATGAGAACAACACAGAGTACCCTTGTGTCTCAGGCAAGAACTACTATGGTCGAGGACCAATCCAACTATCATGGAACTTCAACTATGGTCCTGCTGGAAAATCCATTGGATTCGATGGCCTAAATGACCCTGACATAGTAGCAAGAGATGGTGTTATTTCCTTCAAGACAGCCTTGTGGTATTGGATGAACAATTGTCATTCTATCATTACTTCTGGCCAAGGTTTTGGACCAACTATTCGAGCTATTAATGGTCGGATTGAATGTGATGGTGGCAACGCTCAGACTGTTGCCAGAAGGGTTGAGTATTATACTCAGTATTGTCAACAACTTGGTGTAGAGACGGGGGATAATCTCACCTGTTAGGACCCTAGACAAGTCGGAAGCACTCCGACGATATGAAAATTGGATTTTTTTGTTCTAACACTCCATCAGAGAGTTATCAGTATTTATCAAATCTGTTCCTATCTAACGGAACGTTATTGGATCAAATGACAATAAAACAACATACATCTTACTTACACGGTTGTCAAGCTTACCATATATATATATATATATATATATATATATATATATATATATATATATATATATATATATATGAAAATTGAATAAGACTTTAGTATTATACTTGACTTTCTTTTATAAAAAGTATACTCCCTCCATCCCCTTATATGATGCATTTTGACCGGATACGGCTTTTAAGAATTTTTTTTAAAATGTGATCTCAAATAAATCATAAATTTGTGTAATTATAAGAGATAATGGTAAAAAAAAAACACCTGAATTATTAGTTTTTGCGAGTTTCATATCTCAACTACCAGTTATTCTCTGTTTCTACCTGAACAATCATCATCTATGTATTCCTGCTTAACTGCCTTGTGTACCTTAATAGCTCTAAAAAATGGACGTCCTTGCTGAAAGTGTGTATGTCCTAGAGACAATTATCATTAGGGACAAATGTACTTGAACACATTCGTATTATTAATAAGATTAATATTTATGGCATTTGCAATTATTGAATTATTATTTGATTATTTATAATTGTTCATTAATGTGCATCCCTTGAGCTTACATAATAGAGTGAGATATTGATGATAGAGCATAACTCTAAAATAGCCTCGACTAATGATCATCGAGAATGGGATATTGATGATATGTTATAAGTCAACATGTGGTCTGCATCACATTCTTAGAGAATATAGCATGTCTCACCTGCTACTGGTAATGTTTACTAGTGATGGACACATGGATACTTTTGGAAAGTATTGGTATACCGTGCTGATAAACTATTTGTTATACATCCTTTGACTTGAGGTCAATACGCACCTTGTTTACAGAGTAATATACTTTGACCATGTCCTAAGCTTAAACTCCTTATAGGATAAGATACGACTTGTGTTGGGTGCATTATGATATAAATTAAGGTGGTAGTTGAGCCAAGAATAGGATTCATTCCTCGATTGGATATTCGAGAGAGCACTCAACTTCTAAGTGATATAGATGAGATAAAGTGATCAAGCCATTTGGATAGACACATGGCAAAGCCTAAGCTTGATCGAGTGTGTCGCGAATGAAAGAAATTTATCATCTCACATAAAGGTTATGTTTGCTGGATTCATGTAAACGTACTTCACATAATGAGTTCGTCATACAACACAGTCTAGGAGTTCCGTGTGGACCTTAATTGGATTAATGTCGATATGTGAAGGCCTATAAGGTCACACTATGACGATTGTCTTTTCGGTGTAAGGGTGTATTGAGAGAATATTAAATATTCGATTTGGAACTGAGATATTTAAATTGATAATAACTATGAGATAATTTCTATTAGATGAAAATTATTTAATTAAATTAAAATTGAATTTTGGATTTAATGTACTGAATATATATATATTAAATGAAAACGAAAATAGATTTTTACATAGGGCGCCACACATGGCCGCTGACCCGACAAACGAGTGAGCCTAGTCGGATTTGGCCCATGCACCTCGGGTTTTGGGCCGGGCTTAAGCCTAACCCTAAAACATTTCTGACCTAATTTTAACTATAAATACAACACAACCTCATTGTTATTAAACATACTAAGAATAATAATTCTCATAAACAATTCTAGACTTAGAGTTTAGGATAAAACCCTCTCAAATCTCTGTCGAGATTTCCTGGCTTTCTTGACAGAGGAATACACCATAGCATAATGCTTGCAGTCGAAAGGACAGTCGCGAGTAATCCCTAAGTAAAGACTCCAGTTAATACAATCTGTAAGTGTTCATATTTTATGTTACAGGTTTTTGATTATCATATAACCATACCAGAAGAATTATTGGGGTAAGTAGAACAAATTTTAAACTTTCATTGTGCCTACTTATATGTTTTGAACCCAACAAAAATCCTACAGTGGTATCAGAGCCCAGGTTGGTTCAATGGTTATATAACAAATTGAATAACATAATAATATGAGTTAAACATAAAATTGGATTAAAACAAGGCTTTTTGAAATCCTACATATCTTGACCGAATGTTAACCTTTTGATATCACCCTAAATTATCTCCTACGCTAAGTCGAGGAATTCATTCTATTCTAACTCGAACTAAGCCAAAAGTGCGGATATCCAGCTCATTGCACGGTGCACGGCGAAGAACGAGTATGAATGGATGATGATCGATATGTGCGTTATTGATAATGGTGGGTGAGGATAAAGGATATGTGATTTGATCCCTAAATTCGATTTAGGGCTCGAACGATTTTAAAAAATCAACAAAAAAATGTTTTGTCAGGACGTCGGCGCCGCGACGCTTATTAGGTTTTTCAGGGCGGCGGCACAGTTCCATGGTGGAGCGCCGCGACCCAAATGTTTCGATTCAAAATTTTGGACTCACTGGACAGTAGGCACCGCATCGCTAATGCATTTACAGAAGCCGAAAGGTTTCTACCTTTGCAACGTCGCGGCTCAATGGTGGAGCATCGTGGCGCTAATGCATTTACGAAAGCCGAAAGGTTTCTACCGTTGTAGCGCCGCGGCTCCATGGTGGAGCGCCCCGACGCTAATGCATTTGCAGAAACTGAAAGGCTTTTGGCTCAGTGGCGTCGCGACCCTAATGATTAGCGACGCAGCCCCACCTGTCCAGAAACAAAAAAAAATTCGGAGTTCAGAATGTTTCACCCATGATTATTATTATACAATATATTTGATAATTATATTGTTTATGTGCTAAATGATTGTCATTTAAATTACTAGACTAACGTCCACAAATAACTGTCTGGGTAGGCGGCACCCAGTATGTGTTTAAACCGCTTAATATCATGCTTGGGCAGGTGGTACCCAATAAGTGTTTAATAGACTTTGCATGATAATTAAGATGTTATATTTGATACAGCATAATATAGTTGATCTTGGTTAAAATCCTGAATTAAAATTATTCCTAAAATTTTAATACAAGTCTCATTTGAAATGAATGTGTCGTCCGTTATAATTGATTGTAGTGCAAATTCCTTTTCGGTGAGATGAGTATTTATGCCACAGCATTTGCTCTAAGTCTACGAGGACTCAGACTCTTTCATAGATGCATGTTAAATGTAAAAGTGGGTGATAAACCTTCATGAGTATTTACATCACAGTGTTTGCTCTATAAGGCAAAACTCACTTAGATACATAATTGCAGTCGCATAACGGGGTTGACTTGCTAGGTTGTCTTGGCACCACAGTGTCGGACAAGCCGAGGGGCGCAGATTGATTGTTTAGAACATTGGGTCAAACATGAGTTACAAATTATTTGTAATTTGGTTTAGAAGCAAGGAGTACAAGTCAGAAGTAGAGAAGCAACTTAAAATAAGTATCAAGACCCTTCGATTAGATCGAGGAGGTAAATAATTAAGTAAGGAATTTCTGGATTACTTGAAGCTTCATTGGGTCTAATCACAATTGACATCTCTTGGAATGCCACAAATGAATAGTGTTGCTGAAAGGAGAAATCGAACCCTATTAGATATGGTTAGATCCATGATGAGTTTCTCAGCTCTACCAATATACCTTTGGGGCTATGCATTGCAAAGCTCAATTTATATTCTGAACAGGGTTCCTTCAAAGTCGGTAGAGAAAACTCCATATAAGATATGGAATGACAAGAAGCCAACACTTAAACACATGGGACCCTAGAGGTGCCCTGCATATGTAAAGAAGATGCTTACTGACAAGTTGGAATCTAAAAGTGAGAAATATTATTTTGTGGGGTATCCAAAGAAAACTAAGGGATACTATTTCTATCTTACTGGAGAACATAAGGTCATTGTTTCCAGAAATGCAAATTTCCTTGAAGAAGACTATGTCTACAAGGAACAGAGCTGCAATAAGATAAAGCTTGAAGAAATTCAAGAACCACAAGATAGTACAGAAGTTGAACCCTTGTCAAAAGACCTAGACAAGGATTCAGTGGGTGTATTTGGTGAAGATTGGGTACTTAGAGTATGCCCTTCAGCCAGTGGGAGTGCCATGAAAGATAGTGCAGAAATGCAAGGCTCTCATACACAACCAATGAAAGATGATACAATAGTTGTACATCATTCCATTAAGGAAATACATGAAAATGACATTCCTGAAAGCTCTCAAGGTGATAGATTGTCCAGCACTAAAAGACCTTCTCACAATTAGAATGCAACAAACACTGAAACGCAGAATAATCAACTCCGTAGGACCATTAGGACTCATCGTCCTCCTGAAATACTTAATCTCCTTGTTGAAACACACAATGAGATATATATTCCTGATGATGATGAACCTACAACGAAACTATGTTAGACATTGATTCACAGAGATGGCAAGAAGACATGAAATCTGAGATGGACTCGATATACATCAATCAAGTTTGGAACTTGGTTGATTTGCCAACAGGGGTTAGACCCATATGATGCAAATAGGGCTTCAAGAAGAAGATTGACGCATATGGAAAGGTACATACTTATAAGGCAAGATTGGTGGCTAAAGGTTATAATCAACGGCCTGGGGTCGATTATGATAAAACCTTTTTCACCTGTTGCGAAAATTAAGTCCATTCGGATTTTGCTTGTAATAGCCGCATACTATGATCATGGCATTTGGCAAATGGATGTTAAAACTGCTTTCCTCAATGATAATCCAATTGAGGAGGCATATATGACACAACCTGATGGTTTTATATCCAAGAGTAAGCCCAAAGCAGTATGCAAGCTACAGAAGTTCATTTATGGACTTAAGCAAGCCTCAAGGAGTTGGAATATTTGCTTTGACAAAACAATCAAATCGTTTGAATTTGTTAGAAACAAAGAAGGTCCCCGCGTTTATAGTAAGCACAAAGAAGGGAGTATTGTCTTCATTGTTATTTATGTAGATGACATATTAATAATGGGAGATAATAAGACTCTCATGCAATCAGTAAAGAAATGGTTATCCAGCACCTTCATGATGAAGGACTTGGGTGAAGCCTGCTACATTCTGGAATTAGGAGATAGACCGCTCTTTCACTTACGTTTCTATATAGTAGACAAATATGGTTCGTATGCTTCTACTCCAATTTGGAGTTAATATATAAATCCAGAGTTAAGCCTAAACTAGAAAAACATAACTAAGAAGGAAACTCTAATTTGGAGTTAATATATAAATTCAGAGTTTAGCCAGAAAAACATAATTAAGAAGGCAACGAAATAAAACGATCACATACGGAGAATCAACTAGGAAAACTAAATATTCTATACACAGAGAAAGAAAATAAATATAAGATCCAATAGTATAAGAAAGTAAAATAATTATAATGAAATCAAATTATTTCCACATATATATCATGCCGACAAGTGCATTATCAATTCTTATTTACTTTGGTAAGATGGTTATGACCAATTCTCATCAACAAAATGTTGTAAGTAACTGTTGTTATTTTGAGTTTAAAAACCAAAAAAAGAAAATAAGGAGAACCAAAATGTTGTAAGTAAATGTTCATATCACTTTTGCAGTAAAAAAGCTTCACATCTCCATCTTTCTGCACGTCTCTCAAGAAAAACAATCCATGAAAAACTGGATTATTCGCAATAGAAATTGCAGCTTGATTATCAATTAAAACCACAGGTCCTTCCTTTTGCTCCATATTCTGATCACACGTGATTTTTCTAAACCATAGTGCTTAATTCATAGTTGATGTTGCAGCAATGAATTATGCCTCAACTGTTGATTGTGCTACTGTATCTTGTTTCTTAGAACACCACGAGAAAGCTCTTGATCCGAGATTGAAACATAAACCTGAAATACTCTTCATATCATTAAGTGAACCCGCCAATAACTATTGGAAAATCCAACAAGTCTAAAATTCTGACTTTTGTAGAACTTAACACCATAGTTGATAGTTCCCTTGATGTATCAGACTATTCTTTTAGCTGCTCTCATATGTAAATCACTTGCACAATGCACGAATCGAGACAAAATGCTAACTACATATAGGATATCGGGCTTGATTGCAGTCAAATACATTAAGCAGCCAATAAGACTTCTATAATATGCCTCATCCACCTTTTCTGCTCCATCATCTTTGGACAACTTTTTATTTTGATTCATTGGAGTACTCATAACTTTGAAATCTTACAAATGAAACTTCTTTAGAATTTCATGAGCATACCTTTTCTAACAGATGAACACATTGTCTTCATTTTATTTGATCTACACTCTAAGAAAGTATGCCATTAGTACAAGGTCTGTCATTTCAAAGTCCTTCATCATTTCCAACTTGAAATCTTCAATAAGACAAGCCTTATTTCATGTGACAAAGAGATCATCAACAAACAAAGAAATAATAAGTATGTCTGCACCTGAACACATATAAGTGTACACTCAGATAGGTTCTTCTTGAAGCCTTAACTTAGTAAATGATCATCAATCTTGCTCACGTTCTTGGTGCTTGCTTTAAACCATAAAGAGCCTTTTTAGCAAATAAACCTTGTTTTCTTGCCTTTTGACAACAAAATCATTTGGTTACTCAACATAATTCTCCTCATAGAGAAGACCATTGAGAAAGACCGACTTGACATCAAGTTGATAAACTTTTCAACTTTTTTTTATTTGTAATGGCTAGTTGCGGTCTAATTATGTCAAGTTGAGCAAGCCGACACAAAAGTTTCTGAGTAGTCTACTCCAAAATTTGAGCATAAACTTTCACGACAAGCATTACTTTGTGTTTGTTTATGAAACCATCTACATTCTGAAGACCCATTTTACATCAATAATCTATCTGTCTTGAGGTTTCTCAATAAGCTCCTAGGTTTTTCGATCATTAGCATCTCCTCCTTCATTGCAACCACCTAATTGTCATCCCCTTCTGCTTCCTCATAGCTTGCTGGCTCACAAATTACAGTGTTGCATCTCTGATAGATATCAAAGATCAACCTCGTGCCTCTGACAGGAGGATCATCTACTAGATCTTTTGGATCTAATAGAGTGTCAATTGTTGGATTATTTTTGGACTTCTCCCAATTTCATTCTTCATTTTCCATGAAGTGAACATCTCTGTTGATAACTATCTTCGCACCTTCTAGTTGAAAGATTTTGTACGCCTTTGAAATAGTACTGTACCCAATGAAAATGCTCGGGGTAGCCTTTTTATCTAGTTTATCTCGTTTAACCTGAGGAACATAGGTAAAACAAAACAACCAAACACTTTAAGAAAATACGGCGAGAGGTTTGTACCCATACCATGCTTTAAAAGGAGTTTGATCTTTCAATGACCACAGGGAAGTTACGTAGGAACACAAGCGTGTTTGTCTTGTCTCTCGCCCAAAAGTTCTTTGACGATTTTTCTCGTGCAGCATACATCTTGCCATCTCCATAATAAAACTATTTCTTCTTTCACTAACTCCATTTTGTTCTGGAGTATAAGGAGTTGTAAGTTGACATCCAATCCTGGTTTCCTCACAAAATAGATTGAACTAATGAGAAGTTTACTCCTTGCCATTGTCAAATCTTAAAATCTAAATTTTACAGCATCTTTCAGTTTTCACTTTCGCTTAGAACTTCCATAAAGTGCTCTTGACCTATTATTTGAACTTCAGAAAATAAATCCAGCACATTCGGGTCATATCATCAATGAAAATAACGTAGTAAAGATTATCGTTAAGTGAATGAGTTCTTTGGGGTCCTCCAACATCGGTGTGAATCAGCTGCAACTTCTTGTGGCCCTCCAAGTTGCCTTTCGAAAAGAAAGTCTACTTTATTTCCTAAATTGACAAGCACGACAATCTTTAGAATTCACTCCCAAGTTAGGTAGGTTCTCCACCATCTTCAATTTTTACATCTTGAGAAGCCTTTGACAATGATGGTGTCTGAGTCTCTTATGCCATAGCTCAACAACATCTTCTTTTGCTAAATACACCATTTTCCCATCCTCAAATGGATATAATGAGAAACTTTTGGCTCTCATTTTGACTTTAAACAAGTCTTGTCCTGAGGGACCCTTGATCAAGCAATATTTATCTACGAAATAAAGTTTGAAACCTTTTTCTAACAATTGACTTAACAAGTTCCGGTCTAAGTCATGTACATAAAGAACATTAGATGTTATTTTAGTACTTGTTTGTGTCTCAACTGTAATGGTTCCCATTCCTTTTGCTGGAACGTGACCACGCTGGCCTATTATAACCTTTGCAACTAAAATAGGCTTCAATTTTTTGAAGAGTTCTTTATCATAAGTCATGTGATTTGTGCATCTGCTATAGTTGATCTTCTTTTTCTCGATCAACAACTTGAGCTTCTGCTTTAGGTTGCTGAATTTTGGCTTTGCAAATTACAGCTTCGTGGCCCTGTTGATTGCACTTGCTGCATTTTGCATCAGGTCTCCTCCAACACTTGAAATGAGGGTGACTTTTTTTTTTCACAATGTCGACAAGGTGGATAATTTGTCTTCTTGCTTTTGCTGGTAGGTAGCAACATTCTCACTATTTTCTCCTTGAATCTTCTTGTTTTGCTTCTTCTTGTTTCTTCCACCATCTTGATGCTTGACTAGTAAGACTCCTTCAACAACTCATTCTTGTCTCATAACACATCGTTACTCTTGTGCTCTAAAAGCATTTAAGAGCTCTGCTAGTGTAATTTTGGACAAGTCCTTAGTGTTTTCTAAGGTTGTAATAGTAACCCCAAATCTTTCATGTACCATTACAAGAATTTCTCAATGATCCTTGAATCGTTAAAAGTGTACCCAACAATTTGACGTGATTTGCTATGTTAATAAGTCAGTCAAAATACTCCTTTATGATTTCACTTTCCTTCATCATTTGCAGCTCAAAGTCACGTACCAAATTCAGCACTTGCATTCCTCGTATCCTTTCATCTCCTTCATACTCATTTTTGAGATAATCTCATACCTCCTTTGCTGACTTCAGAGACATGATACGAGTGAATATGGTAGATGAAACTACAATAAAAGCATGCCTTTGCCTTTGATTTCTTGATTTTTCTCTCCTTGTGATTTTTAATCTGCACCATCGTAGGATTGTTTGGCAAGGGAACAATCTCGTAATCATCTTGTACAGCCTCCCAGAGATCCAAAGCTTCCATATATGTCTTCATTCTAATTGCCCAGATTTGATAACTTTTTTCATCAAAACTGACGGTGCCATTGAAGAAAAACTTGCTTCTCCGTCCAGGAATTCACTGAATCTGACAGATGCACACACACATGTCCCTCAAGATTAAAGCTCTTGATACCAATTGTTGTTTGTTTAAAAACTAGAAAAAGAATAAAGAAAAACTTTTGAGTAATAAAGGAATAAGAATTATAAAGGATGAAACTGAAGAAAGCAGAGAACTTTTAGAAGTAAAAGTGAAAGTTGATATATTATTTCACTGCATTTAAGATTTCTATTTATAATAGACTACTAACTTCAACGACTTAAAGATCAACAATAAATCTGCTGAAAATAATCAAACTCCTAAAGACTAGGAAAATAAGTCATTTCTAGAAAACTAATTTACTGCAGTAAATAAATAAATTTGCGGTCCTAAAACATAGCAACTAACAGTAACAAAGAAGAAAGAAGTAGTGAAAAAAACATAAGTTGATCAGCAGTTTAACAGAAACACATTTCCTATCTCTAGTAGTATGTCAAATTCTTATGTTTACATTCTTCATTTCTAACTGTTGGTCTTCTATGGTACTTTATAGAGCAGTACGGGAAGTAATAACTATTACAAATGTTCGAAATGAGAAATAAATGGTCAATCTTCAAAACTGCCGCATGCGTGTTGTGTCTTGAATCTTGATCACCTTGCAAAGCCAATGTTGAGAAGCTATAGCAAGTTTGTTGTGCCTTGAATCTTGATAACACGAAATCAAGAAACAACTAAATACGGATGGTTACAACGTTGTGTGTTGAGTCGAGGATAGCCCTCTATCCTTAAGACAAGATTGCCCCGTATATATGCTTTTACGTTAGCGGGCAATAGTCTCCCAAGATAAAACAACACTTTAATATCAACACTACAAAGCCAATAGGTTGAGCCAGGCGAAGAAAACAAATATGACTCGACTTCTTTGAAGATATGGAATAGGAAGGAAGAGTTTCTCAATACTCTTCTCTTTTGTCTCTGTGTATATAGTGTGTCTCTGTAGTGTATATCTTGTGTATATGTATGGGTTTGCTCACTTGATTTTCGTCATAATTTGCTCACTTTGTTTTAAGCTATTTTCGTGATTGTTTTTCGATCGGTTTTGCCTTTGTATTTTTTTCGTCTATGTTTACTTTTGTTTCTTGCTTCTTCTTTTTTCAGCCAAGTGAAGCTCAATATATAGCAAGAGGAGGGGTTGTCCAACAGCCACAAACAAGGCTGTAATGGCCCTTAAAGGAGGCCATTAAAACGACCAAGTAATGGCTATTAAGGCCATTGAAAGAGGCACTCCTTTGCCCAAGTAATGGGCTGTTAATGGAGGAATTAATCAGCCAAATAATGGCTGGTTAATGCTCCAAAACGCAGTCCAATATTTACGAGAAAAGTCTCCGAAATTCAGGGGACCAAACTGTAAATATTGAAACTTCGAGGACCAAACTGTACATATGAAAGAATTACGGTCCAAAGCTGTACATATGAAACTTCGGGATCAAACTGTACATCGATAGAGTTCTCGGTCCAAAGAGATAATATCGAGACGGGCCCACGACCCGCCCACGGCCCCGTGCCCCACGGCCCCGACCGTGAACCGGAACCGAACCGGAACTCGGAACCGGAACCGGACCGGATGGGCGGGCGGCGGCGGCGCGCGTGTGGGCTTAGCCTTGAACCCAAGCACATCTAGGTCTTCCCTCCTTTAAACACATGGGATACCCCTTGGGGTCCCAAACCCTTTACCAATTAGAGACTTATATAGAGAGCAATTCTTCCTATTCCCACCGATGTGGTAGATTTGTCCCACACCACATTTCCATGTCTCAAACACCTTACTTCGTGGACCAATATCTCTTTCATTTCTCAACGAAATTAGACGATTATTGGCCCTACGGTTATCTACTCACTTCGTAGATCATGCATGTGCGAAGAGACAAGGTCTCCAACATGCGGAACACAAGTGTTTAATTCATCAAAGATGGGTGGACGCATCTCCCCGCCAAAGGCTAATTTCCAACAATCCCCTCTATGAAAGAGAGATTGTGGCGCACGCACAAGGTGCCTACATTTCAGCAATCTTTCAGCGAAAAGATATTGCATCAGGATAGGTAGCTTTCGCTTTGAACCTTCCCTAGTTGAATACCATCGGACTTACTTACTGTGCGGTGAACGTGATGTCTTGAACCGTCAGTGTTTAGTGTAAGCCAAGACAATGATACCAACACAATAACTCTTCTTATTCATTTTCCTTCTTACGTTTACGTCCGTTGTGGCCATGGACACACTTGGATTCTTAAGTGCGTTCAATTGAGGCGGCCATCCTCGCACTTAAATAGGTGATCTCCTACAAGGTATCTGCTATACCCCACTTCTCAAGTGTTAGGAATCATTAAAAGTTCCACAACTTTAACCTCAACCGTTTGAGGATCTTTTAAAAAGTTTTGGAAGCTTAACCTTTACCCACCATGCGTGCGGCGACACTTTAATGTCTATCGCGGGAACGACTTTGGATTCATGTTTCCGTACAGAAATCATCATCCGAAGTGCTTCTTGCTTCCACCGAAGCGCTCAACTGAACCTTTTGCCGCTTAGTTTTCCCATTGAACCAAATTCTTGGGATCTCCAATCAGTATGGTTGGGTTTCCACCGCAAAGGTTCGTATTGTTTGGGTTTTAAGCCAATTCCCCTAGACGAGGCGAGAACACTTGATCTCCGGGTAGTCCCTTAGTTAGTAAACAAGGATGTGACACCCGTGATGATCAACGCCATACGGTCTTATGTCTCCGACGGATCCTAAAAGATATGTCTAGACGCCGTCATCCGTGTCCTTCCGAAGCCGACCGGCTAGCCACGATGTATAGCTGCTGAAGACACGGGTATCTCCCAATAAGGGACGTCCTCTAAGGAGCCGTGAAGTTACTCAACTTCTTTCATGCTTTGTATAAAGCGATAAACTCCGATTCCATCATGAATCGGCCGATGCAAGTTTGCTTAGAGGATTTTCCAAGACCCACCATACACATTTGCTTGTGGCTTTGGTGTTCTTCGAATCGATGTCCGGTTTGCATCACTTGTGTTCTCCCGAACCGCTGGACATCCGAGAATACTATAATCGTAGATAAGCGAATAATTCGGATATCGTCATATCGACTTAACGCCTTCTATTGATCATGTATTAAGATCATCGGTGAACCTTAGTTCAACGATCTGTTTGTAGGACGATACCGGGTCGGTTGTAGTGTGTACAATACATTGAACTACACATGACTGTGCATATCACTCTTTGTCTATGGGAGCACCATGATTCCAATCATTTCTATGATTCATATCCATTGGTGGCTTCAACGAGGCTATCTAGTATCGACCGATCCGTTAGATGTCTTAGAAATCCAATTCCTAAGATGTCATCTGTGATACCCATATCTTTCATATCGAGACTTTGTTTCAATATGACTTCTACTTTCAATTTGTTGATTCTCCAATTGTTGGCTTTCTAACTTCGAGTCAATGTTTACGTGGTCGATTCATTGTTCTGTTTTATCGAAACTTTTAGGACCAAAATGTAAACATTTCGGGGACCAAAATGAAAGTTCGGGAAGAAGTCCAACGATTCGGCAAACCAATTCGATCCTCTTCTTCCAACTCTCCGGTTGGAAAGGTACATTTCAACATCCATGCCATGTAAGACTACAATGGCCCTGGATGTGAAACTACTCACGAGGGAGCACATTTTACAACCCAAAGGTTCTTTTCCGGACGAAGATCAACCATTACGCAAGTATGGTTCTATATGATAGAATCTATTTCTTTCTTTAGCTTCTTTCCAAAGCGGTGTTTTTGGAGATGACAATTCTTTGTTAATTGTCCATGGTTCGCTTCTCAACCATACAAGCTAGAAGGTATGGAACAAGTCTTTGTCCCCTTTTTTTGCTCCTTCTCGGTTCTACATCTAGAATCCACGAGTTCTGCGGATCGGAATATTAAGTTCCGGATAGCCGGCAACTTTCGAGTCTGTAGATTTGGAACGTCTAGTTCGGACGGTCGAGGCCCTCGCGGGTTCTTGTTATACTTGAGCAATTACCCCTTTTTCCTTTTTCAAGGAAAGTTATCTCCAAAGAATTCGACATTCTTTGACACCAAGAGCGATCGGCACTACGTTATTTACGGATCCGGTGGATATGCAATCTACGATCTTAGGTACAACTTGACCTGTTTCAGTATTCCAACTTTTACCAAGCCACCCCACATAATTTGGGCGTACGACTTTGCGCTTGGCTAACACCGTTGGACTGAGGTGAGAAATGAACAGTCGTTTAATGAACGATGCTTCACATTCTCCCCCTCTATCACTACAAATTTCTCAATCCATAGGCTTAGTTGATTTTCAACTTCTGCTTTGTAGCGCTTATCCTTTTCAACAACTTCATCTTTGTTTTTCAACAAACAAAGGATTCCATACGTTGTACCATCATCAATGAAAGTCACAACGTACTTGTCTCCCCCCTCTATTTTGTATCAACTTCAAATCACCCAAGTAGGTGTGACTAAGTTCTAGAGGAGCGGTACTTCTTTCGCTATTCCCTTGACGGAATTTGGAAAGGTGATTTTGCCTCTTCGTCTACCTCACATTCATTTTGAGGGTTTATGTCGACAGAAGGCAACAATCTCAACATCGTTAGCTTTTGAATGACTTGCTATTTAACGTGTCTTAATCTATGATGGCATAGATGCACGGATTACAAATATATCATTCATTTGGCTACGGACATCTTGTACCATTCTTAGTTATTATAGACTGTTGGACTAGTCTCAAACCAACTTGACCAACATCGTCCCTTAAACCAAGTTTGGGAACATGTATCACCTCTTTTTAGAGTGATCCATTCCTTGAAGTCCTATTGAGGACAACCTCTCCAGCCCCTTTGATTTTAGAGGTGGCCTTGCTTCACATGAACAACCTCTTGCCGTGGTTAGGGCGTAACCGGATCATATATGATCTAGATACTCAGCCCACTCCGGTTGCTTTAGCGGTGAGTGTCCAATTTCTTTCTTGCCTTTCTTTAGGCCTTCGGATCATTAAGACACTGGAAACTACGGCCCACCACACTAGGTGTCCATTAATTTTCCTATGAAATGAATTACGGCCCCCACTCCGGTCGCCGGAGGCTTTGTATGACCGAGTGTCCAATATCATCATATCAAAGGAATTTTGGCCCACTCCGGTCGCCGGAGGCTTTTATGAGACGAGTGTCCAATATCATCCTATGAAGGATCTTACGCCAAGTATGACGGGTTTAACGTCTTTAGCTTTTAGACTCCTTCATTTAAGATTGGTAACCCGAGATAATTCTTGGCGCTTACTTAAAATTGGTAACGAGTTTTCGCACAGTTAGTGGATCTTTCTCCATCGTATGTGCGAACGTACTTTACACACTTTAACAATTACACTTAAAAGAACGGATCTTTTTAAGTCATTTACAATCCAATCTTTAAACGGGAAAGAAGATAAGATTAAACTTCTGATTTTAAAGCGTAAGGAATATAAATTATTTTCATATTCCTCCTTACTTTAATCCATTTTTAATCAGACATCATTTAATCTTTATTCTTAACAAGTAAGAAAAACTACTTATCCCAATTTCGGATTCTGGCTCACTTCAGTCACTTCATCAAACTGAGTGTCCAGTTCCTTCTTACCATTATTCGGATCTTTTGTCTGGGATAGATACAGGCCTTCTGCTGCAAGATAGAAGTACATCTTCAGTCTTCTCCTCTTGTCCCAGTTGACATCCTCAGGCTCTCGAGAGCGCTTGTTCCCACCATTCTTGGTAGCGGTGACACCATGAATACGTTCATCATCATCACTCCCTTCTACTAGAAAACCATTGCCATATCCAGATTTGGTCACACAATTTTTGACCAACATCCTTCGAACACTAATAGTATTACGGGGCAATCTTGTCTTAAGTTGTTGGTCTTCTATGGTACTTTATAGAGCAGTACGGGAAGTAATAACTATTACAAATGTTCGAAATGAGAAATAAATGGTCAATCTTCAAAACGGCCGCATGCGTGTTGTGTCTTGAATCTTGATCACCTTGCAAAGCCAATGTTGAGAACTGCCGCAAGTTTGTTGTGCCTTGAATCTTGATAACTTTGAAATCAAGAAACAACTAAATACGGATGGTTACAACGTTGTGTGTTGAGTCGAGGATAGCCCTCTATCCTTAAGACAAGATTGCCCCGTATATATGCTTTTACGTTAGCGGGCAATAGTCTCCCAAGATAAAACAACACTTTAATATCAACACTACAAAGCCAATAGGTTGAGCACAGCGAAGAAAACAAATATGACTCGACTTCTGTGAAGATATGGAATAGGAAGGAAGAGTTTCTCAATACTCTTCTCTTTTGTCTCTGTGTATATAGTGTGTCTCGTAGTGTATATCTTGTGTATATGTATGGGTTTGCTCACTTGATTTTCGTCATAATTTGCTCACTTTGTTTTAAGCTATTTTCGTGATTGTTTTTCGATCGGTTTTGCAATTTGTATTTTCGTCTATGTTTCTTTGTTTCTTGCTTCTTCTTTTTTCAGCCAAGTGAAGCTCAATATATAGCAAGAGGAGGGGTTGTCCAACAGCCACAAACAAGGCTGTAATGGCCCTTAAAGGAGGCCATTAAAACGACCAAGTAATGGCTATTAAGGCCATTGAAAGAGGCACTCACTTTGCCCAAGTAATGGGCTGTTAATGGAGGAATTAATCAGCCAAATAATGGCTGGTTAATGCTCCAAAACGCATCCAATATTTACGAGAAAAGTCTCCGAAATTCAGGGGACCAAACGTAAATATTGAAACTTCGAGGACCAAACTTGTACATATGAAAGAATTCGGTCCAAACTGTACATATAAAACTTCAGGGATCAAACTGTACATCTGACAGAGTTCTCTGGTCCAAAAAGATAATATCAAGCCCACAGCCCACGACCCGTGAACCCGTGAACCCGTGAACCCGAAACCCGAAACCCGGAACTCGAAACCGGAACCAGACCGGATGGGCGGGCGGCGGCGGCGCGCGTGTGGGCTTAGCCTTGAACCCAAGCACATCTAGGTCTTCCCTCCTTTAAACACATGGGATACCCCTTGGGGTCCCAAACCCTTTACCAATTAGAGACTTATATAGAGAGCAATTCTTCCTATTCCCACCGATGTGGTAGATTTGTCCCACACCACATTTCCATGTCTCAAACACCTTACTTCGTGGACCAATATCTCTTTCATTTCTCAACGAAATTAGACGATTATTGGCCCTACGGTTATCTACTCACTTCGTAGATCATGCATGTGCGAAGAGACAAGGTCTCCAACATGCGGAACACAAGTGTTTAATTCATCAAAGATGGGTGGACGCATCTCCCCGCCAAAGGCTAATTTCCAACACTAACCAACCCTTTAATGTTATCAATGAGATATTCGAGGTTATTATACGATGAACCTCGCAAACTTTAGATAATTTCTCAATTGATTTCTTGAACTCATTCTTTTTTGTTCCTATAAGATCTTTTACTATTTCTTTAGAGATACCAGTCAAAATCACATATGAAGTATCGCTTATTTATGAGTTTCAAATCCCATTTAGTAGTTATTCACTTTTCTTATTTAAACCATCAACATTATGTTCAAGACTCATTTTAACAAAAAAGCTAAATGAGTGATTTTTGATTTTTTTTTTAACATAGCACATAATCAGAAAACAATAGAAAAAAGGTCAAAAAGGAGAAACAAGATGATTTGTATTTCTTAACCAAAAAGGCATATCACATTATCTTCCGCATTTCCAAAATTACAAGTATGCTATACATTTTTGTTGCCTAATTTTAGGTACATGGTCTAAATGATTTAGTACTCCGATCTAGTAATTCAAACGCCTAATATTTGACATATTCTTGTCAGACGGTCAGACCTTTCCGCGCGTACTCATTATGGGATGTAACCAAAATAAAATAAACAAAAAGAATCTTGAGATTGTTAGTTATATTTCCTGATTGAGTTGTCTGTTAGTAAGATTTAATCCAAACTTCCATTAAGTGGAATAGTTTAAATTTCTTGTGTGGGTACGTTTTGTATATATTAAACATACCAAGTAGTGACAAGTGCTTTTATACTTGCTATATAAAACAAACTCTCCAATCTATTGAATCTTAGTTTCGATAAAATTATTGTGAGTAATGTATGTTGTTTGTAGTTCTGATTTATATTAAAAAGTGAGGTTCTTTTGTGGATAGATATACTTGATAAGTTGAATGAAGGCATATAATACTTGGTTGATAGAATTCATATTTCAGTTTAGAGATTGATGATATCCTTTTATAGAGTGTATATGTTTTCATGTGTAAACCGGGATGATGAATTTCGTATCTTACACATGAAATAATTTAAGAGAAAGTCTAAAGTATTTATAAATCAGTAAGTTGAATTACTAATAATTTAATTTAATTTAATTAATTGATATCTATAATCTTAACATATGAGAGCTAAATAAGATTTTAGTCAAGAGTGATATAATTAGATCATAAAACATGACCCGTCCAAGCCCATTTTAGTCCAATCAATTCGTCAATGAGTTCACATTTTTAGTTTGAAGAGAACATAAATGTTTTTTCTACCTACAATGTTGCGGTCCAGATTGTGCATCTCATTAACTAGCCACTAGGTCCACAGTCCACACATAAGTATATACTTTTGTTTCATGTCGGTCCAGGAATTAATAACATCCTAATAAACAAAGCTTAAATTTATTGAAGTTCCTTAAAATCCTTTTAATGTTGTACTATTAGAGTGTGTACAATATTATTTAGCCATATTTAGTCTTATGTAATTATGGTAAATATAAGATCCCTATTGTATAAGGATTCAACATTGTATACCCTATATATATTTTGTATTAATGAGAAAGGCTCCCCAAGGGAGGTTAATACAATTCTACAATGTATCAGAAGCCAAAAATCCTTCCCAACCTAAAACCTTGTTTCGGCCGCCCACCTCTGTCCGTTTCCAGCGCCGAATCCACCGTATACAACTAGTATACCTCCGGTATACGCCGATATACAGCTGCCCAGCCCTCAAATTCTACTAAAAGCACTGTATACCGCGGGAATACTGCTGATATACAACCTCATTTCTTTCCCTAACTTCAACTAGGTTGTATACCCCTCGTATATAGCCTATACACGCCGATATACACTCTGTATACGGCTGATATACCATCGTTGCCACTGTATACCACATGTATACAGCCTCCCTAAGCCGTCATACACCACGTATACGACTATTTCTGCCCATATACGTCCTGAACCCCTCTCCTAATTTTGTTTCCACTCTCCGGCAACCTTCATGGCCGAATACAACACTGGAAGCAACAGTAACCAGGTGCGCAGGATTGGCAGATTGGACTGACCTGCGAACTGGGCCTCCAAGGCGGTAGCTAGCTGCGCCGCCGAAATAACCTAGCAGCTGCGGCCTCTAGCCATAGCCCAGCAGATGTGGCTTAATTTACTACAAATAGGCCGTCCGCCCGAAATAGCTCGACGGGCCACTGTCACATGGCCCACTTTCCTGCTGCCCCAAATCTGCCCAACAGCTTGGAAAATCTGCAGACATGGCACCCATATCCGACCAAATATTTTGGGGCCCGACAGTCCACTCCGAGAATTTCCCAATCCAATTTGGGCCAGGCTTTCGGCACATTGACTCCTCTGAAGCCCAATAATGCGTGGTATATGGATACGGACGCCACGTCTCATCTCACCAACAATTCTGGTAATCTTACTCAACTGATAAATTTAAATACTCCGCAGTCTATTATGGTCGGTAATGGTCATCGCATTTCAATTCAAGGATTTGGCCACACCCTTACCCCACCACCGCATCCGCACTTCTCTCTTAAAAATGTCTTTTATGCCCCGAACATCATCAAAAATCTATTTCTATTCGGAAGTTTGCCACCAATAATTTTGTCTCAATTAATTTTGACCCGTTTGGATTTTATGTGAAGGACCTCCGTACCGGAAAACTCCTTACGAGATGCAATAGTGAGGGGGACCTATATATGTTCCTACCCACATCCACTGCTAGTGTCACTCCTCCCACTGTTTTAACAACCATATCTCCCTCTACGTGGCATTGTAGACTTGTTCATCCGGGTTCTCACGTTTTTTATTCTCTTAGAAACTGAAATTTAATCCAATGTAACAAAGGGAATCTTTCTCATAGTTGCTCCTCATGTCAGTTAGGGAAACACGTTAGACTATAATTTACGGCTTCTATGAGTACTATTTTTCTCATAATGTCGAGAGTTTAATAATTCCCTATTTCATAAATTTTGTACGGCTAATGGCATGATCTTTCATTTCTCGTGCCCTCACACCTCCCCTCAAAATGGAAAAGTCGAAAGAATTCTCCGAACCATTAATAATATGATTCGTACCCTTCTTTTTCATGCGTCTCTCCCCCTACTTTTTCGATATATGCACTAAACATGGTAGAACACATTCTTAACATTTTACCCACCCAAGCGATTCAAAATAGGACACCCACCGAAAGTTTATATCGTCGGATCCCTACCTATGACCATCTTAGAATTTTCGGTTGTCTGTGTTATCCTAATCTGACATCCACGACCCCCCATAAATTGGAACTCAGATTTACTCCATGTGCCTTCCTAGGCTTTCCGTCTAATCATAAGGGGTACATGTGCTATGAACTATCCACCGACAAAATTATAATATCCCGTCATGTCACTTTTGTCGAGTATGTTTTCCCGTTTGACAACATTCAAAAATTCTGAGTCAATGATTACAAATTTCTTGATGATTCGGACACATCACCGCTTGTCCACCAAGCTCTCCGACATGCTACCATTGTTCCGACAGCAGTCAGCACCCTGTCACCACCACCTCCCGTCACCATCGCTACCGGCGGTCAGTCCTCCGCCACCACCACCACTACCCAGTCACCGTCACTACCTCTCACCGCTGCCACCACAGGTAGCTCACCTAGACCGTCACTATCACCACCGGTTACCCCCCCCCCCCCCCCCCACCACCACCACCACCACCATCGATAATCGGCTAGATCTGTCTCCGTCGATCGTCGGAAACCCCTCTTCCACTCACCGACGCCTTTTGCCCGTACACCCAGTGTTGTTACCAACTGTCGCCGCCATTCCTTTTGACCGACAGAACACCGACACTGTACCGACCTACCCCACCCAATACCATACCCACACCCCGACCCACATCAGAAAATCATCGACCCCAGACCCTCATCCGATAACCATCCCATCATCAGTCCTGTCACAAGAACTACAGATCAACGTCGGTCCCCTCAGATCGATGACTCCACCATGTCCGCAGACATAACTAGAAACCAGTAACCAAACCTCATTACCCGATACTCCACCTAGACAGAAACCCGATTCAATCAACCCCTGTGACCAGAACCCAAAACCACAGAAGCACACCCACCCTACCCTCGCCCCCATGCACCATATGGAGACACATGCCCAACGTGGGATTTTCAAACCCAAAGTCCATTTTAACATGTCTACACAAACATCTCCAATTCCCAAGAACCCAAAATTAGCCAAACAACACCCCAATTGGAATGAGACCATGTGTGAGGAATTTAATACTTTAACTAAACAACACACTTGGGATTTGATTCCTAGACCGAATGGGGTGAATGTGATCCGATGTATGTGGCTTTTTCGTTACAAATACAGAGACAGTGGTGAGTTAGAGAGGTATAAGGCGAGACTTGTGTCTAATGGCACAAATCAACAGGAGGGCATTGAATGTGGTGAGACATTTAGTCCGGTTGTTAAACCGGCCACTATTCGCACAGTTCTGAGTATTGCTATAGGTAAGCACTGACCGATTCATCAACTTTATGTAAAAAATGTTTCTCTACATATTTAAAAGAAATTATTTACATGTACCAGCCGCCTGGTTTTGTCTATCCTGCAGCCCCCTCAGTATGTATGTCATCTCCGTAAGTCACTTTATGGCTTCAAACAGGCCCCTAAAGCGTGGTATGATCGATTTGCACAGTATATCATGCAGATTGGGGTTGTATGTAGCAAGTGTGATGATTCTCTATTTATTTTTCATAGAGGTAGTAACATTGCATATTTATTATTGAATGTGGATGATATTGTGCTTACTGCCTCATCTGAGTTGTTGAAAAATGAGATCATTGCATTGCTCGAAACAGAATTTGTTATGACTGACTCGGGGAAGTTTAGCTATTTTTTGGGTATTTCAATGACTAGATCTGCAGTTACTATATTTCTTTGTCAGCGTATGTATGCAGAAGAGATTGTGTACAGGGCTAAAATGAGAAATTGCAAAATCATGTCTACTCCAGTTGACTCTAAATCAAAGCTTAGTGCTTTGGATGGTGATCTAGTGTCAGATCCCACTCTCTACTGGAGTCTTGCATGTGCACTACAATACCTTACTTTCACCAAGCCCGATATTGCTTATGTTGTTCGGCGAGATATGCTTATTCATGCATGCCCCTAAGGAACCTCATTTTACGCCCTTAAACGTATCATTTGTTACGTTAAGAGCACACTTGATTATGGATGCATCTATACCCATCAACACCGACCAAATTGTTGTCATATACGGATGCGATTGAAGCGGTACATCGGGACACGCGATGATCCACCTCAGGATATTGTGTGTTCTTGGGGGATAATCTCATTTCTTGGTCGGCCAAGAGACATGCCACATTATCCCGTTCGAGCGCAGAAGCAGAGTACATAGGTGTTGCTAATGTTGTTGCTGAGATTTATTGGCTCTGATACCTTCTTTTGGAGTTTCAGTGTCCGTTGTGCAAGGCGTCTTTGGTTTATTGTGATAGCATATCCGTCATCTATCTATCTCATAATTCGGTTCAGCATCAGCGAACCAAGCATATTGAGATGGATATCCACTTTGTTCGTGAGAAAGTTGCTCTCGGTCATATCAAGGTATTGCATGTGCCTTCTTCTTATCAGTATGCGGATATATTCACAAAAGACATTTCTAGACAGCTATTGCTTGACTTCAGATTCAGTCTTAGCGTCCGGCCTCCTCCCGCTCAGACTGAGGGGGTGTATTAGAGTGTGTACAATATTATTTAGCCATATTTAGTCTTATGTAATTATGGTAAATATATGATCCCTATTGTATAAGAATTTCACATTGTATACCCTATATATATATTTTATATTAATGAGAAAGACTACCAAGGGAGATTAATACAATTCTACATGTAATAACCCTCATATTTTAATGATTATATTATATGAACATCCTTACCGGTTACCAATAACAATTGTCCTATTAAATCTGAATGCAAATGGTTGCACGCTAGTATTAAAATTACATTTACTGTATTTGGGTTAACGATGAATTGGACAATGAGTGCCTACTTTGCAAAATATACATTTTCTAGCGCTATATGTAGGCCATTATTATAATGGCATGATTGTGAGATATGCTAAGTGTTTATCCATTACAGAATATGGAAACAATGCTAAAAGTTTAATTATGTTATAACTACACGGTATTGTGGATATCTATTTAAGTACACAATTTTATGAAAAAGATTGCAATAAAATAGGCAGCTTTTAAGTAGTTCAACGAGACAACTTCTAAGTATCTTTTGAAAAGTCTTGCAACTATTTTTCTTTTATAAATATGAACCAAATAAGTCTATTTATATACCGTTCAAATTGAAATAATATATATGTCTCTATATTTGTTTTGTTTTGCTACTGTTGAGAATATAATCAAATATTAAAAGTGTGTTCTATTTCATAACTTAAGTTTTTAGATCAGATGGTCACACAATTCAATATGGTATCAGAGCAGGCCAAAGGTCCTGGGATCGAACCTCACCACCACACATTCTCAAATAGAATTTTCACGTGCTTGGACCATGAAAAAAATCAGGCCAGCACGTGAGGGGGCGTGTTGAGAATATAATCAAATATTAAAAGTATGTTGTATATAACAGCTTAAGCTTTTAGATCAGATGATCACATATTTTAATAGTTACCGTATATAGATTTATGATCATTACCTATATGTATGTAATATTTAAGTTTATGATTCAATGCATCTCGTCTCGTGGCGTCTTCAATTCTAGAAGGAGAAATATATGAGTTCAAAAGTGAAAACCCTTGCCTTTTTGAATTGCATGTTTGACAATATCTACTCCTAGCGTAAATGACTTTTTTGACAATATCTTAAAGACTCAAAAAAGTCAGAAGTCAACCCATAGAAAAAGTGTGGTCAATATAATTTTGAACAATTCAAGAATAGTGGCTCTTCTATAATTAATTAATGGGTTAGCTACCCTAAATTTTTATAAAAAAGAAAGAACATCATAAAGGGTGTAAGTGTTACTTTTAAAATAGGGGTCTTATCTATATGAGTGTTTATTAATGTAGCAAACCCTTAATCAATAATTTCCCATCTATAAATATCTGTGCCTTAATAGACTTTCCTCCACATTTGTGAACTGATTCATACCCTTTATACAAAGAAAGATGAACTTCTATTTCATTTTCCTTTTTGCATTAGCTATTCCAAGATTAATCTTGGCACAAAATTGTGGTTGTTCAGAAAATTTATGCTGCAGCCAATGGGGATATTGTGGAAGTGGAAATGATTATTGTGGACAAGGGTGTCAAGGAGGACCTTGTTTTAGTAACAATAATTCACCACAATCAACAAGCAATGGAGGTTCAGTTTCTGGTGTTGTATCTGATGCATTCTTCAATGGAATAGCTGATCAAGCTGCTTCTAACTGTGAAGGAAAAGGGTTTTATACAAGGGCTAACTTCCTTGAAGCTCTTAAATCTTATCCTAATTTTGGAACAGTGGGTTCTACTGATGATTCTAAGCGTGAGATTGCTGCTTTCTTTGCTCATGTCACCCATGAAACTGGACGTAAGCTTCTTAATTACTTGCATTTCCATTAATTCACGTTGTAATAATAGGGACGGTTAATGAAATTAGTCGCCTAAAGCTAAATCTTAATAAGGATTTTAATAAATTTTATACGTATATATGTATCTGTTTTTTGTTTTATTGCAAAGATGGTTTTCGAACCATCTTGTTTTTATCTTAATCATTCACTCGGTTACATGCTTTGGGTCTCGTTGGAGATATTTGGTAATGTTTCCGACGGATTTTTAGTGAGTTAATGGTTAAAACACACTTAAACTATCGCTTTTTCGCGAGTTTCACACTCCAACCGTTTGTTGTTTCCTTTTCCTACTTGAACTCTCCATCTACGTATTAAAACATATCTCGAAATTGATTAGACTAACTATCGGTTGTTCCCTTTTCTACCCGAACTATCAACTAGGTGTGTCTTAATACATATTAGTGTTAATTATCAATTTAATTAACATACGACTAATTTCTTGTTTCGTTTTATACGCAGACATGTGCTTCATAAATGAGATAAATGGTCCTTCAGGCGACTATTGTGATGAGAACAACACAGAGTACCCTTGTGTCTCAGGCAAGAACTACTATGGTCGAGGACCAATCCAACTATCATGGAACTTCAACTATGGTCCTGCTGGAAAATCCATTGGATTCGATGGCCTAAATGACCCTGACATAGTAGCAAGAGATGGTGTTATTTCCTTCAAGACAGCCTTGTGGTATTGGATGAACAATTGTCATTCTATCATTACTTCTGGCCAAGGTTTTGGACCAACTATTCGAGCTATTAATGGTCGGATTGAATGTGATGGTGGCAACGCTCAGACTGTTGCCAGAAGGGTTGAGTATTATACTCAGTATTGTCAACAACTTGGTGTAGAGACGGGGGATAATCTCACCTGTTAGGACCCTAGACAAGTCGGAAGCACTCCGACGATATGAAAATTGGATTTTTTTGTTCTAACACTCCATCAGAGAGTTATCAGTATTTATCAAATCTGTTCCTATCTAACGGAACGTTATTGGATCAAATGACAATAAAACAACATACATCTTACTTACACGGTTGTCAAGCTTACCATATATATATATATATATATATATGTTATGAAAATTGAATAAGACTTTAGTATTATACTTGACTTTCTTTTATAAAAAATATGTTTAAGAATTTTTTTTAAATGTGATCTCAAATAAATCATAAATTTGTGTAATTATAAGAGATAATGGTAAAAAAACACCTGAATTATTAGTTTTTGCGAGTTTCATATCCCAACTATCAGTTATTCTCTGTTTCTACCTGAACAATCATCATCTATGTATTCATGCTTAGCTGCCTTTGTGTACCTTAATAGCTCTAAAAAATGGACGTCCTTGCTGAAAGTATGTATGTCCTAGAGACAATTATCATTAGGGACAAATGTACTTGAACACATTCGTATTATTAATAAGATTAATATTTATGACATTTGCAATTATTGAATTATTATTTGATTATTTGTAATTATTCATTAATGTGCATCCTTTGAGCTTACATAATAGAGTGAGCTATTGATGATAGAGCATAACTCTAAAATAGCCTTGACTAATGATCATCGAGAATGAGATATTGATGATATGTTATAAGTCAACATGTGGTATGCATCACATTCTTAGAGAATGTAGCATGTCTCACCTGCTACTGGTAATGGTTACTAGTGATGACACATGGATACTTTTGGAAAGTATTGGTATACCCTGCTGATAAACTATTTGTTATACATGTCTAAAATGTTATCAACATGTGGGAGATGAAAGTCCTTTGACTTGAGGTCAATACGCACCTTGTTTACAGAGTAATATACTTTGACCCTGTCCTAAGCTTAAACTCCTTATAGGATAAGATACGACTTATGTTGGGTGCATTATGATGTAAATTAAGGTGGTAGTTGAGCCAAGAATAGGATTCATTCCTCGATTGGATATTCAAGAGAGCACTCAACTTCTAAGTGATATTAGGTCGACCAAGTCATTCGCCAAAGCAAGAGACATATTTAGAATATGATCTAGTTGTCAACTAATATAGATGAGATAAAGTGATCAAGCCATTTGGATAGACACATGGCAAATCCTAAGCTTGATCGAGTGTGTCGCGAATGAAAGAAATTTATCATCTCACATAAAGGTTATGTTTGCTGGATTCATGTAAACGTACTTCACATATTGAGTTCGTTATACGACACAGTCTAGGAGTTCAGTGTGGACCTTAATTGGATTAATGTCGATATGTGAAGGCCTATAGGGTCACACTATGACGATTGTCTTTTCGGTGTAAGGGTGTATTGAGAGAATATTAAATATTCGATTTGGAACTGAGATATTTAAATTGATAATAACTATGAGATAATTTATATTAGATGAAAATTATTTAATTAAATTAAAATAGAATTTTTGATTTAATGTACTGAATATATATATATTAAATGAAAATGAAAATAGATTTTTACGTAGGGCGCCGCGGCGCCGACTCGACAGTGAGCCCAGTCGGACTGGCCCACTGCACCTCGGGTTTTGGGCCAGGCTTAAGCCTAACCCTAAAACATTTCTGACCTAATTTTAACTATAAATACAACACAACCTCATTGTTATTAAACATACTAAGAATACTAATTCTCATAAACAATTCTAGACTTAGAGTTTAGGATAAAACTCTCTCAAATCTCTGTTGAGATTTCCTGGCTTTCTTGACAGAGGAATACACCATAGCATAGTGCTTGCAGTCGAAAGGACAGTCGCGAGTAATCCCTAAGTAAAGACTCCAGATAATACAACCTGTAAGTGTTCATATTTTATGTTACAGGTTTTTTATTGTCATATAACCATACCAGAAGAATTGTTGGGGTAAGTAGAACAAATTTTAAACTTTCATTGTGCCTACTTATATGTTTTGAACCCAACAAAAACCCTACAGTGGTATCAGAGCCCAGGTTGGTTCAATGGTTATATAACAAATTGAATAACATAATAATATGAGCTAAACATAAAATTGGATTAAAACAAGGCTTTTTGAAATCCTACATATCTTGATTGAATGTTAACCTTTTGATATCACCCTAAATTAACTCCTACGCTAACTCGAGGAAGTCATTCCGTTCTAACTCGAACTAAGCCAAAAGTGTGGATATCCGGCTCATTGCACGGTGCACGGCGAAGAACGAGTATGAATGGATGATGGTCGATATGTGCGTTATTGATAATAGTGGGTGAGGATAAAGGATCTGTGATTTGATCCCTAAATTCGATTTAGGGCTCGAACGATTTTGAAAAATCAACACAGAAACGCTTTGTCAGGACGTCGGCGCCGCGACGCTTGTTAGGATTTTCAGGGCGGCGCCATGGTTCCATGGTGGAGCGCCGCGACCCAAATGTTTCGATTCGAAATTTTGTACTCACTGGACGGTAGGCACCGCAACGCTAATGCATTTACAGAAGCCGAAAGGTTTCTACCTTTGCAACGTCGCGGCTCCATGGTGGAGCGTCGTGGCACTAATGCATTTACAGAAGCCGAAAGGTTTCTACCATTGTAGCGCCGCGGCTCCATGGTGGAGCGCCCCGACGCTAAAGCATTTGCAGAAACCGAAAGGCTTCTGCCTCAGTGGCGTCGCGACCCTAATGATTAGCGACGCAGCCCCACCTATCCAGAAACAAAAAAAAAATCAGAGTTCAGAATGTTTCACCCATGATTATTATTATACAATATATTTGATAATTATATTGTTTATGTGCTAAGTGATTGTCATTTAAATTACTAGACTAATGTCCGCAAATAACTGTCTGGGTAGGCGGCACCCAGTATATGTTTAAACCGCTTAATATCATGCTTGGGTAGGAGGTACCCAATAAGTGCTTAATAGACTTTGCATGATAATTAAGATGTTATATTTGATACAGCATAATATAGTTAATCTTGGTTAAAATCCTGAATTAAAATGCTTCCTAAAATTTTAATACAAGTCTCATTTGAAATGAATGCGTCGTCCGTTATAATTGATTGTAGTGCAAATTCCTTTTAGGTGAGATTATTATTTATGCCACAGCATTTTCTCTAAGTCTACGATGACTCAGACTCTTTCATAGATGCATGTTAAATGTAGAAGTGGGTGATAAACCTTCATGAGTATTTACATCACAGTGTTTGCTCTATAAGGCAAAACTCACTTAGATAGATAATTACAGTCGCATAATGGGGCTGACTTGCTAGGTTGTCTTGGCGCCACAGTGTCGGACAAGCCGAGGGGCGCGGATCGATTGTTTAGAACATTGGGTCAAACATAAGTTACAAGTTGTTTGTAATTGATTTAGAGACCTACCAGGTTGTGCTGTTGAAGTTATCAGCCACAACAAACGCGGAGATAGCATGAACCTGGATCATGGCCCATTATGACCATATTTGATATGAGTCTGTATTCTTCCCTAGGGTCGAAGAGTATGTTAAAATAGTGGAAGCTAATTAAACTAAAGGCTGTGTTAATTAGTTAACGAATGTGTTCAATTGGAATTATATTAGAGTTTAATTTCAAATCTAATTGTTTCTTCAGTCGTATAAAATGTTAATCTATCACTGAAAATGTTGGTCGAGACAAACAAGTTGACTGGATCAAATTACCCTGACTGGTTAAGAAATCTGCGATTGGTTTTAAGACTAGAAAGAATTGAGTATGTATTAGACAATGTGTTCCCCACAGTCCCTGCTGAAGATTCTGTTGAGTATGCCCTGTTTGACAATGTGGCTTAGCAGAAACAACTAGACGATGCTACCTCGGCACAATGTGTAATGTTGTCCTCCATAACCTTGGAGTTACAGAGGCAACATAAAAACATGGGCCCCAACGAGATGCTACAACACTTGAAGAGTCTCTATGACTCACAGTCTCAAAAAATGGAGTATGAACAGTTGAGAGACCTTTTTAAGTGTAAGTTGAACGATGGGGGTCATGTGTCAGCACATGTTCTGAAGATGATTGAGCTAATAGAAAGGTTGGCTTCGATTGGAACGAAGCTACCTGTAAATGTCACTGTCAATTTGATCCTGAATTCACTTCCTGGTTCATTTGAGAATTTCATTATGAACTTCAATATGAATGGGACCAAGGCAAGTCTTCCAGAGCTTCACAACATGTTGAAGACCTTTGAATCATCTACCTCTAAAGGTAAAGTTGTGCTCATGGTGGGCTCTTCTAGCAAATTCAAACCCAAGGGTAATAACATGCAGAAGAATAAGGGTAAGATAGTTGCAGCACCTACAGTTATGAAACCTAGAGGAGGTGTTCAAAAGAAAGCAAAGGTAGTTTCAGATGTGTGCCTCAACTGCAAGAAGAAGGAGCACTGGAAGAAAGACTGCACAACTCCAGGAGGAGGCAAAGCACTAGGTGCTCCTGGCTCCACTGGACAAGGTATGTTTGTCATTGAAATAAACATGTATATAAGTAACTCTCACTGCTAGGTATTAGATATCGCTTGTGGCTCACACATTTGTAATAATGTGCAGGGTCTAATTGACAGCGGAAAGGTTGGACCTTGGAAAGTAGACTCGCGCGTTGGAAATGGAGCACGAGTGGATGCTGAACGCGTGAGAACTTATAGACTAGATTTACCTTCAAGCTTTTGTTTAGAACTAAATAATTGTTATTTTGTTCCCTTATTGACGAGGAATATTATTTCTATCCCAGTGTTAGGCATTGAGGGATTTTTCTCATTTATTGCCAATGGCAGTTATGTAGTGTCTTTTAATGGTTTTGTTTGTGGAAATGCTCTGCTTGTGGATTGTTTGTATGTTCTAAACTGTAGTCGTGAAATTTTCAATGTGGAAAACAAACAAGCTAAGATAAGTAATCCTAGAAACCCCACCTACTTATGACACTGTAGACTTGGTCACATCAATGAATTAAGGATAGCAGGACTAAGAAAGTTAGACTACCTGGAACCATTTGACTTGGAGTCCTATGGTAACTGTGAATCTTGCTTGAGAGGAAAGATGACCAACAAGCCACTTTCTGGGAAAGGGGTGCGAGCCAAAGAGTTACTTGAGTTGGTCCATATTGATGTATGTGGGCCATTTTCAACTCAAGCTAAGGGAGGCTTCCCTTACTTCATCAATTTTACATACAATTTCACAAGGTTTGGTCATGTGTATCTTATGAAACACAAGTCCGAAGCCTTTGAAAAATTTAAGGAGTACAAGTCAGAAGTAGAGAAGCAACTTGAAATAAGTATCAAGACCCTTCGATCAGATCGAGGAGGTGAATACTTTAGTAAAGAATTTATGGATTACTTAAAGCTTCATTGAGTTTAATCACAATGGACACCTCCTAGAACGCCACAAATGAATGGTGTTGCTAAAATAAGAAATCGAACCCTATTAGATATGGTTAGATCCATGATGAGTTTCTCAGCTTTACCAATATACCTTTGGGGCTATGCATTGCAAAGCTCAATTTATATTCTGAATAGGGTTCCTTCAAAGTCAGTAGAGAAAACTCCATATGACATATGGAATGGCAAGAAGCCAACACTTAAACACATAGGACCCTAGGGGTGCCCTGCATATGTAAAGAAGATGCTTACTGATAAGTTAGAATCTAAAAGTGAGAGATATTATTTTGTGGGGTATCCAAAGAAAACTAAGGGATACTATTTCTATCTTCCCGGAGAACATAAGGTCACTGTTTCCAGAAATGCAAATTTCCTTGAAGAAGACTATGTCTACAAGGAACAGAGCTGCAATAAGATAAAGCTTGAAGAAATTCAAGAACCACAAGATAGCACAGAAGTTGAAACCTTGTCAAAAGACCTAGACAAGGATTCAGTGGGTGTATTTGGTGAAGATTGGGTACTTAGAGTATACCCTTCAGCCAGTGGGAGTGCTATGAAAGATAGTGCAGAAATGCAAGGCTCTCATACACAACCAATGGAAGATGATACAATAGTTGTACATTATTCCATCCAGGAAATACATGAAAATGACATTCCTGAAAGCTCTCAAGGTGATGGATTGTCCAGCACTAAAAGACCTTCTCACAATCAGAATGCAACAAACACTGAAACGCAGAATAATCAACTCCGTAGGACCACTAGGACTCATCGTCCGCCTGAAATACTTAATCTCCTTGTTGAAACACACAATGAGATATATATTCCTGATGACGATGATCTACAACCTACAACGAAACTATGTTAGACATTGATTCACAGAGATGGCAAGAAGCCATGAAATCTGAGATGAACTCGATATACATCAATCAAGTTTGGAACTTGGTTGATTTGCCAACAGGGGTTAGACCCATATGATGCAAATGGGTCTTCAAGAAGAAGATTGACGCATATGGCAAGGTACATACTTATAAGGCAAGATTGGTGGCTAAAGGTTATAATCAACGGCCTGGGGTCGATTATGATGAAACCTTTTTCACCTGTTGCGAAAATTAAGTCCATTCGGATTTTTCTTATAATAGTCGCATACTATGATCATGGCATTTGGAAAGTGGATGTTAAAAATGCTTTCCTCAATGATAATCCAATTGAGGTGGCATATATGATACAACCTGATGGTTTTATATCCAAGAGTAAGCCCAAAGCAGTATGCAAGCTACATAAGTTCATTTATGGACTTAAGCAAGCCTCAAGGAGTTGGAATATTTGCTTTGATAAAGCAGTCAAATCGTTTGACTTTGTTAGAAACAAAGAAGGTCCCTGCGTTTATAGTAAGCGCAAAGAAGGGAGTATTGTATTCATTGTTATATATGTAGATGACATATTAATAATGGGATATAATAAGACTCTCATGCAATCAGTAAAGAAATGGTTATCCAGCACCTTCATGATGAAGGACTTGGGTGAAGCCTGCTACATTCTTGGAATTAGGAGATAGACCGCTCTTTCACTTACGTTTCTATATAGTAGACAAATATGGTTCGTATGCTTCTACTCCAATTTGGAGTTAATATATAAATCCAGAGTTAAGCCTAAACTAGAAAAACATAACTAAGAAGGAAACTCCAATTTGGAGTTAATATATAAATTCAGAGTTTAGCTAGAAAAGCATAATTAAGAAGGCAACTAAATAAAACGATCACATACGGAGAATCAACTAGGAAAACTAAATATTCTATACACAGAGAAAGAAAATAAATATAAGATCCAATAGTATAAGAAAGTAAAAGAATTATAATGAAATCAAATTATTTCCACATATGTATCATGCCGACAAGTGCATTATCAATTCTTATTTACTTTGGTAAGATGGTTATGACTAATTCTCATCAACAAAATGTTGTAAGTAACTGTTGTTATTTTGAGTTTAAAAACCAAAAAATAAAATAAAATAAGGAAAACTTTTGAGTAATGAAGGAATAAGAATTATAAAGGATGAAATTGAAGAAAACAGAGAACTTTTTGAAGTAAAAGTGAAAGTCGATATATTATTTTACTACAATTAAGAATTCTATTTATAATAGACTACTAACTTCAAAGATCAGCAACAAATTTGCTGAAAATAAATAAACTTCTAAAGACTAGGAAAAGAAGTTGTTTCTGGAAAACTAATTTACTGCAATAAATAAATAAAGTTGCAGTCCTAAAACATAGCAACTAACACTCCTCCTTGCTTTAGGATTTGCACATTCCTAGCTTCTCTCTGAAAAATTCAAACTTGCTGAGGGAAAGGGGCTTGGTGAAAATGTCGGCAACCTGTTCATATCACTTTTGCAGTAAAAAAGCTTCACATCTCCATCTTTCTGCACGTCTCTCAAGAAAAACAATCCATGAAAAACTGGATTATTCGCAATAGAAATTGCAGCTTGATTATCAATTAAAACCACAGGTCCTTCCTTTTGCTCCATATTCTGATCACACATGATTTTTCTAAACCATAGTGCTTAATTCATAGTTGTTGTTGCAACAATGAATTATGCCTCAACTGTTGATTGTGCTACTGTATCTTGTTTCTTAGAACACCACGAGAAAGCTCTTGATCCGAGATTGAAACATAAACCTAAATACTCTTCATATCATTAAGTGAACCCGCCAATCACTATTGGAAAATCCAACAAGTCTAAAATTCTGACTTTTGTAGAACTTAACACCATAGTTGATAGTTCCCTTGATGTATCAGACTATTCTTTTAGCTGCTCTCATAAGTAAATCACTTGCACAATGCACGAATCGAGACAAAATGCTAACTACATATAGGATATCGGGCTTGATTGCAGTCAAATACATTAAGCAGCCAATAAGACTTCTATAATATGCCTCATCCACTTTTTCTGCTCCATCATCTTTGGACAACTTTTTCTTTTGATTCATTGGAGTACTCATAACTTTGAAATCTTCCAAATGAAACTTCTTTAGAATTTCTTGAGCATACTTTTTCTGACAGATGAACACATTGTCTTCATTTTGTTTTATCTCCACTCTAAGAAAGTATGCCATTAGTACAAGGTCTGTCATTTCAAAGTCCTTCATCATTTCCAACTTGAAATCTTCAATAAGACAAGCCTTATTTCATGTGACAAAGAGATCATCAACAAACAAAGAAATAATAAGTATGTCTGCACCTGAACACATATAAAGTGTACACTCAGATAGGTTCTTCTTGAAGCCTTAACTTAGTAAATGATCATCAATCTTTCTCACGCTCTTGATGCTTGCTTTAAACCATAAAGAGCCTTTTTAGCAAATAAACCTTGTTTTCTTGCCTTTTGACAACAAAATCATTTGGTTACTCAACATAATTCTCCTCATAGAGAAGACCATTGAGAAAGACCGACTTGACATCAAGTTGATAAACTTTTCAACTTTTTTCCGCTGTAATGGCTAGTTGCAGTCTAATTATATCAAGTTGAGCAACTGACACAAAAGTTTCTGAGTAGTCTACTCCAAAATTTGAGCATAAACTTTCACGACAAGCCTTACTTTATGTTTGTTTATGAAACCATCTACATTCTGAAGACCCATTTTACATCAATAATCTTTCTGTCTTGAGGTTTCTCAATAAGCTCCTGGGTTTTTCGATCATCAGCATCTCCTCCTTCATTGCAACCACCTAATTGTCATCCCCTTCTGCTTCCTCATAGCTTGCTGGCTCACAAATTGCAGTGTTGCTTCTCTGATAGATATCAGAGATCAACCTCGTGCCTCTGACAGGAGGATCATCTACCAGATCTTTTGGATCTAATAGAGTGTCAATTGTTGGATTATTTTTGGACTTCTCCCAATTTCATTCTTCATTTTCCATGAAGTGAACATCTCTGCTGATAACTATCTTCGCACTTTCTAGTTGAAAGATTTTGTACGCCTTTGAAATAGTACTGTACCCAATGAAAATGCTCGGGTAGCCTTTTTATCTAGTTTATCTCGTTTAACCTGAGGAACATAGGTAAAACAAAAACAACCAAACACTTTAAGAAAATACAACAGAGGTTTGTAACCATACCATGCTTTAAAAGAAGTTTGATCTTTCAATGACCCTGGGGAAGTCTATTCTGTAGGAACACAACTGTGTTTGCTGTCTCTGCCCAAAAGTTCTTCGGCAGATTTTTCTCGTGCAGCATACATCTTGCCATCTCCATAATAAAACTATTTCTTCTATCACTAACTTCATTTTGATCTGGAGTATAAGGAGTTGTAAGTTGACATCCAATCCCGGCTTCCTCACAAAATAGATTGAACTAATGAGAAGTTTACTCCTTGCCATTGTCAAATCTTAAAATCTAAATTTTACAGCATCTTTCAGTTTTCACTTTCGCTTTGAACTTCCATAAAGTGCTCTTGACCTATTATTTGAACTTTAGAAAATAAATCCAGCACATTCGGGTCATATCATCAATGAAAATAACGTAGTAAAGATTATCGTTAAGTGAATGAGTTCTTTGGGGTCCTCCAACATCGGTGTGAATCAGCTGCAACTTATTGTGGCCCTCCAAGTTGCCTTTCGAAAAGAAAGTCTACTTAATTTCCTAAATTGACAAGCACGACAATCTGTAGAATTCACTCCCAAGTTAGGTAGGTTCTCCACCATCTTCAATTTTTACATCTTGAGAAGCCTTTGACAATGATGGTGTCTGAGTCTCTTATGCCATAGCTCAACAACATCTTCTTTTGCTGAATACACCATCTTCCCATCCTCAAATGGATATAATGAGAAACTTTTAGCTCTCATTTTGACTTTAAACAAGTCTTCTCCTGAGGGACCCTTGATCAAGCAATATATATCTACGAAATAAAGTTTGAAACCTTTTTCTAACAATTGACTTAACAAGTTCTGGTCTAAGTCATGTACATAAAGAACATTAGATGTTATTTTAGTTCTTGATTGTGTCTCAACTGCAATGGTTCCTACTCCTTTTGCTGGAACGTGACCACGATGGCCTATTATAACCTTTGCAACTAGAACAGGCTTCAATTTTTTGAAGAGTTCTTTATCATAAGTCATGTGATTTGTGCATCTGCTATAGGTCAACCATGACTCGCTTTAAATATTACTTGCAAAACATGATGCAACAAAGAGTTGATCTTCTTTTTCTTGATCAACAACTTGAGCTTCTACTTTAGGCTGCTGAATTTTGGCTTTGCAAATTACAGCTTCGTGACCCTGTTGATTGCACTTGCTGCATTTTGCATCAGGTCTCCTCCAACACTTGAAATGAGGGTGACCTTTTTTTTTCACAATGTCGACAAGGTGGATAATTTGTCTTCTTGCTTTTGCTGGTAGGTAGCAACATTCTCACTATTTTCTCCATGAATCTTCTTGTTATGCTTCTTCTTGTTTCTTCCATCATCTTGATGCTTGACTAGTAAGACTCCTTCAACAACTCATTCTTGTTTCATAACACATCGTTACTCTTGTGCTCTAAAAGCATTTAAGAGCTCTGCTAGTGTAATTTTGGACAAGTCCTTAGTGTTTCTAAGGTTGTAATAGTAACCCCAAATCTTTCAGGTACCATTACAAGAATTTCTCAATGATGCTTGAATCATTAAAAGTGGACCGAACAATCTGACGTGATTTGCTATGTTAATAAGTCAGTCAAAATACTCCTTTATGATTTCACTTTCCTTCATCATTTGCAGCTCAAAGTCACGTACCAAATTCAACACTTGCATTCCTCGTATCCTTTCATCTCCTCCATACTCAGTTTTGAGATAATCTCATACCTCCTTTGCTGACTTCAGAGACATGATACGAGTGAATATGGTAGATGAAACTACAATAAAATCATGCCTTTGCCTTTGATTTCTTGATTTTTCTCTCCTTGTGATTTTTAATCTGCACCATCGTAGGATTGTTTGGCAAGGGAACAATCTCGTAATTATCTTCTACAGCCTCCCAGAGATCCAAAGCTTCCAGATATGTCTTCATTCTAATTGCCCAGATTTGATAACTTTTTTCATCAAAACTGACAGTGCCATTGAAGAAAAGTTTGATTCTCCGTCCAGGAATCCACTGAATCTGACAGATGCACACACACATGTCCCTCAAGATTAAAGCTCTTGATACCAATTGCTGTTTGTTTAAAAACTAGAAAAAGAATAAAGAAAAACTTTTGAGTAATAAAGGAATAAGAATTATAAAGGATGAAACTGAAGAAAGCAGAGAACTTTTAGAAGTAAAAGTGAAAGTTGATATATTATTTCACTGCAATTAAGATTTCTATTTATAATAGACTAGTAACTTCAACGACTTAAAGATCAACAATAAATCTGCTGAAATTAATCAAACTCCTAAATACTAGGAAAATAAGTCATTTCTAGAAAACTAATTTACTGCAGTAAATAAATAAAGTTGCGGTCCTAAAACATAGCAACTAACAGTAACAAAGAAGAAAGAAGTAGTGAAAAAAACATAAGTTGATCAGCAATTTAACAGCTGTTAGTAAGATTTAATCCAAACTTCCATTAAGTGGAATAGTTTAAATTTCTTGTGTGGTTACATTTTGTATAAAAACATACCAAGTAGTGACAAGTGCTTTTATACTTGCTATGTAAAATAAACTCTCCAATCTATTGAATGTACTTAGACTCTTAGTCTTGATAAAATTATTGTGAGTAATGTATGTTGTTTGTAGTTCTGATTTATATTAAAAAGTGAGGTTCTTTTGTGGATAGATATACTTGATAAGTTGAATGAAGGCATATAATACTTAGTTGATAGAATTCATAATTCAGTTTAGAGATTGATGATATCCTTTTATAGAGTGTATATGTTTTCATGTGTAAACCGGGATGATGAATTTCGTATCTTACACATGAAATAATTTAAGAGAAAGTCTAAAATATTTATAAATTAATATGTTGAATTACTAATAATTTAATTTAATTTAATTAATTGATATCTATAATCTTAACATATGAGAGCTAAATAAGATTTTTGTCAAGAGTGATATAATTAGATCATAAAACATGACCCGTCCAAGCCCATAGTCCAACCAATTCGTCAATGAGTTCACATTTTTAGTTTGAAGAGAACATAAATGTTTTTTCTACCTACAATTTTGCGGTCCAGATTGTGCATCTCATTAACTAACTACTTGGTCCACAGTCCACTCATAAGTATATACTTTTGTTTCATGCCGATCCAGGAATTAATAACATCCTAATAAACAAAGCTTAAATTTATTGAAGTAATGTTGTACTATTAGAGTGTGTACAATATTATTTAGCCATATTTAGTCTTATGTAATTATGGTAAATATAAGATCCCTATTGTATAAGGATTCAACATTGTATACCCTATATATATTTTGTATTAATGAGAAAGGCTCCCTAAGGGAGGTTAATACAATTCTACATGGTATCAGAAGCCAAAAATCTGTTCCTACCCACATCTGCTGCTAGTGTCACTCCTCCCACTATTTTAACAACCATATCTCCCTCTACGTGGCATTGTAGACTTGGTCATCCGGGTTCTCACGTTTTTTATTCTCTTAGAAACCGAAATTTAATCCAATGTAGCAAAGGGAATCTTTCTCATAGTTGCTCCTCGTGTCAGTTAGGGAAACACGTTAGACTATAATTTACGGCTTCTATGAGAACTATTTTCTCATAATGTGATAATGGTCGAGAGTTTAATAATTCTCTATTTCATAAATTTTTTACGGCTAAAGGCATGATCTTTCATTTCTCGTGCCCTCACACCTCCCCTCAAAATAGAAAAGCCAAAAGAATTTTCCGAATCATTAATAATATGATTCGTACCCTTATTTTTCATGCGTCTCCCCCCCTACTTTTTCGGTATATGCACTAAAAATGGTAGAACACATTCTTAACATTTTACCCACCCATGCGATTCAAAATAGGATACCCACCGAAATTCTCTACTGTCGGATCCCTACTTATGATCATCTTAGAATTTTTGGTTGTCTGTGTTACCCTAATCTAACATCCACGACCCCCTACAAATTGGCACTCAGATCTACTCTGTGTGCCTTCCTAGGCATTCCGTCTAATCATAAGGGGTACCTGTGCTATGAACTATCCACCGACAAAATCATAATATCACGCCATGTCACTTTTGTCGAGTATGTTTTTCCGTTTGACAACATTCAAAAATTCTGAGTCACTGATTACACATTTCTTGATGATTCAGACACATCACCGCTTGTCCACCAAGCTCTCCGACA
Organism: Anisodus tanguticus; assembly: GCA_034509755.1. NCBI lineage: Eukaryota > Viridiplantae > Streptophyta > Magnoliopsida > Solanales > Solanaceae > Anisodus > Anisodus tanguticus. The sequence continues at coordinate 39,584,112 of CM067554.1, forward strand.
CGCTACCACTGTTCCGACAGCAGTCAGCACCCTGTCACCACCACCTCCCGTCACCGTCGCTACCGGCGGTCAGTCCTCCTCTACCACCACCACTACCCAGTCACTGTCACTACTGGCGGCTCACCTAGACCATCACTGTCACCACCGGTTACCCCCCCCCCCCCCCCCCACCATCGACAATCGGCTAGATCTATCTCCGTCAATCATCGAAAACCCCTCTTCCACTCACCGACGCCTTCTGCCCGTACACCCAGTCCTGTTACCAACTACCGTCGCCATTCCTTTCAACCGATAGAACCCCGACACTGTACCGGTCTACCCTACCCAGCACCATGCCCACACCCTGACCCACATCGGAAAATCACCGACCCCAGACCCTCATCCGATAACCATCCCATCATCAGTCCTGTCACCAGAACCACAGATCGAGGACTCCACTATGTCCGCAGACACAACTAGAAACCAGTACCCAAACCCCATTACCCGATACTCCACCCAGACATAAACCCGATTCAATCAACCCCTGTGACCAAAACCCAAAACCACAAAAGCACACCCACCCTACCCTCGCTCCCATACACCATATGGAAACACATGCCCAACGCGGGATTTTCAAACCCAAAGTCCATTTTAACCTATCTACACAAACATCCCCAATTCCTAAGAACCCAAAATTAGCCAAACAACACCTCAATTGGAATGCGACCATATGTGAGGAATTTAATACTTTAACTAAACAACACACTTGGGATTTGATTCCTAGACCGGATGGGGTGAATGTGATCCGATGCATGTGGCTTTTTCATTACAAATACAGAGACAGTGGTGAGCTAGAGAGGTATAATGCGAGATTTGTGGCTAATGGCACAAATCAGCAGGAGGGCATTGAATGTGGTGAGACATTTAGTCCGGTTGTTAAACCGGCCACTATTCGCACAGTTCTGAGTATTGCTATAGGTAAGCACTGGCCGATTCATCAAATTTATGTAAAAAATGTTTTTCTACATAGGGATTTAAAACAAATTATTTACATGCACCAGCCGCCTAGTTTTGTCTATCCTGCAGCCCCCTCAGTATGTATGTCATCTCCGTAAGTCACTTTATGGCTTCAAACAGGCCCCTAAAGCGTGGTATGATCGCTTTGCACAGTATATCATGCAGATTGGGTTTGTATGCAGCAAGTGTGATGATTCTCTATTTATTTTTCATAGAGGTAGTAGCATTGCATATTTATTATTGTATGTGGATGATATTGTGCTTACTGGATCATCTGAGTTGTTGAAAAATGAGATCATTGCATTGCTCAAAACAGAATTTGTTATGACGGACTTGGAGAAGTTGAGCTATTTTTTGGGTATTTCAATGACTAGATCTGCAGATACTATATTTCTTTGTCAGCGTAAGTATGCAGAAGAGATTGTGTACAGGGCTAAAATGAGAAATTGCAAAATCATGTCTACTCCAATTGACTCTAAATCAAAGCTTAGTGCTTTGGATGGTGATCTAGTGTCAGATCCCACTCTCTACTGGAGTCTTGTATGTGCACTACAATACCTTACTTTCACCAGGCCTGATATTACTTATGTTGTTCAGCAGATATGCTTATTCATGCATGCCCCCAGAGAACCTCATTTTACTGCCCTTAAACGTATCATTCGTTACGTTAAGAGCACACTTGATTATTGACTGCATCTATACCCATCAGCACTGACCAAATTGTTGTCATATACGGATGCTGATTGGGCAGGCTGTCCGGGCACGCGACGATCCACCTAAGGCTATTGTGTGTTCTTAGGGGATAATCTCATTTCTTGGTCTTCCAAGAGACATGCCACATTATCCCGTTCGAGCGCAGAAGTAGAGTACATAGGTGTTGCTAATGTTGTTGCTGAGATCTATTGGCTCTGAAACCTTCTTTTGGAGTTTCAGTGTCCGTTGTGCAAGGCGTCTTTGGTTTATTGTGATAGCATATCCGTCATCTATCTATCTCATAATCCGGTTCAACATCAACGAACCAAGCATATTGAGATGGACATCCACTTTGTTCGTGAGAAGGTTGCTATCGGTCATATCAAGGTATTGCATGTGCCTTCTTCTTATCAGTATGCAGATATATTCACAAAAGACATTTCTAGATATCTATTGCTTGACTTCAGATTCAGTCTTAGTGTCCGGCCTCCTCCCGCTCAGACTGAGGGGGTGTAATAGAGTGTGTACAATATTATTTAGCCATATTTAGTCTTATGTAATTATGGTAAATATAGGATCCATATTGTATAAGAATTTCACATTGTATACCCTATATATATTTTATATTAATGAGAAAGACTCCCAATGGGGATTAATACAATTCTACACGTAATAACCCTCATATTTTAATGATTATATTATATGAACATCCTTACCGGTTACCAATAACAATTGTCCTATTAAATCTGAATGCAAATGGTTGCACGCTAGTATTAAAATTACATTTACTGTATTTGGGTTAACGATGAATTGGTCAATGAGTGCCTACTTTGCAAAATATACATTTTCTAGCGCTATATGTAGGCCATTATTATAATGGCAGGATTGTGAGATATGCTAAGTGTTTATCCATTACAGAATATGGCAACAATGCTAAAAGTTTAATTATGTTATAAGCACACAGTATTGTGGATGTCTATTTAGGTACACAATTTTATGAAAAAGCTTGCAATTAAGTAGTTCAACTAGACAACTTCTAAGTATCTTTTGAAAAGTCTGGCAACTACTTTTCTTTTATAAATATGAACCAAATGAGTCCATTTATATACGGTTCAAATTGAAATAATATATATATCTCTCTATATTTGTTTCGCTTTGCTACTGTTGAGAATATAATCAAATATTAAAAGTGTGTTCTATTTAATAACTTAAGTTTTTAGATCAGATGGTCACACACTTCAATATGGTATCAGGCCAAAGGTCCTGGGATCGAACCTCACCGCCACCCATTCTCAAAAATAATTTTCACGTGCTTGGACCATGAAAAAAAATCAGGCCAGCACGTGAGGGAGCGTGTTGAAAATATAATCAAATATTAAAAATGTATTCTATATAACAACTTAAACTTTTAGATCAGATGGTCATACATTTCAATAGTTACCGATTTATGATCATTACCTATGTGTATGTAATATTTAAGTTAATGATTCAATGCATCTCGTCTGGTGGCGTCTTCAATTCTAGAAGGAGAAATATATGAGTTCGAAAGTGAGAACCCTTGCCCTTTTGAATTGCATGTTTGACAATATCTACTCCTAGCGTAAATGACTTTTTTGACAATATCTTAAAGACTCAAAAAAGTCAGAAGTCAACCCATACGAAAAAGTGTGGTCAATATAATTTTGAACAATTCAACAATAGTGACTCTTCTATAATTAATTAATGGGTTAGCTACACTAAATTTTGATGTATTATTACAAATATACTCCTTATATATTAAAATCAGACACTTACACCCTCTGTATTATGAAACTTTTACACTTACACCCTCTAATTATGATGTATATCAATAACGAAATATATTAAATAAGATATATCAACTATTAATAATAACTTTTTTACACTTTAAATATATATTATTTGTAATTTTATCTAATTACAATATTTATTATATAGAAATTTCTCTTTTTTTTTATTTATTCCTTAGTTCAAAATTATCTTAAATATACTTAATTAGTTGACGTTTTATTTGTGTAGGATTTTCATTATATATATTATTTTTTATAAAAAAGAAAGAACATGATAAAGGGTGTAAGTGTTGCTTTAAAAATAGGGGTCTTATCTATATGAGTGTTTATTAATGTAGCAAACCCTTAATCAATAATTTCCCATCTATAAATATCTGTGCCTTAATAGACTTTCCTCCACATTTGTGAACTGATTCATACCCTTTATACAAAGAAAGATGAACTTCTATTTCATTTTCCTTTTTGCATTAGCTATTCCAAGATTAATCTTGGCACAAAATTGTGGTTGTTCAGAAAATTTATGCTGCAGCCAATGGGGATATTGTGGAAGTGGAAATGATTATTGTGGACAAGGGTGTCAAGGAGGACCTTGTTTTAGTAACAATAATTCACCACAATCAACAAGCAATGGAGGTTCAGTTTCTGGTGTTGTATCTGATGCATTCTTCAATGGAATAGCTGATCAAGCTGCTTCTAACTGTGAAGGAAAAGGGTTTTATACAAGGGCTAACTTCCTTGAAGCTCTTAAATCTTATCCTAATTTTGGAACAGTGGGTTCTACTGATGATTCTAAGCGTGAGATTGCTGCTTTCTTTGCTCATGTCACCCATGAAACTGGACGTAAGCTTCTTAATTACTTGCATTTCCATTAATTCACGTTGTAATAATAGGGACGGTTAATGAAATTAGTCGCCTAAAGCTAAATCTTAATAAGGATTTTAATAAATTTTATACGTATATATGTATCTGTTTTTTGTTTTATTGCAAAGATGGTTTTCGAACCATCTTGTTTTTATCTTAATCATTCACTCGGTTACATGTTGGGTCTCGTTGGAGATATTTGGTAATGTTTCCGACGGATTTTTAGTGAGTTAATGGTTAAAACACACTTAAACTATCGCTTTTTCGCGAGTTTCACACTCCAACCGTTTGTTGTTTCCTTTTCCTACTTGAACTCTCCATCTACGTATTAAAACATATCTCGAAATTGATTAGACTAACTATCAGTTGTTCCCTTTTCTACCTGAACTATCAACTAGGTGTGTCTTAATACATATTAGTGTTAATTATCAATTTAATTAACATACGACTAATTTCTTGTTTCGTTTTATACGCAGACATGTGCTTCATAAATGAGATAAATGGTCCTTCAGGCGACTATTGTGATGAGAACAACACAGAGTACCCTTGTGTCTCAGGCAAGAACTACTATGGTCGAGGACCAATCCAACTATCATGGAACTTCAACTATGGTCCTGCTGGAAAATCCATTGGATTCGATGGCCTAAATGACCCTGACATAGTAGCAAGAGATGGTGTTATTTCCTTCAAGACAGCCTTGTGGTATTGGATGAACAATTGTCATTCTATCATTACTTCTGGCCAAGGTTTTGGACCAACTATTCGAGCTATTAATGGTCGGATTGAATGTGATGGTGGCAACGCTCAGACTGTTGCCAGAAGGGTTGAGTATTATACTCAGTATTGTCAACAACTTGGTGTAGAGACGGGGGATAATCTCACCTGTTAGGACCCTAGACAAGTCGGAAGCACTCCGACGATATGAAAATTGGATTTTTTTGTTCTAACACTCCATCAGAGAGTTATCAGTATTTATCAAATCTGTTCCTATCTAACGGAACGTTATTGGATCAAATGACAATAAAACAACATACATCTTACTTACACGGTTGTCAAGCTTACCATATATATATATATATATATATGTTATGAAAATTGAATAAGACTTTAGTATTATACTTGACTTTCTTTTATAAAAAGTATACTCCCTCCATCCCCTTATATGATGCATTTTGACCGGATACGGCTTTTAAGAATTTTTTTAAAAATGTGATCTCAAATAAATCATAAATTTGTGTAATTATAAGAGATAATGGTAAAAAAAAAACACCTGAATTATTAGTTTTTGCGAGTTTCATATCTCAACTACCAGTTATTCTCTGTTTCTACCTGAACAATCATCATCTATGTATTCCTGCTTAACTGCCTTGTGTACCTTAATAGCTCTAAAAAATGGACGTCCTTGCTGAAAGTGTGTATGTCCTAGAGACAATTATCATTAGGGACAAATGTACTTGAACACATTCGTATTATTAATAAGATTAATATTTATGGCATTTGCAATTATTGAATTATTATTTGATTATTTATAATTGTTCATTAATGTGCATCCCTTGAGCTTACATAATAGAGTAAGATATTGATGATAGAGCATAACTCTAAAATAGCCTCGACTAATGATCATCGAGAATGGGATATTGATGATATGTTATAAGTCAACATGTGGTCTGCATCACATTCTTAGAGAATGTAGCATGTCTCACACTACATCGGTAATGTTTACTAGTGATAGACACATGGATACTTTTGGAAAGTATTGGTATACCGTGCTGATAAACTATTTGTTATACATCCTTTGACTTGAGGTCAATACGCACCTTGTTTACAGAGTAATATACTTTGACCATGTCCTAAGCTTAAACTCCTTATAGGATAAGATACGACTTGTGTTGGGTGCATTATGATATAAATTAAGGTGGTAGTTGAGCCAAGAATAGGATTCATTCCTCGATTGGATATTCGAGAGAGCACTCAACTTCTAAGTGATATAGATGAGATAAAGTGATCAAGCCATTTGGATAGACACATGGTAAAGCCTAAGCTTGATCGAGTGTGTCGCGAATGAAAGAAATTTATCATCTCACATAAAGGTTATGTTTGCTGGATTCATGTAAACGTACTTCACATAATGAGTTCGTCATACAACACAGTCTAGGAGTTCCGTGTGGACCTTAATTGGATTAATGTCGATATGTGAAGGCCTATAAGGTCACACTATGACGATTGTCTTTTCGGTGTAAGGGTGTATTGAGAGAATATTAAATATTCGATTTGGAACTGAGATATTTAAATTGATAATAACTATGAGATAATTTCTATTAGATGAAAATTATTTAATTAAATTAAAATTGAATTTTGGATTTAATGTACTGAATATATATATATTAAATGAAAACGAAAATAGATTTTTACGTAGGGCGCCGCGGCGCCGACCCGACAGTGAGCCTAGTCGGACTGGCCCACTGCACCTCGGGTTTTGGGCCAGGCTTAAGCCTAACCCTAAAACATTTCTGACCTAATTTTAACTATAAATACAACACAACCTCATTGTTATTAAACATACTAAGAATAATAATTCTCATAAACAATTCTAGACTTAGAGTTTAGGATAAAACTCTCTCAAATCTCTGTCGAGATTTCCTGGCTTTCTTGACAGAGGAATACACCATAGCATAATGCTTGCAGTCGAAAGGACAGTCGCGAGTAATCCCTAAGTAAAGACTCCAGTTAATACAATCTGTAAGTGTTCATATTTTATGTTACAGGTTTTTGATTATCATATAACCATACCAGAAGAATTATTGGGGTAAGTAGAACAAATTTTAAACTTTCATTGTGCCTACTTATATGTTTTGAACCCAACAAAAATCCTACAAAGGTATCGAGCCCGGTGTTGGTTCAATGGTTATATAACAAATTGAATAACATAATAATATGAGTTAAACATAAAATTGGATTAAAACAAGGCTTTTTGAAATCCTACATATCTTGACCGAATGTTAACCTTTTGATATCACCCTAAATTATCTCCTACGCTAACTCGAGGAATTCATTCCGTTCTAACTCGAACTAAGCCAAAAGTGCGGATATCCAGCTCATTGCACGGTGCACGGCGAAGAACGAGTATGAATGGATGATGATCGATATGTGCGTTATTGATAATGGTGGGTGAGGATAAAGGATATGTGATTTGATCCCTAAATTCGATTTAGGGCTCGAACGATTTTAAAAAATCAACAAAGAAATGTTTTGTCAGGACGTCGGCGCCGCGACGCTTATTAGGGTTTTCAGGGCGGTGGCACGGTTCCATGGTGGAGCGCCGCGACCCAAATGTTTCGATTCAAAATTTTGGACTCACTGGACAGTAGGCACCGCAGCGCTAATGCATTTACAGAAGCCGAAAGGTTTCTACCTTTGCAACGCCGCGGCTCAATGGTGGAGCATCGTGGCGCTAATGCATTTACAAAAGCCGAAAGGTTTCTACCGTTGTAGCGTCGCGGCTCCATGGTGGAGCGCCCCGACGCTAATGCATTTGCAGAAACTGAAAGGCTTTTGGCTCAGTGGCGTCGCGACCCTAATGATTAGCGACGCAGCCCCACCTGTCCAGAAACAAAAAAAAAATCGGAGTTCAGAATGTTTCACCCATGATTATTATTATACAATATATTTGATAATTATATTGTTTATGTGCTAAATGATTGTCATTTAAATTACTAGACTAACGTCCACAAATAACTGTCTGGGTAGGAGGCACCCAGTATGTGTTTAAACCGCTTAATATCATGCTTGGGCAGGTGGTACCCAATAAGTGTTTAATAGACTTTGCATGATAATTAAGATGTTATATTTGATACAGCATAATATAGTTGATCTTGGTTAAAATCCTGAATTAAAATTCTTCCTAAAATTTTAATACAAGTCTCATTTGAAATGAATGTGTCGTCCGTTATAATTGATTGTAGTGCAAATTCCTTTTCGGTGAGATGAGTATTTATGCCACAGCATTTGCTCTAAGTCTACGAGGACTCAGACTCTTTCATAGATGCATGTTAAATGTAAAAGTGGGTGATAAACCTTCATGAGTATTTACATCACAGTGTTTGCTCTATAAGGCAAAACTCACTTAGATACATAATTGCAGTCGCATAACGGGGTTGACTTGCTAGGTTGTCTTGGCACCACAGTGTCGGACAAGCCGAGGGGCGCAGATTGATTATTTAGAACATTGGGTCAAACATGAGTTACAAATTATTTGTAATTTGGTTTAGAAGCAAGGAGTACAAGTCAGAAGTAGAGAAGCAACTTGAAATAAGTATCAAGACCCTTCGATTAGATCGATGAGGTAAATAATTAAGTAAGGAATTTCTGGATTACTTGAAGCTTCATTGAGTCTAATCACAATTGACATCTCTTGGAACGCCACAAATGAATAGTGTTGCGGAAAGGAGAAATCGAACCCTATTCGATATGGTTAGATCCATGATGAGTTTCTCAGCTCTACCAATATACCTTTGGGGCTATGCATTGCAAAGCTCAATTTATATTCTGAACAGGGTTCCTTCAAAGTCAGTAGAGAAAACTCCATATAAGATATGGAATGACAAGAAGCCAACACTTAAACACATGGGACCCTAGAGGTGCCCTGCATATGTAAAGAAGATGCTTACTGACAAGTTGGAATCTAAAAGTGAGAAATATTATTTTTTGGGGTATCCAAAGAAAACTAAGGGATACTATTTCTATCTTACTGGAGAACATAAGGTCATTGTTTCCAGAAATGCAAATTTCCTTGAAGAAGACTATGTCTACAAGGAACAGAGCTGCAATAAGATAAAGCTTGAAGAAATTCAAGAACCACAAGATAGTACAGAAGTTGAACCCTTGTCAAAAGACCTAGACAAGGATTCAGTGGGTGTATTTGGTGAAGATTGGGTACTTAGAGTATGCCCTTCAGCCAGTGGGAGTGCCATGAAAGATAGTGCAGAAATGCAAGGCTCTCATACACAACCAATGAAAGATGATACAATAGTTGTACATCATTCCATTAAGGAAATACATGAAAATGACATTCCTGAAAGCTCTCAAGGTGATAGATTGTCCAGCACTAAAAGACCTTCTCACAATTAGAATGCAACAAACACTGAAACGTAGAATAATCAACTCCGTAGGACCATTAGGACTCATTGTCCTCCTGAAATACTTAATCTCCTTGTTGAAACACACAATGAGATATATATTCCTGATGATGATGAACCTACAACGAAACTATGTTAGACATTGATTCACAGAGATGGCAAGAAGACATGAAATCTGAGATGGACTCGATATACATCAATCAAGTTTGGAACTTGGTTGATTTGCCAACAGGGGTTAGACCCATATGATGCAAATAGGGCTTCAAGAAGAAGATTGACGCATATGGAAAGGTACATACTTATAAGGCAAGATTGGTGGCTAAAGGTTATAATCAACGGCTTGGGGTCGATTATGATGAAACCTTTTTCACCTGTTGTGAAAATTAAGTCCATTCGGATTTTGCTTGTAATAGCCGCATACTATGATCATGGCATTTGGCAAATGGATGTTAAAACTGCTTTCCTCAATGATAATCCAATTGAGGAGGCATATATGACACAACCTGATGGTTTTATATCCAAGAGTAAGCCAAAAGCAGTATGCAAGCTACAGAAGTTCATTTATGGACTTAAGCAAGCCTCAAGGAGTTGGAATATTTGCTTTGACAAAACAGTCAAATCGTTTGAATTTGTTAGAAACAAAGAAGGTCCCCGCGTTTATAGTAAGCACAAAGAAGGGAGTATTGTCTTCATTGTTATTTATGTAGATGACATATTAATAATGGGAGATAATAAGACTCTCATGCAATCAGTAAAGAAATGGTTATCCAGCACCTTCATGATGAAGGACTTGGGTGAAGCCTGCTACATTCTGGAATTAGGAGATAGACCGCTCTTTCACTTACGTTTCTATATAGTAGACAAATATGGTTTGTATGCTTCTACTCCAATTTGGAGTTAATATATAAATCCAGAGTTAAGCCTAAACTAGAAAAACATAACTAAGAAGGAAACTCTAATTTGGAGTTAATATATAAATTCAGAGTTTAGCCAGAAAAACATAATTAAGAAGGCAACGAAATAAAACGATCACATACGGAGAATCAACTAGGAAAACTAAATATTCTATACACAGAGAAAGAAAATAAATATAAGATCCAATAGTATAAGAAAGTAAAATAATTATAATGAAATCAAATTATTTCCACATATATATCATGCCGACAAGTGCATTATCAATTCTTATTTACTTTGGTAAGATGGTTATGACCAATTCTCATCAACAAAATGTTGTAAGTAACTGTTGTTATTTTGAGTTTAAAAACCAAAAAAATAAAATAAGGAGAACCAAAATGTTGTAAGTAAATGTTCATATCACTTTTGCAGTAAAGAAGCTTCACATCTCCATCTTTCTGCACGTCTCTCAAGAAAAACAATCCATGAAAAACTGGATTATTCGCAATAGAAATTGCAGCTTGATTATCAATTAAAACCACATGTCCTTCCTTTTGCTCCATATTCTGATCACACGTGATTTTTCTAAACCATAGTGCTTAATTCATAGTTGATGTTGCAAAGAATGAATTATGCCTCAACTGTTGATTGTGCTACTGTATCTTGTTTCTTAGAACACCACGAGAAAGCTCTTGATCCGAGATTGAAACATAAACCTGAAATACTCTTCATATCATTAAGTGAACCCGCCAATAACTATTGGAAAATCCAACAAGTCTAAAATTCTGACTTTTGTAGAACTTAACACCATAGTTGATAGTTCCCTTGATGTATCAGACTATTCTTTTAGCTGCTCTCATATGTAAATCACTTGCACAATGCACGAATCTAGACAAAATGCTAACTACATATAGGATATCGGGCTTGATTGCAGTCAAATACATTAAGCAGCCAATAAGACTTCTATAATATGCCTCATCCACCTTTTCTGCTCCATCATCTTTGGACAACTTTTTATTTTGATTCATTGGAGTACTCATAACTTTGAAATCTTACAAATGAAACTTCTTTAGAATTTCATGAGCATACCTTTTCTGACAGATGAACACATTGTCTTCATTTTATTTGATCTACACTCTAAGAAAGTATGCCATTAGTACAAGGTCTGTCATTTCAAAGTCCTTCATCATTTCCAACTTGAAATCTTCAATAAGACAAGCCTTATTTCATGTGACAAAGAGATCATCAACAAACAAAGAAATAATAAGTATGTCTGCACCTGAACACATATAAGTGTACACTCAGATAGGTTCTTCTTGAAGCCTTAACTTAGTAAATGATCATCAATCTTGCTCACGTTCTTGGTGCTTGCTTTAAACCATAAAGAGCCTTTTTAGCAAATAAACCTTGTTTTCTTGCCTTTTGACAACAAAATCATTTGGTTACTCAACATAATTCTCCTCATAGAGAAGACCATTGAGAAAGACCGACTTGACATCAAGTTGATAAACTTTTCAAATTTTTTTCGCTGTAATGGCTAGTTGCAGTCTAATTATGTCAAGTTGAGCAACTGACACAAAAGTTTCTGAGTAGTCTACTCCAAAATTTGAGCATAAACTTTCACGACAAGCATTACTTTGTGTTTGTTTATGAAACCATCTACATTCTGAAGACCCATTTTACATCAATAATCTTTCTGTCTTGAGGTTTCTCAATAAGCTCCTAGGTTTTTCGATCATTAGCATCTCCTCCTTCATTGCAACCACCTAATTGTCATCCCCTTCTGCTTCCTCATAGCTTGCTGGCTCACAAATTGCAGTGTTGCATCTCTGATAGATATCAGAGATCAACCTCGTGCCTCTGACAGGAGGATCATCTACTAGATCTTTTGGATCTAATAGAGTGTCAATTGTTGGATTATTTTTGGACTTCTCCCAATTTCATTCTTCATTTTCCATGAAGTGAACATCTCTGTTGATAACTATCTTCGCACCTTCTAGTTGAAAGATTTTGTACGCCTTTGAAATAGTACTGTACCCAATGAAAATGCTCGGGGTAGCCTTTTTATCTAGTTTATCTCGTTTAACCTGAGGAACATAGGTAAAACAAAACAACCAAACACTTTAAGAAAATACAGCAGAGGTTTGTACCCATACCATGCTTTAAAAGGAGTTTGATCTTTCAATGACCCTGGGGAAGTTCTGTAGGAACACAACTGTGTTTGCTGTCTCTGCCCAAAAGTTCTTTGACAGATTTTTCTCGTGCAGCATACATCTTGCCATCTCCATAATAAAACTATTTCTTCTTTCACTAACTCCATTTTGTTCTGGAGTATAAGGAGTTGTAAGTTGACATCCAATCCTGGTTTCCTCACAAAATAGATTGAACTAATGAGAAGTTTACTCCTTGCCATTGTCAAATCTTAAAATCTAAATTTTACAAAGATCTTTCGCCACTTTCGCTTAGAACTTCCATAAAGTGCTCTTGACCTATTATTTGAACTTCAGAAAATAAATCCAGCACATTCGGGTCATATCATCAATGAAAATAACGTAGTAAAGATTATCGTTAAGTGAATGAGTTCTTTGGGGTCCTCCAACATCGGTGTGAATCAGCTGCAACTTCTTGTGGCCCTCCAAGTTGCCTTTCGAAAAGAAAGTCTACTTTATTTCCTAAATTGACAAGCACGACAATCTTTAGAATTCACTCCCAAGTTAGGTAGGTTCTCCACCATCTTCAATTTTTACATCTTGAGAAGCCTTTGACAATGATGGTGTCTGAGTCTCTTATGCCATAGCTCAACAACATCTTCTTTTGCTAAATACACCATTTTCCCATCCTCAAATGGATATAATGAGAAACTTTTGGCTCTCATTTTGACTTTAAACAAGTCTTGTCCTGAGGGACCCTTGATCAAGCAATATTTATCTACGAAATAAAGTTTGAAACCTTTTTCTAACAATTGACTTAACAAGTTCCGGTCTAAGTCATGTACATAAAGAACATTAGATGTTATTTTAGTACTTGATTGTGTCTCAACTGTAATGGTTCCCATTCCTTTTGCTGGAACGTGACCACGCTGGCCTATTATAACCTTTGCAACTAGAATAGGCTTCAATTTTTTGAAGAGTTCTTTATCATAAGTCATGTGATTTGTGCATCTGCTATAGGTCAACCATGACTCGCTTGAAATATTGCTTGCAAAACATGATGCAATAAAGAGTTGATCTTCTTTTTCTCGATCAACAACTTGAGCTTCTGCTTTAGGTTGCTGAATTTTGGCTTTGCAAATTACAGCTTCGTGACCCTGTTGATTGCACTTGCTGCATTTTGCATCAGGTCTCCTCCAACACTTGAAATGAGGGTGACTTTTTTTTTTCACAATGTCGACAAGGTGGATAATTTGTCTTCTTGCTTTTGCTGGTAGGTAGCAACATTCTCACTATTTTCTCCTTGAATCTTCTTGTTTTGCTTCTTCTTGTTTCTTCCACCATCTTGATGCTTGACTAGTAAGACTCCTTCAACAACTCATTCTTGTCTCATAACACATCGTTACTCTTGTGCTCTAAAAGCATTTAAGAGCTCTGCTAGTGTAATTTTGGACAAGTCCTTAGTGTTTTCTAAGGTTGTAATAGTAACCCCAAATCTTTCATGTACCATTACAAGAATTTCTCAATGATCCTTGAATCGTTAAAAGTGTACCCAACAATTTGACGTGATTTGCTATGTTAATAAGTCAGTCAAAATACTCCTTTATGATTTCACTTTCCTTCATCATTTGCAGCTCAAAGTCACGTACCAAATTCAGCACTTGCATTCCTCGTATTCTTTCATCTCCTTCATACTCATTTTTGAGATAATCTCATACCTCCTTTGCTGACTTCAGAGACATGATACGAGTGAATATGGTAGATGAAACTACAATAAAAGCATGCCTTTGCCTTTGATTTCTTGATTTTTCTCTCCTTGTGATTTTTAATCTGCACCATCGTAGGATTGTTTGGCAAGGGAACAATCTCGTAATCATCTTGTACAGCCTCCCAGAGATCCAAAGCTTCCATATATGTCTTCATTCTAATTGCCCAGATTTGATAACTTTTTTCATCAAAACTGACGGTGCCATTGAAGAAAAACTTGCTTCTCCGTCCAGGAATTCACTGAATCTGACAGATGCACACACACATGTCCCTCAAGATTAAAGCTCTTGATACCAATTGTTGTTTGTTTAAAAACTAGAAAAAGAATAAAGAAAAACTTTTGAGTAATAAAGGAATAAGAATTATAAAGGATGAAACTGAAGAAAGCAGAGAACTTTTAGAAGTAAAAGTGAAAGTTGATATATTATTTCACTGCAATTAAGATTTCTATTTATAATAGACTACTAACTTCAACGACTTAAAGATCAACAATAAATCTGCTGAAAATAATCAAACTCTTAAAGACTAGGAAAATAAGTCATTTCTAGAAAACTAATTTACTGCAGTAAATAAATAAATTTGCGGTCCTAAAACATAGCAACTAACAGTAACAAAGAAGAAAGAAGTAGTGAAAAAAACATAAGTTGATCAGCAGTTTAACAGAAACACATTTCCTATCTCTAGTAGTATGTCAAATTCTTATGTTTACATTCTTCATTGCTAACTGTTGGTCTTCTATGGTACTTTATAGAGCAGTATGGGAAGTAATAACTATTACAAATGTTCGAAATGAGAAATAAATGGTCAATCTTCAAAACTGCCGCATGTGTGTTGTGTCTTGAATCTTGATCACCTTGCAAAGCCAATGTTGAGAACTCGCCGCAAGTTTGTTGTGCCTTGAATCTTGATAACCTGAAATCAAGAAACAACTAAATCTGGATGGTTACAACGTTGTGTGTTGAGTCGAGGATAGCCCTCTATCCTTAAGACAAGATTGCCCCGTATATATGCTTTTACGTTAGCGGGCAATAGTCTCCCAAGATAAAACAACACTTTAATCTCAACACTACAAAGCCAATAGGTTGAGCCTGGCGAAGAAAACAAATATGACTCGACTTGTCAAGATATGGAATAGGAAGGAAGAGTTTCTCAATACTCTTCTCTTTTGTCTCTGTGTATATAGTGTGTCTCTGTAGTGTATATCTTGTGTATATGTGTGGGTTTGCTCACCGATTTTCGTCACAATTTGCTCACCGTTTTGAGCTATTTTCGTGATCGTTTTTTTCGATCGCTTTTGCACCGTATTTTCGTCTATGTTTCTGCCTGTTTCTTGCTTTTTTTTTTCCAGCCAAGTGAAGCTCAATATATAGCAAGAGGAGGGGTTGTCCAACAGCCACAAACAAGGCTGTAATGGCCCTTAAAGGAGGCCATTAAAACACCAAGTAATGGCTATTAAGGCCATTGAAAGAGGTCGCTCACCGCCCAAGTAATGGGCTGTTAATGGAGGAATTAATCAGCCAAATAATGGCTGGTTAATGCTCCAAAACGCAGTCCAATATTTACGAAAAGTCTCCGAAATTCTGGGGACCAAACTGTAAATATTGAAACTTCGTGGACCAAATCGTACATATGAAAGAATTCGGTCCAAACCGTACATATGAAACTTCGTGGATCAAATCGTACATCCGACGAGTTCTCTGGTCCAAAAAGATAATATCGACAGGCCCACAGGCCCACAGGCCCACGACCCGTGAACCCGTGAACCCGGAACTCGGAACCGGTACCGGTACCGGTACCGGAACCGGACGGGACGGGCGGGCGGCGGCGGCGCGCGTGTGGGCTTAGCCTTGAACCCAAGTACATCTAGGTCTTCCCTCCTTTAAACACATGGGATACCCCTTGGGGTCCCAAACCCTTCACCAATTAGAGACTTATATAGAGAGCAATTCTTCCTATTCCCACCGATGTGGTAGATTTGTCCCACACCACATTTCCATGTCTCAAACACCTTACTTCGTGGACCAATATCTCTTTCATTTCTCAACGAAATTAGACGATTATTGGCCCTACGGTTATCTACTCACTTCGTAGATCATGCATGTGCGAAGAGACAAGGTCTCCAACGTGCGGAACACAAGTGTTTAATTCATCAAAGATGGGTGGACGCATCTCCCCGCCAAAGGCTAATTTCCAACACTAACCAACCCTTTAATGCTATCAATGAGATATTCGAGGTTATTGTACGATGAACCTCGCAAACTTTAGATAATTTCTCAATTGATTTCTTGAACTCATTCTTTTTTGTTCCTATAAGATCTTTTACTATTTCTTTAGAGATACCAGTCAAAATCACATATGAAGTATCGCTTATTTATGAGTTTCAAATCCCATTTAGTAGTTATTCACTTTTCCTATTTAAACCATCAACATTATGTTCAAGACTCATTTTAACAAAAAAGCTAAATGAGTGATTTTTGATTTTTTTTTAACATAGCACATAATCAGAAAACAATAGAAAAAAGGTCAAAAAGGAGAAACAAGATGATTTGTATTTCTTAACCAAAAAGGCATATCACATTATCTTCCGCATTTCCAAAATTACAAGTATGCTATACATTTTTGTTGCCTAATTTTAGGTACATGGTCTAAATGATTTAGTACTCCGATCTAGTAATTCAAACGCCTAATATTTGACATATTCTTGTCAGACGGTCAGACCTTTCCGCGCGTACTCATTATGGGATGTAACCAAAATAAAATAAACAAAAAGAATCTTGAGATTGTTAGTTATATTTCCCGATTGAGTTGTCTGTTAGTAAGATTTAATCCAAACTTCCATTAAATGGAATAGTTTAAATTTCTTGTGTGGGTACGTTTTGTATATATTAAACATACCAAGTAGTGACAAGTGCTTTTATACTTGCTATATAAAACAAACTCTCCAATCTATTGAATCTTAGTTTTGATAAAATTATTGTGAGTAATGTATGTTGTTTGTAGTTCTGATTTATATTAAAAAGTGAGGTTCTTTTGTGGATAGATATACTTGATAAGTTGAATGAAGGCATATAATACTTGGTTGATAGAATTCATATTTCAGTTTAGAGATTGATGATATCCTTTTATAGAGTGTATATGTTTTCATGTGTAAACCGGGATGATGAATTTCGTATCTTACACATGAAATAATTTAAGAGAAAGTCTAAAGTATTTATAAATCAGTAAGTTGAATTACTAATAATTTAATTTAATTTAATTAATTGATATCTATAATCTTAACATATGAGAGCTAAATAAGATTTTAGTCAAGAGTGATATAATTAGATCATAAAACATGACCCGTCCAAGCCCATTTTAGTCCAATCAATTCGTCAATGAGTTCACATTTTTAGTTTGAAGAGAACATAAATGTTTTTAATACCTACAATGTTGCGGTCCAGATTGTGCATCTCATTAACTAGCCACTAGGTCCACAGTCCACACATAAGTATATACTTTTGTTTCATGTAGGTCCAGGAATTAATAACATCCTAATAAACAAAGCTTAAATTTATTGAAGTTCCTTAAAATCCTTTTAATGCTGTACTATTAGAGTGTGTACAATATTATTTAGCCATATTTAGTCTTATGTAATTATGGTAAATATAAGATCCCTATTGTATAAGGATTCAACATTGTATACCCTATATATATTTTGTATTAATGAGAAAGGCTCCCCAAGGGAGGTTAATACAATTCTATAATGTATCAGAAGCCAAAAATCCTTCCCAACCTAAAACCTAGTTTCGGCCGCCCACCTCTTTCCGCTTCCAACGCCGAATCCACCGTATACAACTAGTATACCTCCGGTATACGCCGATATACAGCTGCCCAGCCCTCAAATTCTACTAAAAGCACTGTATACCGCGGGAATACTGCTGATATACAACCTCATTTCTTTCCCTAACTTCAACTAGGTTGTATACCCCTCGTATATAGCCTATACACGCCGATATACACTCTGTATACGACTGATATACCATCGTTTCCACTGTATACCACATGTATACAGCCTCCCTAAGCCATCATACACCACGTATACGACTATTTCTGCCCATATACGTCCTGAACCCCTCTCCTAATTTTGTTTCCACTCTCCGGCAACCTTCATGGCCGAATACAACACTGGAAGCAACAGTAACCAGGTGCGCAGGATTGGCAGATTGGACTGACCTGCGAACTGGGCCTCCAAGCAGAGCTAGCGCCGCCGTAAATAACCCGGCGGTGCGGCCTCTAGCCATAGCCCAGCAGATGTGGCTTAATTTACTACAAATAGGCCATCCGCCCGAAATAGCTCGACGGGCCACTGTCACATGACCCACTTTCCTGCTGCCCCAAATCTTCCCAACAGCTTGGAAAATCTGCAGACATGGCACCCATATCCGACCAAATATTTTGGGGCCCGACAGTCCACTCCGAGAATTTCCCAATCCAATTTGGGCCAGGCTTTCAGCACATTGACTCCTCGGAAGCCCAATAATGCGTGGTATATGGATACGGACGCCACGTCTCATCTCACCAACAATTCTGGTAATCTTACTCAACTGATAAATTTAAATACTCCGCAGTCTATTATGGTCGGTAATGGTCATCGCATTTCAATTCAAGGATTTGGCCACACCCTTACCCCACCACCGTATCCCCACTTCTCTCTTAAAAATGTCTTTTATGCCCCGAACATCATCAAAAATCTATTTCTATTCGGAAGTTTGCCACCAATAATTTTGTTTCAATTAATTTTGACCCGTTTGGATTTTATGTGAAGGACCTCCGTACCGGAAAACTCCTTACGAGATGCAATAGTGAGGGGGACCTATATATGTTCCTACCCACATCCACTGCTAGTGTCACTCATCCCACTGTTTTAACAACCATATCTCCCTCTACGTGGCATTGTAGACTTGTTCATCCGGGTTCTCACATTTTTTATTCTCTTAGAAACTGAAATTTAATCCAATGTAACAAAGGGAATCTTTCTCATAGTTGCTCCTCATGTCAGTTAGGGAAACACGTTAGACTATAATTTACGGCTTCTATGAGTACTATTTTTCTCATAATGTCGAGAGTTTAATAATTCCCTATTTCATAAATTTTGTACGGCTAATGGCATGATCTTTCATTTCTCGTGCCCTCACACCTCCCCTCAAAATGGAAAAGTCGAAAGAATTCTCCGAACCATTAATAATATGATTCGTACCCTTCTTTTTCATGCGTCTCTCCCCATACTTTTTCGATATATGCACTAAACATGGTAGAACACATTCTTAACATTTTACCCACCCAAGCGATTCAAAATAGGACACCCACCGAAAGTTTATATCGTCGGATCCCTACCTATGACCATCTTAGAATTTTCGGTTGTCTGTGTTATCCTAATCTGACATCCACGACCCCCCACAAATTGGAACTCAGATTTACTCCATGTGCCTTCCTAGGCTTTCCGTCTAATCATAAGGGGTACATGTGCTATGAACTATCCACCGACAAAATTATAATATCCCGTCATGTCACTTTTGTCGAGTATGTTTTTCCGTTTGACAACATTCAAAAATTCTGAGTCAATGATTACAAATTTCTTGATGATTCGGACACATCACCGCCTGTCCACCAAGCTCTCCGACATGCTACCATTGTTCCGACAGCAGTCAGCACCCTGTCACCACCACCTCCCGTCACCATCGCTACCGGCGGTCAGTCCTCCGCCACCACCACTACTACCCAGTCACCGTCACTACCTCTCACCGCTGCCACCACAGGTAGCTCACCTAGACCGTCACTATCACCACCGGTTACCCCCCCCCACCACCACCATCGATAATAGGCTAGATCTGTCTCCGTCGATCGTCGGAAACCCCTATTCCACTCACCGATGCCTTTTGCCCGTACACCCAGTGTTGTTACCAACTGTCGCCGCCATTCCTTTCGACCGACAGAACACCGACACTGTACCGACCTACCCCACCCAATACCATACCCACACCCTGACCCACATCAGAAAATCACCGACCCCAGACCCTCATCCGATAACCATCCCATCATCAGTCCTGTCACAAGAACTACAGATCAACGTCGGTCCCCTCAGATCGATGACTCCACCATGTCCACAGACACAACTAGAAACCAGTAACCAAACCTCATTACCCGATACTCCACCTAGACAGAAACCCGATTCAATCAACCCCTGTGACCAGAACCCAAAACCACAGAAGCACACCCACCCTACCCTCGCCCCCATACACCATATAGAGACACATGCCCAACGTGGGATTTTCAAACCCAAAGTCCATTTTAACATGTCTACACAAACATCTCCAATTCCCAAGAACCCAAAATTAGCCAAACAACACCCCAATTGGAATGAGACCATGTGTGAGGAATTTAATACTTTAACTAAACAACACACTTGGGATTTGATTCCTAGACCGAATGGGGTGAATGTGATCCGATGTATGTGGCTTTTTCGTTACAAATACAGAGACAGTGGTGAGTTAGAGAGGTATAAGGCGAGACTTGTGTCTAATGGCACAAATCAACAGGAGGGCATTGAATGTGGTGAGACATTTAGTCCGGTTGTTAAACCGGCCACTATTCGCACAGTTCTGAGTATTGCTATAGGTAAGCACTGACCGATTCATCAACTTTATGTAAAAAATGTTTCTCTACATAGGGATTTAAAAGAAATTATTTACATGTACCAGCCGCCTGGTTTTGTCTATCCTGCAGCCCCCTCAGTATGTATGTCATCTCCGTAAGTCACTTTATGGCTTCAAACAGGCCCCTAAAGCGTGGTATGATCGATTTGCACAGTATATCATGCAAATTGGGGTTGTATGCAGCAAGTGTGATGATTCTCTATTTATTTTTCATAGAGGTAGTAACATTGCATATTTATTATTGAATGTGGATGATATTGTGCTTACTGCCTCATCTGAGTTGTTGAAAAATGAGATCATTGCATTGCTCGAAACAGAATTTGTTATGACTGACTCGGGGAAGTTTAGCTATTTTTTGGGTATTTCAATGACTAGATATGCAGTTACTATATTTCTTTGTCAGCGTATGTATGCAGAAGAGATTGTGTACAGGGCTAAAATGAGAAATTGCAAAATCATGTCTACTCCAGTTGACTCTAAATCAAAGCTTAGTGCTTTGGATGGTGATCTAGTGTCAGATCCCACTCTCTACTGGAGTCTTGCATGTGCACTACAATACCTTACTTTCACCAAGCCTGATATTGCTTATGTTGTTCAGCAGATATGCTTATTCATGCATGCCCCTAGGGAACCTCATTTTACTGCCCTTAAACGTATCATTTGTTACGTTAAGAGCACACTTGATTATGGACTGCATCTATACCCATCAACACTGACCAAATTGTTGTCATATACGGATGCTGATTGAGCAGGCTGTCAGGACACGCGACGATCCACCTCAGGATATTGTGTGTTCTTGGGGGATAATCTCATTTCTTGGTCTGCCAAGAGACATGCCACATTATCCCGTTCGAGCGCAGAAGCAGAGTACATAGGTGTTGCTAATGTTGTTGCTGAGATTTATTGGCTCTGATACCTTCTTTTGGAGTTTCAGTGTCCGTTGTGCAAGGCGTCTTTGGTTTATTGTGATAGCATATCCGTCATCTATCTATCTCATAATCCGGTTCAGCATCAGCGAACCAAGCATATTGAGATGGACATCCACTTTGTTCGTGAGAAAGTTGCTCTCGGTCATATCAAGGTATTGCATGTGCCTTCTTCTTATCAGTATGCGGATATATTCACAAAAGACATTTCTAGACAGCTATTGCTTGACTTTCGATTTCGGCCCTTAGCGTCCGGCCTCCTCCCGCTCGGACCGAGGGGGTGTATTAGAGTGTGTACAATATTATTTAGCCATATTTAGTCTTATGTAATTATGGTAAATATATGATCCCTATTGTATAAGAATTTCACATTGTATACCCTATATATATATTTTATATTAATGAGAAAGACTACCAAGGGAGATTAATACAATTCTACATGTAATAACCCTCATATTTTAATGATTATATTATATGAACATCCTTACCGGTTACCAATAACAATTGTCCTATTAAATCTGAATGCAAATGGTTGCACGCTAGTATTAAAATTACATTTACTGTATTTGGGTTAACGATGAATTGGACAATGAGTGCCTACTTTGCAAAATATACATTTTCTAGCGCTATATGTAGGCCATTATTATAATGGCATGATTGTGAGATATGCTAAGTGTTTATCCATTACAGAATAGGGAAACAATGCTAAAAGTTTAATTATGTTATAACTACACGGTATTGTGGATGTCTATTTAAGTACACAATTTTATGAAAAAGATTGCAATAAAATAGGCAGCTTTTAAGTAGTTCAACGAGACAACTTCTAAGTATCTTTTGAAAAGTCTTGCAACTATTTTTCTTTTATAAATATGAACCAAATAAGTCTATTTATATACCGTTCAAATTGAAATAATATATATGTCTCTATATTTGTTTTGTTTTGCTACTGTTGAGAATATAATCAAATATTAAAAGTGTGTTCTATTTCATAACTTAAGTTTTTAGATCAGATGGTCACACAATTCAATATGGTATCGTAGCAGCCAAAGGTCCCGGGATCGAACCTCACCACCACACATTCTCAAATAGAATTTTCACGTGCTTGGACCATGAAAAAAATCAAAGCCAAGACGTGAGGGGGCGTGTTGAGAATATAATCAAATATTAAAAGTATGTTGTATATAACGAACTTAAGCTTTTAGATCGATGATCACATATTTTAATAGTTACCGTATATAGATTTATGATCATTACCTATATGTATGTAATATTTAAGTTTATGATTCAATGCATCTCGTCTCGTGGCGTCTTCAATTCTAGAAGGAGAAATATATGAGTTCAAAAGTGAAAACCCTTGCCTTTTTGAATTGCATGTTTGACAATATCTACTCCTAGCGTAAATGACTTTTTTGACAATATCTTAAAGACTCAAAAAAGTCAGAAGTCAACCCATAGAAAAAGTGTGGTCAATATAATTTTGAACAATTCAAGAATAGTGGCTCTTCTATAATTAATTAATGGGTTAGCTACCCTAAATTTTTATAAAAAAGAAAGAACATCATAAAGGGTGTAAGTGTTACTTTTAAAATAGGGGTCTTATCTATATGAGTGTTTATTAATGTAGCAAACCCTTAATCAATAATTTCCCATCTATAAATATCTGTGCCTTAATAGACTTTCCTCCACATTTGTGAACTGATTCATACCCTTTATACAAAGAAAGATGAACTTCTATTTCATTTTCCTTTTTGCATTAGCTATTCCAAGATTAATCTTGGCACAAAATTGTGGTTGTTCAGAAAATTTATGCTGCAGCCAATGGGGATATTGTGGAAGTGGAAATGATTATTGTGGACAAGGGTGTCAAGGAGGACCTTGTTTTAGTAACAATAATTCACCACAATCAACAAGCAATGGAGGTTCAGTTTCTGGTGTTGTATCTGATGCATTCTTCAATGGAATAGCTGATCAAGCTGCTTCTAACTGTGAAGGAAAAGGGTTTTATACAAGGGCTAACTTCCTTGAAGCTCTTAAATCTTATCCTAATTTTGGAACAGTGGGTTCTACTGATGATTCTAAGCGTGAGATTGCTGCTTTCTTTGCTCATGTCACCCATGAAACTGGACGTAAGCTTCTTAATTACTTGCATTTCCATTAATTCACGTTGTAATAATAGGGACGGTTAATGAAATTAGTCGCCTAAAGCTAAATCTTAATAAGGATTTTAATAAATTTTATACGTATATATGTATCTGTTTTTTGTTTTATTGCAAAGATGGTTTTCGAACCATCTTGTTTTTATCTTAATCATTCACTCGGTTACATGCTGGATCTCGTTGGAGATATTTGGTAATGTTTCCGACGGATTTTTAGTGAGTTAATGGTTAAAACACACTTATACTATCGCTTTTTCACACTCCAACCGTTAGTTATTTCCTTTTCCTACTTGAACTCTCCATCTACGTATTAAAACATATCTCAAAATTGATTAGACTAACTATCAGTTGTTCCCTTTTCTACCTGAACTATCAACTAGGTGTGTCTTAATACATATTAGTGTTAATTATCAATTTAATTAACATACGACTAATTTCTTGTTTCGTTTTATACGCAGACATGTGCTTCATAAATGAGATAAATGGTCCTTCAGGCGACTATTGTGATGAGAACAACACAGAGTACCCTTGTGTCTCAGGCAAGAACTACTATGGTCGAGGACCAATCCAACTATCATGGAACTTCAACTATGGTCCTGCTGGAAAATCCATTGGATTCGATGGCCTAAATGACCCTGACATAGTAGCAAGAGATGGTGTTATTTCCTTCAAGACAGCCTTGTGGTATTGGATGAACAATTGTCATTCTATCATTACTTCTGGCCAAGGTTTTGGACCAACTATTCGAGCTATTAATGGTCGGATTGAATGTGATGGTGGCAACGCTCAGACTGTTGCCAGAAGGGTTGAGTATTATACTCAGTATTGTCAACAACTTGGTGTAGAGACGGGGGATAATCTCACCTGTTAGGACCCTAGACAAGTCGGAAGCACTCCGACCATATGAAAATTTGATTTTTCTATTCTAACACTCTATCCGAGAGTTATCAGTATTTATCAAATCTGTTCCTATCTAACGGAACGTTATTGGATCAAATGACAATAAAACAACATACATCTTACTTACACAGTTGTCAAGCTATATATATATATATATATATATATATATATATATATATATTATGAAAATTGAATAAGACTTTAGTATTATACTTGACTTTCTTTTATAAAAAGCATACTCCCTCCATCCCCTTATGTAATGAATTTTGACAGGATACATACGTTTAAGAATTTTTTTTAAATGTGATCTCAAATAAATCATAAATTTGTGTAATTATAAGAGATAATGGTAAAAAAATACACCTGAATTATTAGTTTTTGCGAGTTTCATATTCCAACTATCAGTTATTCTTTGTTTTTACCTGAACAATCATCATTTATGTATTCCTGCTTAGCTGCCTTTGTGTACCTTAATAGCTCTAAAAAATGGACGTCCTTGCATATAATGGAGTGTACAGTCATGTATACCATGTATTCCCTAAGTATACAAGGAGTATATCCTTTATATACCTACGTTTTAGTATAAACCAAGCTGGTTTGCATTAACGAATGAGTTTAGAGGTAAATTCTTCCTTTCTCGAGCCTGACATGGCATGAAATACCTTGGGATATACGGAGATACACTTTCATGTGTGCTTTAATATACAAAGGGTTTATATCACATATAACTAAGGTATATTATAACATATAAACTGTTTTTGTGCTCGTGTTAGTGGGCTGAACTTTCTTTTCTTTCAATCTCTTCCTGTATGAGTCAAATTAGGGCCTATTGGCCCATAACATTTACCTCTTGTACAAAATTTTGTATATTGGGCTTTTGGGTATTCATGTTTGCATTTTGGGCCTGTTGTGAGTCAGTAACTTTGTAGTTTTTTATCCGGTTATCACCTGTGTATCTGCTGTATACAATTTAAGTATACAAACAATTTTCCTTTTCTTTTAAATATGCGTGCATAATATTTATGCAGGAGTTTTATTAAATAGTTTAAAAAGTATAGATATCTTCTAACTCTCACTGTCTTTTTCCCCTCTTTGCATGAACATTCTTCACCCTGGTCCATTGGCCCAAAACATACATGTCAGCTGCTTCTGTTGGGCCTGAATCTCAACACTGCATTATCCCGAGTTAAACCAACCTTGAAGGCCTAATCATGGGTAAAAATGGTCTATTCTTTCACCCGGTGGGTTTACCAAACCCGTAAACCCACCAGCCCACTTTCGATTATATTTATGCGCATTGTATTGAAAAGATACTTGTATTATTGAAATTCATGGTTAAAACTTAGATGAAATAGTCAGACGATGTTTATATCGTTAGAAAGAATAGGAACCCCGTCACATTTTGATTCGGACTCAATAAAAAACAAAGGATATTTTTTCTCATAAAATGATAAAAAAGAAATATTTTTCTCCCTTGAAGGAAACACAGGAAATGGAAAACAGTGGTACGTCCTTGAGAAAAAACAAATCGACCTCTTTTCCTAAACTTGGAAATTTTCACAAAAGGATCAAAAAAGGAAAGTGTTATTTCAAAAGAGATGCCTTTGAAGAGAAAAAGATAAAATGGTTTAAATGTTTTTTTAAAAAACTAAGTCTTTTGGGTTTCGCCCATTTTAAGTTAAATTAACAAAGGAATTTCATTTCCATTTGAGTTTAGGAAAGGGATTTAGATTAAAAGATGTGGTTGACCTATACTAAAACAAGAGCAAAAACTATGGCTTTATAACTTACAAAGAGGATAATTTTTTTGTCAAAACTTTATATAAGTCTATGGCATATTAAACAAGGAATATACATTTGTGCATTTTCAAAAACCTATAAAGATAAATGGATTATACATTTAGCAAGTCAAGTAGAACTCTACTTAAGGAAACCTTAAGTGTGTTTTGATCCGAAAAGCAGAATAAATTATTTAAATCTTTATTCGCATTTTCAAAAAGGGAAAAGACTCAACTCGTTTGAGAAGAATAAAAGGATTTTACTTGATAAAACCCTTCTTGATATGCCATGACTTCATATATATACACTTTTTAAAGCAAATATTTACTAAAGTTACGCTATTAAAATCCAAAAGGCAATCGCATTCTGTGGATTCTTAATACCGAGGTGCCTAACACCTTCCCTGGAGAATCACCTGAACCTTTATCCGAACTCTGGTACTAAACAAGGTTTTTTTTACAAATAGTAACCTTAAAATTGGTTTTCCTAATTTTTAAAAATTAATTAGGTGGCGACTATAAAAATAGTAAATCCAAAAAGAGTCCACAATTATGAAGTAGTTTTTATGCCTCGCGTAAAAGTGAACTGTAACACTTATTTCCTCATTCTTAGAAATCTCCATGTCTATTTCATATGTCTTTAAGTTTTCGACTAGTTCATCAAATTGCATAACTTATATATCCTTGGTCTCCCGTATTGCAGTGACCTTCATCTTAAAGAGCTTTGGTAAAGACCTCAGGATTTTTTCCACTGAGTCCTCAGTGATGATGGTCTTTCCCAGCGATGTCAACTTAGGAGGTATATCTAGTAAACATCTCAACAACAGTTTCTCCAGGCTTCATCTTGAAGTTTTCATAATCAGTAGCAAGCATGACCATCCTGAACTTCCTTACTTGACGTATGCCTTCATGAGCATTCTTCAGAGCATCCCATATTTGTTTAGCCATATTACACCCAGATATCCTGTTGTACTCATCTGGTCCAAGGCCACAGACCAGAACATTATTAGCTTTAACATTCTTTCCAAGTATTTTGTAGTCAGTCTCATTGTACTCATTTTTCTCATTCTTTACATCTGTTCTATCAGCATCCTTCTTGGTAGGGTACTTTGGTCCCTCAATGACCATGTCCCATAACTCGTAATCTTCTGCTTACAGGTGATCCTCCATGCGAGCTTTTCACCAGCCATAATATTTTCCATTAAACAACAGTGACCTTCTTGGTGATTGTCATTTACTGTGTCCGATTGGTGGTGCAATATTCATTATGGTCTTCTCTTAAGGTGTTAGCATCTTTAAGAGTACCTGCTCTGATACCAATTGATATTTTGCACAACCAAATATCTAACCTACATGATACTTAATTTTGGGTTATAGGATAGACTACATTACTCTATCTGGGAACAAAACTCTAATTCTTATCTCATTAATCTCTCTAGACTAATGAGCCCACTTTAAGTCGCCCCCAACTTGAAATTGAATTTGACAAACAATTATACCTATGACAATTGCTTCTAGGAAAGCTGATAAAGGTACAACTCGATAAACAATCCTAATACGTGAATCTAGACTTGAAGACTGTAAACACAACTCTATGAAACAAGTTCTTCAATCTTCTTCTCTATATCAAGTTGCACTTCTGGAATCAGAAACTCAATACGATATTCATGTATTTGCTTGAATTATGTTTTCTCTCTATGTGAGTGTGAAAATCTTCTTGATGGCAAGACTTGAATATTTATACTCTTGATGTGCAGCAAGTCGGCTAACCCGAAACCCTACGTGATGAGGCCCATTGTAGAGAAATAGGGTTTGAGTTAGTTTAGGATTCTTGCATCTTCATGCAGCTTCAGTATCCTTTTAGGAGTCTGAAATATCTTGATAAGTATGACAAGAAATCCTGCAAACTTGTACACCAAGTCCTTACCATAAAATCTAAATCCTAATCACAGTAGGACTTTGTGCTGGAACATGTTTGTGGACCTGGTTCAAGCATCTGTACCATTCAACTTTGTCTCATTCAACTTTGTCTCGCTCTGTGTCTGAGATGAAACATGTCTATAGACCTGGTTCATTCACTTCATCTCTGTGCCTGACTCATTTCCTTCTGGTTCATTCACTTTACAATGCATCTGTCTCTTGGATGGATCAAGTCCATTCGTTTTGTTCATTTACTTTGTCAATCATCAAAACTTACACTTGTCATTGCTAAATGCCAACATGGTCAATATTATGAAGCGTGACAGTATTTACCCATGTTGTACTTAGGCGTATAGCTATTTTTTCAAGAGATTCAATTGAATCCCTTTCACCAAAAAAAATATACTTAAGGGTGTAGCTACTTTGGTGAAGGAATTCAATTTAATTACTTTTATTGGAAAATTACGAATAAAAATAAAATATTTTGTATATATAAATTATTGAATTTCCTTTCAGTGATATTTTTACATTTTTTTTGAATTTCCTTATTCAAATTCGTGGCTCCGCTATTAATTCTACTGTTAGTCTTTATTCCTTGTTGACTTAAAAAAAATCAAACATTGAAACTCTTAGCAGACAAAGAGAGAAGTTTACTCCCTAAATACGCAAAATAGTGCATGACTAGATTCCCTTTGTTGCTAATAAAGGAGCAACGTATTCAATGAATATATTTTTCACGTATCAGGTTAAGAAACTTAGGATAACAAGTTATTATATTCATAGTAAATGTGATATAGTAGACCGAAAAGTAGAGTATTAAATTGCATCCATAATATGAATTTTTCATATTGTTAGTGTTCAAACATCTCTCACAGTAGTCACATAGGGGACCTTTTTTTTTTCCGATAAAGTTTTAGTGCAGATGATTCCTAGCATTATATTCAACTGTCTAATGTTATATTTATGTGCCATTTAGTGGCAGGGGAGGAACTACATGGTCTGCAGAGGCGGAACTAGAATTTTAAGTTTAAGGCTTTTGAATTATGAAAAACGTAATTTATTGAGTTCTTGATAAATTATTGAATTTTAAAACATAATTACAAGGTTTAAGCCAAAGCTATTAGATTTTGCCGAATCCTTAAAGGAAGTTGTAGCTCCGCCCCTAATGATCTAAAGTGGTTCAATTGAATCATTTCGTCGTTCTTCAGAAAGTTATACTATGCAAATTGGGTAAAAACAAACATTTTTCCTCTATATGAATTGTCGAATCCTCTTGACATAAAGGAAGCTTCTAAATAGCGGAAAATGTAGCTCAATAGCAGTTTCAAAACTCAAATGTGACAATCTCTAGCTTGATTTTTTTTGGTCATCTTGCTGTGTTCTATTTATATCATCTTAATTTTCAGATTGCAGGATTGTCACTGTCTCACTGTATTTTCTAAAAACATTTTCACCCAAGAAAAATGACTCGTTTTAAAAACCATTGCTCTTATGAAAATACTTTCTGTTTTTTTCGAAATGTAATCACTAGAAGTGCTACTGATAATAACGATCTACATAAAAGGGCTGCATAGCCCAATTTCTCCTATGTTCTTGTTGCAACTTTCTATTAACTTGTACTCTCCAAAAGTTTGATGAGTTCATTTATTATTTTTTCATTCAGTTTTTCCCCTTGAATTTGATAAGTTTAGGCTGATTGTTGGTGATGCCTGGTTCTAAAGTCAACTGAACTTTGAAATCTAAAGATTCAGTCACATGTTTGACCTGAAATTTTGGTCTAAGAGATATACTTTGGAGTCTTTATTACTTATATCTGCAATTTGTATAGTATTACTTTTTCTTCACATGATTTCTGCTGAAGGAAAACCAGCTAAAGTTTGCTGTTTTTCACTTGGTGGCTTACAATTCATTACAAGTCATTTTCGTGATAGTCACAGACTTATCTTTTCCTCTGTTTCTACAGATGATATATCACCTATAACTGGAGCCTGAATGAGATTGTTTTTTAGCCATGAGTGTCATGGCTTATAGTAATTCCAGATCTGTAAGGTTTGAATTCTCTCATTATTTTACTTACAATGAAACTTCATTACTATTTCTCGTTTCATTTCTAGCTCTTATGTGAAAGTATATATGCCCTAGAGACAATCATTATTAGAGATAAATGTACTTGAACACATTCGTATTAATTAATAAGATTAATATATTTATGACATTTGCAATTATTGAATTATTATTTGATTGTGTGTAATTATTCATTAATGTGCATCCTTTGAGCTTACGTTGTCAGTAATAGAGTGAAATATTGATGATAGAGTGTAACTCTCAAAGTAGCCTCGACTAATGATTATCGAGAATGGAATATCGATGATATGTTATAAGTCGATATGTGGTCTGCATCACATTCTTGGAGAATGTAGTATGTCTCACCTGCTACTAATAATGGTTATTAGTGATGGACACATGAATGCCTTTGGAAAGTATTGGTATACCCTGTTGATAAACTGTTTGTTATACATGTCTATAGTGTTATCAGCGTGTGGGAGATAAAGGTCATTTGACTTGAGGTCAATACGCATCTTGTTTACGGAATAATGTACTTTGACTCTGTCCTAAGCTTAAACTCCTTATAGGATAAGACACGACTTGTGCTGGGTACACTATGATGTAAATTAAGGTGGTAGTTGAGCCAAGAATAAGATTCATTCCTCGATTGGATATTCGAGAGAGCACTCAACTTCTCAATGATATTAGGTCGACCAAGTCATTGGCCAATGCAAGAAACATATTTAGAATATGGTCTAGTTGTCGACTAATATAGATGAGATAAAGTGATCAAGTCATTTGGATAGACACATGAAAAATCCTAAGCTTGATCGAGTGTGTCGCGAATGAAAGAAATTTATCATCTCACATAAAGGTTATGTTTGCTAGATTCATGTAAACGTACTTCATATATTGAGTTCATCGTACGGCGCAGTCTAGGAGTTCCGTATGGACCTTAATTGGATTAGTGTCACTATGTGAAGGCCTAAAGGGTCACACTATATCGATTGTCTCTTCGATCTAAGGGTGTATTGAGAAAATATTAAATATTCGATTTGGAATCAAGATATTTAAATTGATAATAACTATGGGATAATTTCTATTTAATGGAAATTATTTAATTAAGTCAAAATTGGATTTTGAATTTAATTAAATGTGTTAAATATATATTAACGAGACGAGGAACAATACTGGACGTAAGGTGCCGTGGTGTCACTAGGTTGAGCCGTGGCGCCAACCCGGCAGTGGGCCCAGTCAGACTAGCCCACTGCACCTCATTTTTTTGGCCAGGCTTAGAGCCCAACCCTGATTCGGTTTTGACCTGAAAAATAACTATATATACAGCACTAACCTCATTGTTATAAGTTTAATCTTTCATTAAACAATTCTAGACTTAGAGTTTAGAATAAAACTCTCTCAAACCTCTGCCAAGATTTCCTAGCTTTCTTGACAGAGGAATACACTGCAACAATGTGCTTGCAATCGAAGGGTGCAGTCGCGTGTTCACTCTTAGTAAAGATTCCAGATAATACAACCTGTAAGTGTTCTTGTTTGAGTTTCTACTTTACAGGTTTTGATTGTTATATAACCATACCCGAAGAAATTGTTGGGGTAAGTAAATAAAATTTTAAACTTCCACTGCGCTTTACTTATGTGCTTTGAACCCAAAAAATCCTACATTATGTTCATTTTGTATCGGCAAATCGATTAGAGAGATTAGTCCTGTCGGAGATTTATATGACAGTAGAATACAGAAAACTACTCCCTCCATCCAATTTTTGTGGCGTTTTTTGCTTCTGGATAGTCAATTTGACTAATTTTTGAAGATAAACTGGATTAGATCAATTGAATATTTTAAAATTAAAATATATATATTCAGAAACTATACAATAAGCGTTACAAGTCGCGACTCTTCTCATGTCTATATGATAAAAAAAATATTATAAAATGTTGGTCTAAGTTCACATAGTTTGAATCTCGAGAAGTAAAACGTGTCACATAAATTGAAATGACATGTATGGTGCGACATAGATAATGAGGATTCATACAACTGGCCCAACTGGCCTAAGATATGTAATTGTTGCTATTGTCGTAAATTGATTAAACTGTATATGACATTGACGTAAGTTATCTTACTGAATATCATTTTCAGATTCCAAGATGATCTTGAAGCAACAAAGTATGCAACAACTAATGGAGATGATAATGTGATCAAGGTGAAGTATAAGCTTGATGGAATACGACAATCAGAGCCAGCCAGTAGAAAATCCCTGAAAGCGAAAGTACTATCACGAGTATTTTCAGAAGACTATGAAAGAGCGAACAGAAAGATATTGGATCCTCGAGGACCTATAATTCATAGATGGAACAAGATTTTCTTAGTATCTTGTTTAATTTCGTTGTTCGTGGACCCTCTATTGTTTTACTTGCCAGTGGTCCAGGACGATATATGCATAGATATAGGAGTTAATCTGGAAATTGTCCTGACAGTTATTAGATCAATAGCTGATATCTTTTACATGATTCAGATTTTTGTTCGATTTAGAACTGCTTATGTTGCTCCATCTTCTCGTGTATTTGGGAGAGGAGAGCTTGTTATAGATACTTCAAAGATAGCACAAAGATACTTGAGAAGAGATTTCTTGATTGATGTCATTGCAGCCCTACCTTTACCACAGGTTAGTCACTACAAACATTGGTAAGGAATATTACAGTCCAATACTTTCGGTAATCTAATTTACAAATAGCCAGCAAATGTATAGGTTTTGTATATTAAGCATACATATTATATACATATAATAAACATGATATATATATATATATATTATATACATATAATAGACATGCTATATACGTATAATAATACCCTTATGGTCCGGCCCTTCCCCGGACCCCGCACATAGCGGGAGCTTAGTGCACCGGGCTTCCCTTTATACATAACAAGCCTATATGTTTTTTATATTTTAGCTAGCTCCCGTAATTAAGTTAGGCCAATGGTCCAAAATGAAAAAGCCCTTTTTGTTATCCTTAAGCAGAATGAAATTGAACCCCTTTGGCTTAACTGAGTAAAAGTAGCTGATAAGCATCAAGTATGAAGAGCACAATTAAGTGGTGAAACTGATTTTATAAGTATGCATTTGCGTGTTTGAGTAAAAGTGTTGAAACTGATAATAAGTAGTAAACTTGTTGAAAAAGGATTATATTGCTTCTTTCATGTTTCAGGTATTAATTTGGGTCGTTATCCCTAATTTAAGGGGATCAATAATGGCGAACACGAAGAATGTCCTCAGATTCATTATCATTTGTCAGTATCTCCCTAGACTTTATCTCATATTTCCGTTGTCGTCGCAAATTGTCAAGGCTACTGGTGTTTTGGCTGAAACAGCATGGGCAGGAGCTGCTTACAACTTGATGCTCTACATGTTAGCAAGCCATGTAAGTGAAGTTTGAGCTCCCTGTTTGGTAGATGCTTCATTTTATGCCAAAACACTGCTATACTCCACTAGATATTTATTGATACATATGCAAGAAAGTCCTTTTCTTTTTCATTTCCCTGCTGTAGTACACAAATGAGAACATCATGGTTTATATTTGTCACCGTCCAAGCCCATGACACATATTTTCTGTTTTGGTCTAAGAGACCTCGCAAATTTGTTCCTTGGGTATGCCATATCGAGCCCAAAAGCGTGCATACCGGCACTTCACTTTCCTCTCCCATTTCGATGTGAGATTTTCCGAAGGTGTTATATGCACCCTTATCCGGAAGCTTCCCTATCTATTCAAAATATAAAAAAATAAATATATGAAGAAGTCGAGAGGATTCAATATCTAATATATTTACATAAAAAATATTTTTGACCTTGTATATATAGTGTAATTTTTTTTACAAAGGGGGTTCGAAGAACACCCTTCTGGTACCCTAGCTCCGTCCAAGTCTGCAGTTATTCCCCTTGACCCGCCCTCATCAGCCCGACTTGCGTCATAGGTGTCACAATCTTTCATGCTTATGAAAATTGGTTTGTTTATAAACCGAAATCCTCCCTTATAGAAGAACATAATCAGCAGCACTTTTCCATTCTGCGAATTTAGGTATTGGGAGCTTGTTGGTATCTTCTATCAATTGAGAGGCAAGAAGCTTGCTGGAGATATGCGTGCAGTCTTGAGAAGCCGTCTTGTGATTATGAATATTTTGACTGCCAGAGAGTAAATGATCCACAAAGGAAGTCCTGGTTCAATTCCAGCAACATTACAAGTCTATGTGACCCTAATAAAAGTAACTATCCGTTTGGTATTTTTGATGACGCGGTGACAGTTAGCGTAACATCTGCATTGTTTTTCAACAAGTACTTCTACTGCCTCTGGTGGGGCTTGAAGAACCTAAGGTAAGTAAATCAATTTGATAGATTCTGTTTTATCTGATCTTAAAAGTTAAGGACATATGTTTCTTTCATTCCATGGAAAATGTTTAATTGGAATGGTAAACTGCAGCTATCATTAGGTGACCTAATTCAGTTGTAGGAATTTGTATATCTAATACATAATTTAGATGTGAAAAATTGTCCTCTAAAAAAGGAAATGTTGAATGAATTGATTAGGAGTCGTTTGGTTGCTGGTTAGGAAGGGAGTTATTCATGTATTAAAACTGACATAGTGATTTACCATGTTTGATAGCTTTTTAGTTGCTTTGTATAAAATTCAGCATATCAAATACGGTGTTTGATTATCATTTTGCAGTCCCGTATAAATAAAACATGTATAAGTTATGAGTCAATTTATGTATTAATTTATGCGAGATAGAACATGGAATCAGTAATACATGAACAACTAATCCATGAATAACTCTAACCAACAACCAAATGACCGCTAATGTGTATAAAAGTTAAAACTCATTTCTAATGTACATGTTGTTTCAGCCCTTCATGTCAGAAGGCTTTTCATATCTGTACTAAAAATAGACCTGGTTTTACATATTTTATTTGCAGTGGTGGGCAGATCTGCACTTTCATCTGATGTTGATTGTAAAGGAGTTAAATTTTGTTTCTACTCTTTCTTTCCATGAAAAAGAGGCATCATATATTCAGTACTTAACAATTGACTTAGGTGTAAATCATATATGTCTTGTGCTTTTTAGGAGGAGATTTCTTTTCTGTGCAAAGATTGAAAATTTTCTTCATTCATCCAAGATCAGCATTGCTGATTTTCGACGCGCAAACTCAACTTCAGTTTTGTTTTGGTTGATATGCAGTGCTCTAGGACAAGATCTTTCTACCAGCACTCATATTGGAGAAATAAGTTTTGCCATCATAGTTGCGACTCTCGGCCTAGTTCTTTTTGCCTTACTCATTGGCAATATGCAAGTAAGTCTTGCTCATTAACATTTACTCTGCTGTATTATAGGCTGTTTGGCCACCACTTATACATGCAATTGATTTTACTGAAAAAATCCAAATATGCCATTAAAGTATTCGAAATTAAGCAGGTATTCCCTTCGTTACTAGTTTAGCTCACATATGCACTTACCATTCAATAGTTGGTCCAACTGTGTCCTTAATTTAATTGGAGCCCCCAATTAAACTAATTGATAAATAAGCAAAAAAGGGACAAATATGCCCTTAAAGTATGTGAAATTGAGCAGATATATCCTCGTAAATAAGGTACAATATCTTGTTAGTCCAATGCACTAATTCACTTTCACTAGCAGACGTACCTCCAGTCGACAACAATTAGATTAGAGGAGTGGAGAATCAGGAGAATGGATTCAGAACAATGGATGCACCACAGACAGTTACCTCAAGAATTAAGGCAGTCAGTAAGGAAATATGATCAATACAAATGGGTTGCAACAAGAGGAGTTGATGAGGAAGCCCTTCTCAAAGGACTTCCTCTAGATCTTCGCAGAGATATTAAGCGCCACCTCTGCTATGATTTAGTTAGAAAAGTAAGTTCTACAAGTCTTTACTCTTCTTTTTTATTACTCCATCCCGTACCAATTTTACGATATTCTTTTCTTTTTAGTCAAGTTTAAAAAAAAAATGACACATTTCTATTATATAACTTATTTTAGATCACAAGTTTTAAAAGTCTCTTTTTCTTTCTTAAACTATGTGCCCAGTCAAATACCTTCACATAAATTGGGGCGGAGGGAGTAGATCAGATCACTATGTTAGTTCATTAACAGACAGGCAGAAGAGGACTCTGGAAATGGCAATTTCTTCTGGTTCTCGTTGATTACCAACTGATTGGGTATCTTGGATGGAACTTATCATTGGATCCGATAGAAGTATAAAATGTTATATTTATTTGTATGAAAATGTAATACACTTCATTCGCATATGCTAGACGTTCCATGGGATGGAAAAAGATTATATGTAAATGATTGTATACTTTTTTGATCTATCTCTGAAAATTTGGTAGGTACCAGTATTTGATCAAATGGATGAAAGAATGATAGATGCAATATGCGAGAGGCTGAAACCTGCGTTATGCACCCAAGGCACTTGTGTTGTGCGCGAGGGTGATCCTGTCAATGAAATGCTCTTCATAATTCGAGGGAATCTTGATTCTTACACCACGAATGGTGGCCGTACTGGTTTCTTCAACACTTGTCGTATTGGTCCAGGTCAGTGGCAAAGCCACAGTGCTAACTACGTGTTCAGCAGAACCCAGTAACTTTGACTTAAACCTTGTATATTTGTTTAAAAAAATATTTAATGTGTAAATAATCTATTCAGAACGCAGTAACCAAAAAGAATTGTGATCCAGAACCCATAAACTAAATACTCTGGCTCCGTCTCTGGTCCAGGTGATTTCTGTGGTGAGGAACTACTTACATGGGCCCTCGACCCACGTCCAAGTGTGATTCTACCATCCTCCACTCGAACGGTGAAAGCAGTTTCTGAAGTAGAGTCGTTCGCGCTTGTAACGGAGGACTTGAAGTTCGTGGCAGCACAGTTTCGGAGGCTGCATAGCAAACAACTGAGGCACAAATTCAGGTTCTACTCGCACCAGTGGCGTACTTGGGCTGCATGTTTCATTCAAGCAGCATACCGAAGATATAAAAAACGAAAGGGTGTAGCTGAATTTAAGGCTCTAGAGAACTTTGTGAATGAAACAGAGTCGTTTAGTGGCAAATCGGACATGAATAGTGCACCATCACCTGGATCAGGCGTCGCAGAATATGCTGCAAGATGGGCAGCAAGTAGAAGGGATCATCACAAGCACACTGATTCAGATTCTATTGCAGTTAGTTCATTACAAAAGCCAGAAGAACCTGATTTCTCTGTTGATGATGATGAGTAACTTTGAGAAGTGATACAGCTGTAAGATAACGTGGATATGTAAGATAAGGTTGATATATAGCTAGGAACTCTTACTGCAAGCTGTTTTACCATTAACATATATATACATTGTAAAGTTCAAGGAAAAGAACTATGGCCTGAAAATAAGAAGCCTCTAACACGGAATCTGGTACAGTTTACACATAAAAAGATTTCAATTTGTTTAAATAGGAGTCATCAGAATTCAGATCAATTTTCTAAGCATGTCTTCTTTATACATATCATTTGCAAAACAGTCTAAAGTATGAAGTTCAAGATGTGTAGTATTTGACGGAAAATACTAGTTTAGGAGAGTTACGGGTTTTTTTCTTAGCGAACCACGTCCCACTTATGTCACCGGTCTTGGGAATCCTCACGAAGAGGAGATATCGTCTAAAAAATTTAGAACATTTTGTCTATTGGATAGCTAAACCTAGCATATTAATATGGAAAACCCTATTTTTTCAACCCCTAATGGTGTATTTATAAGCAAATGCGCTAACAGGCTAATTAACACCCGAGTGGACCCGACCCAATAGCTATTTCCAACCGGAACTGTTGAAGGATTCATTCAATCACAAACTACACTTGGTAAGGTGGTCTTCTAACCAAATAGAAACCATCCGAATATATGTAATAGAAACGTTAATTGGAACGAAAAAGCAGCACTTGTAATTCTGTTTTTGTTTTCCAAGATTATTTTTCGTAGCTGTTATCCCATGTCTGCATTGTAATGGTGTAGGGGAAGTATTCCATTATTTAGCTTACTGCATATTTGCTTCAGAGTAACGATTGCTTTCTGACATTTTATAGAAGGAAATCATTTGTAGCCAAAATTTATTGACTAATAAAATCTTGAAGACAATTTTTGAAAAAAGAACTCGTGGGAGACGTCTCGAAAGCTGGATGACCTTAATTTTGGATAATTTGTCATAGTGCAACCATCAATATAGATGGTGAATAACTTAAATAGTCATTTAAGTATAATAAATTATCTATCAAAGTCGGTTATCTTTAGTTTGTATCAATAAAATTACTCTATTTTATCAACAAAGTCATTATAACCGGAAACTAAAAGGATAATTTCATAAACCTCCAATCAAGTTTGAGTTTATGACATTGTAGTTTATGATTGTTCTTTGTAACAATTCTTTTTAACTCTATTATTATTTTTAGAAAATTCCTCCGGCCTTAATCAAATGTCTCATGTTCGAGCCCTCAATATGAAAAAAAAAAACTGATAGGAGATGTTTCCTTCTTAAATTAGCCTTATGCGGCGTGAACTCGAATTAGTTGAGGTTCCAACACGAATACCGATTATCGGGTTGAAAACCAAAACAATTGAGACAAAAAATATGTACTTGACTATGATTAAGTAATAATTAATGATTTATGAAAAACGCTTGTTATGTGTTTACTGAATTAGTTTACGGAAAATATTGAATTTATCGAAATTCAAAAGAAAATGGTTAGTAACTAACGACATGATTAAGAAAATAAAATATAAATTCAATAAAGAACTTTAATTTATGATTTGGTCTCGAATCAATTTTTTATAAAGGAAAAGGTCCAGATCTGCCCTTGGACTATAAGATATTACGCGCTTTTGCCCGTCTTTTAAATATTGTCTCAAACGTGCCTTTAACGTTACGTTTTGCAGCTTCTCATGCCCTTGATTTAACAGAAAATATATTGGTGGCATACATATTTGTTCAATTTCGCATAGTATAAGGGCATCTTTAATTTATTGAAATTCTTGAATATTATGACACAAAACAACAATATGGTACAAATTATCATTGCATTCCAAAACATAAAATACATTTACAATTACAATCTATCACCATTACGATACTTCTAAATTATGCAACTAAAAAATCAAATGCAATTACATCCATCTTTTAAAGTCTTTCCCCATAACATGTAACTAACCACAAACCAAACAAGGCAACCCAATAACATAAGATAGATTTTCCCCCTCATATTCCCAAGTATTCCATCAATAGAATAAGAAGCCTCAACCTCAACCACAACTTCCTTAAAATCCCCATTATTAATAGAAGAAGAAGTCTCAAACTCAGCCAGTACTTCCTTAAAATCTTCATTATCAATAATAGAAGAATTTGCCTAAAATTAATCACGTCTTCCTTTAAAGTTTCAAGCAAAAGAGAGTTTATTTTTTCTTCAAAAGATTGTTTTCACTAATAAAAACATCATTTTCCCTTTTCAAAAAGTTCTTTCACTAATGAGAACATCCTTTTTATTTTTCAATTTGTTGATAACCTGGATAGTTCTTTCTTCAAATTTTCCGTCTTCCCATTTCCAATATCTACACGATAATGCATGCAATAAAAATCAAAAGGAGAATGATAGAATATATGCAAATATATTCTTTTGGTATAATTAGTGATTTTGTATATCTGTAATTATTATAGCAATATGTTATATTAGTTAGGTAAATATTTAATTTCCGTAATTATAGCTTAGAATTACGATTGTATATCATGTATATAAACCATTTACATTAATGAAATCAACAAGAGATTATTCTTTTTCATGGTATCAACAGTCTAGGGAAAAAAATTCCTTCTCCACCCAATTCCGCTGTCCTCTTCCCGTTGGCCATCCCTTCAAAATTTTTTCCAAAACCCTAATTCTTCTCTTGTTCCTCAATCATGTCAGAATACTTTTCATCCTGCCCTTGCAATCTCCAATATCTAGAACAACATTCCTATCGTCCATGAAATGGAGAACGCCCAATACGTGATGTGGGCAGAACTTTTTAAAATTCACGCAAGGTCTCATAGAGTCTCCATCACATCGTCAAACCGAAAAAAGGCAAGGAGAAGGTGCCTTCCACCGATGATGAAATAGAGTTGTGGGCAACTCTTGATGCTACGGTCGTCCAATGGATTTATTCTACAATATCTTCGGACCTCTTACACAGAACTATCGAACCCCACACCACGACAATGAAAGCTTGGAATAGGTTGCGTGATATATTCTAGGATAACAAAAATTCTCGTGTCGTAACCCTTGAGCAAGAATTCTCTCACATAAATATGAAGGATTTTCTGAATGCCTCAACCTATTGTCAAAGGCTCAAGGAATCGTCGGATTAACTCAAGAACGCCGGCGCGCCCGTCACAAATTACCGTCTCGTTCTTCAGATGGTTGTAGGCCTCTACGAGGCGTATAATGGGGTTGGAACTCTTCTTCACCAAAGCAATCCTCTCCCACTGTTCTACCAAGCACGTTCCATGCTCACCTTAGAAGAAGCAGGGTTAGCTAAAAAGGCTGCAACCGGAGCCAATTCTGCCATGATGGTGGCCACGTCCCGCGAAACCAATGACTCTAAATCATTCTCCAAAAATGATGGTCAAAACCGTAACAACGAGGGTGGCCAAAAGGGTCAAAACCGTGGAAAAAACTATGGTGGTGGACGTGGAGGTAGTGGCGGACGTGGAGGTGGTAGTGGCGGTCAGCAGGGGGCTGGGCCACAACACCCCTGACAGCAGGCATGGGCTAGTGGGCAGTGGCCCATGCCGCTCTGACCTTACCCATCACAAAATTGGGTCAGACCCAGTGGACGACAACAGCAGAAGTAAGCCCAGAATGGTCCTCGAAATCACTCGGCCTGGCAGCAGCCTGGCCTGCTTGGGCCTCGGCCATAACAGGCTTTCGCTGCTGCGGGCCCAACCGTATCTCTAACCCACATGGATATCGAGACGGCAATGCATACACTTGGGTTAAATCCTCTGAAAGCAAATTGGTACATAGACATCGGTGCTACTTCTCATATGACATCCGCGCCAGGTAATCTCTCGTCTTATTTCAATTCTGAATAAAAATCGTGGCATAATTGTTAGTAATGGTAATTCAATTCCTATTTGTGGTTATGGTCACACAAATTTGTCTCCGCCGAATCTACCCTTAGCCTTGAAAAATGTCATTCATGCTCCTCAATTAATTTAAAATTTAGTGTTTGGGACATCTCCCGTTTTGAGATGTCAAACAAAAATTTATTCATAGTGATCTTTGGACATCTCCCATTTTGAGCTCTTCGGGCCACTGTTTTTATGTTTTATTATTGGATGATTATTCTAATTTTTATGGACATTTTCGTTATCTAAAAAAACTCAGGTTTATTCCACATTCCTATAATTTAGAGCATTCATCCGTACTCAATTTGAACAGAAAATTAAGAACATTCAATGTGATAATGAAAGGGAATTTGATAATGGGCCATTTAGAGAATTTTGTAAGATTAATGGTATATCTTTTCGATTTTCATGTCAACATACGTCATCACAAAATAAGAAAGCCGACAGAAAAATCCGCATCATTAATAATATTGTTCGTACATTACTAGCACATGCATCATTACCACCTTCATTTTGGCATCATGCATTACAAATGACAACTTGCATTCTTAACATACTCCCTATCAAAGGATTAGCATCCAATACCCACTCAAAATTCTTTATCAAAAAGACCCTTCGTATTCTCATCTTAGGGTGTTTGGGTGTTTATGTTATCTTTTATTCCCCTCCACTATCATTAACAATCACCAAGCCCGCTCTACCGCTTGTGTGTTTCTGGGTTACCGATCTAATCATCATGGTTACAAATGTTTTGATTTATCATCTAATAAAATCATCATTAGTCTCCATGTCATTTTTTATGAAACCCAATTTTTTTTTTGCTAAGTTGCATAACTCTGCGTCCAAGTCGTATGACATTTTGGATGATGTGCTATCACCGTACGTGGTCCACCATTTGGTCCAGCCCACTCCTCGAAACTTGTACCAACAGGCACAGTCAGGCCTAATACCTAATGGCCCACGACTCACTCATCTGTTCAGCCAGCAGGCCCACTACCTGCTGGCCCAAATGGTGTCGGTCCGCAGCTTCTGCCAGCAGGCCCACTGCTTGCTGGCCCAAACCATATAATCCCTGAGCTTTTGCCAGCAGGCAGTGGGCCTGCTGGCCCAAATACCTCGATCCATATTTTCTGCCAGTAGGCTCACTGCTTACTGGCCCAAATAATTCCAGCGTCCAGCCGGCCCAATTCCTCCCAACCCGAATCTATACCAACACCACTACACCGACCCAGACCCAGCCCACTTCTATTCTGAGATAAAGGCCCGTTACTTGTAGCCGATGGGTTATTTTTCGACCAAAATGACAATTTAATCTCAATTCTAATGGCACTAAATCACCCTTACCACGTAACCCCGTGTCTGCCCTTCGTGACCCGAATTAGAAAATGGTCATGGATGATGAATATGCTCTTATTGAAAATAAGATGTGTGAGTTGGTGCCCCGTCCACCTGGTGTCAATGTGATTTGTTCTATGTGGATTTTTACTCATAAGGAAAAATCTGATGGTTGTTTTGAGAGGCATAATACCCGTCTTGTAGGTGATGGCAAAACTCAACAGGTTGGCGTGAATTGTGGAGAGACATTTAGTCCGGTGGTCAAACCGGCAACTATTCACACTATTCTCAATCTAGCTCTCTAAAAAACATGGCACATTCATTAAGTAGACATGAAAAATGTGTTCTTACACCGCCAACTCAAGGAAACTATATACATGCATCAACCCTTGGGTTTCAGGGACCCCGATCATCCTAACCATGTGTGCTTGCTGAAGAAGTCCTTGTTTGGGCTAAAACAGGCTCCTCGGGCCTGGTAAAAAAGATTTGCAGATTATGTATCTACTCTTGGGTTTTCTCACAGCATGTCTGATCATCCTCTATTCATATATCATCACGATACTTCTATGGCATACATTCTGTTATATGTGGATGATATTATATTGATTGGTTCCTCTAATAAACTGCGCAAGTCTATCATATCTCTTCTCAGCTCTAAATTTGCTATGAAAGACTTAGGGCCTTTGAGTTATTTTTTGGGTATAACTGTCACTAGTTATGCAGGTGGTCTATTTCTATCTCAGAGGAAGTATGAAACATAGATTATTGAACGGGCTGGCATGTCATTCTGTAAGTCATCTCCTACTCCAGTTGACACTAAACCGAAGCTGAGTGTTACTTCTAGCACACCATACGAGGATCCCTCCCACTATAGTAGTCTTGCGGGGGCTCTTCAATATCTCACATTTACGAGGCCCGATATGACTTATGCAATGCATCAAATGTGTTTATTCATGCATGATCCAAGGGAAGAACACATGCACGCTGTCAAACTAATTGTGCGTTACATTTAGGGCACTCTTGATTATGGTTTACACTTATATCCATCATCGGTATCTACTCTCATGTCTTATTCAAATGTTGATTGGATGTCCAGATACCAAACGTTCAACATCTGGTTATTGTATGTTTCTTGGTGATAACTTGATCTCTTAGTCGGCTAAACGCCAGACTACTTTGTCGCGCT
The DNA here is from genome assembly GCA_034509755.1 of Anisodus tanguticus. Classification (NCBI taxonomy): domain Eukaryota; kingdom Viridiplantae; phylum Streptophyta; class Magnoliopsida; order Solanales; family Solanaceae; genus Anisodus; species Anisodus tanguticus. Next base: position 39,628,555 of record CM067554.1, read on the forward strand.
CCAACGCGGAGGTCGAATATCGAGGAGTAGCCAATGTGGTGTCTGAGTCCTATTGGTTGTGTAACTTCCTCTTAGAGCTTCATTTTCCTATTCAGAAAGCTACCTTGATCTACTGTGATAATATTAGTGCAATATATATCTCGGGAAATCCTGACCAACATCAGCACACTAAACATATCAAGATGGATATTCACTTTGTTCGCGAAAAGGTAGCTCGTAGACATGTACGTGTCTTGCATGTCCCCTCACGTTATCAAATTGCTGACATGTTTACTAAGGGCCTTCCCTTAGTTCTGTTTGAAGATTTTAGGGACAGTCTCAGCGTACGACAACCGCCCGCTACGACTGTGAGGGTGTGATAGAATATATGCAAATATATTTTTTTGGTATAATTAATGATTTCGTACCAACCTATTCCGAAGAGGCACCTTCGAGGCTATATAAATTGAGGCAATGCCTCATTTTTAAAACACTGAAAAAAAAATCTGCATCTGAAAATTCTGCATTCTTTTCACAAATAAAACTATCGAGTCTTACTGTGTTTCGTTGCCAACTTTGAGTTCGTCGAAGTCGAAGGCGTTTGATGTACCGCTACTCCTGCGACATGTATATCCGTTTTATCCTGGGAGGAAGTAATCCATAACCTCGGGTACAGTGAGGGGATTAAATTCCTTAAGCTTGTTATCTCGCCTGTGTTCAAAAAATCAGAAAAAATAGAAACTAGAAAAATAATGCAGAAGTAAGAAAATAAAATTTATTTTTCCCTCCATTTCTCATTCACACCAACTTGGCTAGTTTTATTCATTAACTAGCTTTAACAATCCCCCACATGAATGTGGAATGGCTATATGATGAAAAACATGCATGAAAAAAACTGTGTGATTCGTAAGCAAGGATTAATCGCATCTGGATAAGTAGATTTCTCTTTGAACTTTCCGTAGTGAACATATGTCGGATATACTCGGTCAATCGGTAGATTTGATATCCTTGAACCGTCGAGCTTTGGTGTATACCTAGACAACCACATGTCACACAATTAACCCTTTAACTGTCTTTGGTTCTCATTGTTTTGTTCGTTTCAGCCATGAACACTTTGCTGGTTCATAAGTGCGTAGAGAATTGGCCTTACATAATTCTCCTTGAAGCGGCTTACACTTCACACTTACATAGGTGATTCCTAAATGTGTCATCCCGTAGATACACTATTTGATATACCCCGTACCAAACTTAGGAACCATTAAAAAGCCGTAATATTTTATCCTGGTACTGAACATTGTCTCATCACGAGAATGGACCAAAGATTTATTGTGACAATGTTGAACCTTCATTAATGACTTTGTTTGATCTCTTTGAACCTAGATCTTGGGATCTCCGCCTTCTAGGTAGAGTTACCGTCACGATGACTTGTCCTCGGCCATAGTCCCCTTCCCCTTGATGATCTTTCAACTACCTCTCTAGTTAGGCCTTTAGTTAGTGGATCCGACACATTATCGCTTGACTTAACATAGTCAATTGTGATAATTCCAGTAGAGAGTAGTTGTCTAACGGTATTATGTCTTCGTCGTATGTGACGAGACTTTCCGTTATACATAAGGCTCCCGGCTCTTCCTATTGCCGCTTGGCTATCGCAATGTATGACTATAGGAGACAACGGTTTGGGCCAAAATGGAATATCTTCTAAGAAATTCCGGAGCCATTCAGCTTCTTCACCGGCTTTGTCTAAAGCTATGAACTCAGATTCCATTGTAGAGCGGGCGATACATGTCCGTTTGGATGACTTCCAAGACACTTTGCTCCTCCACCTATGGTAAAAACATATCCACTTGTGGATTTAGTTTCGATTGAACCGGTGATCCAATTTGCATCACTGTATCCTTCAATAACTACAGGATACCTGTTATAATGCAAAGCAAAGTTTTGAGTATGTTTTAAATACCCCAAAACTCGTTTCATTGCCAGCCAATGTTTTTGGTCGGGATTACTAGTGTTGCGACTTAGTTTACTTATAGCACACGCAATATCAGGTCGCGTACAGTTCATGATATACATCAAACTTCCCAACACTCTGGCATAATCCAATTGAGAATGACTTTTACCTTTATTCTTTGCAAGAGCAAGGTTCATATCAATTGGCGTCTTTGCAACTTTAAAGTCCAAATACTTGAAATTTTCAAGTACCTTTTCAATATAATGAGTTTGAGACAATGCTAGACCTTGAGGGGTCTTATGGATTTTAATTCCCAGAATTAAATCGGCAACTCCTAAGTCTTTCATATCAAACTTACTAGCAAGCATGCGCTTAGTAGCATTTATGTTAGCAATGTCGTTACTCATTATCAACATATCATCCACGTACAAACAAACAATGACTACGTGGTTCGGAGTGTTCTTAATGTAGACACATTTATCACACTCATTTATCGTGAATCCATTTGACAGCATTGTATGGTCAAATTTTGCATGCCACTGTTTGGGTGCTTATTTTAGTCCGTAAAGAGACTTAACAAGTCAACACACCTTCTTCTCTTTCCCTGGAACTACAAACCCCTCAGGTTGTTCCATGTAAATTTCTTCCTCTAACTCTCTATTTAAAAAGGTTGTTTTCACATCCATTTGATGGATTTCAAGACCGTACACGGCGGCTAACGCTACTAACACCCGAATGGGTGTAATCCTCATTACCGACAAGTATGTATCAAAGTAATCAAGACCTTCTCGTTGTCTAAACCCTTTAACAACTAGTCTTGCCTTATATTTATCAATAGTACCATCAACTTTCATTTTCCGCTTGAAAATCCATTTGGAACCTAAAGGTTTATTCCCTGGAGGAAGGTCAACCAATTCTCAAGTATGGTTGTTTAATATGGATTCTATGTCACTATTGATTGCCTCTTTCCAAAATTGAGCTTCCGATGAAGACATAGCTTCGTTGAAGGTTCGAGGCTCATTCTCCAACAAAAATGTTAGAAATTCTGGTCCAAATGAAGTAGACGTCCTTTGACGTTTGCTGCGTCTTGGATTTTCCTCATCAGGAATATTTTTCTTTGTTTCTTCCCGAGGTCGTTTAGATTCTTTGCTAGATGACTCACATTCCTTTTTATACGGATATATGGTTTCAAAGAAGTCAGCATTATCTGATTCAATTACCGTATTCACCTGAATGTCGGGATTTTCTGATTTGTGAACTAGAAATCGATATGCCTTACTATTTGTGGCATATCCTATGAAAACACAATCAATGGTTTTAGGTCCTATTTTTACCCTTTTGGGTTTAGGAACTTGCACCTTGGCCAAACACCCCCACACTTTGAAGTATCCCAAATTGGGCTTCCTTCCTTTCCACTTTTCGTATGGAATAGATTTTGTTTTTCTTTGGGGCACTCGATTGAGTATTCGGCTAGCTTTGTTAGAATGGCTTCCCCCATAAGTTCCGGGGGTAAACCGAACTTATTAACAAGGCATTCATCATTTCTTTCGTGGTTCTATTTTTCCTTTCCGCAATTCCGTTTGATTGTGGCGAGTAAGTGGCGTTGTTTGATGAATAATGCCATATTCCAAACATATTTGTTCAAAAGGAGATTCATATTCACCGCCCCTATCACTCCTTATCATTTTAATCTTTTTGTTAAGTTGAGTCTCAACTTCAGTTTTGTATTGCCTGAATGCTTCAATTGCTTCATCTTTACTATTAAGTAAATAAACGTAGCAATACCGCGTACTATCGTCAATAAAAGTTATGAAATACTTTTTTCCACCGCGAGATGGGATTGACTTCATGTCACAAATATCTGTATGGATTAAGTCTAAAGGACTTGAATTCCTTTCAACTGACTTATAAGGATGTTTAACATACTTAGACTCAACACAGATTTGACATTTTGATTGATTGCATTCAAACTTAGGCAATACTTCCAAACTAATCATTTTTCGCAAGGTTCTATAATTGACATGTCCTAAACGTGAATGCCATAAATTATTTGACTCAAGTAAGTAAGACGAAGCAGAAACTTTATTATTATTGGCAACGACCATTACATTCAGTTTTGAAAAGGCCCTCTGTGAGGTAACCTTTTCCTATGTACATCTCGTTCTTACTTATTACAACCTTGTCATAAACAAAAACACACTTAAAACCATTCTTTACTAGAAGTCCGGTAGATACTAGATTTTTCCTAATTTCAAGAACATGACAGACGTTGTTGGGAGTCACCACCTTGCCAGATGTCATCTTCAGCAGTATCTTTCCATAACCTTCAATTTTGGCCGTTGCAGAATTTCCCATATATATGGTCTCGTCGGGCCCGACGGGAGCATATGAAGCAAAGCTTCTTTAACAGTACAAATGTGGCGAGTGGCGCCAAAGTCAATCCACCACTCTTTCGGATTTCCCACTAGGTTGCACTCAGACAACATAGCGCACAAGTCATCAACTTCCTCGTTTGTTTCAACCATATTAGCCTGACCCTTCTTCTTTTCCTTTTTCGGAGCACGACAGTCTGCAACTTTATGTCCGATTTTTCCACAATTGTGGCAGTTTCCCTTGAATTTCTTCTTGTTGGGATAGCTCCTTGGTCCCGATGCATTTTTCCTTTTTTTCAGATTAGTTGGGGCAGTTTCAACAATATGTGCTCCCCCTATGATTGATCTCTCATTTGCCTTCTTCTCCGCTGCCTTGTTATCTTCCTCGATTCTCAACCGGACGATGAGATCTTCCAGTGTCATCTCCTTTCGCTTGTGTTTCAAGTAATTTTTAAAGTCCTTCCATGAAGGAGGCCGCTTTTCTATTACTGCCGCAACTTGAAACGCCCCACTAATCACCAAACCTTCAGCGAGTAGATCGTGGATGATAACCTGCAACTCTTGAACTTGAGTAAAAACAGACTTGCCATCTACCATTTTGTAGTCCAGAAATTTGGCAGCGATAAACTTCTTTAATCCAGCATCTTCTGTTTTATATTTCTTTTCCAACGCATCCCATAGTTCTTTTGATGTTTCCACATTACTATAGACGTTGTAAAGATCATCCTCCAGTCCGCTAAGAATATAATTCTTGCACAAAAAATCTGAGTGCTTCCATGCCTCAGTTACAACAAAACGTTCATTCTCAGGTGTTGATTCCGGCAAAACCGGAACGACCTCCTTAATAAACTTTTGGAGGTTTAAAGTAGTTAAATAGAAGAACATCTTTTGTTGCCATCGTTTGAAATCAATTCCGGTGAATTTTCCAGGCTTCTCTCGCCGGAGCCGGTCTTTGGTGCAAGACGACCGGAGGACGCAAAGATTGCTCGTAGAACCAACCATGGGGGCGGTGTGGCGATAGCGATAGCATTCAAATTTGGAGTCATGTCTTCCATTCTGTCGCAAACGAAGCAACAGAAAAAGTTTAATAAACGGTGAAGACTTCGAACCTAATCAGTTTTGACAGCAACAAATGTAATACACAACGGTGAAGATTTTATTTCTTCAAACCGAATCAAGGTTACACAAACAGATTTAAAATACTTGAAATAAAATGCAGTAAATTGTATGTTGTATAATTGATGAAGTTTTTAGTCTCCAAATGAGTAGAAAGTTATGAAAACTTTAATCTCAACCGGAGTAGAAAATCCGAAGATTTTAGTCTCCAACCAACATATAAGTTCATTACACCGAAACAACAAACATTTTTTTCCAGTAAATTGTGTGTTGTATACTTGATGAAGTTTTTATATCTTCAAATCAAGTATCCAAATGAGTAGAAAGTTATGAAAACTTTAATCTCAACCGGAGTAGAAAATCCGAAGATTTTAGTCTCCAAACAACATATAAGTTCGTTACACCGAAACAACAAATATTTTTTTTTCCAGTAAATTGTATGTTGTATACTTGATGAAGTTTTTATATCTTCAAATCAAGTACTCAAATGAGTAGAAAGTTATGAAAACTTTAATCTCAACCGGAGTAGAAAATCCGAAGATTTTAGTCTCCAAACAACATATAAGTTTGTTACACCGAAACAACAAACATTTTTTTTTCAGACAACGTTCTGTAATTGTTAAACAAGAACAAATGAACACAAAAATAATTAATAAATTCCTTAAGCTTGTTATCTCGCCTGTGTTCAAAAAATCAGAAAAAACAGAAACTGGAAAAATAATGCAGAAGTAAGAAAATATCTGAGACCACAGAATTCACTGTGTGTCCTTAAGGAATTTAATCCCCTCACTGTACCCGAGGTTATGGATTACTTCCTCCCATGATAAAACGGATATACCTGTCGCAGGAGTAGCGGTACATCAAACGCCTTCGACTTCGACGAACTCAAAGTTGGCAACGAAACACAGTAAGACTCGATAGTTTTATTTGTGAAAAGAATGCAGAATTTTCAGATGCAGGAAAAAAAATTCAGTGTATTAAAAATGAGGCATTGCCTCAGTTTATATAGCCTCGAAGATGCCTCTTCGGAATAGGTTGGTGACTGTTCGGAAAGGCCTTTGCCTTTCTTTTTTTCCCAGAAAAGAAGAAAAAAAATTCATTTTTCCCTCCATTTCTCATTCACACCAACTTGGCTAGTTTTATTCATTAACTAGCAAGTCATCGTGACGGTAACTCTACCTAGAAGACTGGAGATCCCAAGATCTAGGTTCAAAGAGATCAAACAAAGTCATTAATGACGGTTCAACATTGTCACAATAACTCTTTGGTCCATTCTCGTGATGAGACAATGTTCAGTACCAGGATAAAGCATTACAGCTTTTTAATGGTTCCTAAGTTTGGTACGGGGTATATCAAATAGTGTATCTACAGGATGACACATTTAGGAACCACCTATGTAAGTGTGAAGTGTAAGCCGCTTCAAGGAGAATTATGTAAGGCCAATTCTCTACGCACTTATGAACCAGGCAAAAGGTTCTGGGGGCCGAAACGAACAAAACAATGAGAACCAAAGACGGTTAAAGGGTTAATTGTGTGACATGTGGTTGTCTAGGTATACACCAAAGCTCGACGGTTCAAGGATATCAAATCTACCGATTGACCGAGTATATCCGACATATGTTTACTACGGAAAGTTCAAAGAGAAATCTACTTATCCAGATGCGATTAATCCCTTGCTTACGAATCACACAGTTTTTTTTGTCATGCATGTTTTTCATCATATAGCCATTCCCCATTCATGTGCGGGATTGTTAAAGCTAGTTAATGAATAAAGCTAGCTAAGTTAGTGTGAATGAGAAATGGAGGGAAAATGAATTATTTTTTTTCTTTTCTGGAAAAAAAAGGCAAAGGCCTTTCCGAATAGTCACCAACCTATTCCGAAGAGGCACCTTCGAGGCTATATAAACTGAGGCAATGCCTCATTTTTAAAATACTGAAATTGTTTTCCTGCATCTGAAAATTCTGCATTCTTTTCACAAATAAAACTATCGAGTCTTACTGTGTTTCGTTGCCAACTTTGAGTTCGTCGAAGTCGAAGGCGTTTGATGTACCGCTACTCCTGCGACAGGTATATTCGGTTTATCCTGGGAGGAAGTAATCCATAACCTCGGGTACAGTGAGGGGATTAAATTCCTTAAGGACACACAGTGAATTCTGTGGTCTCGGATATTTTTTTACTTCTGCATTATTTTTTCAGTTTCTATTTTTTCTGATTTTTTGAACACAGGCGAGATAACAACATGTTGGTACAGTATGTAGTTCAGGAACTTCAATGGATCAAATACACTCCTTACTATGCGAAACTGAACAAACATACCCTCCAATATATTTTTCGGGGTTCCGTTAAATCAAGGGAACGAGTAGCTGCAAAACATAACGTTAAGGACACGTCTGGGACAACGTTTAAAAGACGGGAAAAAGCGCGTAATATCGTATAGTCCAAGGACAGATCTAAAAAATTTCCATTTTATAATCCAACTTCAGATTGTAGCACATGATCCTAATTCAGTTTTAACTAATTATGACGGGTTAATGCACGTTTGTTCCCTCAAATATTGGTAAATTCTAATTTTAATTGTTGTGATATTTGATAAGTATATTTAAATTTTAATTAATTAAAATATCCATTCCTTATCAATTTACTTGAGAACATAAGTATTAATTAATCGTTCCTCGTTTAATTACCTATCATGTGTCGTATTAAGTTTCTACTGTCTCTTTATATTCAATTGCAAGAACAAAAATTGAAATTTACCAATAACGTGATGGACCAAAAGTATTATTATTTCAGATAGAAATTATTATTTTTATTTCTTCTTTGGGCTGAAAATAATGTAACCAATTTTTTCCTTCATCCTTACAACATGTTTCACTATATAACAATCAAGATCATCTTCTTTCTATTCATCACATCCCCTAATTTCGTAACTCTAAAACGTTGTTGGTTTATTCATAACATCCATATGTATGTCCTGAATCATCTTCCTTATAAATAAGATAAATTGGAAATCTACTGTGCGTCTAAAAACAATGATTTTGAACCCCAATATCTTAAAACCAATGAGTTCCATTGACAATTTTGTAACAGTGTTTGACACAACTAAGTTATGTTGTCATTTCTGGTAGGAATCAAAAGAAAAAGCTTTCGAGGTATTTAATGATTAAATTTTTTTATAGGACCTTCCTCACCTGGTGCAATAAAAAAAATATAGCAAACAGTCAAGTTAAAAAGAATTGTTATAAAAAAATATAGGAGATAAGGTAATATTATAAATTACAAGAAAATTTAGTGTCGCAAAATCAAACTTGAAGGTTGTTTTATGAAATTATTCTTTTAGATTTCTAGTTATTGAAAGAAATAATCCCTTGATTATTTTCATTGATTGAAAAAGTATATATACATTTACATATTTCCATAATAGGAGAATCATATTCCTATTCTACTCCTAAAACCTTATTATATTTGGACACTAACTATACAAGTATGGTAAGTGTATAATACTAATTAGACTATAACATTAATTACACATTTGTACAAGGAGAAGGATGCCCACGGATGGGCAGTCACTATGCTATACAAAACCGAGAACAATCTATGCTAAATATACATAATATACACATGTATATCGTATGTATATTATGTATATTTAACACACACCCGCAGTCATAGCGGGCGGTCTTCGAACGCTGATATTGTCCCTAAAATCTTCAAAAAGGACCGCGGGAAGACCCTTTGTAAAGATGTCGGTAATTTGATACCTGGACAAGACATGGCAAACGCGTACTTGACCACGAGCAACCTTTTCGCGAACAAAGTGAATGTCCATCTCGATATGTTTAGTGCGTTGGTGCTGAACCGGATTGCCAGACAGGTAGATGGCACTAACATTATCGCAATAAACCAAGGTTGCTTTCTGAATAGGGCAATGAAGCTCCAACAGCAAATTACGTAACCAATATGATTCTGAGACCACATTAGCTACCCCTTGATATTCGACCTCGGCACTGGATCGGGACAAAGTCGACTGACATTTCGCAGACCACGAGACCAAGTTATTTCCAAGAAACATACAATAGCCAGACGTAGACCGTCCAGTGTCCGGACAGCCACCCCAATCAGCATCCGTATACGAGACAAGTGTGGACGTCGAGGAATGATATAAATGTAAGCCATAGTCAAGTGTACCCTGAATATACCGAATGATGTGTTTGAGCGCGTTCATGTGCTCAACTCTGGGATCATGCATAAACAAACACACATGCTGTACCGCATACGTAATATCAGGTCTCGTGAATGTAAGATACTGAAGGGCCCCTGCAAGACTGTGATATCGGGTCGGATCCTCATATGGTGCACCGGCCACAACACTAAGCTTAGGCTTAGTATCAATTAGAGTGGAAGTGGACTTACAGGATGACATCCCATCCCTCTCAATGATCTCAGTTGCATACTTCCGTTGAGATAAGAATAACCCATCTGCATGACGAGTAACATCAATCCCCAAAAAATAACTCAACGGCCCCAAGTCTTTCATAGCAAACTCATAACTGAGAATTGTCATGATAGACCGGCGTAATGCATCGGAAGAGGCAGTCAAGATAATATCCTCCACATATAAAAGTATATAAGCCAAGGACGACCCACGATGATATATGAACAAGAAATTATCCGACCTGTTGTGAGTGAACCCAATTGTCAAAAAATAGTCGGCAAACCTCGTATACCAGGCTCGTGGAGACCGCTTAAGCCCATATAAGGACTTCTTCAACAAACAGACATGATGAGGATACTTGGGGCCCCTAAACCCCAAAAGCTGATGCATAAACACTGTCTCATTGAGACCACCATGTAAGAAAACATTCTTCACATCTAACTGATAGATGGGCCATGCTTTCGAAAGAGCCAAGTTGAGTATAGTGCGAATGGTAGCCGGCTTGACCACCGGACTAAACGTCTCCCCACAATCCACACCAACCTGCTGAGTCTTACAATCACCTACAAGCTGAGTCTTATGCCGTGCAAATGAACCGTCTGAATTATCCTTATGAGCAAAAATCCACATAGACCTAATAATATTAATACCAGAAGGACGGGGCACAAACTCCCACGTCTTATTATCAATAAGAGCATTATATTCATCGGTCATAGCAATTTTCCAATTCGGGTCATTCAAAGCAGACACAAGATTACGGGGTAAGGGTGATTTAAGAACATTAGAATTTAAGTTTAAAAAAATTCGATTTAAAAATACATTGTTGACTACGAGTGACTGGTCGATGACTCGAAGATGAAGGGGACGGATTTTGGGAATTTTCTGGACGTGGGACGGACTGGCCAGCAGGCAGTGGGCCTGCTAGCCCAAATCGGGAACTGAAACCTGAACTGGGCATGGGAACTGGGTCAATACTGGACCCAGAAACAGTAATCGAAACAGGGCTAGAACTGGGTAGGATTGATGGCCCAGTTGCTGGACCCAGATTTGTAGACGAATACGGTTGGGGAGGACCAACGGACAGTGGGTCCGCTAGCGGAGTTGGGGTGCGGGACACGTCCGAAAAATAGTGAATAATATGCAGGAAAATATCGTGTGTATATTATGTATATTTAACAGTTATAATGACTATGTTGATAAAATAACATAACTTGAATGACTTTATTAATGTACAAATTAAAGATAAGTAACTTTGCTAGATAATTTGTTATGCCTGAATGACCATTTAAGTCATTATCCCTCAACATAGATTAATATTGGGAAAAAGAGTATCGAAATGGAAGAGTCTCGGGTTGGTTAGAAACTTCTTTGTTGTCTTTTGCTTATTTATGGGTTCTTTGTTATATTTTCCGTTTCAATTTGATATTATATTTATATTAATCCTTTAAAACAATTTAATATATTTTTATATATATTAATTAATTTTACACTTCTCATTTTATTGAACCTTTATTTATCAAAAGGTCTTTCCGAAAAACCTAAAAAAAATCATCCCTTCAACTAATTTGATACTAGGAATTATTTTTTTAATTTACTTTTCAGGGTTTTCGTCCAAGAGTAATAAATAGGAAAAATTGAGAATCAAGGGGTAAGAGAAATACCTAATTGTTTAGATATGTAAGTTGTAGATGGTACTAACACTACACAAAACTTAAAATAGTTATGACCTTCACTGCTAAACAATTCATAGCTAATAATTATTATTTTTAATCTATCACTAATTCGTCTTTAAATAGAATTAACAACGTATTCTATTGTTGATTGTATTTTCCCTAATATTTATGTGGGCATGCAAGCTCCATGATGACACTTAGAAATTTACGTACATTTAGTTTCAAAGGTTTAACATTTCAAAAGACCAATCGGTCTGGTCTATATACCGATGTCATCTGAAAACATTCTGTGAAATTTCACCTGTAAAACAATCAACACTCTTAACTTTTCTTAATTTCCGTTAGAAAATTTGCTATAAATAATTTCATCTCAATTAACTTTGACCCGTTTGGGTTTTCCGTAATAGACCTGCGTACTGGGAAACTCCTTACACGATGCAATAGTGAAGGGGACCTCTATCCTTTCCTATTCACGTCTGATGTCAGTGTCACCCCTCCCACATCTCTAACTGCCCAAGTCACTCCTCCCACAGCCTTAGCAACAATCTCTCCGTCTACTTGGCACAATAGACTTGGACATCCCGGAGCCCCTGTTTTCAATTTTCTTCGGAACAATAATTTAATTCGTTGTTCTAATGGGAAACCTGCCCAACAATGTTTGTCTTTCCCTCTAGGCAAACACGTTTGCCTTCCTTTTCAGTCTTCTTTAAGTGTTATGTTTTCTCCGTTTGATATTGTTCATGCAAATTCATGGACATCTCCTGTTATTAGTTCATTGGGTCATAAATTTTATCTTGTGTTGTTAGATGACTTTTCACACTTTATATGGATTTACGCTCTAAAGTTCAAGTCTAAATTCTATACCAAGTTTATTGAGTTTCATAACTTTATCAAAACGCAATTTGAAAAATCCATAAAATCATTCCAATGTGATAACGGTCGTGAGTTTAATAATTCCGCGTTTCATAATTTTTGCACCAATAATGACATGGTCTTCTGTTTCTCCTGTCCCCACACCTCACCCCAAAACGGAAAAGCCGAATGAATCATCCGTACTATCAACAACATGGTTCGTACCTTTCTTTTCCATGCCTCTCTCCCCCATAGTTCTGGGTCTATGCAGTCAAAATGGTAGAATATATCCTTAATATTTTACCTGCCAGTACTCTTCACAACAAAACCCCCACTGAAATTCTCTACCATTGGATCCCATCATATGACCACCTTAGAATTTTCAGCTGCCTGTACCTGAACCTTGCCTCCACTGGCCCTCATAAATTAGCACATCGTACCACCCCGTGTGTCTTCGTAGTCATTCCTTCTAATCATAGGGCTATATGTGTTATGACTTGTCCACTCGTAAAATTCACGTCTCTCGCCACGTCACGTTTGATGAGACCACATTCCTATTTTCGAACATCCAAATATTCTGAAAATGGATTATACTTTCATTAACGAGTCTGACATCTCCCCCGTCAATCCTCAGGGAACTGTGCCAATCAGACGCTACCAAATTAAATCTGCCACCCACTGCCATATCACCGCTGACTGCCACCACCGCCAACAATCGGGCCCCAATCTCTGTACCTTCACCCACTGCCACTACCACAGGGTCACCTCCAATTTCTCTGTCGTCTTTACAGTCTCTGTCTTCTTCACCACCGAAAATCGCCCCATTTCTCTATACCTTCACTAATACCTCTCTCCATCACTGTAGCGTCTCCACATTACCACTTCATGCCGCATCCACTCCAACCACCGACAACCTACCTCACAGCCTCAATTTATCACCGACCAACTCGAAATTCGGTCCCTTCCCACCTCCGACACAATACCCCACACTATCATCCTCAACCAGCCTCGATTCACCGACATCGACAATACAACCCCTCACAACCACTACACCTGTCATCGACCCACCCGAATTGCCGACAACACCACCAACCACAGCTACCAATCACCAGTCAACCACCCTGCCCCAAATCCCTATTCCTCACAACTTCACTGCACCAAACCGGTCTACCAACCAGAACAGTTCACCCGACCCGACAACCCGAAACCATACCCAGACACCACCCTCACACCATTTGGAAACCCGTGCCCAACACGAGATTTTCAAACCCAGAGTCCAATTTAACCTATCTACCTAAACCATTTCCCCAATTCCCAAAAACCTAAAATTAGCCAAATTAGACCATAATTGGCATGCGGCCATGTGTGAGGATTTGAATGTGTTAACGAAACAACATACTCGGGATTTGGTTCCTCAACCGGAGGGGATGAATGTGATCTGATGCGTGTGACTTTTTCATCACAAGTACAGAGACAATGGTGACCTAGAAAGATATAAGGCAAGGCTTGTGCCAAATGGTACTAATCAGCAGGCGGACATTGATTGTGGTGAGACATTCAGTCTGGTTGTTAAATCAGCCACTATTCATACAGTCCTGAGCATCGCTATGGGTAAGCATTGGACGATTCATCAGCTTAATGTAAAAAATGCCTTTCTACATGGGGATCTAAAATAAACTGTCTACATGGACCAACCGCCAGGGTTTGTCCATCCAGTCGCCCCTCAATATGTATGACTTCTCCGTAAGTCACTTTATGGTTTGAAACAGGCCCCTCGAGCGTGGTATGATCGCTTTGCACAGTACATTATGCAAATTGGATTTACATGCAGCAAGTGTGATAATTCTCTGTTTACTTTCCATAGAGGTAGTAACACTGCTTATTTATTGTTATATGTGGATGATATTGTTCTTACTGCTTCTTCCGATGTGTTAAAAATGAGATAATTACATTGCTCAAAACATAATTTGCTATGACTGACTTGGGGAAGTTGAGCTATTTTTTGCGGATTTCAGTGACTAAATCTGCAGATACTATGTTTCTTTGTCAGCGTAAGTATGCATAGGAGATTGTTTACAGGGTTAAAATGGCAAATTGTAAGATCATGTCTACTCCAGTTGACTCTAAATCAAAGCTCAGTGCTTTGGAGGGTAATCCTGTGTCAGATCCCACTCTATACAGGAGTCTTGCTGGAGCACTACAGTACCTTACTTTCATCAGACCTGATATTGCTTATGTTGTTCAACAGGTATGCTTATTCATGCATACCCACATGGAGCCTCATTTTACTGCCCTCAAATGTATCATTCGATATGTTAAGGGCACACTTGATTATGGATTGCATCTCTTCCCCTTAGCACCGACTAGGTTGTTATCATATACGAATGCTGATTGGACAGGATGTCCGGACACGCGATGATCCACCTCAGGCTATTGTGTGTTCATAGAGGATAATCTCATTTCTTGGTCAGCCAAGAGACAAGCCACATTATCTCGTTAGAGTGCAGAAGCAGAATACAGAGGTGTTGATAATGTTGTTGTTGAGATCTGCTTCTGCAAATGCATTAGCGCTGCGACGCCTATTTTCCAGTGAGTCCAAGTTTTGACACGAAGTATTAGCGTGCGGCGCTCCACCATGGAGCCGCGACGCCGCCCTGAAACCCTAGCAAGCGTCGCGACGCCTACCATAGGGTCGCGGCGCCAATGTCCTGATAAACATTTTTGTGTTGATTTTCAAAATCGTTCAACCCCTAAATCCAATTTAGGGATCAATTCACATGTCATTTATCATCACTCACCATTATCAATAATGCTCATACCAACCATTATCCGTTCTTACCTGTTCTTAGCCGTGCATCGTGCAATGAGTCGGACAACGCACTTTTGGCCTAGTTCGAGTTAGAGCAGAGTGACTTTCTCGAGTTAGCGTAGGAGATAATTTAGGGTGATATCAAACGGTCAACATTCGTTCAAGACATGTAGAATTTCAAGAAACCCCGTTTTAATCCAATTTTATGTTTAACTCATATTATTACTGTATTCAATTGTTATATAACCATTGAACCAGCCTGGGCTCTGATACCATTGTAGGATTTTGTTGGGTTCAAAGCATATAAGTAAGGCATAGCGGAAGTTTAAAATTTTTTTTCGTACTTACCCCATCAACATTTCTGGTATGGTTATACAACAATCAAACATTACAAGTTAGAATATCTGGACTCTTTATCTACTATAAGGTGGACACGCAGTTTTCCTTTCAATTGCAAGCTCCAAGCTTCAATGTACTTCTCCTTCGGAAAGATAGGAAATCCGACAGAGGTTCGAAAGAGTTTTAATTCTAAGTCTCTAAGGCTTAGAATTATAATCTGAAATTGGTGTATGAATAACGAAGAGAATGCCTCTATTTATAGTTGAAAATAGGTTAAAATCGGATTAGGTTTGACCTTGGGCCTGGTCCAAAATTCGAGGCAGAGGCACCGCGGCGCTCAACGTGCTCCTGCACTGTCTCGATTTATTTTCTGCGCATTTTTAATTAAATCCAAAATCCAATTTTGACTTAATTAAAATAATCATTATTCATTTAAATATCTCGATTCTAAATCGAACATTTAATTACTCTCTCAATACATCCTTATATCGAACGGACAATCGACATAGTGTGACCCTACATGCCTTCTCATGTCGACATTAATCAAATTAAGGTCTACGCGGAACTCCTAGACGGCGCCGCAAGACGAACTCAATATGTGAAGTACGTTTACGCGAATCCGGTAAACTTAACCTTTATGTGGTAAGATAAAATCCGTTCATTTACGACATACTCGATCAAGCTTAGGATTTATCAATTGCTTATCCAAATGGCTTAATCATTGTATCTCATCTATATTAGTTGACAACTAGACCATATTCTAAATACGTCTATTTCGTTGGCCAACGACTTAGTCAACCTAATATCACTGAGAATCCGAGTGTTCTCTCGAATATACATTCGAGGAATGAATCCTAATCTTGGCTCAACTACCACCTTTAATCCATATCGTAATGTACTCAATACAAGACGTATCTCAACCTATAAGGCATTTGAGCTTAGGACGGGATCAAAGTACATTACTTTGTAGACAAGGCGCGTATTGACCTCAAGTCTGAGGACTTCTATCTCCTACACGCTGATCATACTTTAGACAAGTATAACAAACAGTATATCAGCAGGGTATACCAATACTTCCAAAGTATCCATTTGTCCATCACGAGTAGCCATTACTCGTAGCAGGTGAGACATACTACATCCTCTAAGGATGTGATGCAGACCACATGTCGACTTATCACATATCATCGATATCCCATTCTCGATGATCATTAGTCGAGGTTATTTAAGAGTTACGTTATAATATTAATATGTCACACTATTAATAACAACGTAACCTCCAGGAATGCATATTATAGAATATTACAAACAATCAATTAATAATTCAATAATTGTGAATGCCAAAATATTAATCTTCATTAATAATAATACGAATGTGTATAAAGTACATTTTTCCTAATACAAATTGTCTCTAGGACATAAATATACTTCCAAATTATAGGTAGTTTAGTGTGACATTTAGAGAGCTCGAGTTCTTAACAAATACTAGCTTTGTCATGAAATGAGCCCAAATAGAGCGAAATGATCGGTTGACATGATACATATACCTGACCTCAACTAGTTTCGGATTGAGAAGTAGAATTAGTTGATTTGAACGATCCATTGTAATTTCAACTTAAATAATTCTGCTTGGCTCACATTTTAATTTGAACGTCATTTCAATCTTTGTAAGTTTGGTTCACCTAGCGATAAGACTTCCTTCCTTATTTCCTCCCGCAATTTTCTGTAATGGAGCTTGAGATTGATTAAATGGTTCCTCTTGGAGGTCTTCTTCAGTGAATTAGATTAATTTCCCTTGGGGAGTATGTAAGATTGTATTAATCTCCCTTGGGGAGTATGTAAGATTGTATTAATCTTCCTTGGAGAGTATGTAAGATTGTATTAATCTCCCTTGGGGAGTATGTAACATTGTATTAATCTCTCTTGGAGAGTATTTCTCATTAATACAAATATATATAATGTGTACAATGTGGAATCCTAATACAATAAGGATCCTATATCTAACATAATTATACAACACTAAATATTACAAAATATATGGAGTATATTTGATAATATACGTTAATACACCCCCTCAGTTGGAGCAGGAGGAGGCCGGACGCTAAGACTGAATCTGAAGTCGAGAAATAGTTGTATAGGAAGACCTTTCGTGAATATATCTGCATACTTATACGAAGAAGGCACATGCAACACCTGAACATGACCGATAGCAACCTTCTCACAAACAAAGTGTATATCCATCTCAATGTGCTTGGTTCGCTGATGCTGAACCGGATTATGAGATAAATATATGGCGGATTTATTATCACAGTAAACCAAAGACAACTTACGCAGGGGACACTGAAGCTCCAAAAGAAAGGTTTCGAAGCCAGTAGATCTCAGCAACAACATTTGCAACTCCTTTATATTCTGCTTCTGCACTCGAATGGGATAAGGTGGCTTGCCTTTTGGCAGACCAAGAAATAAGATTATCCCCTAAGAACACACAGTAGCCGGAGGTAGAGCATCGCGTGTCCGGACAGCCTGCCGAATTAACATATGTATTATGATAACAAGATGATCGATGCTGAGAGGTATAGATGCAATCCATAATCAAGTGTGCCCTTAACGTATCAAATGATACGCTTAAGGGCAGTAAAATGAGGCTCTTTAGGGGCATGCATGAATAAGCACACTTGTTGAAAATCATAAGCAATATCAGGCCTAATGAAAGTAAGATATTGTAGTGCACCTGTAAGACTCCTGTAAAGTGTGGGATCGGACACTGGATTACCATCAACAACACTAAGCTTTGATTTAGAGTCAATCGGAGTGGACATTATCTTGCATTTCGCCATTTTAGCCCTGTATAATATCTCCTCTGCATACTTGCGCTGACACAAAATATAAAATCTGCAGATCTAGTCACTGATATCCCCAAAAATTAACTCAACTTCTCCAAGTCACTCATAGCAAATTCAATTTTAAGTAATCATTTTGACCGTTCAAAACTTTCTTTCAATTGCTGGGGGTTGCCCTCTATTGGTGGACCACCCGTACTCAATCCATTTTTTTTCGGTAGGAGAAATTCAAATGAAAAAGATCCAATGATCTCATTTTTCAACAAATCGCAGGAGCCAGTAAGCACAATGTCATCCACATATAACAACAAGTATGCAATGCTACTACCTTTATGAAAAATAAATAGAAAATTATCACACTTGCTGCATACAAACCCAATCTGCATAATGTACTATGCAAAGCGATCATACCACGCTCTAGGGGCTAGTTTCAAACCATAAAGTGACTTACGAAGACGGCATACATACTGAGGGACTGCTGGATGGAAAAAACCAGGCGACTGGTGCATGTAAACAGTTTCTTTCAAATCTCCATGTAGAAGCGCATTTTTCACATCAAGCTGATGAATAGGCCAATGCTTACCCAAAGCAATACCTGGAACGGTGCGAATGGTAGCCAGTTTAACAACCGAACCGAACGTCTCACCACAATCAATACCCTCCTACTGATTAGTTTCATTAGCCACAAGTCTCGCCTTATATCTCTCTAGATCACCATTGGCCCTGTATTTGTGACGAAAAAGCCACATGCATCGGATCACATTCACCCCCTCCGATCTAGGAACCAAATCCTAAGTGTGCTATTTTTTTAAAGCATTAAATTACTCACGCATGATCGAATTCCAATTAGGGTCTGTTTGGCTAATTTTGGGTTTTTGGGAATTGGGGATATAGAGTGTGTAGATAGGTTAAAGTAGACTTTGGGTTTGAAAATTCCGTGTTGGGCATAGGTTTCCATGGGGTGCGTGAGGGCTGGGTTCGGGTGGGTAGTCTAATTTAGTGTCGGTTCCGGGTTACGGGTTTTAGTGTTGGAGTCGGGTTGAAGACTGGGTCGGGTGTCGGTGTAGTGGATTCTGGGTTTGACATCTGCCTTGGTGGGGACGACGATCTAGGTGGAACGAGGTCGATTGGGTGACCTGGTGATATTACCAGTGACAGATAATGGGTGGCAAGAGGTTGTGTGGTCAGTGGTAGGGTGATATTGGTCTGGGTCCGGGGACTGTGCTGGTCGGGGTGGCCGGTAGAATAGCGATGTGAAGCTGGCTGACTGGAATGCCGGTGGCAGGTGGTGACGACACTGTGTTTAAAAGTGGAGTAAGCCGGTGGGATGGAGTGAAGAAATTGGGATAGGGCATAGAGGTAGCCGACCGATTGCCGATGGTGGGAGAGACAACCGGCGGTGACTGTGACAGTTCAGAGAGACTTCCGGTAGTAGTAGCGACTGGTGGCAGTGGCGGTGGTGGTAGTGGACTGACGCAGTTCATGAATTATGACGGGGGAGGTGTTGGACTGATCTAGAAAGGTAGAGTCCGTGTTTTTGAATTTTTGAATATTTGCAAAAGAAAATATCATCTCATCAAACGTAATGTGACGAGAGACGTAAATTTGGCGAGTGGACAAGTCATAGCACAAATAGCCCTTATGATTAGATAGGAAACCTACAAAGACATACGGAGTGGTTCGGGGTGCTAATTTATGAGGGGCGGTGGTTTTGGATAACACAGGAAATCGAAAGTCTGAAGGTGATCATAGGAGGGGATCCGACGGTATAATATTTCGGTTGGGGTCATGTTATGAAAAGTACTAGTAGGTAAAATATTAAGGATGTATTATACCATTTTGACTGCATAGACCTAAAAAGAAGGCGAACATGTTTGTCTAGCTAACAAGAGACACAATTTTAGGCAAGTTTCCCATTATTACAACGAATAAAATTATTGCTCCTAAGAAAATAAAAAACAGGAGCTCCTGGATGTCCAAGTCTATTGTGCCAAGTTGACGGAGAGATAGCAGTGAAGGAGGTGTGTGAGTGGGAACTGTCAGCGGAAGAGGATGGGAAATGATAGAGGTCCCATATGATATTGCATCTCGTAAGAGGTGTTCTCGTACATAGATCTTTCACAGTAAAACCAAATGGATCAAAATCAACAGAAACAGAATTGTTACAAGTAAATTTCCTAACAAAGATTAAATTTTAATGATGTTGAGGGCATACATGACGTTATTTAGGGAGAAGATTGAGTGTAGGTATTACCATAGCCCTTAATTGGAATGCGATGAACATTGCCAACTGTAATAAATTGAGGAGACTTTAATCGAAATAGTTGGGAGAGATTACCTGAAGATCGGAAGAGATGAGATGTGGTTCCCGAATCCATGTACCAATTTTCATCGGTTGTTGCATATTCAAATAGCTGAAGGCCTAGCCCAAATCAGTGGGGGCCATGCCGTGGAATTGCGGTTGTTGGGCCTGGACGAAGTGGGCCTAGTTGTGCACTGGGTGGTGACCTGTAGCTAGGGCCAAAAGGCCCGGCTATTGGAAATTGGTCTGGGCCGGTTGGAAATTATTTTGGGCCTGCGACTGTTGCTGAAAATAAAATGGGGCAGAGGCCCAGGGTCCAGTGTTGTGCCACTGCCCTAGGCCAACCCATATTGGTGCAACAATGGCCTGTGACCGTTTACCACCTTTTCCACTACGCCCGCGGCCTCGGCTAACCAAGTTAGTCTAGCGAGTAATTATTGCTTTAAATAATATGCACAGAGTGGAAAGCAGCAAAAAAAACAGCAAGCATATTGTAATTAAATGTGCGTCCTAATATGCATAGGGCCTCTCTTATGCCAGAAGTGGGCCTAAACGCCAAATATGCGAGATTATGATAGATTGATCCAAATCACTAAATTGAAATACTTTCCGTTGGAAATAAAGGCTGAAATTTTTTCCAATTCCGGCATGTCCTAATTAGGCTCGTCTATCATTATCACGCTACACATAATATGTTGATTGGTCGTTGGGTTGTGAGACCCGTTGACAATTGGTGGATTTCTTAATTGTGGAGTCGATACCAAGGATTGACCCACCTAGGATATATGCATGCATGACTTAAGATAAAGGGGGTATAGCTCTATCCTAAATTTTCTAAGGTTTGGCTTACTAGACCCAAGGTTCCCGAGCGGACTGCTCGAGTGAGAAGGCTACGCGGCCACCGGATGGTCCGGACGCTCCGCTCATACGCCAACTTTCCTAAAATTTGGAAATTTGAAAGAAACTTTTGCGGGTACGCGAAACACACCTCGCGTGTATGTGTGATAATGTCAATTTTTCGATGTGGAGGAAATATGAGCAGAATGCCAATTTAAGAAAAGCAGTTAAAGCAATTAAGCATACATAATTTCATAAAAGAAAAAAATTCAAAGCATTAGATCAAATAATGAGCAAAATAAAGCACAATAATAATTACTTAGGTTTGCTATGGTTAAGAAGCTGAAACTCCCCAGTGGAGTCATCATGTTATGCGAGCCCATTTTTTTACCAACGGTCGTGACGCATAAACGTTTTCCCTGAGTTTGATTAAGCTTGAAGAGTCGCCACCTAATTATTCTACGGTGAATTAGAGCACCTAAATGTTATCATAAATGCTAAAAAATGAACTCCGATTAAGGCCTGTGAAACTATGAGGTTCTGAATAAGGGTTCTCTATTATCATAAAGGAAATGGCTTAGGCATTCTTTAAGATCCGCTAATTTGCACTTATCCAGTCAAACTCAAGTTAATTATTATGCTAAGAAAAAATACATGTTTGAAATATAAGGTTAGTTTAAAGGAAGTTGCAAGTAGTATATTAAAAGATGTATTTGTATGACATTGTTTATAAAATACATGCAAAGTTGATTTTTAGAACAAAAACACGTATTTGTATGGCATTATTCATAAAATATATGTAAAGTTGATTTTTGGATAAAAAATATGAATATGTATAGCATTGTTTTCAAAATATATATAAAAAAATGATTTGTTGATAAAGTATGCATTGCGGGTCATGACTTATAAAATGTAATGTGAAATTAAATTTTTGATAATAGCATGCATGGTTTATAGAATATAGGTAAATTTGATTTTTTGACAAAAGTATGCACTTGTATGACATTATTTATAAAATGCATAAAAAGTTAATTTTTTGGATAAAATATGAATTTACACGGCATTATATATAAAATACATATTTTGCATTTGATAGTAAAGGAGGAAAGTAAATTATTTATAAAGCAAGAAAGTAATTTTTATTAAAGTCAT
Source organism: Anisodus tanguticus (assembly GCA_034509755.1). Taxonomy (NCBI): domain Eukaryota; kingdom Viridiplantae; phylum Streptophyta; class Magnoliopsida; order Solanales; family Solanaceae; genus Anisodus; species Anisodus tanguticus. Next base: position 39,651,204 of record CM067554.1, read on the forward strand.
TTTAAGTCACAATTTGAGTAAAACGAAACCTTATTTGTATGATTAATAATGCAGATAAAAATGACCAAGTTATTTGATAGTTTGAAACATGCATGATGAGCCTAAAATAAATAACTAGCGGCAGGTTTTCAATTATAAACTACCCAAGCCTAAAATAAATAAACAGGCGATAAGTTTCATTTCTAAACTAACCTATTAATCTATCAATTCAAAGCCTAATTATTCTAAGCGTTCCGATGACCGCACAAAAATTAAATAATTATTACAACCCGAGAAATAAAAGAGCAGTATTAAAGAATTAAGCGCCACGACTGGGTGAATGACGATATCATCCCGCCCTATTTGTTTAGAGGTCCCGAGACAAGAGAATGTAATGAACGTGGATGCGTGTCTTCTTTTGACAATAGTCATGACGAGACTCTTCGTTGCTCCCGGTGCATTTCATGTGAAACGAAAGAAAAGAAAAGGATTAGTGGAAGGAACGTGAAAATATATACCTAAGAAAATGTAAATAATTCGTGAAAGGTAATATGTTGGTTTTCAGAAAACTAACAAGCGCACACAACACTCAGGTTGAACAACTCAGATTGTTTCACATACATATTTATAGGATGCTAGTGCATATTCAAAGCAAAAGCCTAAAACCATATTACTTCTCAATCACAGAAAAACACATGAATAGGTCACACAAACATGTATCCAAGGCTACAAATGATGGCAAAGCGGATATAAAGACCCATATAATACATATATTAAGCTAACAGACTCTTTAAAGATCATATTTATCATATCTTAAGTCTGGGATAGCAAGATGGACGGACGCAGACCAGACATGAACTTACGGGTTTAATGTCACCAATACATTTAGGAAAAGTGTAGGTACCACTTAATACATATGAGATCTAAGTCAACACAAAATTAACTTTGGTATTTTTAAGCTAAACTAAACAGGAATACCATCACATTGAACCACAGATTCTTATAAGTCCATTTTAACAGTTAGATTAACCTTATATTTACTACAATGAAACTATGGTGAACTGAGACAGACTCATTATCACGTATTATGGCCAAAACAGGTACTTTAGATGTATATGTAACCTATTCTATACCTTAAATATGTATAATAACATTCAGCAGATCCATTGTCACAAGAAATTATAGGTGAACAACTATTCGAAATTCCTTTTAAACCTAAATTACTCTTGAGAGCAGTTTACTGTTCATCAATTACGTAAACAGGTTCACCAACTAAGTCGTAAACAAAAGCAGTCATTTTCCAAAAGCTCATCTCTGGACTAAATTAACCCTATCAGTTAACGAACACAAATTAACTAAGCATGATCAAATCACATAATGCATACAAAATAGTTAATTAAAATAAAAGGACTTAAAAGAAAGGCAAATACAGGTACCCGAGCTTATCCGAATATAACACAAGTAATTTTAGACTAGACACATAAAGATATGCAGACATGATTTCGACATCATACCCTGACATGTTAAATTAGCAACAAGCTCATCATAAGCAAACATATATCAACATTACTCATTTTATCCTTAGTCAATCACATTCAAGAACAAGTAGACACACAAAAGACTCTCAGACCATTTCATGCTACTTTCATACAAAGTTCGTACTATATTTAACAATCAGTGACCAAAATCAGTCTAAGATAATCACTAACTAACTAATCTTAACTGAACATCTAAAATAACAACCATCTATCATAAATTGTCTTTTAGTCATAAATAAAGCAACATAGTACTTTTAGAACTATATTAACTAATCATAAGGAAAACAATATACTCCTATCTATTATTTGATTGAAACAGAAACTGAACATGCTTAAATTACCAACAATAAATTAAACACACAAACACATGAAATGCATAAAAAGGAGTAAATGATAGGAATTCGAGTTTACCTTCTCTGGGCAGCGAACCGAGGCGTGTTTCGAATAGTGAATCCGCTCGGAGAAAGTTATTTTGGAATTCTAATTTTTTTTGCGATTTCGGAATTCTGATTTTTGGATGCTAATTTTCTAATTTTAGAATGCTGATTTTTGGAACCTGATTTTCTGACTCGTATTTTTACCCGGCGCGCATTTTTTACCCGATCTGACCCGGAAACGTGACCCGAAATGTGAAAAAAGGGATTTTGGGATTGGAAAATTAGGAACCAAAAGGAGTATTTCGGATTGAAGATTATGAAATAAAAAGTAGTATTTTCTAAACAAAAATTAGGAACAAACGAACCATTTTGGATTCGGATTTTTGCCTTTGTTTTCGATGCCTTTTTCTTTGTTGTTTTCGGACTCGCAAACCACTGTTTTCGATTTTCTTTTTGGACTTTTTCTTGTTGTTTTTGGACCCGAAAAGACCTCCTAAAACTCCCCCAAAAATGAAGAACGGGGTTTTTTTATAGATGGATCCCCCCTAACGTTCACCCCATACAATAGAGCTTGAATTTGAATTAAATGCAAAGATTTCAGATTTTTGGAAGCGGATTTTGAGGGATAGGGTATGGGGTGGTGTCGAGTGCGGCGTAGGTGGTGTCAGGGGTATGGGGAGGTGCGGCGTAGGTATGGTGTCGGCAGAATTTTGGGGAAGTAGGGGCATGGGGTGCTGGTTCGTTTGGGAGAATAGGGTGAGGGTTTTTGTTTGTTTTTTTAGGGTTAGGGGAAATAAAATTGGGGTTGGGCCTTTTCGGTTGGGCTGGTATGATTCGGTTTTGGGCCTGGTGTGTTGGATGATTGGGCTGGAATGGTGTTGGTATTGTTTTGGGTGAGGGGGAATAAAATGGATTGTGGGTTAAAATAAAAGGATTTTATTATTAAAAAGATGTTTTGCAAAAAATATAAACTGTAAAGATAAAATAACAATATGATAATAATAAAACATAATGTTTGCGAAATACTTAATGCTTAATTTAACATAGAAATGTGATGTCATTTTGCGAAAATAAGATAACATAGAATATTAGGATAAAAACCATAATTAGTATATTAGAAGGCAAATGATAGTAAAAAATATGAATAATAATAATAATAATAATGATATTGAGAATAATATATATATATATATATATATATATATATATATATATATATATATATATATATATATATATATAAAAATTGTTTTGAGGTGTCAAAATATTTTTAAACCGCAAATAAATATCGAAAAAGAGGAGACAAAAGTGGGTGTCAACAGTAATATGTTGCACAATGAAGCCGAAGACCTTACCTGTCCGGTACCTATAGCATACCTTAGCTTACTAACGTTAATACCTGTAGTTCTCAATAATACGGATCTGGCCCGTTACGCACAAACGAAAGGCTTATGTCCCTTTCCACTGTCGTGGATAACTCAGTCCTTATTTATAACTTGGGCTCACTATTCTGGGTAAGACATTATAATGTAGGTCGCACGTACATAATATATTCCCCTATTCTAATAAGCAAAGGTCACCGTAAAATGTGTAACTTTTCATAATCTACTAAACCTTTCCAATGATGTCTTCTGTTTTCTCATTTGTACAACTTATAATCCTCTTATCCTTACCTTGCGCATCAATGTAGGACACTTCAGAATGTTGTGGCCATAGCTTCCACACTAAACCAATCCCCTGTACCTTTGCGGCACAATCTAGCATGCGCTCGCCACACTAACTATAAGACGGTCGGGCGGTCTCACTCGACCTTTACAACTTTGACCTTGAGATATTGACATTTTTTACCCTTTTAAATATCAGTGATCCCTGACTAATAAACTCCCTAGGTTTTAAGCTCCTTAACCCCTCAAGGGCCTATCTCTATCAGATGTTTTAGGATGAAATCATTCCTGAGAGGCAACCCATTGATTCAATACCTACACCGGTCTCCTTACATCCTAATCAGACGGAGCCGGTGGTAGGATTGATGGTACATGAGCTTCCCTCAACTCCTCTGGTACTACTAGATTCATCGATACCTGGGAAAGCAACTTACTCATATTCTCTTACGGATCTGTCCTAATAGAGAGCATACTACTCGTGTTTACACTCAATCCAACTTCAATCTCCCTACTAATATATCCTCCTAGAAGAAGACATTGTTGTAATCGTAAACACGATAAGGTCTACAGAGCGAATCTTTACAATCTTCTACGTTCTGGTGCTTAGTACTTCCTTACTTTTACTCTTCTTCTTCTTCTTTTTTTCAAAACAAACGTTTCGCCTTCCAGACTTGCATTATCTCTTTCGTATATAAGTAAGACAACTTCTCATAATCTCGGAACTTTTTACATAATACTACCCTTCTGGCGTATCAATCGTCTGATAGAAGTTACACATTTACTACCTACGAATATGAACTAACCGAAGTCTTTTTAGTAACCGGCATTACTGAAACAATATCAGGCACGAGTTAAACTGAATTCTTAAGACTCAGCTCTACTGCACGATCTATGATATGAAAGAATGGAAACCATCCCAAAATGCCTTGCAGCCTCCTGTTTATAAGTGTGGCGCGCTACACACCCATAAACAAGACTCTACTAGACATGGCTGGTAGACTCCCTATGACAGACCTGCTCTGATACCAAGTTTGTCACGATCCAAATCGGAGGGCCATGAGGGCACCCGGACCCTACCTGTCGGGCACCACTCTTCACATACTTACCAGCTAATTGTAATCAATCATGGCCACAAGGACCATTACCAAATATCCTGTTGCCACACACATTCAGGCGGACAAAGCCATACACGATCACTATACACATGACAACTGTCTAGAAGCCTCTAACTAGTACATGACACCATAAGGATGGGACAGAGCCCCGCCATACCCCTATGCATATATAAAATATTATACCACGACCAGACTGTAACTCTGAAACAAGTAGAGTGCTCCAACATCAGCTGAACCAGCAACCTACTAGTGCATATCGTCCCACTGTCTACCTGAGCCTGTGGGCATGAAACGCAGCGTCCCCCGATAAATGGGACGTCGGTACGATTGATGTACCGAGTATGTCAGGCATGAACAATAGCATAACAGAGATACCTAAATAACTGAAATAGAACAGCCGACAGAAATAGCCGACAGTAACAGCTGACAGCAGAACAACCGACAGAGATAGCCGACAACAACAACCGACAACAATAGCCGATAGAAACAACCGACCAGTAGTAGATGCCTACCATAATATGCCTAAATTTCATACACAATGCAAATGCGGTATATATATATATATATATATATATATATATATATATCGACCTCATTGGGCATCTTCCTTCTCATAACAGCCTCTGTGGGCATCATATCATATCGACCTCTGTGGGCATCATATTATATTGGCCTTATCGGGCATCTTCCTTTTTCGTGATATCTGTACCAGCTACAGGTGGTGTTGCGTATATAACGCCATTACCTTTTTCCATCCCCTACATATATATAAGGCACAACGGAAGTTTTAAAATATTTGTTTCTTACTTACCCAACAATAATTCTGGTATGGTTATACACCAATATAACTTGTAACATAAAAAATTTACTTACAAGTATAATAATCTGGAGTCTTTTTCTACTGTTAGGTGCATACGTGATTGCCCTTCCAATTTGCAAGCTCCAAGCTTCAATGTACTCCTCCTTCGGAAAGCTAGGAAATCCGGCAGAGGTTCGAGAGAGTATTTTATTTTAAGTCTCTAAGTCTTAGAATGTTATTCTGAAAATTGGTGTAGAATAATGAAAGTGAACGCCTCTATTTATAGTTGAAAATTAGGTCAAAAACCGGATTAGAGTTTGACCTTGGGCCTGGCCCAAAATCGACGCAGAGGCACCGCGGTCCTAGGGTATGGGCGCCGCGGCGCTTGATGAATTTCTGCACTACACCACGGTGCTCAACGTGCACTTGCACTGTCTCGATTTAATTTCCGTGCATTCTTAATTAAATCCAAAATCCAATTTTGACTTAATTAATGTAATCATTATTCATTTAAATGTCTTGATTCCAAATCGAACATTTTAATTATTCTCTCAATACATCCTTAGATCAAAACGGACAATCGACATAGTGTGACCCTACAGGCCTTCTCATAATGACATTAATCAAATTAAGGTCTACGCGGAACTCCTAGACGGCGCCGGAAGACGAACTCAATATGTGAAGTACGTTTACGCGAATCCAGTAAACTTAACCTTTATGTGGTAAGATAAAATCCTTTCATTCAAGACACACCCGATCAAGCTTAGGATTTGTCAAGTGTCTATCCAAATGGCTTAATCATTGTATCTCATCTATATTAGTCAACGACTAGACCATATTCTAAATATGTCTATTGCGTTGGCCAATGACTTAGTCAACCTAATATCACTGAGAATCCGAGTGTTCTCTCGAACATACATTCAAGGAATGAATCCTAATATTGGCTCAACTACCACCTTCAATCCACATCGTAATGTACCCAATAAAAGTTGTATCTCAACCTATAAGGCATTTGAGCTTAGGACGGGATCAAAGTACATTACTTTGTAGACAAGGCGCGTATTGACCTCAAGTCTAAGGACTTCTATCTCCAACATGCTAATCATACTTTAGACAAGTATAACAAACAGTATATCAGCAGGATATACCAATACTTCCAAAGTATCCATTTGTCCATCACGAGTAGTCATTACTCGTGGCAGGTGAGACATACTACATCCTCTAAGGATATGATGCAGACCACATGTCGACTTATCACCTCTCATCGATATCTCATTCTCGATGATCATTAATCGAGGCTATTTAAGAGTTACGTTATAATATTAATATCTCACACTATTAATAACAGCGTAACCTCCAGGGATGCATATTATAGAATGTTACAAACAATCAATTAATAATTCAATAATTGCAAATGCCAAAATATTAATCTCCACTAATAATAATATAAATGTGTATAAAGTACATTTGTTCTAATACAGATTGTCTCTAGGACATAAATATACTTTCATGGGCATGGTCGGTATCGAAAACAGACCCACCTTGGTTTAGCGGTCGGTTTTATAAAAAAATGAAAAATACTAACCACCCATGGTTGACTTTTTTTTTTTGGAAAATACCGACCACAGGTGATCGGTATTTTATATTACATTATTGGCTACATACTCTACAAGAAAAACAGCTATTAGGGAAACTACTTAATTTCTTAAAAGTAAAATTGTGGTCCCTAAAAATCAATATAAACAGAAAAAAATCTGGTCAGTTTTCGTCCTTATAGACCAAAGATATGTTGGAAATTTGCCTTTGGCGGGGAGGTACGTCCACTCATATTTAATGAATTAAGCACTAGTGTTCCGCAGTTGAAGGCTTTGTCTCTTCTCACATGCATAATCTACTAAGTGAGTAGATGATCGTAGGGCCAAGAATCATCAAATTTCGTTGAGAAATGAAAGAGATATTGGTCCACAAAGTAAGGTGTTTGAGGCATGGAAAATATGGTGTGGGACAAATCTACCACATCGGTGGAAAAAGGAAGAATTGCTCTCTTTATAAGTCTCTGAAGTGGTAAAGGATTTGGGACCCCAAGGGGTACCCCATGTGTTTAAAGGAGGGAGGACCTAGATGTGCTTGGGTTCAAGGCTAAGCCCACACGCGCGCCGCCGCCGCCCACACGCGCGCCGCCGTCGCCCACTCGGGTCACGGGTCGTGGAGACTTTCTGATAATATCTTTTTGGACCCCAAATTGCTTAATATTTATAGTTTAGTCCCTAGAGTTTCTGGAAAGTTGATTTTGGGAGTGCTATTTTCTGGAGCATTAATCAGCCATTACTTGGCTGTTAACTACTCCATAAACAGCCTCCATCAATGACCATAATCAGCCCTCCTTCAAGGCCATGAACACCCTCACTAATGGCATTAAACCTGCCATTAACAGTCCTCTCTAATGTCCATTAACAGCCATGTTTTGGGCAGTTGAACAGCCTTCCTCCATGATATATATTGATGCCTCTTTTGGCTCAATAGCGTGAGAGAAAAATAGCATATACAGCACGAAACAGTCACAAAAAACACAGCAAAAACAATGAAGAAAAACAGTGAGGAAAGACACTCATATACACAAGATATACACAACAGAGACACACTATATACCCAGAGACAAAACAGAAAAAAAGTCAGTCTAAATGTTGGACGAAAACAGAAACTCTTCCTTCCTTTTCCATATCTTCAGCAAGTCGATTCATATTTGTTTTCTTCGTCAGACTCAACCTATTTGCTTTGTAGCGTTGAGATAAAAGTGTTGTTTTATTTTGGGAGACTATTGCCCGCTAACGTAAAAGCATATATACGGGGCAATCTTGTCTTAAGGACAGAGTGCAATCACTCGACTCAACACACAACGTTGCAACCATCCAAATTTAGTTGTTTCTTGATTTCAGGTTATCAGGATTCAAGACTCAACAAGCTTGCAGCAGTTTTGAAGATTGGCCTATTTGTTCAACAAGATTCAATTTCTGAATATTGAATGTTTGTTCATCCTTTCGAACACTTGTAATAATTATTTACTTCCCGTGCTGCTTTACTACAATAGTAACCAACAAGATAAATATCAGCTCTCTGGAAAATCGACTTATAAAAGAAATGTGCTAACTCTGTCTTATGTGTTGCTTTTGCAGATGACAAAGTTAGCAATTATAGCTTTCACTGTACTTTTAGAAACCATTTTCTTAAAAAAACAATTCAGGTAATTCGAAATTTCATATATTCCTAAAACTAAAAAATAGGCTAGTCATAATTATTTAATTTGTTACTACAATTTTTTTTTTGCAGTCGGAATATTAAATTCTCTTTGTTAGTTCTGCTGCTTGGGGTCGGCATTGCATCCATTACGGATCTTCAGCTAAATTTTGTTGGGACAATCCTCTCTCTACTACCCATTGTTACAACTTGTGTTGGACAAATTGTATCCTTTTTAATTACTTATTTGTCCAAGAGTTTATGTTATGTGCACCATATAAAATTTATACTCCCTTTGTCTCAATTTATGTGAAGGTGTTTGACTGACCACGGAGTTTAAAAAAGAAAGGGTGACTTTTGAAACTCATATTCTAAAATAAGTCAGAGATATTTATGAGTAATAAATCATCTCATGAGGGGTAAAATAGGAAGTTTGCATTAAACTGGAGTACTAAATATAGACATGTATCATTTTTTTAACTGAATAAAAAAAGAGTGTCACATAAATTGAGATGGAGAAAGTAATATTTTTACGTCGTCAAGTTAAGTTACTTGCAATGAAAAATACACTAAATTAAACAACACGTTATAACAAGTTAAATTAATTAATAGTATAAAGTTCTACATTACTAGTGATATAACTTAAGAATGCATTGAACAATTTTGATTCTTTATATTTGTCAAAGTTAGTATTTTAAGGCTCTGCCAAATATTTATCTAACTCTATCTGTTAGATTTAAGGGTGGCCAGCGGGCCGGGCTCGGATCTGGCGGGCCGGGTCTGGCGGGGTCGGGGTCGGGGCGGGACAAGCCAGGGGGTCGGGGTCGGGGCGGGACAAGCCAGGGGGTCGGGGTCGGGCCTAGCGGGGTCGGGTCTGGTGGGACCTACTCCAGTCCCGTCCCGATCCCAATCCCGATCCCGTCGATATCGGGGCGGAGTCGGGTCGGGCTCGGGGCGGGGTACGGTCGGGTTTTCCTTTTTTTTTTTTTTTTAAATAACATATGTATAAAAAAAACTCAATAAAAAAACAAGATAGTGTAATAAAAACATCCCAAGGCTGTTTTTGTGCCTCTTATATTATTTAATAGACATATGATTTTTTTGTAATACAAATACAATTGTCTAAAATCTAAATTGCAACTTTGTGGTGTTGTCCAAAAGTTGCAAATTACATAATAAAATTGCAACTAAAAAAATTACATTCTCAAAATAACCTGTTCTAATTGCTTGATGATTTCATGTGGTTCTTCGGTTGGAATTGGTATTTGTTGGTCAAATTGATCCACGTCGCTTCCACTACCTTCGGTTACGATTTCGTTGTAGTTTTCATCATCTTCTTCGTTGATCTCCGGTTGAACGCACCTTCTCCGCTCTGCTCGTATCCAATCTCTAAATAATACTGCAATTTCCAAGTTGTCTCCGGCCAATGAGTGTCTGTGGTCTCCTATTTGATATCTGCTGCGAGAAAAAGCGCTTTCGACGCAGATTGATGACGCTTGAATGTTCAAAACATCTCTAGCCATCAATGAAAGTGTCGGAAAGGTCTTCTCATTCCCCCTCCAATATTTCAGCAAGTCTTCTTGTCCATCTTCATTGATAACTTCTTGATACGGTACAGAACCCTGCAAAACAAAAATATCCAACTCGCTAATTTGATTAGTAGTAGAGGTACGGCCGCACATTCTATTTCTGAGGCTTTCAATACTAGCCGCAGAAACAGCATGTCTTTTGTGAGGTTGTGTTGAAGATGAAGAAAATGGTATGGAAGCCGGTAAGTTACTAGCATTTTCTTGTTGATAAAATCTATATATATTTTTGCATTGGTGTTCTACGCTAGACACCGCTTCTTCTTTAGTTTGTTCAATAGGTGGTGGGTGATTTAGATTTTTGGGACTTGGAGGTGGTAGTACTTCTATACAATCGTAAATAGTTTCAATTAGTGATTTAGTACCGTCTATTTTAATAGTAGGATTTAATACAGAACCAATAATATAAATAGAGGGAATAGGAATAAAATATTTTTTTAATTTGACAAACATTTTTTTAATAGCTGTCTTATAAGATGGTTTTTCCATATATTCACTAAGTAATAAAAATATTAGAGTTATATAAAATAACATAGTTGCAATAGTAGGATAATATATACCGGAAAATTCTTTTGTTGCTTGAAAAAATTTCTCTAAAAATACAATAAGTTCAGAAATTTTTACCCAATCACTATCTAAAATCATATCAGCTGGCTTTTTATTATGAGAGTTAAAAAATAAAGTTATAGGTAATTTATAGTCATAAGCAACAAGTAGTTGCTCGTATAAAGAATTCCACCTAGTGGATACTTCTTGTGGAATTCTTCTATAAGGTAGTCCACAATCGTGACAAGTTTTTTTATATTCTTTTCTACGTTGTACTTTATTACTTTTAAAAATAAAGTTTATAGCAAATTGTATTTTACTAAGAATGTCTTCAAAAAGTGATAGACCATCCTTTACAATTAAGTTATATATATGGCACGCGCATTTTATATGAAAATGGTCTGGAAAAGATGGAGTTAAACTATTTTTTAACATTGTAATTGCGTAATTGTTATTAGAAGCGTTATCTAATGTAATAGTCCTAATTTTATCGATAATTCCGTAATAATCGCACACTTGATAAATATTTTCTGCAATAAAAGTACCAGTGTGCCTATCATCTATATATCTATACGCTAAAATACGTTTTTGCATAGACCATTTATAATCTATCCAATGACAAGTTACAGTTAAATAATCATGGACGTTAGTACTACGACCTATATCAGACGTGATAGATACTTTGCCATTAAAATGATATAATGAAAAACGTAAATATTGTTGATATTCATGCGCGAATTTAAATACATCTCTCTTAACAATTGATCTAGGAAAACCGTTAAAAGCAGGATTATATATATCTCTAATGTAATGAATAAAACCGGGAGATGAAGGAAATGAAAAAGGCAAACCCTCCACAGCAACTAATTTTGATATTTCTTCCCTATCTCTATGTTTATTGTATTTAGAGCCTACAATTCCCCCCGTCATAGGGTTAATTTGACCTGTACTTAGTCCCAGACATGTATCGGTATGTGAACCTTGTCCCGATGGAGCGGGCGTTTGCGCACCCGGTTTTGAAGCCTGGTATTGGGCATACCTAGCTGGATGAGCACTTACTACGTGTCTAATTAAACCACCCGTCCCACCGTGACCTTTTCCAGTTTTAAATTTTAAAACATTTTTACAAATTTTACATATGGCTACTTGATTCTCTACGTCCCTATCAAAAAATGTCCATGCAACTGATTTTAATGGTCGTTTTGCTGGACCTCGTCTCATACTAGGGGGAATAGGAGGTATTTCAGTTGAAGGTGCACTAGTGGGTGTGTTGTCATCAACATTAGTGGGTATATCATCTAGATCATCGTCTAAATTAAAGTCTTCTTGAGTTCCAGAAAATAGCTCCTGGTCTAAATCTAATGGTATTGTAGGAAAATGTTGAGTATCAACAAAATCATCCTGTGTAGGAATAAGATGACTAGAAGAAGTACCCTTGCCCTGGTTTCCCTACTAGAAGAAGCACCCTTACCCTTACCCTTAAACATACCTTTTAATCATTCCATTTTAATTATGATAATAAATAATTAAAGACAATAAAATTAAGTGCGCTAAATAAAAATATAAAATAAACAGACAATAATAATTTAATGAAGGAACGAATGTACCAAACGCCGACGTAACGTCGACGTGTAATCGAGAGGTTGAAAAATGAAACTTTGCTCGATGGAAGATCCTCAAGCTAGTTGCCAACTTCACTCCCAATTCCCAAATGAATTAATAAAATTGAATATTTAGCAAACAATGTAGACTTGTAGAGAGAGATATTGAGAAATTAGAGAGATTGTAGGAAGATTTGTGAGAAAGATGAAGAGAAAATGAGTTATTTATAGTTGAAAAATTGGGTTAAAGTGTAAATATAATAACTTATGGGTTAAAAATAAATATTAAGGGGTAGGGGGGCCTAAAATGGCCGTTGGCCAACGGCCATAATCTAAAATGGTCGTTGGTGCAACGGCCATTTTTGCAAAGGGGGAAAAGGGCGGGGTCGGGGTCGGGGTCGGGGTCGGGACGGGCTCGGGGCGGGGTCGGGGTCGGGGTCGGGATGGGCTCGGGGCGGGGTCGGGGTCGGGATGGGCTCGGGCGGGGGTCGGGTCGGCGGGCACAGGGCGGGCTCGGGTCCGGCGGGACGAGACATCGTCCCGTCCCGAGTTCGAGTCCCGCCCCGTTATTTATTTATTTTTTAAGCGGGGTCGTGGCGGGACCGGGGCGGGCTCGGGATGGGGTCGGGTCGGGGTTGGGCCGTCCCGGCCCACTGGCCAGCCCTAGTTAGATTTGACATAAACTATAGGAAGAAAAAAAAATAGCAGGAACTCACATTTAGAGGTAAAAGTGTTATAGTTCCTTTTAATTAAATTTTTTTTTAGCCCAAAGGTAGCTTTTTGAGGTGTAATTATCGCCTCTTCTTTTATATATATATATATATATATATATATATATATATATATATATTTTTTAGTATCTAGTTTAGTTTTGTTGGGATACAATTATTGTAGGGAACGGAAAGTAAGTAACTATTACACTGGTAGGAAAGGATAAACTAAATATTACAATAAAATGTAAATCAAGAACTTAACAAACTGCTTTGTGATTTCCTGAGTCGAGTGATGGCACTCTGTCTTTAAGACAGGATTGCCCCGTATATCACCTTTTTACGTTGTCGGGCAATAGACTCCCATGATACAACATCAACTTAACAATTGAGAAAAGGAAACTCAAGTGTTACTCTTGAAGAACTTTGAGTATAGTAACTTTGCTTGAGAGGAAGAAGATGAATTCAGAAAATTGTGGAGTATTTTTTAAGTGTTGTGTAGTGTTCTTCAATCGAGTCAAAGGCCTCAATTTATAGTGTAAGGAGAAGACCCCTCAACTAGCCAACTAATGGCCTTCAATAGCCATGTAATGGCACTTAATTGAGGAGTTACATTCAGCCAAATAATGGTTCAATTCATATGTCAAGTAATGGAGAATCAATGCTCCAAAACCAGCCCAAAGGTTAGAACTTTCCAACTTTCCGTCGCAGCATTCTGCTTCTGAAGTGTCGCGGCTCTGGGAATAAGCGTCGCGGCTCCAGAGACTAGCCACCCAATTAGCGCCGCACCACTGCTTGGGAGGCGCCGTAGCGCTCCGGCGCCTCGGCTCTGACGGGGCTGCGTCGCAGCCCTTCGTGGCTCCGCGGCGATTTCCGAATCATTTCATCCTACACTTCGTACACTTCTTCCTTCTTTTACCAACATGGAATACATTATCATTTGTCCAATAACCGTCCATAATTCTATGTCTCAAACGTATTACATACGTACCAATATCTCTTTCATTAATGAAATTTGCGATACGTGGCACTACGTATGCACGTGTGAGGAAATGACTTTTCCGACATACGGGCCCCAATTGTTGAGTCATAAATTAATGGGATATACTTAATTCCACATTAGTAAATTTCCAACAATCCCTTATTGAAAGAGATTTTGGCGCACACACATGGTGACTTTTCCAGCAATCTTTCAACGGACCGATGTTGCATCTGGATAGGTAGTATAAGCTTTGAACCTTCCATAGTTGAATACCATCAGACTTACTTACTGCGCGGTAAACGTGATGTCTTGAACCGTCAGTGTTTAGTGTAAGTCAAGTCAACGGTACCAACACAAGAACTTCATTTACTCAGTTCTTAGTAATGTTTTGTCCGTTGTGGTCGTGGACACTTCTTGGATTCTTAAGTTCGTTCATTTGAGGCGGCCTGTCCTCACACTTAAATAGGTGGTCTCCTACAAGGTATCCTGCTATACCCCACTTTACAAGTGTTAGGAATCATTAAAAGTCTCCCCAAACCTAACCTCAACCGGTGAGGATCATTAAAGGTTTTGGAAACTTAACCTTCACCCACACTGCAGATAGCACTTATAGTCTATCACTGGAATGACTTTAGATTTAGTGTTTCGTTACAGAAATCACTATCTGAAGTGCTCGTGCTTCCACCGAAGCGATCAACTGAACCTTTACAACTTAGTTTTCCCATTGTACCTAATTCTTGGGATCTCGAGTCAGTAAGGTTGGGTTACCATCGTATTGGTCCTTATACCTTGGGTTTTAAGCCCATTCCTCTAAACAGACAGAACATCTGATCTTTGGGTAAGCCCTTTGTCAGCTAGTCCGCTATGTTATCCTTTGACTTTATGTAAACAATGGATATTATACCCGTGGTGATCAACTGTCTAACGGTCTTATGTCTCCGTCGAATATGACGAGACTTGCCATTGTACATAGAACTTTGTGCCATTCCTAGAGCCGACTGACTGTCGCAGTGGATTATTACAGAAGGTACGGGTTTGTCCCAACAAGGAACATCTTCTAAGAAGTCGTAAAGTCACTCAGCTTCTTCTCATGCTTTGTCTAAAGCGATAAACTCTGATTCCATCGTGGATCGGGCGATGCAAGTTTGCTTAAATGATTTCCAAGACACAGCCCCACCACCAATGGTAAATACATACCCACTGGTGGACTTGGTGTTCTTTATATCAGATATCCAGTTTGCATCACTGTACCCCTCTAGTACAACTGGATATCTAGAATAATGCAACCCGTAAGTTAGCGTGTATTTCAGGTATCGTAGTACCCGATTCAACGCCCTCCAATGATCATTACTCAAATTACGGGTAAACCTAGCAAACTTGTTAAACCCATAGATAAGGAGCGATATGCACAGGTCACGTGTAGTTCAATACATTGTACACACTACAACCGACCTATTATCGGCCTACAAACAGATCAGTTGAACTAAGGTTCATTGATAATCTTAATAAATGATCAATAGAAGGCGTTAAGTCAGATATGACGATATCTGAATTATTCGCTTATCTACGGATTATAGTATTCTGGATGTCCAACGGTTCTGGGAGAACACAATGATGCAAACTGGACATCAGATATGAAAAACACCAAAGCCACAAGTAAATGTGTATGGTGGGTCTTGGAAAATCCTCTAAGCAAACTTGCATCGGCCGATTCATGATGGAATCGGAGTTTATCGCTTTATACAAAGTATGAAAGAAGTTGAGTAACTTTACGACTCCTTAGAGGACGTCCCTTATTGGGAGAAACCCGTGCCTTCAGCAGTTATACACTGTGGCTAATCGGTCGGCTTCAGGAAGGACACGGATGACGGCGTCTGGACATATCTGTCAGGATCTATCGGAGACATAAGATCGTATGGCAGTTGATCATCACGGGTGTCACTTCCTTGTTTACTAACTAATGGACTACTCGGAGATCAAGTGTTCTGCCTGTCTAGGGGAATGGGCTTAAAACCCAAACAATACGAACCATTGCTATGGTAACCCAACCATACTGATTGGAGATCCCAAGAATTTGGTTTAATGGGAAAACTAAGCTGCAAAAGGTTTAGTTGAGCGCTTCGGTGGAAGCAAGAAGAACTTCGGATGATGATTTCTGTACGGAAACATGAATCCAAAGTTGTTTCCGCGATAGACATTAAAGTGCTACCTGCATGGTGGGTAAAGGTTAAGCTTCCAAACCTTTAAACAATCCTCAAACGGTTGAGGTTAAGGTTGGGGAAACTTTTAATGATTCCTAACACTTGTGAAGTGGGGTATAGCAGGATACCTTATAGGAGATCACCTATTTAAGTACGAGGAAGGCCGCCTCAAATGAACGCACTTAACAATCCAAGTGTGTCCACGGCCACAACGGACAAAAACATAAGAATGAAAACGAATAAGGAAAGTTATTGTGTTGGTATCATTGTCTTGGCTTACACTAAACACTGACGGTTCAAGACATCACGTTCACCGCGCAGTAAGTAAGTCCGATGGTATTCAACTAGAGAAGGTTCAAAGCGGAAGCTACCTCTTCTGATGCAATATCTTTTCGCTGAAAGATTGTTGAGAGTAGGCACCTTGTGTGTGCGCCATAATCTCTCTTTCATAGAGGGGATTGTTGGAAATTTTCCTTTGACGGAGAGGTGCGTCCACTCATATTTAATGAATTAAACACTAGTGTTCCGCATATTGGAGGCTTTGTCTCTTCTCACATGCATAATCTACTAAGTGAGTAGATGACCGTAGGGCCAAGAATCATCAAATTTCGTTGAGAAATGAAAGAGATATTGGTCCACAAAGTAAGGTGTTTGAGGCATGGAAATATGGTGTGGGACAAATCTACCACATCGGTGAGAAAAAAGAAGAATTGCTCTCTTTATAAGTCTCTGAAGTGGTAAAGGATTTGGGACCCCAAGGGGTATCACATGTGTTTAAAGGAGGGAGGACCTAGATGTGCTTGGGTTCAAGGCTAAGCCCACACGCGCGCCGCCGCCGCCCGCCGCCCGCCCGTCCCGTCCGGTCTCGGTCTCGGGTCACGGGTCGTGGGCTGTGGGGACTTTCTGATATTATCTTTTTGGACCCCAAATTGCTTAATATTTACAGTTTAATCCCTAGAGTTTCTGAAAATTTGATTTTGGGAGTGACGGAAGGCAGAAACTTTCTGCCTTCCGTATGGGCTGTTTTCTGGAGCATTAATCAGCCATTACTTGGCTGTTAACTACTCCATAAATAGCCTCCTTCAATGACCATAATCAGCCCTCCTTCAAGGCCATGAATAGCCTCACTAATTGCATTAAACCTGCCATTAACAGTCCTCTCTAATGGCCATTAACAGCCATGTTTTGGGCAGTTGAACAGCCTTCCTCCATGCTATATATTGATGCCTCTTTTGGCTCAATAGCGTGAGAGAAAAATAGCATATACAGCACGAAACAGTCACAAAAAACACAGCAAAAACAATGAAGAAAAACAGTGAGGAAAGACACTCATATACACAAGATATACACAACAGAGACACACTATATACACAGAGACAAAACAGAATAGAAAGTCAGTCTAAACGTTTGACGAAAATAGAAACTCTTCCTTCCTTTTTCATATCTTCAGCAAGTCGATTCATATTTGTTTTCTTCGTCAGACTCAACCTATTTGCTTTGTAGCGTTGAGATAAAAGTGTTGTTTTATTTTGGGAGACTATTGCCCGCTAACGTAAAAGCATATATACGGGGCAATCTTGTCTTAAGGACAGAGTGCAATCACTCGACTCAACACACAATGTTGTAACCATCCAAATTTAGTTGTTTCTTGATTTCAGGTTATCAAGATTCAAGACTCAACAAGCTTGCAGCAGTTTTGAAGATTGGCCTATTTGTTCAACAAGATTCAATTTCTGAATATTGAATGTTTGTCCATCTTTTCGAACACTTGTAATAATTATTTACTTGCCGTACTGCTTTACTACAATAGTAACCAACAAGATAAATATCAGCTCTCTGGAAAATCGACTTATAAAAGAAATGTGCTAACTCTGTCTTATGTGTTGCGTTTGCATATGACAAAGTTAGCAATTATAGCTTTCACTGTACTTTTAGAAACCATTTTCTTAAAAAAAAACAATTCAGGTAATTCGAAATTTCATATATTCCTAAAACTAAAAAATAGGCTAGTCATAATTATTTAATTTGTTACTACAATTTTTTTTTTGCAGCCGGAATATTAAATTCTCTTTGTTAGTTCTGCTGCTTGGGGTCGTCATTGCATCCATTACGGATCTTCCGCTAAATTTTGTTGGGACAATCCTCTCTCTACTAGCCATTGTTACAACTTGTGTTGGACAAATTGTATCCTTTTTAATTACTTATTTGTCCAAGAGTTTATGTTATGTGCACCATATAAAATTTATACTCCCTTTGTCTCAATTTATGTGAAGGTGTTTGACTGACCACGGAGTTTAAAAAAGAAAGGGTGACTTTTGAAACTCATATTCTAAAGTAAGTCAGAGATATTTATGAGTAATAAATCATCTCATGAGGGGTAAAATAGAAAGTTTGCATTAAACTGGAGTACTAAATATAGACATGTATCATTTTTTAACTGAATAAAAAAAGAGTGTCCCATAAATTGAGATGGAGAAAGTAATATTTTTACGTCGTCAAGTTAAGTTACTTGCAATGAAAAATAGACTAAATTAAATAACACGTTATAATAAGTTAAATTAATTAATAGTATAAAGTTCTACATTACTAGTGATATAACTTAAGTATGCATTGAACAATTTTGATTCTTTATATTTGTCAAAGTTAGTATTTTAAGGCTCTGCCAAATATTTATCCAACTCTATCTGTTAGATTTGACATAAACTATAGAAAGAAAAAAAAATTAGCAGGAACTCACATTTAGAGGTAAAAGTTTTGTAGTTCCTTTTAATTAATTTTTTTTTAGCCCAGTGTAGCTTTTTGAGGTGTAATTATCGCCTCTTCTTTTATATATATATATATATATATATATATAATTTTTTTAGTATCTAGTTTAGTTTTGTTGGGATACAATTGTTGTAGGGAACGGGAACTAAGAAACTATTACAGTTGTAAGAAAGGATAAACTAAATATTACAATAAAATGTAAATCAAGAACTTAACAAACTGCTTTGTGATTTCCTGAGTCGAGTGATGGCACTCTGTCTTTAAGATAAGATTGTCCCGTATATCACCTTTTTTACATTGTCGGGCAATAGACTCCCAAGATACAACAGCAACTTAACAATTGAGCAAAGGAAACTCAAGTGTTACTCTTGAATAACTTTGAGTTTAGTAACTTTGCTTGAGAGGAAGAAGATGAATTCAGAAAATTCTGGAGTATTTTTTAAGTGTTGTGTAGTGTTCTTCAATCGAGTCAAAGGCCTCAATTTATAGTGTAAGGAGAAGACCCCTCAACTAGCCAACTAATGGCCTTCAATAGCCATGTAATGGCACTTAATTGAGGGGTTACATTCAGCCAAATAATGGTTCAATTCATATGTCAAGTAATGGAGAATCAATGCTCCAAAACCAGCCCAAAGGTCAGAACTTTCCAACTTTCCGTCGCAGCATTCTGCTTCTGAAGCGTCGCGGCTCTGTGAATTAGCGTCGCGGCTCCAGAGACTAGCCACCCAATTAGCGCCGCACCACTGCTTGGGAGGCGTCGTGGCGCTCCGGCGCCTCGGCTCTGACGGGGCTGCGTCGCGGCCCTTCATGGCTCCGCAGCGATTTCCAACTCGTTTCACCCTACACTTCGTACACTTCTTCCTTCTTTTACCAACGTGGAATACATTATCATTTGTCCAATAACCGTCCATAATTCTATGTCTCAAACGTATTACATACGTACCAATATCTCTTTCATTAATGAAATTTGCGATACTTGGCACTACGTATGCACGTGTGAGGAAATGACTTTTCCGACGTACGGGCCCCAATTGTTGAGTCATAAATTAATGGGATATACTTAATTCCACATTAGTAAATTTCCAACAATGCCTTATTGAAAGAGATTTTGGCGCACACACATGGTGACTTTTCCAGCAATCTTTTAACAGACCGATGTTGCATCTGGATAGGTAGTATAAGCTTTGAACCTTCCATAGTTGAATACCATCAGACTTACTTACTGCGCGGTAAATGTGATGTCTTGAACCGTCAGTGTTTAGTGTAAGTCAAGTCAACGGTACCAACACAACAACTTCATTTACTCAGTTCTTAGTAATGTTTTGTCCGTTGTGGTCTGGACACTTTCTGGATTCTTAAGTGCGTTCATTTGAGGCGGCCTGTCCTCGCACTTAAATAGGTGGTCTCCTACAAGATATCCTGTTATACCCCACTTTACAAGTGTTAGGAATCATTAAAAGTCTCTCCAAACCTAACCTCAATCGGTGAGGATCATTAAAGGTTTTGGAAACTTAACCTTCACCCACACTGCAGATAGCACTTACAGTCTATCGCTGGAATGACTTTAGATTTAGTGTTTCGTTACAGAAATCACTATCCGAAGTGATCATGCTTCCACCGAAGCGATCAACTGAACCTTTACAGCTTAGTTTTCCCATTGAACCTAATTCTTGGGATCTCCAGTCAGTAAGGTTGGGTTACCATCGTATTGGTCCTTATACCTTGGGTTTTAAGCCCATTCCTCTAGACAGACAGAACATCTGATCTTTGGGTAAGCCCTTTATCAGCTAGTCTGCTATGTTATCCTTTGACTTTATGTAATCAATGGATATTATACCCGTGGTGATCAATTGTCTAACGGTCTTATATCTCCGTCGAATATGATGAGACTTGCCATTGTACATAGAACTTTGTGCCCTTCTAGAGCCGACTGACTGTCGCAGTGGATTATTACAGAAGGTACAGGTTTGTCCCAACAAGGAACATCCTCTAAGAAGTCGTGAAGTCACTCAGCTTCTTCTCATGCTTTGTCTAAAGCGATAAACTCTGATTCCGTCGTGGATCGGGTGATGCAAGTTTGCTTAAATGATTTCCAAGACACAGCCCCACCACCAATGGTAAATACATACCCACTGGTGGACTTGGTGTTCTTTATATCAGATATCCAGTTTGCATCACTGTACCCCTCTAGTACAGCTGGATATCTCGAATAATGCAACTTGTAACTTAGCGTGTATTTCAGGTATCGTAGTACCCAATTCAACGCCTTCCAATGATCGTTACTCAAATTACGGGTAAACCTAGCAAACTTGTTGACTGCATAAGCAATATCAGGTCGGGTGCAGTTTGTTATGTACATCAAACTACCAATCACCTGTGCATATTGCTCCTGTCATACGGGTGCACCATGATTTTTATCAAGCTTTTGATATCTATCCAGTGGTGCCTTTATAGGCGAACTGTCAAACATCCCAAACTTTCTCAACACATCCTCGATGTAGTGAGACTGAGATAAGACAAGTCAGTCAGATGTCTTAGAAATCTTTATCCCTAAGATGACATCTGTGATACCCATATCCTTCATGTCGAAGCATTGTTTCAACATGTTTTTAGTCTCTAGAATCATGCTAGGACTGCTCCATGTGATCAACATGTCGTCTACATACAGGCATATCATGACGAACGAATCAGAGTTACCTTTCATGTAGACATATTTGTCACACTCATTAATGGCGAAACCCTTCTATAGTAGAGTATTATCAAATTTTTCATGACATTGCTTCGGGGTTTATTTCAGCCCGTACAGAGATTTGACAAGCCGATAGACTTTCTTCTCTTGCCCTGGAACCACATACCCCTCGGGTTGTTCCTTATAGATTTCTTCTTCCAAATCACTATTTAGGAAGGTTGTCTTGACATCCATTTGATGTATCTCAAGGTCATGCAACGCTGCAATCGCAATGAATACCCGTATGGACATCATCCGAGACACCGGGGAGTACGTGTCAAAATAGTCAAGGCCTTCCTTTTGCCGATAGCCCTTGACTACCAACCTGGCCTTGTACTTATCTATAGACCCATCTGCTTTATACTTTCGTTTGAGTATCCATTTACAACCCAACGGTTTATTTCCCGGAAGAAGATCAACCAACTCCCAAGTATGGTTATGCAGAATGGAGTCTATTTCACTCTCAATAGTTTCTTTCCAGAGTGGTGCCTCTGGAGTTGACAATGCTTCAGCAATTGTCCTTGGTTCATCATCAACCATATAAGCTACAAAGTCATAACTGAAGGATTTATCCTTCGTGCCCTTTTACTTCGCCTTAGTTCCATCTCTGGAGTCTCCAAGTTCTAAGAATCTGGAACACTAGATTCCGGATATTCAGCCACTTCGAGGTCTAATAGATCTGAACCATCTTAATCTAGATCGTCAACGACTCCCGGTTCCTGAGATCTTTGTTCATAACTTCATTTGCGAGAGGTTATGTCTTTTTCCTTTCTAGGAAAGATATCTTCAAAGAATTGAGCATTCCTTGATTCCACGATTGTACCCCCGTGGATATCTGGAATATCTGGCTTATACACTACGAAGCGATAAGCACTACTGTTATTTGCATATCCGATTAATATGCAATCTACAGTCTTAGGCTCAATCTTGACCTGCTTTGGTTGGGTACTTCAACCTTCGCCAAACAACCCCACACCTTTAAATATTTATAGGTGGGTTTCTTTCCCTTCCATGATTCATATAGAGTTTTGTCCTTACCCTTATGTGGAACTCTGTTAAGAATCGTATTAGCGGTAAGGACGGCTTCTCCCCACGTGTTTTGGGGATGACCGGAATTGATGAGCAAGGCATTCATCATTTCCTTCAATGTGCAGTTCTTACGTTCTGCCACACCGTTCGACTGGGGTGAGTATGGAGCCATCGTTTGATGAACAATGCCTGATTGGGCATAATATTCCTCAAATGGAGCTACATATTCTCCCCCTCTATCGCTACAAATGAATTTAATCTGCATGCTTAGTTAGTTCTCAACTTCTGCTCTGTAATGTCGGAATGCTTCAAAGGCTTCATCCTTACTTTTCAACAAGTAAATGTAACAATACCTTGTGCTTTCATCAATGAATGTCGCAAAGTACTTTTTCCCCCTCTAGTTTGTGCAAACTTCAAATCACATATATCTGTGTGAATAAGTTCTAGAGGTGCGGTATTCCTTTTGACGGATCGAAAAGGAAGCTTTGTGAGTTTTGCCTCTACGCACATCTCACACTTATGTTGAGGGTTTACGTCGATAGACGGCAATAACTTCAACTTTACCAACCTTTGGATGGACTTGTAGTTGACATATCCTAATCTATGATGCCATAAATTAGAGGACTCAAGCAAGTAAGAAGAAGCTTCAATATTATTTCTTGTACGTATTACAGACATGGCGTTAACTTTGAAGAGGCCTTCACAGACGAATCATCTTCCCACAAACGTTCCATTCTTAGTGATTACAAATTTATTGGACTCAAACACTAGCCTAAAACCAGCATTAACCAATAAATGACCTGAAGTTAAATTTCTTCTAATTTCAGGAACATGCATCACCTCCTTCAGAGTGAGCTCCTTTCCAGAAGTCATCTTCAGGACTACCTTTCCTACCCCCAGCACGTCAGATGAAGCGTTGTTACCCATGAACAGCTTCTTATTTGTAATCGGTGTATAAGTGGAGAAGGCATCTCTATTGGAACAGATGTGTCTTGTAGCACCTGTGTCCATCCACCATTGTATGGGATTCTCAACAAGGTTTGCTTCAAGCACCACCGCTGAGAACTCTTCAATCATGTCATCCAGAAACTTGTCTTTGACGACGTTAACCTGTACCTTGCCCTTAGCCTTGGCCTTCTCTTATTGCTCAGTCTTGAGCTTGCGGCAGTCCTTGATTATGTGACCAGGTTTCCCACAGTGGTGACAGTTTCCTTTGAACTTCTCCGCCGCTTGGATCTTGCGCTTCTTGCTTGGGTTCCCTTTGGCCTCAGCCAGATTTGCCTTTGCCTCAACGGGTTGTTTACCCTTAGGCAAGGCCTTCTTATTATCTTCCTGAATTTGGACTTTGATAATAAGTTCTTCAAAGGTCATTTCCTTTGTTTTGAATTTTAAGTAACTCATAAACTCATTCCACGAGGGAGGTAACTTTTCAATCAGTGATGCAACCAAAAACTGCTCATTTGGTTTCATACCTTCCAAATCCAGGTGATATAGAATCATTTGGAATTCCTAGACTTGAGGCATCACTGTTTTACTATCCACCATTTGAAAATTCAGAAATTTCCCAATGATGAATTTCTTAGTACCTGCATCTTGTGCGTTGTATTTCTTCTGCAGTTTCTCCCACAACTCTTTGGCAGTGCCTACGGTGCAATACACAGTGTAGAGAGGGTCTGACAAGCAGTTCAATATATAGTTCTTACACATAAAATCACTATGACTTCATGCATCAAGAACCATCTTCATGCCATTAATGACATGGACACCTAGGGCCCCTTCAACTGTTTCAGTAGGCGAAAGGTCCATTTCATCTCCAGCTTGTGGAGGATCTTCAGTTAGGAAGCGAGTCATTCCCATAACAGTCAAATAGAAGAGCATCTTATGTTGCCATCTCTTGAAGTTGGAGCCCATGAACTTTTCAGGGCGTTCATGGTAGAATTCAGCGGGTGGAGGAACGTCAACGTTCCCTTGAGCAGCAGTAAAGGCGTTGGATGATCCTTGAGCAACCAGAAAGGCATTAGGTATGTCTTGAGAAATGGGGAAGGCAGAGGGATTGCCTTGAGTAGCAGCAGCAGCAGAATCAGAAGCAATTTGTTATTTTCCAGTCATCTTTCTAGGTACTTACAACAAATCTTGTCTTAAAATTATTGGGATACAATTATTGTAGGGAACGGGAAGTAAGTAACTATTACAGTGGTAAGAAAGGATAAACTAAATATTACAATAAACTGTAAATCAAGAACTTAACAAACTTCTTTGTGATTTGCTGAGTCGAGTGATGGCAATCTGTCTTTAAGACAAGATTGCCCCGTATATCACATTTTTACGTTGTTGGGCAATAGTCTCCCAAGATACAACAGCAACTTAACAATTGAGCAAATGAAACTCAAGTGTTACTCTTGAAGAACTTTGAGTATAGTAACTTTGCTGAAGAGGAAGAAGATAAATTCAGAAAATTCTGGAGTATTTTCTAAGTGTTGTGTAGTGTTCTTCAATTGAGCCAAAGGCCTCAATTTATAGTGTAAGGAGAAGACCCCTCAACTAGCCAACTAATGGCCTTCAATAGCCATGTAATGGCACTTAATTGAGGGGTTACATTCAGCGTAATAATGGTTGAATTCATGTGCCAAGTAATGGAGAATCAATGCTCCAAAACCAGCCCAAAGGTCAGAACTTTCCAACTTCCCGTCGCAACATTCTGCCTCCGAAGCGCCACGGCTCTGTGAATTAGCGTCGCGGCGCCGTGGCTTCAGAGACTGGCCACCCAATTAGCGTCGCGGCCCTTCATGGCTCCGCGGCGATTTCCGACTCATTTCATCTTACACTTCGTACATTTCTTCCTTCTTTTACCAACCTGGAATACATTGTCATATGGCAAATAACCGTCCATAATTCTATGTCTCAAACGTATTACATACGTACCAATATCTCTTTCACTAATGAAATTTGCGATACTTGGCACTACATGTGCACGTGTGGAAACGACTTTTCCGACGTGCGGACCCCAATTATTCGAGTCATAAATTAATGGGATATACTTAATTCCACATTAGTAAATTTTCAACAAGTTTTTCGTATTTGGTATTTTATAATTTGATGGAATTTTCTTGATATTTATGATTAAATCTTTTTTTTTCATTATTTCGGTCAAATCTAACGAACATTAATTGTTAAGTATTTGAAGGCCAGACTAAAAATGTTAACTAATTTTGAAAAATTTAAAGGACCGAAATTGTTCAATGCATACTTAATGGACTATATTGAACCTGCCCTCAAACATAAGTGACTATTTTTATCATTATATATGTGTGTGCGAGCGCACTGGCTCGATTTTATGGAGATTTTTAGAATGAGCAAATGGATTATTTTGCACATGTTCATATTGTTGTCATGCTTGATTATTGTGTCAGTGAATTTCAGCACATTTTTGGTGATTGGAAATAGGGATGGCATGTGGGTATAATTTTGCGGATTTCGCATCGCACCCGCCCCCGTTGGGGCGGGTATGGGTATAACTTTGACGGGTAATAGGCGGGTATGAGTATTGAAAATGTACCCGCCACGGGTAGGCGGGTAGGTGGTGGATTTACAGTTATACCCGTCTGATACCCGCCTACCCGCCTACCCGCCCTATAAGCTCAATACTATTTGTAGGCTTTTAGCATTTAGTAAGCCCATAAGCTGATAAGCCCAGTATCAATAATTAATAAGCAGTAGGGTTCACTTCTCAGAGCTCACTCCACTTTTTTCTTAACCCTTCCCTTACGTATCCCTCTCACTTCAGCACTCTCAATCTTCAACACTCTCACTGTTACGCCTTCACAGCTCACTTCTCACCTGTCTCTCGTTCTCTCTTACAAATATTCCTTCTAAGCTCTCTCTCTCTTCCTCTGTAGTTTCTAGTGTGTTCTTATCTTCTCATTGATCCATAGTGGAAACACACCTAAGGTTTTCCAAATTTCTAGATCTCTGATACAGTTTCGAATATTATCTTCTTTGCATAGTCTATAGTGGGTTATGGAAGAAAGTAAAAGGAAGATCTGTGCACAATATGCGCTACTGCTATTAGCCTAATGCTTTTTCTCTCAGCTTTACGCTTCTTCTGATGCGGTAAGATTAATATTGGTAAATTTATGTTTGCGATTTTGTATTCTTTCAAAGAACCTAAATCATGAAAGGCACACCAGTCCTTATTCATTTGGTAGGTTGAATAAATTTAAATTATTCCTTGTTGGTTTCGACTTTAAACTTTTGTCTGCTTATGTGGTTTTTTTCGTGCCAGATTATGTCTTTGACCCGACGTGTTCAACTAGCAAGGTTTATGAATAAGGGGCTAGAGATGTTGCTCTGTCTGCTCTAAATGGTAGAACCACTGTACATTTTAGTTTAGTCCCAAAGTTTAGATCTAATATACTCATTTGGTTTATTGTTTGAATAAGGACCTTTCAATTAATCTCATACTTATTTTGCAGCAACTATATTTGCAAATGGGCAGACAAGTAGTGGGAAGACATTTACAATGAGGGGAATAAATGAAAGTGTTGTTAACAACATTTATGAGCACATCAAATTTGTAAATCAAACTTTCTCCAGAATCTTTTCTTATTTTATGATTGAGAAGTTGTGATTTTGATATCCGGATGTTTTTTCTTTTTTCTGCATTACAAACTACTGAGAGGGACTTTGTGCTGAAATTCGGATGCTTTGCTGCTAAAGATATGTGGTTATTTCAACTGATGTTGCTGCTAAAGATAGCTAAAGATATGGACATGCATGTTCACAGAATTGGGAGAAGAACCAGCAGTATCTTGTTCTTTCTAGTTTTTGTTGTATCATGTTCTTTCCATTTAGCAGTAAAGATAGCTAGTTTATTGGTTTTTGTCTTGACCCAGGGCTTCCTTGTGAATGTTTCCTACTAGCATTATCTTTTTCTGTGACTAGTTTAATGGTTTTTGTCTTGATTTGATTTCAAACTTTGAAATTCTACTGGCTAATTGATTTTAGAGGGATTTCCCCCTCTTTTTAACTTATCCCACACCGATTGGGATCCAAAGTTTTCATGGTTTGAGTAAGGGAATTGATGGTTAAAGGTTTTATCAGGATTTAAAATTTTATACATGCGGGTATTGATAGGTGGCGGATATCCACTTGGATAGTGAAGCGTGTGTGGATTTAGAAATATACCCGCCTAGGCGGGTATGGATGTTGAAATTGTACCCGTCACGGGTGGCGGGTAGATGAAGGGTATAAATGTTTTTGGCGGGTACAGGTACGAGGGAGGGGGTACTCGCACCCGCGCCGCTCAATTTCCATCCCTAATTGGGAAGACATCACCAGTTACATACCAAGTGCTAGGCCACTTAAAAACGTGCCTTGTTCTAGGATTTGGCTATACATTGTTACATGATCCCTTCACATCAAGAAACATTGTTGGTATACTTGTTGCCATTGTTGGAATGGGATTGTATTCCTATTTTTGCACGCATGAAACTAAAAAGAAACACTAGTTAGAGTTATGTTTGTAGTATTAGTTATGTAGGAACTAGTTATGTAGGATTTAATTATTCATGTATTAATTATCCCATCTTATATCTCACATAAAATAATATATAAATGGACTAGTAAAGTATATATGCTTTATTTATGTAGGATTGTAAAATGATAACCAAAACCATACTTTGTGTGCTGAATTTTGTACAAAGGAACTAAAAAGGTACCAAATATATATATATATATATATGAATAATTCCCTTTCTAACCAATAACCAAATGATCCCTAACGATCTAAAATATAAAAAAAAGGGCAGCCCGGTGCACTAAGCTCCCGCTATGCGCGGGATCCGAGAAAAGACGGACCACAAGGGTCTATTGTACGCAGTCTTACCTCACATTTTAGATCCCTAACGATCTAAAATATATTTACCTAAAAAATAAGAAGTTTTCCAGCTATAAATGTGTTAAAATATACTGATAGTGTACTTTACTCCGGGTACATTGATTTTGTTACCAAAAATATTGATTTTGCAGGTTAAAGAGAGATACTAGTACACCACTTCTAGCTGGGAAGGATGGTTATCAAGATAAAGGAAAATCATGAATCCAAGAAGTTATCCAAGGACTCCCTTGTCTAAATTCTAGAGTCGAAATGAGAATGTCTCAACAAAAAAAATCAGAATTTGGAGACATTCTATTGTTCATTCAATAATATTTCCAGGAATTTGGTATATTTTTTAAATTTTGACACAATTTATGTCCTGAAAGTAAAATGATACAATTAGATTTTCTTTCCTCTAGTTGCCTACATCTGCTTCAAGTGATCAAGCTGAAAATACAAACCATTGTTGGTATGTCAGTGATGGGCCAGATGGAGGCCTGATTGCCATACCCCAATGTAGGAAGAGCATTGTAACGAATCATATTCATGAATCGCGACAGGCATCTAAGAATCTACTCCTTTCCGTTCAAAAAGAGTGTTCATTTATTTTTATTTTTTTTTCCTATTTTAAGAAAGGTAGTTAGATTAGTATCTACTAACCAATTTATCATCACCCCTGCAAGAGGACCAAATGACTGTTTCTTGACCATTTTGAGTCTAACACTAAGCTAAGATAATATCCATAAAAGAACATCAAGACTGTAAAATTGTACTTTCAGTTTGTTCTCCAAATCTAAAGGTCAGGAGTTTAATTCAAAAACCACATACTCTCTCCTTCCCAATTTATTTGTTGTGCTCAAAGATCACCAAAAACATTATGCAGGACGATGAAGAAGAAAAATCCCAAATTTGACTTAAAAGATCACTAAAAAACACTTTCATAAATCAGTAAGTATTTTTCCAATGGTTATCTTGTGATAAATCAGTAAATATTTTGATTTGACCACACACTTCATAAATATAAATGGTTAAAATGCTCCAAAATTTAGAAACTTATTTGACAATTTTTCCTCTAGAAACTCAAGATAATACAAGAACATTTTCCCTGTTCATCCAATGATTAAATTCTGTAAAAATAAAATTGTCAATTTTTTCATGTACACCTATATAAAATGGCAAACATTTCAAGAATGGAATGGAGATACACTATTCTAGCATAATACAATAACAATTAACAAAGTCAAAAGCTAATTCCTTTTGTACCATAAATTGTCAAGTAAACCATGGAATAATAGTTAACCAAAAGAATAATTTTAAAAGAAATAACATGACAAGAATCAGCTAATCTAGTATGCCACGTTGACCATATCAAATACCTCGTGTTCTGGGCCCACCGATAAGAATATGTCAGACCAAGACCCCTCTCGCAACAACAAGTCAAAATCAATATTCCCCTGTTGATTGTTTATATTTTGCATCAACCCATTATGTCCATCCCCAGTGTTATTGTTGACATTGTTGTTCAATAGGAGCAAGTTCTTGAACATAATTAAAGTCAGTAGATCCACTCAAGTAATTATTCAGTGATGGTTGGGTAGAATTGCATAGGGTGTTCATAACACGTAGCGAAAGACAAAAATATAATTTTGAATAGATCTACTTGTATTTAAAATTTATTTAAATCTAAAAGGATAGGTTTCAAAACAAATTTGGTGACGAAAATCGTAATTTAAAATTTTTTTGATAGTACGAAAATTCTATGCATATCAACACCGAGATCGATCTTTGCTATCAACTCCTTGATCAACGAAACTCGTGAATAAATTGAATTAAAATTATAATACTAAAATTTTTCTCTTTTAATTTGGTGTAATACTCACACACTCTCAACAAAGTATTTTTTTTTATAAAAACTGCTTTTCAATTTTTTCCATAAACCCTTTATATAACATCCATCACCTATAAACCCTTGTCCTATTTAGTTAAGGTGATGATTTACGTGGGGTTCAAGTCTAATTCCATAATTAGACATTTATCAAAATTTTCTATGAAAATATTGAAACCAATTCCCAATCGGTTAATATTGGGAGACTTTATGAATCTTTCCTTTTAGAAAAGAATAAGTCCTTTTATGGACTCTCATTGCACGAGTAAGTGCCAAGCCAATTCAAATTGGATTCCAATTTAAAATCAAATTCTTTTATTATATTTTATATATCATATATATAATTTAATCAAGAGATAATTAAATTTTATATTCTAAATAAAAAAATCAATTTATTCACAATATTAATTATATTTGTTGTGCTAGCAAAATATATAATAATATTCCATTTGGACTAATAGGTTTATTTATTTGACTAATCAAATTATCTAATTTGATTATCAAATAATAAAACAATTAATTCATTAACAAAAATCGGGACACTCGTTAGTGTGCGACCCTATAGGTTCATTACTAAACCGGTTGTAAATTAATCATATTAATATACTAATCAAGGACACTCCTTAACAACCGGATAGCATGAAGTATACAGTTTACTCTCAAGAACCTGTAGAAAAGTGATGTAATATTTCCTTCTGTCCTTATAACTCCGGATCACCCTAGGATAAGGTCTAACTGTCAAATCCTAATAGGCAATCAACTATGTGTGCATGTCAAATTTTAATCGACTATTGAATTACTTTAAAAACTCTTTTCTTCTTCCATTCAATTGCCCCGGCCAAGATTTTAGTTAATCGTTTATAATTCATGACAACATAGAGCTTAAACTCATTACCAAGAGTTTACAGATTTCATCTTAATCAATCATTAATTCTACAAGCATTTAACCATATCCAATATCCTTTCAACCATATTCGTAGGGACATGAGTGTTCGGTATCAATCAAAGTACAATAAATAACTTGTTCATTACTATGATCTCATGTCAAAGGAAACTCTTACATCACATTGCTCAAGATAATATCCCATTGACAGCTTATGGTAATTCTAACCATTATAAATTATCCAATGAGTTGTTTCAATGATCATATCTCCATATACATCATCTATGTATGTAATTTAGTTAATGAGATCAACTAATCTTTATCCAATAAAGACCACCACATACATATTGATCTAATCGGGTCACTAATGTTCTAATTAGTAATTCTACGATCCAGAATAATTTTAGATTAAGTTATAAGACACGTGACTTTCTTATTATCATAATCTCCATCATGATGTCAAGGTCCCAAAACTTCAATCAAGAATCTTATCATATTTAATCAAACAATTGATAATAACTATGTATGATAAAAGAATATCATATGCCATATATTTTAATAAAATAACGTTCACAAAATATGTTCAAATCATCATATGTGAGATTGGATCTAGGGCATATCAAGTATATTCCTAACAATCTCCCACTTGCACTAGAGTCAATCGCTCATGTACTCCATTCTCAATTTTCACTTGTGCTTGCCAAATTCCTTTGCTCCCAAAGCTTTAGTGAATGGGTCTGCTGGATTTTATTTTCCATCACCCTTTTGAATCTCAACGTCCTCACATTCAATAATTAACTCCAGATCACCCTAGGATAAGGTCTAACTGTCAAATCCTAATAGGGGATCAACTATGTGTGCATGTCAAATTTTAATCGACTATTGAATTACTTTAAAAACTCTTTTCTTCTTCCATTCAATTGCCCCGGCCAAGATTTTAGTTAATCGTTTATAATTCATGACAACATAGAGCTTAAACTCATTACCAAGAGTTTACAGATTTCATCTTAATCAATCATTAATTCTACAAGCATTTAACCATATCCAATATCCTTTCAACCATATTCATAGGGACATGAGTGTTCGGTATCAATCAAAGTACAATAAATAACTTGTTCATTACTATGATCTCAGGTCAAAGGAAACTCTTACATCACATTGCTCAAGATAATATCCCATTGACAGCTTATGGTAATTCTAACCATTATAAATTATCCAATGAGTTGTTTCAATGATCATATCTCCATATACATCATCTATGTATGTAATTTAGTTAATGAGATCAACTAATCTTTATCCAATAAAGACCACCACATACATATTGATCTAATCGGGTCACTAATGTTCTAATTAGTAATTCTACGATCTAGAATAATTTTAGATTAAGTTATAAGACACGTGACTTTCTTATTATCATAATCTCCATCATGATGTCAAGTCCCAAAACTTCAATCAAGAATCTTATCATATTTAATCAAACAATTGATAATAACTATGTATGATAAAAGAATATCATATGCCATATATTTTAATAAAATAACGTTCACAAAATATGTTCAAATCATCATATGTGAGATTGGATCTAGGGCATATCAAGTATATTCCTAACAATCTCCCACTTGCACTAGAGTCAATCGCTCATGTACTTCATTCTCAATTTTCACTTGTGCTTGCCAAACTCCTTTGCTCCCAAAGCTTTAGTGAATGGGTCTGCTGCATTTTATTTTCCATCACCCTTTTGAATCTCAACGTCCTCACATTCAATAATTAACTCCGGATCACCCTAGGATAAGGTCTAACTGTCAAATCCTAATAGGCGATCAACTATGTGTGCATGTCAAATTTTAATCGACTATTGAATTACTTTAAAAACTCTTTTCTTCTTCCATTCAATTGCCCCGGCCAAGATTTTAGTTAATCGTTTATAATTCATGACAACATAGAGTTTAAACTCATTACCAAGAGTTTACAGATTTCATCTTTAATCAATCATTAATTCTACAAGCATTTAACCATATCCAATATCCTTTCAACCATATTCGTAGGGACATGAGTGTTCGGTATCAAAGTATAATAAATAATTTTTTAATTACTATGATGATCTCAGATCAAAGGAAACTCTTACATTACATTCCTCAAGATAATATCTCATTGACATCTTATGGTAATTCTAACCATTAGTAATTATCCAACATGTCAGTTCAATGATCATATCTCTGTATGCATCATCTATGTATCTAATTTAGTTAATGAGATCAACTAATCTTTATCCAATAAAGACTACCACATACATATTGATCTAGTCGGGTCACTAATGTCCTAATTAGTAATCCTACGATCAAGAACAATTTTAGATTAAGTTATAAGACACATGACTCACTCATTATCATAATCTACATCATGATGTCAAGTACCAAAACTTCAATCAAGAATCCTATCATATTTAATCAAACAATTGATATTAACTATGTATGACAAAGAATATCATATGCCATATATTTAAATAAATAACGTTCACAAAATATGTTCGAATCATCATACGTGAGATTGGATTTAGGGCATATCAAGTATATTTCTAACATGTTCAATTGGACCAAGTTCCTCAACACTAACACTAGTACTATAGTTGCTACTTTCCAAGATTTGAGTTACTTGTTCGCTACTAGTACTATAGCTGCTACTCTTCAAGATTTTAGTGACTTGTTCACTTTCTATTTGGCAATCATAATTATTCATTTCTTCAGTTTTCAAGAACTAAATTCTTCTCCTCACAACCTCAATCTTGGAATCCAATTCCGACAGGACATTTCCTTTTTCATTGTGATTTTCAATAACATTGTTGTTGTTTTGTCGGCTCTTTCCGTTAGAACAACTCTCTTTCTTATTAAAACAATATTGTCGGTATTGATCAAGAATGGGGTTGATATCATTGGGCCAAGTTTCTACGTTTTCTTCGGTATCAACTACAATGGCGCAAGCCTTAACGTCACAGAGAATTGAAAGTTCCTTTGTTTTCTTCATAACACAAGATTTTTCTCTTTTGTAGTGATCTTTTGTCTGCCTTCATTGTAGAGAGTGATTTTTTTTCGCTATTTCAATAAAACATAAGTGTTGGGTAAGTATCAGAGATCATATATATAAAAAAGAGATTCCTCTTTCCCATTGACACAAATAATAAGGAAATAATGGCGGAGCGCGGGGAGAGTCTTGTTATCGCGTGCAGCACTTTAGTATTCCAAATTTTGATTTGTTAATAGGAGTACTAATATTATACTAATAAATAACAAAAAAGAAAATTATAAGGGCTCGTTTGGTATAAGGAATAAGGGATAGTTAATCCCAGGATTAATTTGCAATGTGTTTATTTCATGTTTGATTGGAATAAAATCATGGTATAACTATTCTCAGAATTAGTTATCCTGAAATTGTAGTGTTATTTTATCCCTTTGGGAGAGTGGAATAACTTATTTCAGAATTAATTATACTAGGATAACTTGTTTCCAACCAAACAACCCTAACGGTTTTGCTACGTAGCACTGATGATATACCTTCTTTGTGATTTAAGATATGACACTCATCATCCTTATTGTGATATATTTGTAACACAACTACTATTATTAAATGATAAAATTATGTAATGTATTCCCTCCGGATAAAAAAAGAGTGTTCACTTAGCCATTTTCATATCCCTTAAGAAAATACTAACTTCTAGGCAAAAATAATAAATTTTACTACAATACTAATTAAATAAGTATTGTGATTTGGTCACCGACACTTAATAAGGCCAAATAAAAAAGTAAGAATGTTTTTTTTTTATTTGGTAAGTAAAAACTTTTTTACTCAAAAAATAAAAATTAAGTGGACACTATTTTTTGTTCGAATAGAGTATCATAGCTATTCTTGTGTGGCACTAATCATTGAGTTATGTAAGAACATAATAAAAATAATTTTTGTTTTTCTTCTACACAAACACGATATTGGATTTTTTTTCTTGGAAAGCAATTGATTTTTAAGATCACTTCTGACCTAAGCTTTTTAATAGTTATTCTTAGTAAAGACCCCAGGCGGCGTCTTTTTTTAAACGAGATATATCCTCGGTTAACAGATGCTAAATATTGTAACACAAACTCACCGTAACTCTATGCAATAAAATTGGTGTATAATTCTAAGGTTTTCTTATACTCCCTCCGTTCCATATTAGTTGGCCACATTACTAAAAATATACATCCCAAATTACTCTCACTTTCTAAAAACAAGATAAAATTAATTAAATTTTTCCTACTTTGCCCTTTAACAGTGACGTGTAAAAAGAAAGTGGTAAAGTAATATGGAACGGAGGGAATAATTAGAAGAAAGAAAATGGTGATCCTTGGGTTGGAATTCGCCGAAGCAGCTTGGTATTGGTGAGTCACAAACCCCAGTGTTTGCCGGCTGAATGTTGATCTCAGCATTTATATCATTCCTGGATGTTTGCCTCAAGAATATCTAATGGACTGCTTTATCTTAGCATGACATATGCGCAATAGTGAATCATCGTTTATGTTTCTCCAAGGATATTTCAGTTGCTCTTTTATGTCAGAAGTACTCAATGTGCAGTAAATTCCACTACCTTGGTGTTTGTTGTATAAAAAAGACATGATGGTATATAAGTCTTTTATTTCGCCGGAGATACATGTTTTAAGTTCCCTTACCGACTCCCTTTGTGAAAGTGCAATCACCCAAAATATCATAGAAGCTCCACGCGCAAAGTGCAGTAACCTAAAATATAACTGTGACATTACGTCCATAAGTTGTTTCGAATCGCTGTTGAGCCATTTGCCCAACACCTTGAGTCCGTCTGGAGGAACAAGTTAATCTTGACCCTTTTCTTAATCAAAGTAGCAACAAAAGGGCAACTGAACCCTTATCTTCATATAATAGATGTTTCACCTGGTTTAGGCCAATTCTTCTCAAAGAACTAGCCATACCTCCTCGCAAATTTGTTGGTGATATTCGCAGTAGTGAAATACTACCCTTTCCACAGAGAACCATGGTCAAGTTCAAGGTATTGCTTTTCCCAGCTGCTGATGCATCATCCATCATTCAGAAATGAATTTGAAAAATCAAAATAAGAGACAATACAGTATTTCATCAAAAAACTCAATGACCTGCATCGAAAACCACATCAATAGGATCACGGCAAACCAAGACACTTGGCATACCCTCTTCGTTTGCCATCATTAAGGTGTCCTGTATCACCAAAGTAGCCATAGGAGACTTCCTGCAGTAAAAAGTTGCTTCAATCGCTGGTTTTGTCATTGCAACATCCCAAAGGACTAAGACTAATACTCAAAGCAGCAAACACAGAACCTCAAGAAGCCCAAAATAGTTACTTACAGATTCTCAATATTTTATCACAACTGGACCACAGCCACTCGAATAACAAGCAGGTGATGTAGCATCTGCAAATGGAATAGGCACTTTGGATGCAAATTCTGTAAAAATGAAACAAGCAACTTCTCGATCTTCACTGTGGACCTAGCAACCGTTGGGTTTTCTTGGATATCCAGTGCACTCAAAATAACACATGAAAAAGCCACTGTATCACATAATTTAACAAAGTGAAGATTGAAGTCAAATTATTCCAACACGGCGGCCCTTGGGCCTGCCTTAAACTGGATCTACTTTTTCCAGAACTTTGATTACACCAGAAACAAGATTCCAAATGTATTCAATAAAAAGAGACACGATCAAAATTTGACGATTGAAAAAATAAAGAGGCTGAACAATAAAAATCAAGAAGTGTAGCAGAAAATAATCAGTTACAACCATTATATTAGCCTATTGTTTGATCCCAAACGGAAAAGAAGTCTACTGTACACAACTGCTGCATAACCTCACCAACTGAAAATGGGGATCCAGGCAATCAGCGCTGAATTCCAGGTTCAAATGAAGACCAGAAAATTTCACATGCAGTTACTCAGACACTGCAACTTCTTGGTCTACTCTCCAATAATTTGCATCATTGTACTCTTTTATTCCTGCCCCGCCATCATCTGGACTCTCCTTTTCAGGATTCTTGGGAACAATGCTCCTTTTCAATGGAGCAGCCTCCCCAACGATCCCCTCCTTAAGAGCATGTTCCATTGCCTTTTCAGTACCCTCTAATTCTACACCAACAAATTCAACATCCTCTTCAAACAAAGAAGGAACAGCAGCTGCTTTCTGACAAGACTCAGATCCAGATGAACTTTTGCTAGAATCTGGAGATGTTGAGACACCATTTGGAATAGATTCTTCACTACCACTAGAAGTGGAACTTACCACAGTAGTTGCCGCCTCCACTGAATTGGCCAGAGGGCCACTAGAGTTACTAGGATCTTCAAATGGATTCACATTAGATCTACCAACTTGAAAATCTGATGCATTCCCCCATGCTGCCCATTCAGGCATAGGCCTGTCTCCAAAGAGGTCATCATTGTCTGACGTCTCAAAGCGGAAGAACCCCATGTCATCTGATGGACCTGCTTTCTCGTTTTGTTGATTGAAGTTACCACCATTAACAGAATTTGATCCACCAAATCCAGTAAAGGCATTTGAACTAGAAGTGGGTGCTCCATCTGTAGAATTTTTGCTCTCAGCCAAGTCATCCTCCTCTCCAACTACCACCTCGTCATCACTATTGCTATTCCCACCATTTGATTTTCCATTAAGGTTGATCTCTTCCATTGCCTCTGTAGGTGAGGTGTTCATAGGTGCATCACCAAGTCTATCATCTTGAAAAGCAAACCAGTTTGAGTTTGTGAACAAACTGCTGCAGAGAGTGGGAAAAAAGAAAACAGAACTGTCACACACAAGCAGTACTAAGTCTATATATAAAGAAAACAGATGCTATAACCTTGCTTGCATCACTAAGTTACCATTTTTTAACACACTCAAAGGAACCAAAGAAACACAAGGATTTCCTATTTGGAAAAAAAGGGTTGTCTTTTTCTTTCTCCTCATCCTCCCTCGTTTTTTCTTTTTTCTTGCATTTAAAATCTAAGGGTAGGTGTTTGTTTGGAGAGAGAATTTATTCTCAATTGCCTACACCCAATATAGTGCAGAAATGCTGCAGAAATGCTGCAGAAAACACGTGCTGTATTGACTCC
Organism: Anisodus tanguticus; assembly: GCA_034509755.1. Taxonomy (NCBI): domain Eukaryota; kingdom Viridiplantae; phylum Streptophyta; class Magnoliopsida; order Solanales; family Solanaceae; genus Anisodus; species Anisodus tanguticus. The sequence goes on from CM067554.1 coordinate 39,689,832, forward strand.
AGAACACAGCTAACCTTTAAAACTACAGAACTGTGAACTCACCTCCCCTGGTCATCTCCCAATCGGAGGGATGATATCACAACTTCAGCAGACTCATCATCAAAACAAACATCCTACATGGCATGACCATAAAACTGTGAGAACACTAGAGGCTTATGATAACATCAAGAAAAGATTGACAGGCCTTTAAAAACATTCAAAAGAAAGTAATGTCAATCACGGAATAAAAGCATTACCTCATCATCTCGTTCAAGAGCTGCATGACCCTGTAAACAAGTAACGAAGACCATGAATGAATTGACAAATGTGTAACCATAACTTAACTGCACTCCACAGCCCAAAATCGGGGTTACATGCACAGGTCCCAGAGTTGTATTCCTCTTCTCTTCGGCTTACAGAACAACACCCGCTCTCACCCAACCCCATCCCTCTGAGCTTCTTTACCCAAAAAAAGAAAAGAATATCTGAGAAATTAACCCTGATTTAAATGCATTAGGTAAACCCTTACCTCTTCAGCATCATCATTGTCATATATGGTGTATCTGAAAGCTTGGCTAAGATTATTGGCTAAAGCTGCTACATCATAATCTCTGTCATGAACATCTTCCTCATCACTGTCCCTCATCCGATCTTGCAATGCAGTTGGCCGGCTGCTCATGTTTAGAAAACTCATCATGACCTCTATTCCAGTAGTTAATACAGGAATTGATAAGGGCAGTAGAGAGGAAGAGGCAGAAGCGAAGTAAACTGGAACATTATTTCTTTTGCCTACCAAAAGAACTCAACATAACCACCTTTCATCCTCCACTTCTTCGAAAATTTGTGACAACTATGTTTATACTACTCAGATGAGCTCTCCTTGACTATCTGATTAAATGATTTTATTAGAAGCTTTTTTGGTTGAGAAAGGTAACATGTGATTTTACTAGAAGCTTTTCGTCCAATTAATGACACTTCTTGTCACTACTAGATCACAATAACGGACATGACTGGTGTCTCGAAAAGCGCATCGTTACAGTTAGTTCTCTGCTTTCCCACCCACCACTTATTTTCCTACCCTATTCTTGACCTATTTCTCCAGATGCTAGAAAGTCTGTACATGAAAGTAGTAGGTCCAATGGAAAGAGAATGGTGCTCAGAAGGGCAACAATAATATGTGACATAGAGACTATTTGTGTTAATACTTCTCTCTGCTTACTTCTCCTATTTTTTGATAACTCTGTTTACTTTTCCATTTTATCATTCCACCAGGTTAGGGCAAAGTTGAGATACATGCAAATGACATGGTTCAACTACAATAGCTTTATTGAAAAATACGAACACTATAAAATGGTATAGTTGATGTAGTTGTTCCACTTACATTAGGTCTGGTGTTTGTCAGAGGTTAGAAGTTAGAACTTGCATGTCCATATAGGATAAGCATGAAATTCAAAGAACCACTTGAGAATCGAGAAATCTTAATTTGTGTTACAAGACGAATTATTTAGAAGTGGTATGAAATGACTAATAAAGGAGAACAGACAAAGGGAATTCATATAGCCGACCCTAATTAATTTGGGATCAGGACATATTTGATTGATAGACTAACATTACAGATGATATAATATTGGTGATCAGTTATACAATTAAAAAGAAGCAAAACTTACCCACAAGCCCATCGGTAGACATTTTCGATTGTATTACGCTCCTGTAAGACGGTAGTTTGCCAATCACTCCATTCCATAATTTTCTGGTGTAAAGAATACAGACTAGCATGTGAGATGCAATTTAGCACAAAAAATCTGATGCCATTAGTAGCTATTATATAGAATGCCATTAGGCAGAACCTTTCACCAACTTCTGCTACTCAATCAATATGATGAGCCAAAACAATAACAAAGGATCTAACAAGATACTCCACAATCATAAGAACGATTTTTCTTAACAAAATGATTTCACATTGTGAAGAGGAACGTGACACTTAAAGATGAATTAAACAGTTTTATTACCCAGACAGTAAAATCAGTGCCAGTGCACTCTTCCTAACATCTAAAAACAAGTTAAGATCGAGTTCATATCAAAGACAACCTTTTCGAAGCATGGGTGGGTAGGTAATTGTATGTCTAAATTATTTGCCAGTGTCATCCTAAATTCCTTTTAAGTTGTGGCGAAGAGCATTGCTTAGAGGCACAAACATATGAAGTTTTTAACCCTTTTTATGATGATGGTGTTCGGGCCCGCTTCGCGCACCTCGACTTCTCCCTGTGTACCTGTTACCTCCTATAGCACAGGTACTGGTTACTTTGGATTTTTCCTCCGCTGGAATTTGAACCTGAGACCTCATGTTTTTCCTATCACTTCATTGACAACTAGGCCACACCCAAGGGTGCTCATATGAAATTCTAACAATTAAAGTTTCAAAACCATTGAACAACTATTCAAAGAAAATTTTCAAAATCTAATTGAACAATTTTGGTTGATGTGCATATATGCAGTTCATTTTCGTTTAAAGCATATCAAGCAACTAAGTACAAAGCTGTCACACACCTCAAGATGTGCTTGAATGTAGATGTCATTCTTTCCCAACTGAACAAGTTTGTTAGAAATCCGTGTTATATGTCCTATGTTACCCACTCGGGGTGCTCGTTTCCCAGTGGCAGGTAGAGTTGGCTGCATCAATCAAAAAATACCATTAAAACATTTCAAGATATCAAATGCAGTGAGGTTGCAGGGTTTCCATTTAACATATTTCTTGGAGAGAATGTGGTGGAATAATTTGAAAAAACCCAGAAGGCACCACAATTTTCAAAACCTAGAACTTAATAGAAAGTAAATCAGTTATTCACAAATATCAACCTGTTTTTCATCACTAGAAACTGTAGACTGTTTATCCGTTTGAAGTATCTTCCCAATCAAATCGCACTCTTCAAAAAGATGGTCAACAATGATATTGTTTTTACTTTCCACGCAGGAGTATATTATACTCTCCACGTGATGATGTAATGCATTATTGTAAGGGTACCTATACAGCAATGAAATAATTTGTTAGAACGTCAAAGAAGGAAGCAGTAAGAAAGTCACCAACACAAAATCAATAGCTTTTGGTGCCTAAACCAGCCACTGAGTTCCATAATTCATGAGTATAGACACAAATCTTACTCAAAAAAGAGATCCATGACTCTTTCAATTGTCCGAGAGCTGATCAACTCTTTCTCTGCAGCTTCATTGCCAGCTTTCAGTAGCACGGAAATGAATTCCACAATCTACAATAAAGAAGCAAACCACAAAGATGCAGAGATCAAGAGACCCAGGTGAGATAGTCAACTCAACTATTTAGCAGTTAACATGAAAGTACACATGAAATGTTGAACATATTTTCATATTAACACTCTTTTCTAAGCTTCTATTCCACCGACTAAATGCTGATAAATATTTTTTCAACAAATCCACCAAATATAACATGACGGGCTATCAAGCTATTTACAATTCATTCGGAATACAAACATGAAACAACTAGATCTCTACAGATAAGAGAAGTCCATTCTATTGGAGATTCTAGCTTTGAAAATCCTTCTGATTGACACTAATCAACCTAAAATAACCAAAACTTGAAAGAAAAGAAGATTGGCTCACACAATTCCAAGAACAAAGACAATAGAAACCTTTAAGCGATGCTTCCCTAGAGGTGGTCTGAGTTCACCATATGTCGTAGGCAGAATCTTCTCATCAAAGGTCACATTCAACAGCTTGACCAAGTCACCTGTGCCAGAATGAGCCACGATTGTGAAACATTTTTAAGATGAGCTTCAAGGGGCAGCAAACACATCAGTTATATCATGAAGCAAAGGGTTTCTTTTTTCTTGTGATGGCTTTGGATTTTCATGCTTTACTACCGCCCACTCTATTAGAAGATTCCGAATTGATCTCTAAAGGGTAGATACGTATTTAAACAAGTATTTAACAATTCAAAATCATATAAACATTGGCGAACAGAAACTTACCAAGTTTAGGCAGCATTGCACCAATAGTGTCAGGACTGACAAGCATGGGTGACTCGTAATCATGCTGCTTCCGGAAGGAATACATCATGAATGATGGGATCGATCTTTTTGAATCCAACAGAGATATGCAGACAGTCAAAGAATGGACAAGGGCAGACTTTGAGTGTGAATCTTCAAGGGCATGACCAAATATCCTTGCTACAAAGCTACATATAAAGAAAGTTGAGTAACTAAATCAGTCAAATTTTACCATCACTAGAAAAGAATGCCAGGGAAAAAAACCAGCTTTCCAGAAAAGTATTAACTGAAAACCCACATACCTCGGGCTAGATAGTTTAGTAGCCAGAAGTGATGATGTGTTTCTGGTTATTGCACATAGAGTCTCTGCTGCATTAGCATGTACTTCAGGAGGACTCTGGACAATAAAACAGGACAACAGAAATGATAAATCACCTCCTTTAAAGGGATAATTAATTATAGCTAGGTCTTTATAAACAAAACAAAAAAAACACCAACGCTAGTTGAGTAATTAGATTACTACTGCTTCGGGGATCTCCCTTCACTCCTGCCCGCCCAACGAAAGAGGACCATAAAAATAAAAAAATAAAGAAAGCTACATCTGCGCATGGAAATAAAAGATACAGGGTAATAAATGAGGCATTTCTAGACCAGACCATCTGACAGTGATAATGACAGCAGAAATGATTCATTGCCCCTAACACCTCTATCTTGATAATTTACCAAGCTGATTAGTAAATGGCCATTGTGAAACCATCTGTCCCTGGTGCCTTTTTTAACTAAGAAAGAGACAAAACAAGACCATAATCAGGTGCACCTTTCCTGATGGTTGCCAGGATCTCAGCCTCCTCAAAAGGTTGTTCAAGTTCATTGCTTTCTACATCTGTGATAGCTGGTAAATCCTCAAAGTGGGTTGTAGGTCTCCATTGCTCAAACTCTATGTAAAGCTTCTGATAAATGTCCAAAATTTCATCCTTTATTTGGTTTTTGACTTCAACAATATCATTATCATTCTAAAGCTATCAAAATTGGTATATCTTCTACGAGTGTTTGTCATTTTCTGAGTATTTGGTATTCTTGTCTCACTCTTTGAGCCAGAGAGATCTAGACTTCTTTCTCCAAAAAACCTCTTCTGAGTTTGTTCTTTGTTGTACTTCAAGCTTCAGATCCATAGACTTTGTATTTTCAGAATTCACATGGTGATAAAGGTCTGATTTCTGCATTTTGTTCAATTCAGCATTAACTCCCCCAAGGCTCTACTACTTTGTGTCTCACTTTTCCCATAGAACCTCCTTGTTCCATGTTGTAATATCCTTCTTAAGGCATTTCAATTTTTGCATCAGAATAAAGCCATGTCATTTATAGAGTAGCTTGGCCACCTCTCTTTTACCTTGTCTAGAAACCCTTCATTTTGACGCCACATATTCTCAAACTTGAAGTATGATGTATTAGTTTCCCATTCTCTATTCTCAAGTAGTATTGGCTTGTGATCTGAGAATACTCTGGGGAAACACCCTAGACAAAGTGTGTGATCAAGTGCACTCAGGTCCCATGTGTGCAAAGCACGGACTTCTTTTGATGGGATTTTTAACTCGGGGCTAATTGTGGAAGTTCCTTTGGATACCCCTTACCTATATAAATCTTACTAACTGGTGGTTTATAACCACTTTCAAACTAAAGAGTTATTTTCCTGAATTTTACTCGAACAAGATTTAAATTTAACAATATTTGTACCAATCCTGTGGAGACGATATCTTTCTATACTATCTTTGACGCACTTCTTCTGACGGGATTTTTAACTCGGGGCTAATTGTGGAAGTTCCTTTGGATACCCCTTACCAATAGAAGTCTTACTAACTGGTTGCTTATAACCACTTTCAAACTAAAGAGTTATTTTCCTGAATAGTACGCAACAAGATTTATATTGAACAATATGTGTACCGACCATGTAGAGAACATCTTTCTATACTATCTTTGATGCAGAAAGAGCTTATTTTGTAGTTATGTTCTACAATTGTCAAAGCACGAGTGCACAATCATATATCGGTATCCTTATTGCAAGATGAATATGGCACCTCAAACTTGTAAACGTCAACCAGAACATATATATCCAAGGAATACTAATGAAAAGTAGCAGATAAGCTGGTTACAGCAAGTCTTTGTAACTTACAGAAGGGCTCAATTTATCCACGATCATTTCTAAAAGATTGCTGTCAGCCAACCATTGCATCACATCTGTCGTGTTAGGGTAGATTTGATCATCGGCACCTACAAGTCGCACCAAAACCTATAAAGAAACAGCTCATCAAAGGAAATTCTTCACCAGATCAATTCTCAAAGTTGACGCTGTATCACAATGGTACACAAAGGTTGTGGTAGATGAACAATGCAAAACTGAAATACTAACCTCCATTATGGATGTTATACCAATCAAATCCACCATCTGGCGGAAAACATCATGGTGCGCCTGTAAGAAAATCAAAATGATCAGGAATATAACCAATTCTTTTGGGAGGAGAGGGAAGATGAAAAAAAAAACATGTGCACATTGTTAAGGAGGCCTATTAAGCATTAAATCAATATCCTCTCTATGTTTTCCAAGTGGAGGAGTTAGATAGGGTCTCCTTTGTATTAACCACTCCATGTAATAAGATGCCTGGAGAAACCTCTCTTCCAAGAAGCGGCTCCATGCAATTATTCATAGACAACATGAGCAAGTTCTGGGCTCTTAACCCACACTCCACCACCCACCACACATCTAAATAGATATGCAAAAGTAAAGTTAAATGACATCAAAATTTTACTTGTCCAACAGACTAAATATAACTCAAAAAATCATTATGCAGTCTACTAAACCCATAAGTATGTTTTCCTTATCAACACTTGTTTTTTGGGACAAGTAAACGTATAGTCACTATTTCAGATTAGAGTGCATCTTTTCTTAATCTACTCTTTTTTAAACCTATAGTTACTATTTCAGATCAGAATGCATCTTAATTAACTTTTCAACAAGGGTGGAGACACAAGCATGAGCTGCCCAGCAATAAAATCCTGACAGAGCTGGGTGAAGCACAAGCCAGAAAATGTTAGTTCTTTATCTTTCCTGCCTCCAGGTTGTTTGCAGGATACCGAGGAAAACACAAAGATCATAGATATGTAGGTCATGAGAGACAGGTCAGCATAAAAGACGCAAGAAACATGAGAGGAGGGGATGAAGAGACAAAAGAGCCAACTCAAATTTGCAGAGAGGAATGACCCTACTCACTATCCTTCCCCAAAAGAAAGGGAACCCGGCCTTGAGAGGACTCAAACTACCACTGATACCAGGGGAAGGAAAAACAGGAATAATTAGTAGTCTCTGAAAGGAAACTAAGGCTATTGCACAGTGCAATCGGGTGGTTCTCTGTAAATGCAGACTAGAAATTTAAGGTAATGGACAAAGCAGAGAGATTATCTCTAGAGGTGTAGACAAGAAATAGAAGCAGCACAAAGAGGAGAAGGACTAACACATAATGAAATTAACAAGCTTAGGGGGGCACCATCAAGAAAAGACGACTTTACATTGCCAAAATAAAAATCTGCTGCCTAATCATACACCAAAAGATAATATGACATTAGAAAAGAATGCTGCTAAAGAACATCAAGTAAGTGTCTCTAAGAACTAATTAAAATGGCATGACCACATTAAATATACAGACCTTGTTTTTTGATAAATAAATATGTATACACGTTTATAAAGATCAAAAAAGCTACCAAATGAAAAATTACATTGGAATGCAAAAGCAAACATGTAACAAACAAAAATGTGGGGCTTTCTAAGGTTGAACTGGTTTTAGAGAGAGAAACTATAAAGATTCAACTTCTGTTTCTTACAAAAAGGGAAATTCTGTTTCTTGCAACTTCTGGAAACTCTGACAACTGGACCAAAATTTTTTATATCTAATCTACCAGCATCAACGAAATGCAGTTTTATTTTCTTTCAGTCACAGACTATAAATTTATGATTTGTTGGATGCTAACTTGAAAATCGGATGAAAATGACCATAAAGACCACACACTAGAGCAGCAATTTATAATTGCATGGTGCAAATATTATATTTTACTTAGTTAGGTGGAGAACAGATATTTTCTGGTTAACCTTCATTGTTAACCAAAAATGTTAGGGTTAGAGAGGTTGTATTTGACCATATGAAATGGGTTATTGATGAATGTAAAACCATAACTTAAGCCAATCTCTGTGGTCTCATTTCAAATTGCTTCTTTGATTAAAAAAAAATTTCACTACTGTCATAATAGATCAACATAGCATACTGGACAAAATATATCATCATATCATACTACAAATTTTTCCCAGTTGTTGATTTCCACTAACAAAATCCTTTTCTTGACAAAAGATAACATCTTGCTCATTTTTTAGGAAATAGAGAGCCAAATTTCTAACTATATGAAGCAGCAAATATTAGTTGCCTGCAAGAGTGGATCTGTGCTACGCTACCTGAACATAGTTCATGAGGGGAACAGTCTTCCGCAGCATGAGGCATATCACAACCTGTAATGCAGTAGGAGTATATAAATCAACTTGCTTTAACCAAATAACATTTCAAACTTCAACAGGGACAAAGGAATCTTGTACACATGAAGCTTGTGGATGAATAATTTAATACCTTACTAAAGTACCCAGCAAGCAATGCACTATGTGGACGACTTGGTTCCAAGAAGGAAAAGAGTAAATTCATGAGCTGCGCCAAGATGATAAAAAGGATTGAACTCTCGAGCAAAACAATTTCTTCTCTGAAACTAAAATGTAATAACTTCTTTTTTATTGTTATAATTTTAAAATTAAAATGTAACTGCATATAGTGAATTGCCGTACCTCTTCTTCTTCCACTAGAGTCTTAAGGATAACATCAATTTCACAGGTGAATATCTCACTGGCAATGAAAGGAAACCTATGGTGCAAGACATTAATTAGAAACAAGAAATTGGAGTGGTACCTAATATCTAAAATTGAAAACATACGCTTGCAACTACAATTATTCAAATAATTAAAGCTTATTCATGTCCCATGATAACTTACTTAAACTTCCGCTTGCTATCAGCATCCTCAGAAGGTTCATCAACAATGTAGTGCAGCAACTGCTCAACCTGGGCTCTATCTCTCAAACTGAAACCTCAAAATCATAAAACTGTGTCAATGAACTTTGGGATTTTAAGTGGTATCAATACTGAATACTGTGATAATTAATTCTTTCCCTAGAGCTACATGTCAATTGATGGTTAAATTGAAACAATTAGCAGAAACATATGCATGATAAGAAAAACGCATTTTTATAAAGTAACGAGGCATTTATAAATTAAAAGTACAAGAATGTTTACAAATTTATGAGACGGCTGTTCAAAGCTTTGCATTCTTGAATTATCTCTTCTTCATCGAGAAGCTCTTCCAATGTGAAGTTTTCCTTGTCTAACACTGCTTCAACCTGCAAATCCAAGGGCAAAAATGTTTCAAAATCGGGCAATATCTAAAATTGAGAGGAAAACAGAAGGACAATAGAAAAGTATCGCACTTATTGTAACAACATAAAGAACAGAAATTATCAGACATCTTTAACTCAAAATAAAGAATAGCCAACTGACTATGAAATTCAAGAAAGATGTTTAAAACGGAGTCAAGCTAGAAAAAATCCATATTGAAGGACGTCAAGGTATTGGAAAATCACACTATGAATTACGGTAGGGTCCTGCAAGTAAGTGATGACTATCGAATCAACAATATGAAAATACTCCATAGTAATCCATGAAGAAAAAACTCCGGAACTACTCTATACCCAAAAACACTTATGAATTGCACAAGTCCTATGGTCAGTCTTCTAGTTGATAAACAGAGAACTTAAGCTTTCACTTTATCAACATGCACACACAAGGAAACAGGTTTTACAGATCAATAGAACATTAATCTTATTCAAATTCAATTATCGGGTTTTTTGGATGAAAAAGGTAAAAAAATTATTAATGATTGGCAAGCAGGTACTTCTAAGAGGACATCAGAAAAGAGTTTCCGCATATTCAACAGAGAGGCTATGTCAGATTCAACACTCTTCCTACACCACAAATCAAGACTTACAGCATCTAGATTTCACTCTTATCATTAAAACATCAATTATTTCTCTCTAGCCAAGTATTCCAGACAAAGCAAGTAAGAACTGCATTTCAATGGTGCCTGCTGCCCCTAGCAAATGTTTGTGTATACCAGCAGCATAAAGCAAGTTTTGTACTTCCTGGCATAAACCATTGGACTCCAAAAAATGCTCAGAAACATTGATCAGTTCTTAAGGTTTGAGACTAAATGATCTTGTCAGTTATAAGATTCAAGACTAATGATCTTGATATCGAATAATTCCAACACTGGTAAACCCCACACTCTCCTCTGAGCAATTAAATATTGACTAAGGCATATATCAGGGCTCCACTTTCATCTTGATTCACGAAAAAATAAACAAAGCAAATAACGTGATCCAATGAAGCCTGAATCAAGCTAATTACCAGCTATTAATACTAATAAGCAGAAACATAATTAAACAAGTACAAAAAGTAACAGCACACACACAAAGTAACTTGCATTTGACAGTTGAAACACCAATATAGCATAATCCAATTAAGGCAATTCAATTATAGGCAACTAATCGAACGGATTAAAATTAAATCAAGCAGGCGTGAAATATAACAGCTTAAAGTCACGCGTAATGCAAAAAAATGAATCGAAAAAACTCATAAATACAACAACGAGAGCATTAGAATTGGATGGAGAGAGTGAGGTTACCGGGGAACAAGCCGAAAGAGAAGTGAGCTTCCAAAACATATCTCCAAAAGCCCTACCAACTCAATACAGAGAAAACCCTAACTTTGGAGATGCTTTTCCAAAATACTAGTGTTTGCTAAAGAAAAAAAATATTATTCCTTTAAGTGGGAGTGGGGGTGGCGGGGGTGGTGGAGGGTGGGGTGGTCAAAGTATGGTGGTTGGAGGCGTTGGGTTGAGTGGGTAATGAGATATAATAAATTTTGAAATCTCACTTTTCCTTATTTTAAAAAAATTATTTTTCTAGAGAAAATATTTTTCAAAAATTTTAATCAATCAAACATTAGAAAAATGGAAAACATTTTCTCCCTACCAAACACACTCATAGTTAAACTTATCACAAAAGATTGTTATGAATTTGATTAAGGGGTGATTCAATTTAAAGCTAAATATGCAAAATATTAGTAATTCATAAACTATAATATTAAATATATTTTTTTAAAATTACCTAGTTTGTAATTTAGGCCGCATTTAACATGAAGAATGGTATGAATAAAATGAAGATATGTGACTTTTGAGTGCAAAAAAAAATAAGAATAAAAAAAGTTCCTTTCATATTGTCTTCTTTATTGTTGTTATAGCAATCCACCTTAGAGACAATAGGAGATTGAATTATGTCTTTTTTAAATTTTGTGAGTTAAAGAATTTGATTTTTTTTAATAATATTAAATTAGGCACAAACAGTAAGTGAAGTGCGAAACTTGGAAGTAAAAATCGCCAGGGAAAGGGACTAAACTCCAGTATCTTTCACCCCTCCACTCCAATCAACCAAATATGAAAAAAATAATTTCTTTATTATTTTCATTAATGAAAGAATATATACAATTTTCATAATATAGAAAATCATATTCCTATTCTACTCCCAAAACCCTATTTTATTTGTACAATAATCCTACAATTATGGTAAGTGTACAATACTAATTATATACAAAATATACAACTAAATATGTTACCATAACAGTGATATACACGGCTGTGTATACCGTGTATATCACGGTTTCCCACTTGTTATGGGTTTCCGTGATATACACGGTATACACATATATTTTCACACCCCTGCAGTCATACCGAGCGGTCTTCATACATTGAGATTGTCCCTAAAATATTCAAAAAGGAAGGGAAGATCATTGGTAAAGATGTCTGCAATTTGATACCTGGAAGGGACATGGCAGACGCGTACTTGTCCACGAGCTACCTTTTCGCGAACAAAGTGAAAATCCATCTCGATGTGTTTAGTGCGCTGGTTTTGAGCCGAATTACCAGAAAGGTAGACGGCACTAATATTATCACAATAAACCAAGGTAGCTTTCTGAATAGGACAATGAAGCTCTAAAAGAAGATTACGTAGCCAACAAGATTCAGAGACTACATTGGCTACCCCTCGATACTCAGCCTCTGCACTAGAGCGTGATAATGTAAATTGTCGTTTTGCAGACCATGAGACCAAGTTATTACCTAGAAACATACAATAGCCAGACGTGGAGTGTCTGGTATCTGGACAGCCACCCCAATCAGCATATGTATACAAGACAAGTGTAGACGTCGATGAAGGATATAAATGTAAATCATAGTCAAGTGTCCCCTGGATGTATCGAATAATGCGTTTGAGCGCATTTATGTGTTTAACCCTGGGATCATGCATAAACAAACAAACACACTTGATGTACGGCATACGTAATATCTTATCTCGTGAAAGTAAGATACTGAAGAGCCCCTGCAAGACTGCGATAGTGGGTCGGATCCTCGTACGGTGAGCCAGCCGCAGCACCCAACTTAGGTTTAGTATCAACGGGAGTGGAAGTAGACTTGCACGAGGACATACCAGCTCGCTCAATGATCTCCGCGACACATTTCTGTTGTGATAAGAATAACCTAGATGCATGACGAGTGACAACAATCCTCAAAAAGTAACTCAAGGGCCCAAATCTTTCATAGAAAACTCAGAACTGAGCACTGTCATGATAGACTTGCGCAAAGCATCAGAAGAGGCAGTCAAGATAATATCATCCACATATAATAGTATATAAGTCAGGGAAGTACCACGACGGTATATGAACAATGAATTATCGGACTTGCTGTGCGAAAACCCAATAGAGGAAACATAGTCTGCAAATCTCTTATACCAAGCCCGTGGAGACTGCTTAAGCCCATACAATGACTTCTTCAGTAAACAGACATGATGAGGATATTTGGGGTCGCGAAAACCCAAGGGTTGATGCATATAAACGATCTCATTAAGATCACCATGTAAGAACACATTCTTCACATCTAAATGATGAATGGGCCAAGCTTTCGAAAGAGCCAGACTTAGAACAATGCGAATGGTAGCCGGTTTGATCACCGGACTAAATGTCTCACCACAATCCATGCCAACCTGCTGAGTCTTACCATCATCTACAAGACGAGCCTTGTGCCTCGCAAAATAACCATAAGAATTATCGTTATGAGTAAAAATTCACATAGACCAAATAATATTAACACCAGAAGGACTGGGTACCAACTCCCACGTCTTATTCTCAATAAGAGCATCATATTCGTCATTCATAGCCAATTTCCAATTCGGGTCATTTAATGCGGATACTTGGTTACGGGGTAGGGGGATTTAAGAATATTAAAATTTAATTAAAATATCTTTTTGGTTTAAAATACCCTGTTGAATACGAGTGACCGGTTTGTGACTCGAGGGAGAATTAGGTGGATTTTGGGACAAAATCGGAGGGGTGACGGACTGGCCAGCAGGTAGTGGGCTTGCTGGCCCAACACTGGAATCGGGATATGAAACAGTGGTAGGGGTAGAACTGGGCTGGATAAGCGGCCCAGTTGTTGTACCCGTGACGGATACACAAGGGGTAGAACGGGCTTAAAGTTTGTTAATTGTAGTTGACAAAAATAACGGATAACATAAGAACCCAAAAATCCTTAGATGTGAATACGAAGGATTCTTATTATATAGGATTTGAAGAGGGATGAATATGCCAAACATTTAGTAGGAAGTATGTTAAGAAGATAAGTAGTCATTTGGAGATCATGATGCCAAAAGTAAGGGTGTACGGAAGCATAGACCAATAAAGTGCGAACAATATTATTAATGGTATGAATTTTTCGTTCGGCTTTCCCATTTTATGAGGAAGCATGAGGGCAAGAGAAAAGAAAAACTATGTCATTAGTATCACAAAAATCCCGAAACAACCCATTATCATATTCTTTGCCATTATCACATTGAATTTTTTTTATTTCCCGATCGAATTAGGTACATATGAATGCTCTAAATTTTAAGAATGTGAAAAAACTTGTGATTTTTTCGCTAACGAAAAGGTCCATAAAAATTAGAAAAATCATCCAAAAATAGAATATAATAATAATGGCCCACATAACTTAAAACGTGAGATGTCCATAAATCGCTCTAAATAATATCAAATGACATTAAAGTACGAGAAGTAGAGGCTACAAATGGTAATCTAACAAGTTTTCCTAAAGGACATGATTGACAAATTGGAGTAATATGCGTACCCTTACAAGAAATAAAATTATTTTTATGCAAGGAAGAAACAATGGACGACCCAGGGTGACCCAAACGTGCATGGTACAAGGAAGGAGCTAGAGCTGCAAAAGTAGATGGCAAGGCTTGACTCGAAGGACTGGAGGTGGGCGTGATAGGATAAAGATATCCCCTACTATCACATCTCATGAGAGGTATCTCCGTCTTCAAATCCTTCACAGAAAACCCAAAAGGATCAAAATCAACAGAAACTCAATTATCAGTGGTAAATTTACGGACAGACACCAATTTTTTAATTAAGTTAGGAGCATGAAGGGCATTTTTCAAGATAAGAGGTGGATGGGGGGAAGACAATGTTTTATGATCGTAACCATGAATTGGAATTGAGTTGCCATTACCAACAATTAGGCCACGATTTTTGCTCAAATTGGAATAAGATGAGAGAGTACCTTGGTCGAACGTCATGTGAGAAGTGGCGCCGGTATCCATGTACCAATTCACGTCTGGGGATTCAATCTAAGTGTATGCATTGCGGATTCAATATCGGTCGGAGTGGGACCCTCAGCATGATGGGCCTGTAGAGGCTGAGGCTCAAGCACATCTGCTTGATGCCCCGACCTAGCGTTGTTGCGGAAGCCATTGGACCATGTTGAATTGGGGAGAAAATTCTGCTGGGCAGCCCACTGTCCAGGGGCTGGAGACGCTGGAAAATATGGGTCGTTGGGCCACCGGCCACCTGCCCAGGCCCACTGCTAGGGGGCCCATGACTGGGACCAGTTGGCCTGCGGCCCACTGCCACTGTTCTGGCCACCCCCACCACCGCTGGAACCACCACGATTGCCACCGCAATTTTTGCTATTATTTTTTTGATTTTTCTTGCCTCCACCGTGAGCACGGTTTTGGCCCGAATTATCAACACAACCCTGAGAATTAGCTGAAGACGTCATCATGACCACGGGACTAGCGCATGTAGCCGCCTTTTTGGCCAAATCGACTTCTTCTAACGTGAGCATCGAGTGAGCTTGATAAAAAGGCGAAAGTGGATTACTTTGACGGTGGAAAGTCCCCACGCCATTATAGGCCTCAGATAGGCTTGCAATCATTTGTAGAACAAGACGATTATTGGTAACGGGCGCGCCAACGTTATGGAGTTGGTCTGCCAACTCCTTGAGCCGTTTACAATAAACTGAAACATTCGAGAAATCTTCCATGATGACTTGGGAAATTCCTGCTCAAGGGTGACAACGCGGGAATGTTGGTTATCTTGGAATATATCACGCAATCTATTCTATGTAGCCATAGCCGTAGTGTCCGGGTCAATAATCATCTGTAAAAGGTCGGTAGAAATAGTGGAATAAATCCACTGAAGGACGGTAGCATCAAGAGTAATCCATAACTGAGGATCCTAGGGGTAGCGGGAGGAATTATGTGATGGAGAACTTGATGTGAGATGGCGTGAATTTTGAACAACTCCGCCCACGTCGCGTATTGGACATTTTCCATCTCAAGAATAATAGGGATGTTGTTCTTGATGTTAAAAACAGTAAGGGAAGGATGAAAATGGTTCTTTGACGTCGACATAACGAAAGAACAAAGGGATTGGGAAGAAAATTTGGGAAGAGATGAGGTAAAATTAGCATGAAATCCGAGATGGGGCACGGATTCTGATGCAAGTTCGGCTGAGAAGGGACGGCGGAACCGAGACTAAATTTGGGAGAGGATCAAAAGTAATTTAGTCCTAGACTTCTGATACCAATAAATAATCCCTTGATTATTTTCATTAATGAAGAGTATATATACAATTTACAATTTCCATAATATGGAAAATTGTATTCCTATTCTACACCCAAAACCCTATTCTATTTGTACAAGAATCCTACAATTATCGTAAGTGTACAATACTAATTATATACAAAATATACAATTAATATGTTACCATAACAGTGATATACACAGTTGTGTATACCGTGTATATCACGGTTTCCCACTTGTTATGGGTTTCCATGATATACAAGGTATACACAAGGTATGTGTATACCGTGTATATCCTTGTACCCTCATATGATTTACCTCAAAACTCTATCAGGAAAGGGACTAAACTCCAGTATCTATGCTACCTGCTTATTATGTGATTAATATTGAAATAATTATTGTTGAAATACCATCTATATTAACTTAAATAATATGAAATGTTGTAAAATTAATAAATTACCAGAATATTCAATAAGGTTTAGTAAAAAAAATTATGAAGCAAGATTCTTACCAAATGAAGGTATAATATATCAACAACTTTATTACGATCATTTACCATCACCGTACAATACTGAGGTATCTAAAGAATATAATCAATTAGAACCAAAAGAAAATACATTGGGAGAAAGAATAAGAGTATTAAGAGCATACTTAATGAGAAAATGTGAAGAATACAGAATACAACAAAAGATTAAAAAAAAGATAAAAAATAAGGATTAAAAGAAATATGAGGATTCACTGAAAGGAGATTAGTATTTGGATGCAATGATAAAAGAAAAGAAAGAAGACATAAAAAACATAAAAAACAATATCAGAAAATATATAAAAGATATAATAAATATAAGAAACCTTACTATAACAAATATAGAAAGAAAAGATTTAAAGGGTACAGAAATACCCTAAAACTAGGAGAAAATTTAAACATAAAAAAAACCTTTAGAAGAAGATATTAAAGAGTGTAAATGCTGGAATTACAATGAAAAGGGACATCATGCTAACAAGTGTCCAAAATTAAAGAAAAAAGGTGTAAAATATATTAATACAACACATTTATAATGAATTTACAACAAATAAAAGAAGATAATAATAAATGGTATGAATATGAAGATTTTTATGTTAGCCAAACAAAACATGAAAGTGAAACAAAATTAAAAAAATATTAACTTTATTAATACATATTCAGATAGTGAAAGCAGTGATATGTAATAAATAAACGATTGTAGCAATTTATATAGAAGCTCATATAGAGTACAAGCCTAATAAAATGATAAAATAAAAAATATTCATAGATAATGGAGCAGATGTATGTTTAGTAAAGAAAAATGTATTAGTATCACACAAATAGAAAAAATCTGAAGGACATATGATAAGAGTAACAGGATTTAATGAACAAATGAAAAAAATTAGATATAATAGCAGAAAACATGAGAATAATATTAGGAAAAACATTATTTAAATTACCAATAATATATCAAGAAAATACTATGAGACAACCAGTATTATTAGGAAATAACTTCCTAGACTTCTTTAAGACACAAGTAATAAACAATAGTACTTTGAGTTTACAAACACCTTGTAATAAATGGATAATATTAAGAAGAGTAATACCAATACAAACACTAAAATTGTGTAATTTAAGATCAGACAGAAATAATACCTTAGAACTATTAAAAGAAAAATATCTCAACATACTAAAAACAAATTTTGGAGAAAACCCTATACAGTTATGGGATAAAGAAAAAATATATGCTGAAATAAAATTAATAAATCCTAATGATATAATAAGATGTAAACCTATTAGGTATAGCCCAACCGATCAAAAGGAATTTGAAACTCAAATTAAAGAAATACTAGACATAGGAATAATACAAGAAAGTAAAAGCCCACATATAGTCCAACCTTTTTAGTTAGAAAATATAGTAAACAAAAAAGAGGAAAGGCTAGGACGGTAATAGATTATAGAGAATTAAATAAAAAGACAATATTTGATGAATACTTTATACCATATAAAAGAAACCTATTAACCAATTAGGAGGAAAAAAATGGTTTAGTAAATTTGACTGTAAGAGTGGATTTTGGCAAATTAAATTAACAAATGAATCAAAATCCTTAACGGCATTTGGTGCCCCTCAAGGACAATGGAATGTATTTCCATTTGGATTAAAAAATGAACCTCAGATATTTCAAAGAAGAATGGATCAAGTATTTAGAAAATTACAAGACTTTTGTATAGTATATGTTGATGACATACTAATATATAGTGATACATTAAAAGACCATATAGACCACTTAGAGAATTTTATAAAAACTATAAAACAACATGGAATATTATTATCTGGAAAAAATCCAAAATCTTCAAAAATAATAAAGAATATTTAGGATATGTTATAGACAAGGATGGAATACAATTTGAAGAACATATTGTAATAAAAACAAAGAATTTTAAAGATAAATTATAAAATAAGAAAGAAGTACAACAATTCTTAGGAATAATAAATTATGCTTCAGACCATATAAAAGATTTGCCAATAATAAGAAAATCATTAAAAGAGATGATGAAAAGAAAAAAGAAAACCTTTGAGTGGAAAGAAGAACATGATAAAGCTATTAAAAATATTAAAGAAATAGTACAAGCTTTACCAAAACATAGAATACCAACTGAACAAAATCAATTAGAATTATATACTGATGCTAGTGATATAGGATAAGGAGCAATCCTCGTAGCTTATGAAAAAATGTTATAGATAAAGAAAAACCATTGATATGCGGATATGGATAAGGAACTTGGAAACAAAATGAATTTTTTTTATCATATTAATGAAAAAGAGTTATTAGCTGTAAAGTTAGGAATAAAACGATTTCATTATCACTTATTACCAGTAAAATTTATTGTTAAAACTGATAACACTTAAGTAAAAACCTTTATTACTAATAAAATAGACCCTTTGCCATAATTTAATAGAAGAAGAAAATGGCAATCATCTTTCTGTTGTTATGATTTTATTGTTAAAAATATCTCTGAAACTAAGATATTTTAGTTGATTTTCTTAGCAGATACAACAATGTCAATTACCAGTGATAATTTTGAAGACTATATTACCAATGTCATGGATTCCATTATTCAAACCAATGAGACCTTAATATCCAAGATACAAGAAAATACATAACTTGTTAACCAGCTTAGAGAAGCCTTGCAAGATTTACAAACCTATAAAATCTTAAAATCACCACAATCACCTAAACCTACCACGAAAAAACCAAATCTCTCTACTACAAATCTTACAATCTTTTCATCCAAACTTGCAACCATGCCATCAGCCATGTCATCATCTTCCCAATTACCAGTAGTATCTATGAGTGATAAATTAAAATTTTCACCAGATTATATTAGTGCATATGAATATATAAATAAGTTTTATGATTATAAATCTAACCCCTATATTTTGAGAAGTGTCAAATTAAGTAAATACCCTAGATTTTTATGCAATGAAAATGCTAACCCCGATATAATTTTAAAATTATTTACTTATGACTTTATTGATAAATTAATAGTAGATGACACTTTTTATAATATTTTCAAACTACCTAGTGTTATTATTGACTCTGCTAGAGTCATGATGGACTCCTTTGGAAGAGACATTAATGACATACAACTTTTTGACGCATTAACCGATTTAACTGGTAAACCTATTGTTATTTGTCAATTATTTAAAATTGAAAAAAATAGCAATATAAGTGGAGACGATGGAAATTTAAAAATGAAGATTCCCTGTACTATTGATAAGTTTCAAGAATGGCTAAGTTCTAAAAGAGCCATTAGACTATTAACATTAAAATAAAAAACAGAAGACATGTTAAAGGCCAGAAAAGCATGTATTATTGGAACCTTCAAAAGTGGAGAAGTGAAAGTAATTATTACCCTATACTACAACAATGATATCATATCACGGATACTATGGAACTGACAAATTTGCATGATAGAATTATAAATATGAAACATCGACATGCAAATGAGACTATGAAACAATATCACATGATAACAGGTCAAAGAAAGAGGCCTATAATCCATACTAAACATACTACTAATGCTACTAATACTACTTATGTGATAAAAGGATAAGGATCCTCTGATCTTTTTGCCTAAAAATGTGACCTCATATGATACTCTGATAGGGATCATGTAGTCCTACTACATGAAGCCTAATATGATACTATGTTACGACCCAATGTAGTTTTACTACAGTAAGCCATATACTACCCATATTACAATTCATATTACTCTATGCAACAAGCAAAATAGAGACATTCAAGAAAAACGTGACAATATAAGCTGACAAAGACGGATAAAGATAGCTGACACCAATGGAAAAAGAAGACAGCTGAAAAACTATTTGTGAAAAAATATGGCAACTGGTCCTAGCAAGCAAAAAATCGTCGGGTCCTTGAAGAAAGAGGATAGCTAACATCTTTGACAAAGGTATAGAAAAATAAACATCATTTTAGAAAGAGGGACTATTCAACTTTGGACAAAATAACAAGAAGACAAACAACTATCACAATCTAGTTAGATAAGTTTATGACTTTTGAAAAAAATGGTAGACAAAGCATTGTAGCCTTTGCGACTTTTGGAAATTTTTTGTCATCCTGCAATCATGTATATGTTAGATATTATCTATATAAAGAGCCTCTTGTAAACATTGTAAGACATTCAAAGTGTTTCAAAAAAAATCTTCATTTGAAAAAATTCATGTCTAGCTAAACTCTCTCCTAGTTTATAATCTTTGCCAAGCAAAATATCATAATATCAGAGAAAATCACTTTGAAAGTTTATACTTAGAACCATATTAGTCCAAAAACTTTCATCTCTACAAGAATTTTAGGAAGAGTCTGTTGAGTCTCCTAGCACCTAGGTCATTTATCCCATAAATCATTCAGTGCAAGAGAAAGAGAGTTAGTGCCAGGGTGGATGAGCATTCCAGTGACCTAAAATTCTATAATAGGTATGATTTTTAGACTGTGTTTCTAATTATAATCTTGATAAGTGTATTCTCTATAATTATTATATTAGTATTGGTTGAAGGTTATAAACTATTAAATAAAAATATTTTTTTATCCAATGATAATTGCTTCCATGCTACAAGCTTATTATGTGATTAATATTGAAATAATTATTGTTAAAATACCATCTATATTCCTTCCCTTTTTAGGGTTATTAGATAATGAAAAGATCTGCCGTAGTAATGGTATTAGAGCATGGAAAGGAATTTTACCGAAAATAGTATAAAACAATTTGATGAAACCAAATTCTCGGGCGGATCTTTTCATCATCTAATAACCCCTAGAGGTCGGAATATAGATGGTAATCATGGTTAATTATTCTTTTTTCAGAGTTAATCAGATAATATAGAGTTGATAATCTAGATTGCAATTTCATTTTTTATTAAAAGAGTCTATAATCTTTTATCAATATCCAAACATCATAACAACAGAGTATAATCTTCTTATAAATTTCCAAACATCATAACAATATAGTAACATACTTATCAAAATCATAATTAGAAACACATAGTTCGAACACATACCTCTATTCAGATTTTCAGATCACCTGAGTAGCTCAACCCACCTTGGCTCTGCCTCCCTATGTCCACTGACTTCACGGGATAATGGCCTGGGTGCTTGGGAGTCCTCACGGATATCTTCTAAAAATTGTCTGAGAGATGTTGTATTCAAACTAATATGGTTCTTAATCATGAATTCTCAAAGTAGTTTACTCTTGTTCTTATGTTGTCCTTGGTTGATAATCGATTACTCTTGTTCTTATGATATTCTTGATTGATATTCGATTATAGACTAAGTGTTGTTTAGCTGAACATTGAAATTTGAGAGAGTTTGAAGTAAGGTAAGAGTTGTGTATTTTTCGAATGAATTCTCCTTTGTACAAGAAGCTCCTTTTATAGATAACCTCGGATATTTAACTATTCAACTTTAATCAAAAAGTCGTAAAGTAAATAGTAATAGACAAAAAATCTTTTCAAAAAGTCTTAAAGGCTACAGTGCCTTGTCTGTTACTTTTCTAAAGTTGTTTTGTCTTCTTCTTCTTTTTTCAAAGTTGTCACTTTTTTCTCTTGTCCTTGTTCGGCTGCTTTTCAAATGCTTTTCCAGCTGTCTTGTTCTGTAATGACTTCTCGTCATTTCTTGTCTGGCTGCTTTTCTGTTTAATTCTTTCCAGTTGTCCGATTGATTCTCTTGAAAGTTTCTCCCAGTAATCAATTGTATTCTGTTAATCTTTTTTGGGCTTTACCGTAGTTGAAACTACGTTGGGCCATAATTTTTTTGGGCTTTACCGTAGTTGAAAACTACGTTGGGCCATAATCATTGGGTTTCCAAGCAATGAATTGCATGGTCCCTGCCATAGTAATCTTTTGGGCCGTGAGGCTCCTAATCAATTTTTGGGTTACAAGTAGTAGAACTACATGTTCCCTGCCATAATAATCTTTTTGGGCCGTGAGGCTCCTAATCAATTTTGGGTTACAAGTAGTAAAACTACATGCTCCCTGTCAAGGTAATCAGTTAGGTCTCAAGTAGATGAATCTACATGATCCCTGCAAAAGTAATCAATTTTTCCCTCCTTATTCAAAAGGATCAGGACTTTGCTCTTTTTTTATAGTTATATTAGATGATGATGGCGTTGCTGTTCTTATCATTGGTCTTTTCTTTTGTTCGACCATTGTTCTGTAATGGCTTATAGTCTCGTCTGCATGTGTATGCTTCAGACCAGTAATCTTGTTTAATAGTAAAGTTAATTCTGTAGTCTCCTTCACTTCTATGTCATTATCGTAGTATAGGGTCATTATCTCCTCTACTTCTCCACCTTTAGAACATCCAATTACGGATGCCTTTCTTGTTCTCAGCATATCCTCTATTCTTGTTTTTAGTGTCAATAGTCCAAATACTTTTTTGGCACTGAGCCAATCTTGAAATTTATCTAGTGTACAGGGTATTTTCATGTTCAAGTTTTTGTCATCTCCGCTGATAGTGCTATTCCTTCCTGTCTTAAAAATTTGACAGATAACAATAGGTTTACCTTTTAAATCGGTTGATGCGTCTAGTATTTGTATTCCGTAGATTCCTTTTCCAAAGGATTCCATTAAAATTTTCCTTCTTTGTTTAATATTACTAATCTGTCTAAAGTTTCTGTTACATCTTTTGATAATCTTGGTTTTATTTTACTAATGTCTACCATTATTGGTATTTTACTCCTTCTCCAAGCATCTATTGGTACTATTTCTGGTTTGTGAGTGTTAGTTTTGGTTATCGTATTCTCTTTGCTTGTACTAGCTTCACTGTTTGTTTCTATCTGCTTTCCTTTGCTTTTTTCTTCTAGTATCATGTTAAGTTTTTCCAATATTAATTTGAACGTTGGTATTTCAGATACGTTCCATAAATTAGTTAGTTCTTCTCTTATCATTTGCTGTGTTTTATTTTGATTTTCTTTTATTTCATCCATTAGTGATAAAATGCTTTTCATTCTTTCTTTTAAAACTATTTCTTCCCATAACGCAGTTATTTTTTCGTTAGAATTAGTCAGGATTGTTGATTCGTTTTTTCCATCCGTTTCCCATGTATATCCATATTTTATCAAATTTATCACATTGCTTTTCTAGTTGTCTTATGTCATTTTCTAATTTCATTTCTTTTGCACTGTATTCTAAGTATTTTAGTTGGGAATATATTTCTCCTAATAAGGCCGTCTTTATTGTCTTTAATTTTTATTTTTTCTTTATTATTTTTAGTTGTACATTCATATCTTATTTATGAATCTAGTTTTTCCTTGGTCATTTATCTCAATTCCATTGTTATTTATCTTATAGTTTATCATTGTCAGAAAATCGCTTCCTAATAATAATTCATTAATACTGTCATATTCTATTACTCCTATATTTATCCTGTATTCTAAATCTTGGATTTTGAATCTTAAATTTATGCTTTTAGTAATTATTATTTCTCTTTCATTTTCAGGGTAATTATAAGTATGTGGTTCTATTATACTACATTCATTTTCATTTATCTTACTTATGTGTATAAAACTTTTAATTGCTCCTGTATTTATTTATGCTATTCCGTCTATTGTTATCATATTTTTAAATATTATTACCTTGATTTTTAATCTACTGCTGTCTATATTTATTAAGTCTATTGTTCTAGGTTGTATACTTGGTAAACTATTCTGTCGTGTGATTAATGATTCTCTAGTTATACTTAATCTAGATCCTTCTATTCTTGGTATTAATCTTTTTGACGGTGTTAATGTTTTTATATTAAAATCCATGAATATTTCTTCTGGTATAGTTATCTTAGAGTTTTCTTTATGCTCTATTTGTTTTAGTATTTCTTTGTACATTTTTGGTACTATAATGTTCATTTCATGTTGTTTCTTTACATGGTGATTTCCTGTTAAGGCATATATCATTTTTGTTTCTATACTTATTACTTTACTTCATGGTGGCATGTTTATTCCATCTAGTTTATAGTATAGTGTTAAAGCTAAATCTTTGTGTTTGTCTTTTAACGATATGCTAAAGTCTGGTTGTACTGTAAATTTTAATTTTTGGTATATTAAATTTCTTTTTATTACAGATATTAATGCATCTTGTAAATTTCCTAATATTCTGTCATCTAATACGTAGATTTGTATTGGTGTGTCAATATTCTTTTGAAAGTAAGCTTTTATTGTAAATTCTACTCCTCCAAAGTAAATATTTCTATATTTCTTTGCTTCTTTTGTTGATAGCTTTGCTAATTCCCTTTTTATTACTTCATCAGTTATCAGATTTATTTTTGTTCATCCATTTGTACTGGTAGTATCAATTATATTTTCATGCTTTTGTGCTATATATCTTATTTCTTTGTTTCTTTCAAACCATCTTGTTTTAAATATCTTTTTTACAGATAGTTCTTCTTTTTCATCTTGAATCTTCTGGTAAGTATCTGGTTTAAAACTTAGTGTTTGGGTTGTTCCTCCTTCATAGGTATTCATTTGGTAATATACTTCTTTTGAATCTTCTACTATCTCTTTTCCTTTATCCATATTTTAGTAAATCGATGTATTTATATTGTTCTTTTATAATTTCTTTTAAATCTCTTATTTCATTTTCGTTGTTTATTGTTTCTCCTAATCTCTGTTCTCTTATTTTGTCGATTTCTTCTTCTTTCTGCTTTAGTTTTTCTCCTTCTAATGCCAATGTGTTTCTCAGAAATATAATCTTTTCTTGTTGTTCGCTTATCTTGATATAATTTTCTTGTAGTTGTTTATCCTTTTCTTCTAATAGTTCTATTCCTATTCTACAACTTATGATATGTTGGTTTATATCTCTATTATACCTAAGTGGTTTTTCAGCTATTATTGCTAACTATAACTTCTTTTCATGTTGTTGTATTAGTCTGTTTTCATCCATAATGTTCTATTTCCATTCTTAGTTCGGATTCTATTTCTGGTATCATTAGATTCTCGGAATATATTTCTGTATTCAGTTTTACTAATCTTTCATAAGATTCATCTTGTCTGTCCATAGTTGTTAGTATTTCTTCTAGTTCTACCTCTTTATATCCTTTTTCTGGTACATTTATTTCAGAGTCTCTCTTTTCATCTAGCCATTTTTCTTGATAATCAATTATTATCCTATGCATGTTTCTAGTATCTACTAATAATTTCTTTAATCGTTTGTGTCTCCATAACGATTTGTTTAAATAATTAACTTGTTTAAACGATGGATGTTTTAACATTGTTTATAACTTGTTCCTATTACAAGCTCTGATACCAAATTCTCGGGCGAATATTTTCATCATCTAATAACCCCTAGAGGTCGGAATATAGATGGTAATTATGGTTAATTATTCTTTTTTCAGAGTTAATCAGATAATATAGAGTTGATAATCTAGATTGCAATTTCATTTTTTATTAAAATAGTCTATAATCTTTTATCAATATCCAAACATCATAACAACAGAGTATAATCTTCTTATCAATTTCCAAACATCATAACAATAGAAAAATGATTGTCATTTTCTCCTTTTATTCAATTCTGGTAAATGGTCTATTCTGTTTGTAATAAAGGCTTTGACTTGTGTGTTATCCGTTCTAACAATAAATTTAACTGGTAGTAAATGATAATGAAACCTTTTTATTCCAAATTTTACTGCTAATAATTCTTTTTCATTTATGTGGTAATTCTTTTCATTTGGTTTCCATGTTCCACCTCCATATCCGCAAATTAACATTTTTTCTTTATCTATATCTTCTTTATCATATGCTATTAGGACTGCTCCCCATCCTATGTCACTAGCATCTGTAAAGAGTTCAAGTTGATCTTTTTCTGTTGGTACTCTGTGTTTTGGTAATGATTTTACCTTTTCTTTAATATGGTTTATAGCCTTTGTATGTTCTTCTTTCCATTCAAATGTTACATTTTTCTTTATCAAATCTTGTAGAGGTTTTCTTAGGTATGGTAAATCTTTTATGTGGTCTGAGGCGTAATTTATTACTCCTAAGAATTGTTGTACCTCTCTTTTATTTTCTAATTAATCCTTAATTTTTTTTATTTTTGTTACAACATGTTCTTGCAATTGTATTCCTTCATTATCTATGATGTATCCTAAAAATTCAATATTATTCTTGAATATTTCAGATTTATTTTCAGATAAAAGTATTCCATGTTGCTTTACAGTTTCTATAAATTGTTCTAAATGTTTTATATGATCTTTTAAATCATTACTATATATTAATATGTCATCCACATATATTATGCAGAAGTCTGCCAATTTTCTAAAGACTTGATCCATTCTTCTTTGAAATATTTGTGGTGCATTCTTTAATCCAAAAGGTAGTACGTTCCATTCATAGTGTCCTTGAGGGGCACTGAATGCTGTTAAAGCTCTTGATTCTTTAGTCAGTTTTATCTGCCAAAATCCATTTTTACAATCAAACTTACTAAATCAATTTTTGCTTCCTAATCTGTTGATAAGGTTTCTTTTATAAGGTAAAAATATCCATCAAAAATAGTCTTTTATTCAATTCTCTGTAGTCAATTACCATTCTGGCTTTTCCTCGTTTCTGTTCATTATGTTTCCTTACTAAAAAGGCTGGGTTGCTATGTGGGCTTTTACTTTCTCGTATTATTTTTAATTCTAGTAATTCTTTAATCTGAATTTCAAATTCTTTCTGATCCGTTGGTCTGTATCTTATAGGTTTCGTTCTAACTGTTTCGCTAGGATCTATTAGTTTTATTTCTCCATATATTCTTTCTTTTTCCCATAGTTGTGTTGGATTTTCTCCAAAATTTCTTTTTAGTATATTAAGGTATTTTTCTTTTAATAGTTCTAGATTATTATTCCTATCAGTTTTTATAGAACATAATCTCAAAGTATTCACTGGTAATATTCTTTTTAGTACTATCCATTTATTACAGGGTGATTGTAAGCTAAATGTGTTCTTATTTATAACTTGTGTTTTAAAGTAGTCTAGGAAGTTATTTCCTAATAAAACTTGTTGTTTCATATTATCTAGTTGGTATACTATTGATAGTCTGAAAATAGTTTTTCCTAGTACAATTCTCATATTTTCTGCTACTATGTCTAATTCTTTTGATTGTTCATTGAATCCTGATACTCTTGCTCTATGTATTCTAGATCTTTTCCATCTATGTGATTCTAGTACATCTTTTCTGGCTAAGCATATATCTGCTCCACTATCAATGAATATTTTTTGTTTAATCATTTTATTCGGTTTATATTCTATATGGGCTTCTATATGAATTGCTACCATTTAATTATCTTCATTTAATCTTCTCTGAAGTTCTTCGTCTTGCTCGTATTCTTCTACTTCTTGTCTAATGTTTTCATTTCTCAAGGATATTTCTATATGTCTTGCTATATAAGTTTGTTGCCAATTTATTTCATTTATCCTTTCTCTTATTTTTCCAAGTTTTCTGGTAATCTTGTTGTACCTATCGCTGTAATACTTGCTTCCTGTTTCATTGACTGTTGAAGTTATAATCAGTTTATGTCGGGTATATTCTTCACATTGTATCCAGTAATTTCTTTCTCTTAATAATTCACTTTTTTCTCTTTCTAGTGGGTTCATTCTTATTCAGAACTATTTTCACTATCTGAACGTTGGTTGATATAATTCATATTTTCTGGTTCTGATTCTTCATCTGTTTCGCTGATATAAAAATCTTCATAGTCGTACCATTTGTTATTATCTTCTTTAATCTGTCTTAGACTCATTATAAACTGTTCTGTATTAATATATTTTACTCCTTTTTTCTTTAACTTTGGGCACTTATTAGCATAGTGTCCTTTTTCATTGCAGTTCCAACATTTACATTCTTTAACTTTTTCTTCTTTAGTCTTATCTGTTATAGGATTTACATTTCTGAATTTTCTGAATTTTCTTTTGTATCTAAATTTTCTTCTTGTTTCAGGATTATTTCTATACCTCTTAAATCTTTTCCTCTTATAAGATTTATAATAGGGTTTTTTCTTATATTTTTTTTATCTCTCTTATATTTGTGGCTTCTTTCATATTTATCCTCGTGTCTTCTATGTATTTTATGTCTTTTATGTTTCTTTTCTTTATCATCGCATCCAAATATTAGTCTTTTTATGTGAATCCACATATTTCTCTTAATCCTATCTTCTTATCTTTTTTAATCTTTTGCTGCATTCTATATTCTTCACATTTTCTCATTAGATATGCTCTTAGTACTCTTATTCTTTCTCCTAGAGTATTTTCTTTTGGTTCTAGTTGGATGTATTCTTTTGATATGTCAATATTATACGGTATAGGTAAATGGTCATAGTATAATTGTTGGTAAATTATTCCTTCTTCTGGTAAGAATCTAGCTTCGTAAAAGAATTTACTAAAGCTAATCGTATATTCTGGTAATTTATTTATTTTACAACATCTCATGTTATTTAAATTCATTATTATTTCTGTTTTTCTTTCTGCTAGCACATTTTCTCTGGCTACTAACCATTTTTCTCCTAAGAACTCTCTTTTCAATAGTAAATCAAATATCATTAACATTGATTTCCAATCTGTTGCATGACTTAATACTTCTCCTCTTAGTTGATATGCTATTGATTCTATCCAGTATGCTGCTTTTTCCAATTAGTGTTTTAGATATTAGATCATACATATAATCTAAGTTTTCTGTTTGTGTGCTATTCATTAATGCTATGTACATTTCTAAATTCCAATCTGTTATTCTTCTTCCTACTTCTTGTTCATCGTAAACGTTATCTAGATCTAGAAAGTATCCGTTATAATTTATTCCTTGAGTCATTGATCCTACAAACTCTTTAAATTTGGCTTGTTGTCCTATAGGTATGTGATCTGGTAGTCTTGTTCTTCTTCTCGTTACTACTTCTAGATTAGGGTCTACTAATTCTTCTTCGGGATAATCATTTGCATCTTCACTTATTATATCTTCTGATTCTATTTCGGTTTCTACCTGTCCATTATAATCATCTTCTATATCACTGTCTAGTTCATCTTCTATTATTGCATTTACTCTTTTCATATTTTGTAAAGCCTCTATTATTTGGTTATTTTCTTTTACTATTTCTATGTTCTCAGAATTTTCTTCTTCTATGAATTCTACTACTTGTAATTCTTGGTCAATTTGTTTATCTTCGTTACTATCTTTGTCTGTATTGTTATCAGTTTTTTCATCACTGCTTGTAGTAGTATCATTGCTTAATCTTATTTTCTTTACCTTCTTTTTTCCTTTTAATCTTTTTAATTGTTCTGTTAAGATGTGTACTTCTTCTTTGAGTTCTAATAACTCTTGTTTTACCTCTCTTATCTCTATCTTTGTTTCTTTTAATTCTACTTTAGTTTCTTTCAGTAGTCTCTTTGTATCTTTATATTTTCTTTTGTATTTTTTGTACTTGTCGTACCATTCTCCATTATCGTGTAATTTTAACTTTAAATTTTCCGTTTTTAACTCATTTATCTGTTGTTCCTGTCTATATAATCTTAAGTTTAGGTATTCGTAGGTTGTTTTTTCTATTTCCTTTAAGGGTACTTTTACTTCTTTTGGTGTTTCTTCTTTTATTTGTTTTCATAGGTTCATACTTATGTATTTCTTTTTCTATAATCTGTTTTCCATGAGTTTTTAAAAAAGATTTTATAAAACAACAAATCCAAGTATTAAAGGAGATAGATGAAATTTTAGAACCTTCTGAAACATTACACAATATTATTACTAAAAGAAATGTTAAACAAGAAACTTTGGATAAAATAATACCCTTATATCATAAATTACTTAATATTAATTCTAATATATATATACAAC
This sequence comes from Anisodus tanguticus, assembly GCA_034509755.1. Lineage (NCBI taxonomy): Eukaryota > Viridiplantae > Streptophyta > Magnoliopsida > Solanales > Solanaceae > Anisodus > Anisodus tanguticus. Next base: position 39,720,297 of record CM067554.1, read on the forward strand.
AACACCAAATTGATGAGGCTTTAACAACCTTATATATATCAACTGCACAACTATAAAATGAAGAGACATCCATCATTTGAACAAATAAATAGGTTAAATAGAACAAAGTGGATATGCAAAGAATTGCGACATTTGTTAACACAAAGATGGGATCAAAGTGTATTATTAATAGAATATCAGAATAACATAAGAGCATTCGCAAACCTAAAAAATAGAATAAATAATATAACACAAGAAGAAATAGATACAGGAGAAATAACAAGAATATATATAGAATTAATAAATCTACGTACAGAAATAAATCTACAAAATTAGGTTATACCAGACATAAATATGGATTTAAATATGACTTCAAGTTCTTATGGATAATCAGTTAGCAGAACTTAGGAGAATAGCTAAAAAACCATTAACGTATAAAAGAGATATTAATCATCATATTGCAAGCTGTAGGATAAGTTTAAATATTATAAATGAAAAGGAACAACTTTTGAAAGAATGTTATCAACAGATAAAAGAGCAAGAAAATACTATTAAAACCTTAAGAAATATGATAGCACTAAAAGACGAAAGATTGAAACAAAAAGAAGAAGAAAATATGAAACTAAGAGAAGAAAAATGAAGAGAAATAATAAGAAAGGATAATGAAATAAAAAATCAAAATGACATCATAAGAGAACAGTATGAATACATTAACAAATTAATTAATGGATAAAGGAAAAGAAATAGTAGAAGATTCAAATGAAACATATTACCAAATGAATACATATGAAGGATGTATAACACAAACTTTAAGCTTTAAACCAGACATATATCAAAAGATACAAGAAGAAAAGAAGAACTATCAATTACGAAAATATTTAAAATAAAATGGTTTGAAAGAAATAAAGAAGTAAGATATATAGCACAAAAATATGAAAATATAATTGACACAACTAGTGTAAATGGAAACGCAAAAATAAGCTTAATAACAGATGAAATTATCAAACGAGAATTAGCAAAACTATCTACGAAAGAAGCTAAAAAATATAGAAACATATATTTTGAAGGAATATAATTCACTATAAAAGCATATTTTTCAGAAAAATCTAGACACACCTATACAACTATACATATTAGATGATAGAATATTAGAAAATCTACAAGACTCCTTAATATCAATAATAAAAAGAAATTTAATATACCAAAAATTAAAATTTACAGTACAACTAGATTTTAGTATATCATTAAAAGATGAACATAAAGAATTAGCTTTAACACTATATTATAAATTAGATGGAATAAAAATGTCACCATGTAGCAAAGTAATAAGTATATAAACTAAAATGATATATGCTTTAACTAGAAATCATCATGTAAGAAAACAACATGAAATGAAGATTTTGGTATCAAAACTATATCAAGATATATTAGAACAGATAGAACACAAGGAAAATGCTAGAATAACAATACCAGAAGAAATACAAATGGATTTTAACAGTAGAACTATAACACCATTACATAGATTAAAACCACAAATAGAAGGATCCAAACTAATAATTAAAAGTGAACCAAGAATATTAAGACAGAATAGTTTAATAAGTAGACAACCAAGAACATTAGATTTAATAAATACACTGAGCAACAAATTAAGAATAGTAGTAATATTCAACGGAATTATAGCAACTGACTGTATAGCTGAAATAAATACAAGAGTCGTAAAAATAGGAGTAATAATTACTAAAAGTATTAATCTAAAATTTAAAATTCAGGATTTAGAATATAAAATAAACATAGGAGTAATAGAATATGACAGTTTTAATGAATTATTATTAGGAAGTGACTTTTTAACCATGATAAACTATAGAATTACTAATGAGGGGATTGAAATTAGTGACCAAGGAAAAACAAGGTTTGTAAATAAAATATGAATATTCAAGAAAAAATACAAAAGAAGAAACAAAAATTAAAAATTATAAAAAGAATGTTATTAGAAGAAATAATAATATCTGAACTTAAATACTTAGAATATAGTGCGAAAGAGATGAAACTAGAAAATGATATAAAACAATTAGAACAACAATATAATAAATCTACAAAAATATGGATTGATATGGAAAATGGATGGAAGAAAAGAATTAATAATCCTGAGTAACCTTAATGAAAAAGTGGATGCGATATGGCACGAAATAATAATAAAAGAATAATTAAAAAACACCCTACTAGGCATGGATGAAGTAAGAGAAAATCAAATCCAAATAAAATAATTAGTACAAGAAGAATTGACAAAATTATGGAATGTATCAGAAGTACCAACATTTAAATTAATATTAGAACAACTTAATATATTAGTAACACACATAAACAAAGGAAAACAAGCAGTTGAATTAGAAGAAGAACCTGAAACAAGTAATACTAATCAAGAAGAAACAATTACTATTATAAATCCTAATAAACCAGAATTAGTACCAATTGATGCATGGAGAAGAAGTAAAGAACCCATAATGATAGATATTAGTAAAATAAAGCCTAAATTACCAAAAGAGGTTGAAAAAATATTAGATAATTTAGCCTTATTTCATAAAAAAGGATAATTTTAATGGATACACACGAACATAGTGTAATCACATTTCTTAAAAATCATGGAACGGATAATTGAAAAAGAAAGATATAAATATGAACCTATGAAAAGCAAAGACTTTAAAAATATATCAAATAAAAATAGTAATTCTTTGAAAGGTGGAAATATTGTAGATTTAAAAGAACTCGGAAAAAATGAAAAAATTGAATATTTACAATTAAAATTAGACAAACAAGAACAACATATATCAAAATTAAAAAAATGAAAATATAAAATTAAGATCACATGGTAATGAAGAATGGGTAAATAAGTATAAAAAATACAAACATAAGTATAGAGATACTAAGAAAGAATTAAAAGAAACTAAGAGAGAATTAAAACAAGTAAGAAATGAACTAAGTCAAGTAAAACAAGATATGGAAGAATTAAAAGAAGAACTAAACATTCTGAGAGAACAAATGAAAAATATTAAAAGAAAGGAAAATAAAAATACAAAACAGGTGATGATAGCTCGTATAGTTCTGATAATACTAATAGTATAACTGAATAAGAATTTACTAACCCTATAAAAGAAAATATCATAGAAACTCAAGGAATAAAAACAGTAGATTTTATAGAAGAAATGGAAAGTGAAGAAAATTATGAAATTGAAAAAGAAAATAATCAAATAATAGAAGTTTTAGGAAAAATGAAAAAATGTTAATGCAATTATAGAATAGGAAAGTGATATAGAAGATGAATTTAATAGATCGATAGAAACAAAAATAGAAACATATGATATAATAAATGAAGATGCTAATGACTACCCTGAAGAAGAATTGGTAGACCCTAATTTAGAAACAATACACAGAATACATACTAAAATACCAGACCATATACCGATAGGACAACAAGTTGAATTTAAAGAATTTATAGGATCAATGTCACAAGGTGTAAATTTTAATGGATATTTCTTAGACTTAGACAATGTTTATGATGAACAAGAAATAAGTAGACGAATAAATGACTGGAATCTTGGAATGTACATAACATTAATAAACTCCACACATACTGATAACTTACATTATATTTATGACTTAATATCTAAAACATTATTAGGAAAAGTAACATTTTGGATAGACTCCATAGCACATCAATTAAGACCACAAGTATTTAGTCATGCAAAAGATTGGAAATCTATGTTAATGTTATTTGATATAGTATTAAAAAGAGAATTCTTAGGAGAAAGATGGTTAGTAGCAAGAGAGAATGTACTAGCAGAAAGAAAAATGGAAATCATAATGAACTTAAATAATATGAAATGTTGTAAAATTAACCAAATATAACTAAATTTTAGGTTATAACTCTCTAACCAAAGGTACTAACTCTAGTACCTTGGACCCCTACAATCAACCCAATTATAACTAACATTTTTAAGACTAAACTCCTAGTCTAGAAAGCTAAATAAACTTCAGTAATTTTTTTACCTATGAACAATACTTCTCAAAAGAAAAATAGGTTGCAATTTAAGACCAATAAAACAACACTCAACAACTAAAGAACTTAACAGTTTCGTCTTCAGGAACTAGATTATTCAGTTGTGCAACTTAAATTCTTGAAAGCACCTTCTTACTATGAATGTTAATTGCCTTGGATAATTTGTTATAACTTATGCAATAGCTTGAGTCTCAATAGCTGCAACCTGGAGCTTTGTATAGGAGCGGTGATAGCCTTTGCTTTCCAAATCCCAAAGAACTTGGTTAAGGAATCTAATTATACATGGAATGGATTTTCTTATTTGTACATCACCAAACGTTTTCTCCTAATTCCAAAGTTCTTTCCTTTTATGCAAGTGCAATGTTGGAAATTTACTAAATGTGGAATTAAGTATATCCCATTAATTTATGACTCAAACAAATTGGGCCCGTACGTCGGAAACGTCGTTTCCACACACGTGCACACGTAGTGCCAAGTATCGCAAATTTCATTAGTGAAATAGATATTGGTATGTATGTAATACGTTTGAGACATGAAATTATGGACGGTTATTGGCCAAATGAAAAAGTATTTCACATTGGTAAAGCAAGGAAGAAGTGTAAGATGAAACGTGTCGGAAATCGCCACGGAGCCGCGGCGCCTCCCAGGAAGCGCCGCAACGCTAATTGGTTGGGCAGTCACTGGGGCCGCGTCGCTAATTCACAGAGCCGCGACGCTTCGGAGGCGGAAAGCTACGACGGGAAGTTGGAAAAATCTGACCTTTGGACTGGTTTTGGAGCATTGATTCTCCATTACTTGACACATGAATTCAGCCATTATTTGGCTGAATGTAATCCCTCAATCAAGTGTCATTACATGGCTATTGAAGGCCATTAGTTGGCTAGTTGAGGGGTCTTCTACTTACACTATAAATTGAGGCATTTGGCTCAATTGAACACACTCAACACTTAGAAAATACTCCAGATTTTCTGAATTCATCATCTTCCTCTCTAGCAAAGTTACTATACTCAAAGTTCTTCAAGAGTAACACGTGAGTTTCCTTTGCTCAATTGTTAAGTTGTTGTTGTATCTTGGGAGACTATTTCCTGATAACGTAAAAGGAGATATACGGGGCAATCTTGTTTTAAAGAAAGAGTGCCATCACTCGACTCAGCAAATCACACAAGCAATCGTTTAAGTTCTTGATTTCCAGTTTATTGTAATATTTAGTTTATCCTTTCTTACTATTGTAATAGTTACTTACTTCCCGTTCCCTGCAACAATTGTATTCCAACAATTTTAAGACAAGATTAGTTGTAAGTACATTAGAAAGATGACTGGAAGAGATCAAACTCCTTCTGATTCTGCTGCTGCTACTCAAGGCAATCCCTCTGCCTTCCCCACTGCTCAAGGCACACCTAGTGCCTTTCCGGTTGCTCAAGGCTCATCCACCGCCTTTACCGCTGCTCACGGGAACTTTGCCGTTCCTCCCCCCGCTGGATTCCACCATGAACGCCCTGAAAAGTTCATGGGATCAAACTTCAAGAGATGGCAACAGAAGATGTTATTCTATCTGATTGTTATGGGAATGACACATTTCCTAACAGAAGATTCTCCATAAGCTGGAGATAAAATGTACCCTTCGCCTTTTGAAATGACTGAAGGGGGCCTAGGTATCCATGTCATTAATGGCATGAAGATGGTTCTTGATGCATGAAGTCATAGTGATTTCATGTGTAAGAATTACATATTGAACTGCTTGTCAGACCCTCTCTACACGGTGTATTGCACCGTAGGCACTGCCAAATAGTTGTGGGAGAAACTGTAAAAGAAGTACAACGCACAAGATGCAGGTAAATTCATCATTGTGAAATTTCTGAAATTTCAAATGGTGGATAATAAAACAGTGATGTCCCAAGTCCAGGAATTTCCAATGATTCTACATCACCTGGATTTGGAAGGTATGAAACCAAAGAGCAGTTTTTGGTTGCTTCACTGATTGAAAAGTTACCTCCTTCGTGGAATGAGTTTATGAGTTACTTAAAACTCAAGAAAAGGGAGATGACCTTTGAAGAACTTATTATCAAACTCCAAATTCAGGAAGATAATAAGAAGGCATTGCCTAGGGGTAAACAACCCGCTGAGGCAAGGGCAAATCTGGTTGAGGCCAAAGGGAACCCAAGCAAGAAGTGCAACTTCCTAAAAGACGACAAGACCCAAACAACGGAGAAGTTCAAAGGAAATTGTCACCACTGTGGGAAACCTGGTCACATGATCAAGGACTGCCGCAAGCCCAAGACTGAGCAACAAGAGAAGGACAAGGCTAAGAGCAAGACACAGGTTAACACCAGTTTCTGGACGACATGATTGAGGAGTTCTCAGCGGTGGTGCTAGAAGAAAACCTGGTTGAGAATCTCATGCAATGGTGGATAGACACAAATGCTACAAGACACATCTGTTCCAATAGAGATGCCTTCTCCACTTATACACCAGTTACAAATAATAAGCTGTTCATGGGCAACAACGCTTCCTCTGACGTGCTGGGGTAGGAAAGGTAGTCCTGAAGATGACTTATGTAAATGAGCTCACTCTGAAGGAAGTGATGCATGTTCCTGAGATTAGAAGAAATTTAATTTCAGGTCATTTATTGGTTAATGCTGGTTTTAGGCTAGTATTTGAGTCCAATAAATTTGTAGTCACTAAGAATGAAACGTTTGTGGGAAGAGGATTCGTCTGTGAAGGCCTCTTCAAAGTTAACGCCATGTCTGTATTACGTAAAAGCAATAATATTGAAGCCTCTTCATCTTACTTGTTTGAGTCCTCTAATTTATGGCATCATAGATTAGGACATGTGAACTACAAATCCATCCAAAGGTTGGTAAAGTTGGAGTTGTTGCCGTCTATCGATGTAAACCCTCAACATAAGTGTGAGGTGTGCGTAGAGGCAAAACTCACAAAGCTTCATTTTCGATCCGTCGAAAGGAATACCGCTCATCTAAAACTTATTCACAGATATATGTGATTTGAAGTTTGCACAAACTAAAGGGGGGAACAAGTACTTTGTGACATTCATTGATGATAGCACAAGGTATTGTTACCTTTACTTGTTGAAAAGTAAGGATGAAGCCTTTGAAGCGTTCCGACTTTACAAAGCAGAAGTTGAGAACCAACTCAGCGTGCAGATTAAATCCATTCGTAGCATAGAGGGGGAGAATACGTAGCGCCATTTGAGGAATATTGTGCCCAATCAGGCATTGTTCATCAAATGATGACTCCATACTTACCTCAATCGAACGGTGTGGCAGAATGTAAGAACCGCACATTGAAGGAAATGATGAATGCCTTGCTCATAAATTCCGGTCTTCCCCAAAACATGTGGGGAGAAGCTGTCCTTACCATTAATACGATTCTTAACAGAGTCCCCCATAAGGGTAAGGACAAAACTCCATATGAATCATAGAAAGAAAAGAAATCCACCTATAAATATTTAAATGTGTGGGGTTGTTTGGCAAAGGTCGAAGTACCCAAGCCAAAGCAGGTCAAGATTGGGCCTAAGACTGTAGATTGCATATTCATCGGATATGCAAATAACAGTAGTACTTATCACTTCTTAGTGCATAAGTCAGATATTCCAGATATCCACGGGGGTACAATAATGGAATCAAGGAATGCATAATTCTTTGAAGATACCTTTCTGAGAAAGGAAAAAGACATAACCTCTCGCAAACGAAGTTATGAACAAAGCTCTCTGGAACCGACAGTCGTTGACATTCCGGATCTAGTGGATCTCGAAGTGGCTGAATATACAGAATCTAGTGTTCCAGATTCTCAGAACTTGGAGACTCTAGAGATGGAACTATGGCGAAGTAAAAGGGCCAGGAAGGAAAAATTCTTCGGTCCTGACTTTGTAGCTTATATGGTTGATGAAGATCCAAGGACAATTGTTGAAGCATTGTCAAATCCAGAGGCACCGCTCTGAAAAGAAGCTATTGAGAGTGAAATAAGCTCCATTCTGCATAACCATACTTGGGAGTTGGTTGATCTTCCTCCGGGAAATGAATCATTGGGTTGTAAATGGATACTCAAACGGAAGTATAAAGTAGATGGGTCTATAGATAAGTACAAGGCCAGGTTAGTAGTCAAGGGCTATCGGCAAAAAGAAGGCCTTGACTACTTTGACACGTACTCCCCGGTGTCTAGGATGACGTCCATACGAGTATTCATTGCGATCGCATCATTGCGTGACATTAAGATACATCAAATGGATGTCAAGATAGCCTTCCCAAATGGTGATTTTGAAGAAGAAATTTATATGGAACAACCCGAGAGGTATGTGGTTCCAGGGCAAGAGAAGAAAGTCTGTCGGCTTGTCAAATCTTTGTACGGGCTGAAACAAGCCCCGAAGCAATGGCACAAAAAATTTGATAGTACTCTATTATCGAAGGGTTTCGCCATTAATGAGTATGACAAACGTGTCTACATAAAATGTAACTCTGACTCGTTCGTTCTGATATGCCTGTATGTAGATGATATGTTGATCACAGGGAGCAGTCCTAGCATAATTCTAGAGACTAAAAACATGTTGAAACAATGCTTCGACATGAAGGATATGGGTATCGCAGATGTCATCTTAGGGATAAAAATCTCTAAGACGTCTGACGGACTGGTCTTATCTCAGCCTCACTACATCGAGGATGTTTTGAGAAAGTTCGAGATGTTTGACAGTTCGCCTATAAAGTCATCAATGGATAGAAATTAAAACCTTGATAAAAATCGTGGTGCACCCATATGCCAGGAGCAATATGCACAGGTGATTGGTAGTTTGATATACATAACAAACTGCACCCGACCTGGTATTGCTTATACAGTCAACAAGTTGGCTAGGTATACCCGTAATCCGAGTAATGATCACTGGAAGGCATTGAATCGGGTATTACAATACCTGAAATACACGCTAACTTACGAGTTGTATTATTCGAGATATCCAGTTGTACTAGAGGGGCATAATGATGCAAACTGGATATCTGACATAGAGAACACCAAGTCCACCAGTGGGTATGTATTTACAATTGGTGGTGGGGCTGTGTCTTGGAAATCCTCTAAGCAAACTTGCATCACCCGATCCATGATGGAATCAGAGTTTATCGCTTTAGACAAAGCATGAGAAGAAGTTGAGTGGTTTCACGACTTCTTAGAAGATGTTCTTTGCTGGAACAAACCCATACCTTCTGTAATGATCCACTGCGACAGCCAGTCGTCTCTAGAAAGGACACAAAATGCTATGTACAACGGCAAGTCTCGTCATATTCGACGGAGGCATAAGACCGTTAGGCAGCTGATCACCACGGGTATAATATCCATTGATTACATAAAGTCAAATGATAACATAGTAGGACAAAGGGCTTACCCAAGGATCAGGTGTTCTGCCTGTTTAGGGGAATGGGCTTAAAACCCAAGGTATAAGGACCAATACGATGGTAACCCTACCTTACTGTCTGGAGATCCTAGGAATTAGGTTCAATGGAAAAACTAAGTTGTAAAGGTTCAGTTGATCACTTCGGTGGAAGCATGAGCACTTCGGATAGTGATTTCTGTAAAGAAACACCAAATCCAAAGTCATTCCCGCGATAGACTATAAGTTCTATCTGCAGTGTGGGTGAAGGTTAAGTTTCCAAAACCTTTAATGATCATCACCGGTTGAGGTTAGGTTTGGGGAAATTTTTAATAGTTCCTAACACTTGTAAAGTGGGGTATAATAGGATACCTTGTAGGAGACCGCCTATTTAAGTGCGAGGATAGGCCACCTCAAATGAATGCACTTAAGAATCCAAGAAGTGTCCACGACCACAACGGATAAAACATTAAGAAGAACTGAGTAAAAAAAGTTGTTGTGTTGGTACCGTTGACTTGGCGTACACTAAACACTGACGGTTCAAGACATCACGTTCACCGCGCAATAAGTAAGTCCGATGGTATTCAACTATGGAAGGTTCAAAGCGTATGCTACCTATCCAGATGCAACATCGGTCCGCTAAAAGATTGCTGGAAAAGGCACCAAGAGTGTGCGTCAAAATCTCTTTCAAGAGGGGATTGTTGGAATTTACTAAATGTGAAATTAAGTATATTCCATTAATTTATGACTCGAACAATTGGAGCCCGCACGTCGAAAATGTAGTTTCCACACACGTGCACACGTAGTGCCAAGTATCGCAAATTTCATTAGTAAAAGAGATATTGGTACGTATGTAATACGTTTAAGACATGGAATTATGGACGGTTATTGGCCAAATGAAAAAGTATTCCACATTGGTAAAACAAGGAAGAAGTGTAAGATGAAACGTGTCGGAAATCGCCGCGGAGCCGTGAAGGGCCGCGACGCCACACCGTCGGAGCCGCGGCGCCGCGGCGCCGCGGTGATAATTCATAGAGCCACGGCACTTCGAAGGCAGAATCCTGAGACGGGAAGTTGGAAAGTTCTGTCGTTTTAGAGCATTGATTCTCCATTACTTGACACATGAATTCAACCATTATTTGGCTGAATGTAACCTCTCAATTAAGTGTCATTACATGGCTATTAAAGGCCTTTAGTTGGCTAGTTGAGGGGTCTTCTCCTTACTTCCCGTTCCCTGCAACAATTGTATCCCAACAATACTTAATTAGAAGCAATTTTACCAATAGAATTTGAGAGACTCAGCGAACAAGCAAGATAACAATTTAATTGGAGAAGAAATAAGAGAAAAATCTTGCCAACACGATCAATATTTAAACCAAACTAATAATACATGACATCTATTTTAAATGTACAGTTTATTGTTAATCATGATTAGTTTGTATATGCTCTCACCTTATTATCAGTTAACTATAATAAATTATTGTAGTTTAGCGTAAACACCGAATGTGAATATTATAATATTGAGTAAAAGTTCATATAGAATGAAAAATATATAACAATGAGATTTGTAGATATTATATAATTATCAATAATCTCCATATAAATATGACCTAATTCTTCTGTTGAATCTCATGTATTGATTCTTAGAATTGTAGGTAAGCTGATGGTTAATCCTCCATCGAAAGAGTAAAGAAAATGGAGAGAAAACAGATGAAGTTTTGGTGCTCAAAACTGAGCTTCTCTTGTGTATATTTCTGTATATTATTCACAGTGCTTCACATCACTACTATATATATACACATACAACTCATCACAAATATCTACTAACCAATTCAACCAACTAACTAACTCTTCTAACTAACTCAACAAACATAACAAACAACCATAATAATAATATGTACTCCTCCTCATGGCACCCTTGTGCACTTCTCTAATACTTCCACCCCCCTTAAGCTAGGAGATATGAAGATATTCTTCATTCCTAGCTTGGACAACAAATAGGCATGATGAACACTACTAAGGGCCTTGGTGAATATGTCTGTTGACTGCTCAGCAGATGGCAAGTAAGCAACATGAATGAGACCTTATTGAATCCATTCCCTTATAAAATGACAATATATGTCGATGTGTTTAGTCCTCTCATGGAAGACAATATTAGCTGCAATCTGAATTACAGATTTACTATCAGTGAAAACAGAGACTAGCAGCTGAACCTGTACACCAAGTTTCATGTACAAACCAGTGAGCCAGACCACTTCTGCAACTGAGGCTGCCATGGCTCTATATTCAACCTCTGCTGAACTCCTCAAGATAATTACTTGCTTTTTGGACTTCCAAGATACAGGAGAATGTCCAAACATTACTAGGTACCCATTGATTGATCTTCTGCTATTGACACATGAGCCCCAGTCTGCATCACAAAACACCTGGAGCTGAGAATTGCTAGAACTGGACAAAAGAATCCCTGATCCTGGTGCTTGCTTAATATACCTGACCAACCTCATGCCAGCTTCCTGATGTGATCTTTTAGGGGCTTGCATAAAATGACTTAAGCATTGTACAACATATGCTATGTCAGGACTTGTATTTGTGAGATATAGTAATCTCCCAATCAGTCTCCTGTAAATACTAGGATCTGCTAGTGGTAAGTCAGACACCTGTGGAGAAGCTGCAGTGTCTGAAGTGGACTGTGAGACTGCATGTTGATCATATGTCACAGTTGTGAGCCTCAGGTTCATTTCCATAGGTGAGGGAGCACTTTTACCATCTGCTAATCCCATGTCAGATATAAGCTCCAAGGCATACTTCCTTTGATGTATAAGGATGCCCTGGGAACTCCTTGTAAATTCTATCCTAAGGAAATACATGAGCTCTCATAGATCTTTAATTTTAAAAGCTGACTGAAGTGTTTCCTTAGCAGTTTGAATAAGATTGGGATCATTCCCAGTGATAAGCAGGTCATCTACATACACAAGCACCATAACTAGCTTATCTCCTTGCTGCTTAGTAAACAAATAATAGTCTCTATGACTCTGGACAAAACCATATGAGACCAATGCTGAAGTGAGTTTGATATTCCATTGCCTTGAGGCACGTTTCAACCCATATAAGGATTTCAACAACCTACAAACTTGTTTATTACCTCCAGTAGTATTGAAGCCCTCATGTAATATCATATACACTTCCTCATATAGGTCTCCTTGTAAGAATGCATTGTACACATCCATCTGATGGACTGTCCACTGTTTAGCTGCTGCAATAGCTATAACTGATCTCACAGTAGTCATCTTGACTATTGGTGAGAATGTTTCTTGATAGTCAAGACCTTCCTTTTGGTTGTATCCTTTGGCCACTAATCTAGCTTTGAATCTCTCTATTTCCCATGTTGCTTTGTATTTTATTTTGAATACCCATCTGCATCCAATAGTCTTTTTCCCTTTTGGGAGTTGTACCAACTCCCATGTTTTGTTGTCCTCCAGTGCCTAAATCTCAGCTTTCATTGCTTCAACCTATCTGTGGTCTGCTGCAGCCTCTAAATAGTTGTGTGGTTCAATGTCAACTGAAACTTGTGCTACAAAGTTTTGATAGATGGATGAAAGTCCCGTGTAACTTAATCCATCAGATATTGAGTACAAACATTTGTTGGAGCCACTCTAGTGACATAATCTCTGTACCATATAGGGGGCCTGCTGGTTCTGGCAGACCTTCTAACATCAATATCAGAGGATGATGTTGTTCCAATCAGCTGCGCATCAGGTTGCTCTTCAGGCTGATGCCTTGGACAATTAACTATAATGGGAACATTGTCATAGTCTGGGCCTGTGAATGAATTAGATCATCAAAGTTGAAATGTTCATGGGACTTCATAAGCCCAGATTCTTCATCTAAATCATTCCTGAAAGGAAAAATAGTCTCCTGGAATACTACATCCCTACTCATGAAAATTATTCTATTCTCCATATCATACAACTTGTAACCCTTTGAGCATAACTATATCCAAGAAGAATAGTTCTCACAACTCTAGGGCCAAACTTGTCATTCTTGATCAGAGTAGTGACAAAGCATAGACATCCTATCACTCTCATATGAGAAAGTGATGGCACTTTATTATACAGTAGTTCATAGGATGATTTGTCTCCTATAACAGAAGTAGGAATTCTATTCATTACATATACAACACCTTCCACACAGAAGCCCCATAATCTATCTGGTAAATTAGCATGAATCTTAATTGCTCTTGCTGTTTCAAGAATATGTCTGTGCTTTCTTTCCACAACACCATTTTGTTGTGGTGTATGTGGGCAGGAGATTTCATGCACTACACCATACAACTGAAACAGTTCCATGCATCTTTGATTAAAGAACTTTGTCCTATTATCTGACCTTACCCTTTTAATTTTCACATCAAATTGAGTATGTACTTTAGTAAAAAAAAATTAAGCAATGTGACTACATCTGATTTTAGCCTCATTAAAAAAATCCAAGTCCATCTAGAATAGTCATCCACTATGGTCAGAAAATACCTCATTCCATTATATGTCTCAACTTTGTAAGGTCCTCATACATCCATATGTAACAACTGAAATGGTCCTGTCTTCTTACTAGTACTTCTAGGGAATGACTTCCTTGCTTGTATAGCTAGAGGACACACTTCACAATTATTTAAAAAGAAAGAAGAATCAACATTCTTGAAACATGATATTTTCTTCAATACATGCATAGGCACATGACATAATCTGTGATGCCATATGGCTGCATCAACATGCTAAGTTACTGTCAGACACTTATTCATCTCCCCTGCATTATTCAATATGTCCAGACACAGTATGTATAGTCCTTCTTTTTCATTACCAATCACCATCACCTTCCCAAATGAGTGATCCTGAAATACACAATATTTTGGGGAAAATGTAACACTACAGTGTAGTTCTTTTGTCACTGTCACGACCCGACCCGACGGGCCGCGACTAACCGCCCTAATGACGTCATTATACTAACCTGTCACACATAATCTAACTAACCCTTAATGAGTCTGAAATCCGGCAGCATAACGTCGCAATAACAACATATGCCAGGGTAGGCAAGCCGACAAGGCTGCCTTTACCCCCGAATGCACCTGTCTCCTGAGGAGTCACAATTAGCCAATATAAAATAACAAGCAAGCCGACAAGGCTGCCACCAGATAGTAACGTATAAACATGGGAACACCCCAGCACAGAATACAATAACATGACTGACCCAAACAGAGTCATAACCCTTACATACGTACAACCCACTACGTCTCTGAGACCTCTATAAGAAGAAGAACGACATATGACGGGACGGGCCCCGTCGTGCCCCTAAATACAAACGAAGCTCTAAAGATATTCGGTACCAACATGACAAAGCTGCGGATCAAAGCGACTTTCCAACTGCTTTGAGTAGGAACCTAGGCCCGAGGTTCACCAAACGAGAGCATGTACTGCGGGCATGAAACGCGACCCCCGAGGAAAGGGGGGGGGTCGATGCGAAATAATGTGCGAGTATGTAAAACATGAAGGCGTAAAAGAGATCATAATTAGCCAACGAAAAGAAGATCAGTATAAAAATCAGGATTCAAATCCAACTGTGCCATAAACCATAAAAGTCAGTTGTGCCTTATAAAAATGAGAGTCAAGGCAAGAAAACATGAATGCATGTCCATATACATATATATACATGTAACGTAACCCGGCCCACTAGTGCGGGACTCGGTGGAATCATATCATAACCCGGCCCATGCTGGGACTCGGTAAATCATCTCTCATCTATGGATCCATCCTACGTAACCCGGCCCTCTAGTGAGGGTCTCGGTGAACAATGCAAGGCTGTGCACGAGTCGTAACCCGGCCCGGGACTCGGTGAGGTGAAGTAGTAACACTTAGCACGAGTAGATATCGTGAGTAACCATATGCAAGTAAAAATTATCATCTGACTCTCAATAAAATCATTGTAATAATGTCATAATAAACTCTTTGCTGAAAAATCATAGGCATTTCTCATAACAATCCTCATTAGGAATTAAACTGTATAAGAATTAAGTACGTCCGCCATACTTTCATTAAATCATGCCAAAAAGAAAGAAGTAAGAGTTTCACATACCTTATTGTCGAACTAACCAACTTACTAATTAAAGTTCGTCTCGTCTAGCACTTCAACCTATAACAATGGTAATACGTTCGTCAATTTTATGATTACTAGCATACTTTATATCGAATAATGACTTCTTATTCTATAAAAAAAAATCGGGCAGCACTTCCCCCGTTTATACATGTTTCCACAACTTCCAAACGAGGCTAATAACATCAATAACCAAGTACCAATTTAGGGCACAACCAAAACAACAATAAAGGGAATTTACACACCCACTTCTCATGTAAATTTTGCCTCTTAATCCACCTTAAAAACAGCCCCTAAAACAGTCCATATACATCACCACATGTCCAACAATTTCATGCAAGTTCTTGGCCACAACATGTCATAATTCCATAACCCTTATCTTAACTCCTAAAATCCAATTTCGTATTTCAATACTTCCATATAACTAATTCCAACTAAATATCAATGTTTCCTTTCAATTTCATCATGCAATTAGTGATAATAATAACCACAATAACCAACGAATCCAACAACACCAAAATCTGTCCCAAATTGGCAACTAGCCAAAAATGGTCACATGCAATGCTCAAATTTCAATTCTTCCTTAACACAAATTCATTACCTTAATTCTAACAACATGCATTCCAATTATATCATAGAAAGAAGAATTTTTATACCTCACATTCGTCAAAACAATCCGCAAATTTCTGCCACTTGTTTGTCCGAAAATTCCCCACTTTGTTTTATAATTTTTCTCCTCCTTTTTGTTCACTTCTTCAACTCCAATTGACATGCAAGTGTTCTACCATGTTAAGCCATCATCCCTACACATTTTTCTTCCAAAATTTCATCCCAAAAATCCCAATTTTCTGGCGAGTTTTCGGTCCAAGCGGTGGCTTTGTTTTGCCATTTGCTTTTGCCACGATTTTGGTGTGGTTTTGCTTCTAATTTTTGGTGAAAAATGTGTCTAGGAAGAGAAGATAACAACCTTAATTTTGGTTATGGGTGGAGGGTGATTTTCGGATTAGTGTAGAGGAGAGAATGAGAGGAGAGTATTTTTTTTGGTTAAGTTTGGAAGAAGATGAAGAGGTAAGTGTAGGTTATATAAAAAAAATCTGATTTTTTTTCTCCTTTTTTTACACTTTGGCCCCCAAGTTCTTCAATTAGTAAAACTCAAACCCACTTCTTTTAATTCCCGAGAATTCCATAAGCCTCGTATCCTCAATGCCATAATTTTTTTAATACAAAACTATTCCATAACTCCATTGGAATAAATTCAACTTCTAGGATTAATTCTCGTCGTCACGTGTATAGCACTAAAGAAAAATTATTCCGGATAACATCCGCTTATACACTAATTTCCCGTGTATTAACATATGTAAGCGTTCCTTATATTCAATATCCGAATCTTGCTTTCTTAATGACGTTCTTAATTATCGTCCTAATCTTACGAGGTGTAACATTCTTCCCCCCTTAGAAACATTCGTCCTCGAATGTTCATACTGTTGGGCACATCTTATACAACTTGATTCAAGGATTCACAAGCACACGTAAATTTGCATATTAGGTCATCTTAGACTCTATGATACACGTTTACGCCAACAAATATCCAACTTACAAACAACTCAACTCTTGCCATTATCTAACAAAAGGACTCAGATAAACAAGGAGACAACCTACGTCCTAGCTTATTCGTAATTTTCTAAAAGTGAAGTATACTAAAACTAAGGCTAAGTAGAGTCATTAGTCCCTTGATACCACATTATGTACATATATACAAGAACTTTAAGCATAATCTATACCTTAGTCTTAAACTTGAGAACGAGATAGCATCTTCACAATCAATGACTAATCCCCATTTTATATATTCGATTCCTGGTCCTATTTTAACCGGTAGTTAAGTACTTACATGAATGTTTTAACTCAAAATCAGCGAGTTTCAACTAAGCACATAAGGATCATGGAAGACATAACTTCAAAATGGTGTAATAGCGAGAGACTAAAATATATATATATATATTTTCCGAGTTCCCAAAAGCCTAATATCCTCAACCTGGATCAAGATGCAAGCGTTCTATATAATAGAATCCAAATATACATAATAGAGGCGTTGTTTGATCATGCGGGGTACTAAGAAAAAAACACACAAGCTACCCTAACGATGATATACATATGAACATGCTCAAGACACCAACATGGCATATACACTAGTTACCTAGTCTGAACCATAAACAAGGGATCACAAGGCGGTGTAAATAAGTGACAAATGCATACAAACTACCTTAGACCGTCCCAACCACACATATATATTTAGGAACACCGAGAGATGCTAAATGAATATTCAATCCATCATTACTAAGCTTATGATCAGGTACTAAGGCTAAAAAAAAAGTCTTAAAGATTATATTAGACCTACATCAAGCCTAAATCAGAACAAGTGGACACATAGTAGGCATATAATGATCTAACTTTTTCTATACAAATGTTAATCACTATCTCTCTAATAATTCAAATAGCAAGTGTTATCCATATCGTGTTATTTGAGCCTAACATATACTTAATACCCATATTAAGAATAATTTTAAACAATGAGCATAAATTGGAAGCTTAAGTTAATCAAATTAGGTTACTCAATGTCTCATTTTTAACAATGATTAGCAAGACTTTATCTATTACAAGTCGACACCGTATTGAACTTACTAATCCAAAACTTACGGATATATCCAAATCATATTAACACTAATTAGGCATGCTTAGTCATAACTTCTAACATACCTCCAAATCGAAAGCGAGCTCGGAATTTAGGTAATATTCATAATTCACAATCATCACATAGGCTACCCGTTATCAATTCCCATCATAAATAACATCATATAACCTCAACCATATCAACCCACTTAACTCATTCTCTTCTAGTTTTAAATTATCATATCAGACGATATAAGACAAGTTTTGTTAAATAGGACAACTAATCTTGTTCTTAATTAGTGACGCTTGTTTTAGGTAGATAATATGACCAACCGACTTACAGATAGCCAAACGAGTTTCCAAAATAGTATATTGGTCATCACGTTAATTTAAATAACCCATACATGCTAAACCCAACTTCAATCCAACCTGCCAATCCATTAAATCAAATCTAGGCATTTCATATATCATTAATATCCTTAAATTAACTAAGTAGCCCATACACGACTAGACAAATCTAAAATTAACTTTTTTGTTCTATTTCAATTGTACATATTATTCTAAATCAGCATGGAACATTTACACTCTTTTGTTGACATCTACTACTACTTTCAATTTGGTAACAATGCCCCTTCTTCTCCCTATATAAAGATGATGGTGACCAGTACAATCCCAAACTCTTAAAGGGACAGAACAAGAATCTCTCTCTTCTTGTTTCTAAGTTTGGTATTACCTAAAGCTACAATCTTGTAGGTACCATCAAGAAGTGGATTGGGAAACATAAAATTCAAGGTACCCCCCCTTTTTCACATCTTGGAAAATGGACAATGTCAATCAAAACTTAAAGGAATCTATAACTATACCAAATTAGATATTCAATCCCGAGTGGTAACAGGTAAACCAATTATCCGGACATGAGTAGGCATAAACAAGTATATATAGACAGACCAAACATATGTGGATTGCCTATCCATGCCATGCTAACCTCATCACTACTCACTTAATAACTTAACCAAATCGGCGAGAAGCAAGGGAATGCACATAGTTGAGGAACTACTCGGATATTCATTCATTTTTTTCAACATGTGATTTAGATACCTATCAAAACTCAAATGATCTTATATTATCTACCAAATTTACATAAAAGGAGAAGGGGGTAGACATACTGCGATGAGAGACATGGGAATAGGTGGACTTAACGAGTTTGATATAATCAACACATAGATACAAACACATGAACATATACAATCAAACCAAACTGGATGCGAGTTATGCACATGAGGAAAGGACAAGATTATTTTAAATAGTTATGTTCGATGAGTATTAGACCAGCTAAGACTATTGGGACATGCCAATGATAGATATGACCCTTTAACACGCAAAACATACACCAAATAGGCTCCTAAACTATCCTTCGAGATCATGACAACACTTAAACAAGACACACATCCATTTCAAAGTCATTAGGTGATCCTATCATAATTATAACAACATTCTTATGCTAAATCTTAGTTCCCTTATTATAGGCAGATAGATAAATAAATAAATAAAAATATTAAGCCCTTCAATCATTTCCATACCAAATGTGACCTTTACAACCAACATAGTCATTATGTAAGCATAATTTTTAACTTCAACAACTGGTGTTTAATTAACATAACTTTGTGTAGTTGAGTCATGGATTAATCGAACATAGTGTCTAAGAGGTTTAATATACTTCTCAAGCCACTATAGCAACATACCGAAATAATTTGTTCGATTAACCGGGGAACAAACCTCATGTTCATGTATTAAGCATACAAAATTAGTACATATGCTAATGATGGTTTGACCTAACATACTATGGACACCACAGGACTTAAACAATCCAAGAGGGGTTACAATGGACTAAAACTAGTATACCAATTACTTCAAGGTCATTTAAACGGATCATACAAGGTCAAATAACCCTTAAACTTAACAAGACAACCACTTAACACACAAATAATCGTCACACAATACTCTAACAGTGTTTTCATCAACTGAATATGCTAGACATTAATAGAGTAGTCACAAATAGCCACAATATTCACATATATAACATAATGCTTGGCATAATATATTCAAGGTTTAATAGTTAACTAAATAAGTAAACCGTTTATTGCAGCAGCAAGTCATTCCTGGAATTATGTAAATACTCAATTTTCCACTCCCTTAAGCAACTATTGACAACATGTTTGGCATACGAGTCTATTCCCTATTTAAGAGATAAAACACAGGCTTGGGTTATTAGAACATTTTGCATTCTACATTATGATACGCAAAGACAATTACGGGGGAAATTTTAATCAAACATAAAAGATATCTAAGCAAGTCTAATTAACTGTTTAGAGGTAGTCCCACTGAGTAAAATTGGCGAAGATAGGTCCTAACACAAGTGATTTATACTCATCCCACATACTTTGTACGGGAACATTAACAGACCACCATGTCCGAAAGAAGTATGACCAAGACAAAATACATTTATACATAACATGGATAGAATAACTCATAAGAAAAGCTGGAACACATCAACTTAAACAGGGTAATATTACAACATGTAGAGGACCATCTACTCCTAAGCCCCATCCACCGGTAGGACAACCCGTTAACGACTATCAACTACCTGCTTGAACTAATTTCAAGGACTTATCCGGACAACTTGCTCCGAGACAACAAACCTTATATGTACAACAAGAGCAATTCCGGTTTTTGGCATATCTCATATTCCTTTTCATATAAACATAAGCATACCAAGGAGTCATCACAACTAATAGACTTCACATATACTATGCACTTTAACCCGGATCAAACATAAAATATTTTACTCAAGAAGGCCTTGTATATCTAAGGTCTCAACGATTATCTAATATTCTAAGAGTCTCAAATATTCCATGTCCCAAGCTTACATTATTTCTTCCCGTATACGTGTAAGATAGTTTCTCATAACCTCGAATTCATATTGCCCTTCCGGCGGTTTGTCGCTTTCTTTGGAGGCATAGGCTTTGTAACACATTAATACGTCGAGAGGGAACAACCTAATAACATAGCTCTATCGCACGATCTTAGAGTGAGAAGAATAGAAACCAATCCTAAATATCCGGCAGCCTCTCTGCGTATAAGTATGGTGCACAACATACCCATACACAAGACTCTACTAGACACGGTCCGTAGACATTCCGAGGACTAACTCGCTTTGATACCACTTTTGTCACGACCCGACCCGACGGGCCGCGACTAACCGCCCTAATGACGTCATTATACTAACTGTCACACATAATCTAACTAACCCTTAATGAGTCTCGAAATCCGGCAAAGCATAACGTCGCAATAACAACATATGCCGGGGTAGGCAAGCCGACAAGGCCGCCTTTTTACCCCCGAATGCACCTCTCTCCGAGGAGTCACAATTAGCCAATATAAAATAACAAGCAAGCCGACAAAGCTCGCCACCGGATAGTAACGTATAAACATGGGAACACCCCAAAGCCACGAGAATACAATAACATGACCGACCCAAACAGAGTCATAACCCTTACATACGTACAACCCACCACCGTCTACGGACCTCTATAAGAAGAAGAACGACATATGACGGGACGGGGCCCCGTCGTGCCCCTAAATACAAACAAGCTCTAAAGATATTCGGTACCAACATGACAAAGCTCTGGATCAAAGGAGCTTTCCAACCTGCTGAGTAGGAACCTAGGCCTGAGGTTCACCAAACTGAGAGCATGTACCTGCGGGCATGAAACGCAGCCCCCCGAGGAAAGGGGGGTCGACGAAATAATGTACTGAGTATGTAAAACATGAAGCTATAAAAGAGATCATAATTAGCCAACAGAAACAGAAGATCAGTATAAAAATCAGGATTCAAATCCAACTGTGCCATAAACCATAAAAGTCAGTTGTGCCTTATAAAAATGAGAGTCAAGGCAAGAAAACATGAATGCCTGTCCATATACATATATATACATGTAACGTAACCCGGCCCACTAGTGCGGGACTAGGTGGAATCATATCATAACCCGGCCCATGCTGGGACTCGGTAAATCATCTCTCATCTATGGATCCATCCTACGTAACCCGGCCCTCTAGTGAGGGTCTCGGTGAACAATGCAAGGCTGTGCACGAGTCGTAACCCGGCCCGGGACTCGGTGAGGTGAAGTAGTAACACTTAGCACGAGTAGATATCGTGAGTAACTATATGCAAGTAAAAATTATCATCTGACTCTCAATAAAATCATTGTAATAATGTCATAATAAACTCTTTGCTGAAAAATCATAGGCACTTCTCATAACAATCCTCATTAGGAATTAAACTGTATAAGAATTAAGTACGTCCGCCGTACTTTCATTAAATCATGCCAAAAAGAAAGAAGTAAGAGTTTCACATACCTTATTGTCGAACTAACCAACTTACTAATTAAAGTTCGTCTCGTCTAGCACTTCAACCTATAACAATGGTAATACGTTCGTCAATTTTATGATTACTAGCATACTTTATATCGAATAATGACTTCTTATTCTATAAAAAAAAATCGGGCAGCACTTCCCCCGTTTATACATGTTTCCACAACTTCCAAACGAGGCTAATAACATCAATAACCAAGTACCAATTTAGGGCACAACCAAAACAACAATAAAGGGAATTTACACACCCACTTCTCATGTAAATTTTGCCTCTTAATCCACCTTAAAAACAGCCCCTAAAACAGTCCATATACATCACCACATGTCCAACAATTTCATGCAAGTTCTTGGCCATAACATGTCATAATTCCATAACCCTTATCTTAACTCCTAAAATCCAATTTCGTATTTCAATACTTCCATATAACTAATTCCAACTAAATATCAATGTTTCCTTTCAATTTCATCATGCAATTAGTGATAATAATAACCACAATAACCAACGAATCCAACAACACCAAAATCTGTCCCAAATTGGCAACTAGCCAAAAATGGTCACATGCAATGCTCAAATTTCAATTCTTCCTTAACACAAATTCATTACCTTAATTCTAACAACATGCATTCCAATTATATCATAGAAAGAAGAATTTTTATACCTCACATTCGTCAAAACAGTCCGCAAATTTCTGCCACTGTTTGTCCGAAAATTCCCCACTGTTTTGTAATTTTTCTCCTCCTTTTTGTTCACTTCTTCAACTCCAATTGACATGCAAGTGTTCTACCATGTTAAGCCATCATCCCTACACATTTTTCTTCCAAAATTTCATCCCAAAAATCCCAATTTTCTGGCAGTTTTCGGTCAAGCAGTGGCTGTTTTGCCACTCGCTTTCGCCACTGATTTTGGTGTGGTTTTGCTTCTAATTTTTGGTGAAAAATGTAGTCTAGGAAGAGAAGATAACAACCTTAATTTTGGTTATGGGTGGAGGGTGATTTTCGGATTAGTGTAGAGGAGAGAATGAGAGGAGAGTATTTTTTTTGGTTAAGTTTGGAAGAAGATGAAGAGGTAAGTGTAGGTTATATAAAAAAAAATCTGATTTTTTTTCTCCTTTTTTTACACTTTGGCCCCCAAGTTCTTCAATTAGTAAAACTCAAACCCACTTCTTTTAATTCCCGAGAATTCCATAAGCCTCGTATCCTCAATGCCATAATTTTTTTAATACAAAACTATTCCATAACTCCATTGGAATAAATTCAACTTCTAGGATTAATTCTCGTCGTCACGTGTATAGCACTAAAGAAAAATTATTCCGGGATAACATCCGCTTATACACTAATTTCCTGTATTAACATATGTAAGCGTTCCTTATATTCAATATCCGAATCTTGCTTTCTTAATGACGTTCTTAATTATCGTCCTAATCTTACGAGGTGTAACAGTCACTTTAGAAACTGACATCAGATTGAACTTAAATGTTGGCACACATAGAATATTTTCAAGTACATCACCTTCTCCTATATGACAATCACCAATGTGTGTGATTTTGGCTGAATCTCCTGTAGGCATCTGTACATTTCCTGCATCTTCTATCACATTTTTGTTCTGTAAGTATTTTTGATTACCAATCATATGATTGGTTGCTCCTGTAACCACAATACATTTTATCATTCTTCTTATATTAAAGTTAGATATACCTGTCATGTTTGCCTTAGCACTTGTTTCTCCAATTGTATCCTTGCTGTTAAGCATATTGAGAAGCTGCTGATGTTGGCTGGGAGTAAATTGGCCAACAGTCACATGTGTGTCCTGTTGCTGCTGATATGTGTTGTGTCCATGTACAAAATGTGGTCCTTGTTGGTGGTCGTATGTCTGTGAGTTGTGTGCTGTTTGTATTCATAGCAGTACTGCATATCCTTCCCAGACTACAAATTCAACACATGTTGGTAACCTTGGGTTTTATCTTCTTGTCTAGTGTCTTCAAATTGTACATTTCCTCCTGTCACAATATTTGCCTTCCTGAAAGTAGTCTTTTCTTTAAAATTCTCTGGATATCCAATGAGCTTATAACAACCTTCTTGCACATGACCAGTCTTGTGACAGAAGTCACATTTCATTAGTTTGTAACAGTCTATTCTCAAGTGTCCCCTACCATGACAGAAGTCACATATTGGATTTGGATTGTATGGCTTATTCTGCCTAGGTCTCCCAGTTCCATGTTTGGCTGTAAACATGGCTGATGGCTCCATTGTATCTTGGATCATTCTCTGGTTTTCTTCCTGGTTAATCATTGCATAAACTTGATTCAAGTTTGGCACTTACTGCATCATTATCACTTGACTCCTGGCCTGACCATAACTATCATTAAGTCCCATAAGAAATTGCAGCATTCTCTGATATTGTAAATGATCCACAAATTCTTTAGATCTAGGACAACATGAATGTGTTGGTATAATTGAATCATACTCATCCCAAAACTCCTTAAGTTTGGAATAATACATGGAAATTGATGAATTTCTCTGTCTTAATGTAATTATCTCCTTATGCAACTGAAAAGCCCTCGAACTATTTATCTTGTCAAACCTATCCTTCAGATCCTCCCATATCATATACGAATCTAAATTGAACAACATTCCAGTGAGCACATTTTTGCTCACATTTCCCATTAACCACGACACTACAATATCACTGCATCTATCCCAAAATTTTGCTAATTCACCATTAAAAGCTTCCCTCCTTACTGTTCCATCTATAAATCCAATTTTATTTTTGCCTAATAGGGCTAATTTCATTGCCCTACTCCATAGAGTGTAATTATCCATACATGTCAACATTACTCCAACCGATAGTGAACCCGGTGCATCTGATGAGAATAGGTACAATGGATGGTTATGGTCGATGTTTACTGTTGTTGTTGCAGCTATGTTAATCATGTCTTCTTCAATTGCTCCCATTGTCATCGAGTTTTGAATCTTCAGACTTCAATTTCTCGATTTGCAATTCTCTGGAAATTGTCACTGCACGTGACTAATTTTGTCTCAATCCACACTGTATCGATCTATCTTATCTACTATAACACTCCGATATGCTTCGCAATTCTCAGATTGTGATGCAAAACATCTGGACCTCTCGAGTCTTCCTTTGCATGTAAAGAAAACTCCATCAATTTGTGTTGAATCACTTCGATATGTGTTGTATCACCACTGCTTTGATACCATGTTGAATCTCATGTATTGGTTCTTAGAATTGTAGGTAAGCTGATGGCTAATCCTCCATCGAAAGAGTAAAGAAAATGGAGAGAAAACAGATGAAGTTTTGGTGCTCAAAACTGAGCTTCTTTTGCGTATATTTCTGTATATTATTCACAATGCTTCACATCACTACTATATATATATACACATACAACTCATCACAAATATCTACTAACCAATTCAACCAACTAACTAACTCTTCTAACTAACTCAACAAACATAACAAACTCAACCATAATAATAATAATATGTACTCCTCCTCATGGCACCCTTGTGCACTTCTCTAACACTTCCACATCTTCCTTTTTGACTCAACTCATTTCCCCTTGTAATTTATATTGGTTATTGTAAACAATTTTCTGCATCCTCCTCAATCTTCAACATTAAGAATTGATCTTTCTAATGAATAAATCTTGATTATCCACAAAATTAAAACAAAAAAAATGAAAGTTAAGGGTTGATTTGTCACTTAATATTAAAATTAGAGTTATATAGTCTAAGGGTCCGTTTAATTACCTGATTACGAAAATGATCCGGATATAAAATTTACTACTATTTATATTGCGTTTGGTGGATTTGGTAAAAGATATTCTGTTTCAGATGTAAGCAATATTAGCAATATTGATAAAATTTCATACGACAATTTCAGTACTATCTCTTAGCTGATCTAACATAAGATAACCTATATAGGGATCGATCAGTTTGTAGTTAAAAATAACCTTGATTTCGTCTTTCTATTTTATTTTACTTTTTAAAATAAGAGCAAAAAATTTAACCTTTTATATCGAACACAATATATTATATTTTAATGCAATGAACCAAGCATTGGCCGAAAAACATATACACTAATAATTACAGAGTATTACTTTCCATACTGAAAAAGTCTCTATATTATAATCGGTACCTAATGTTATAAGCAAACCAAGCCAGTAATTTTTATATTAGAGGGAAAATTCTCGATCCGCTCCGATCAAGGCTTATAAAAGCATCAACCTCATCCTAAAAGGACTCCTTTAGCTTTGTGATTGATTTACGTGGCTCAAGACTTTGAGTCAAGAGGTCAGGTGTTCAGAAAGGTGGTGATGCAGACATTGGCATTTTCAGCAAATTCATCAGATAGCTTTGCTAACGATTCGTCTCCTACTTTGTCTCTATAATTATCTATTGGAAAAGGATCATGTTATGTTTGCCTATCTTTATTAAAAAAAAGGTTTAATATTATCCTCCGTTATATTATAATATCATATATATCCCAAATGCCTGCTACTCTATATATCCAAAAGAAGTAGTGGTTTAAGAAATTAATCTGCTACTTGCTTTCTGTTATAAATAGAAATAGAAGAATGCCAAAAGAAAAGAAAAAAAGAAATTCATTAAGGTTAAAATGGATGGGGTTAACAAGGAGGAAGGGTAAATTTGAGTCACTTTTATAACTTTATGGGTATATATGGACCGAGGGATCGTTTGATTGGTTGGATAAGGGTACCGATCCCAAGATAAATTGCGGGATGTCATTTTTTTTATCCCGCATTTGATATGAGTATTAATTAATCTTGTGATTATTTTATCCCACCATTTGTACTAAAATAATGGGATTAACTATCTCATATATAAGGTGAGATAACTTATCTCGTGAGATATTCTTATCTATCTCATTCCGCATATCAAATAACCCCTGATAGTATAAGAGAGGGTATTACTAAACCTTTTCAACAGTAGACAAAAAGAAAAACAAATGTTACATGCAAAATGGACAAGGTCTCTTCTTTTTTTGGCCTGCTAATAGCACCAATCATCGATCTAATGTGCCAATTAGCCAAAAGTTTTTTAAAAGGAAAAAAGAAAAAGTGTGCCATTAGTCGTGTTTTTTTTAAAAAAAAATCTGAAACTTTTCAGGTAATTTCAGTACAGCTTCCCACTTTCAAATGGAACATGGTGAACACATTTGATAATCTAGATTGTAAAAACTAAATAAGCACTGACATAATTATCAATCAAATTTGAATTAATTTTTTCTTTATTTCCTCTATTCCAAAATTGTTAGTACAATGGCCAACAATAAATCAATAATCCGCTTGAACAAAAACTCTGGGAAAATTTTGAAGTGCAAACATATGAAGATTGAAGTTCTTTTCCTACTAATAACTAATAAGGGTGGTATAGTGATAAATACTCATTCATTATTAATGAAGTATCGGGCTCGAGTTTCGAGATCTTTATTAGAGAGTGTTTTATCCTCAATGTGGAACTTTCTGGTACAAATATAAATTTAGTCGGGCTCCAGATCATTGAATGGTAAATCAAAAAGTTTTGTTTTTTACTTTCACGGTAAAAATGAAGTTTGTTATTGTAAAATCAATTAATCCTGAAATTCTGTTTTCTCAAAAATAGCATTTCTAACTCTACTCAGATCTCTCACTTTGAGAGTTCGCCCAATTCCTTCATGTACTGAGTATGATGCAATTCGCGTCCTCGCAAATTGCTCTGCCAAAAACTCGTGCGTCCGAATCCAATCTTCTACATCGTCGCCGTCGTCGCCGTCATCGCCGCTATCGTCGAAGTCATCATCGGTGTATCTTCTCCGATTATTCTCTCTATACTCGTCCTTCAGTATCTTAGACCAATTCGGCATGTTCACCGGCAAAGAAGCTTCTATCGGCGTCACTCCAGCACCATACCGGTTGCTCTTCACTACAGACTTGTTGCATTACAAATACATCCTTAAAATCCGTAAAATCTAACCAAATTGTTAAAACCGATAAAATCGAAGTCGATAGAATTTATACTACAATGATTTGATTTGAATATTAAAAAAACTGACTTCATTGGTTTGATTTGACTCTAACCAAAAATCGAGTCAAACCCCTAATAAAAAAAATTGGTGCGAGTACTCCAACTATTTTGAGAAATAAAATTTTGTATTCTTTTTCAACTTCAGTTTGAAAATTTCTTTTTTCGGTTATCTCGTTCACGTATGACTAACTTATTTACAATATTCCGTTGTAAAATAACACTTGATACTGAGAAAATTAGAATAATACTAAATAAATAAAAGATAATTCAATTCCAACCAGCCTCTACAACTAAACCAACCATAACCCTAACCCCAATATCTCAAAGCATCACAATTTTGTTAACCCTAACCCCAATATCTCAAAGCATCTCAAGTTTTTGTTAGTAATGGTTGTTAAGAAGTTACAATTTGAGAAGATATTTTTCTTTTGTATATCATTAATTCAACATAACTCATGAGTCATGAACATGGTGCAACAATAACAACAACAACATATCCGATGTAATTCCACGAGTGAGATTTGGAGAGGGTAGGATATACGCATATCTTACTTATACCTTTGTAGATAGAGAAGTTATTTCTTATAGACTCCTCAGCTCAAAGAAACGTAGTTCAAAATGTCAAAATGTAAAACAAATGGATAAGATAGTTACATGGGCTATCAAAATGATTCAAACTATGATCCCACGCCAATATATGTAATTCTCAATCAAAATGTTTTTTTTCTTCTGACAACAATTTACGCTTCTCAATCATCTATGACAATTCCTGTTACATATTTATCAATAAGACATCTTTGGTCCCAATATGATTCTCTTAAGTAAAACTTTTTCCCCTCAATATACATCGTTTCAAGTACCATTCTCCTGACCTCAATAAACATCATATACTTGACGAGTTATATTTTATATTGAATATTCAATAAATATATGTCATTCATCAAATTAATTTTATAAGGTCGCATTGAAATCACACGTATGTACTTTCAGTAAACGTAGCTCAAAATAAATATATGGGTCATACTCAAAATCATATACAAGATATAATCATCAAATTTCTTCATAAGGCATGAGGATCGTCTGCAACATCTATCACGATAGTATATCAACACAATTTATTTACAAAAAATAGCACTCATGATGTTATTTCCTTCTTTTCAAAGTCATTCACTTATGGACTTTAACATATATATAATAAACACGTTACAAACGCATCATATTTTAGTCATACTTGTCCTTATTCGAAATTATATAGATTTTTAAAACATATCACATAGTTAAAAGATATCTCGTTTATGTAATTTATTCGCAAAAATGTTGTAATACACACCCTCTTACCTAAGAGGCATTTGAGACAGGGAGATGAACAAATAATCAAACATCTCAAAGGTATAGAATCACTTAGGCTAGGCTAAACATACAGGGTCCTACTCATGCTATGTACTAGGCATAATGACACTTAGATAGGTAGAGCAAGCATGTGGTTAGTTTAGTAAACATGAAGACCTAGAAATGAATATATAACCACTCAAAAAATGACACTTCAAATATGCAGTATCACTTAGGTTAAATATATCATATTCATGCTATATTTAAGACATGGTGACACTTCAAAACAAGCATGGCCTAATCAAGGTGACTATCAACAGATCCCAAATCAAACTACAATTAACCAACATCTAAAACATACTAAACTAAATATAGGGACTCAACAAGACAGCCTACTTCAGTATTTTAGCCTACAACTAATCAAGCATATTCAGAAACCAACATATGCACAAAGCTTCCCATTTACTATTCTATGATTCATGCATACAAGTTTACAGGCATACTAGTAGATATTCAAAACTAAACTACTTTATATTATTCCTAAGTCATAGAATACATATAAACATGTCAAACAAACACATATCGTAAGTTTACAAATCAATTAAAGCTTTGTCACTACTTAGCACCATTTAAAACATATAGCAAAAACCAAGCAGTAACACATTCTCAACCTTAGATTAACACAGAACATGATAACAAGCTATCTTACTCATGATGCCTACCAAAATAATATGTGTACCACATGGCTTTTGAATATAAACCTAACACAGTATATACTATATAGACAATCAACTAAACCAACACATTATCGGACTTCATAAACTGACATCACATACCATCTTATTAGCGAATATTCTCCGAATATTCTCAGTATATTTTGTAATTATGATAGATGTATATTTAATGTAACTTAAGATTCTTATTATATTAGAAATCAACCTCTTAAGGTAAGTTAGGATTCGTAGTGTATTGTGAATCAACCTCTGCACAACTATATATATTGTGAATAATGAAAGGAATCCCTAAGGAAAATTATTCTATCTTACATGGTATCAAGAGCCTAAACCCTACTCTCCTCTTCAAACCAAATTCGGCCGAAACCCCCCCTCCCTTCACCTCGGCCGGCGGCAACAATTGCCACCATGTCTTCCCCCACAAATTCAGGTTCCTCCACTAGCACTTTTGACAACCCCTCTCAATGATCACCGTCTTCTTTTCACCTGGCCTTCGCCGTTACGAACATTAAGAACTCTATTCCTATATTTCTTGACCAAGAAGACTGTCAATATTTCACGTGGACAAAACTATTCTACATTCATGCATGTGCGTACAACGTGCTCGACCATATTGAGGTTTCTAGCCCCAAAGATATTGCCGAATAAACATGGCGTCGTCTTGACGCCATCGTCAAACAGTGGCTATACGACACCATCTCAAAGGACTTGCTATGTACTATCATGAAAACATGTGCTACGGCACGTTACCTCTGGGTAAGGTTGGAAGAAATCTTCCAGGATAATAAAAATACTCGGGCCGTGTATTTGGAAGAGCAATTCAACAATATGCGCCTCGAGAATTTTAACAACATGTCCGACTATTGCAAACAACTGAAACTCATCGTCGACCAACTTTCCAACGTCGGGACACCAGTTTCTGAAACCAAGATGGTCCTCCAATTAGTTGTTGGTTTACCGAAAGGTGAATACGATACACTTGCAACAATGATTCAATAGGCCGACCCACTTCCACGTTTCACCAAGGCACGGTCACAACTATTGTTGGAAGAAACCCGACGTGCTAAACAAGAGGAGCATAATCAAAAGGCGTTAGCCGGTGAAGGGATGGCACCACCGACGGCCAACACCACCCCGCCACCACCGCAAGACCACCACCAACAACAGTCCCGCGGCGGAGGACGAGACGGCAGAGGCCGCGATAATAATAACAAGGGCAAGGGTCGTGACAAGGGCCACAAAAACCAACAACCAGGCCCAATCCCTACGCCCTACGTCCAGTGGGCTGGACCGCAACCCTGGCCCAATACCGGGACCTGGGCCTCACCCGCCTGCCTTTACCCAACAACAGCGGCCCAGTTCCAGCATCAACCTTGGTCACCTGGCCTTCTGGGCTCCGCCCCAGCCAACATGCCGGCCCATCAGCAGCAGCATCATTCCCATATGGTCTCGATCCAGTATCACCCGTAAGGCAGCAGCTTGGCCCCTACCGAGTTGGGCCAGTCCTACAGCACTGTAAACTTTCAACAGCCCAACGAAAATTGGTACATGGACACCGAAGCCACCTCTCACTTCACCCGATCGTCAGGTAACTTATCTCAACTGCTTCGGTTAACATGTCCTCAATTTATTACTATCGACAATGGTCATCGCATTCCAATTGAAGGTTACGGTAACACACATACCAAACATCCACACCCGCCTTTCTCTATAAATCACGTCCTATACACCCCTAACATCATTAAAAACTTAATCTCTGTTAGAAAATTCACTCGCAATAATTCTGTGTCTGTCGAATTTGACCCTTTTGGTTTTTCTGTGAAGGAACTCAATACGGGGAAAATTCTTACGCGCTGCAATAGTGTGGGAGACCTCTACCCCTTCACTCAATCTTCAGCTATCAGACCGCAAACACATCTATCCCTTGCGACTATATCTCCCTCAACTTGGCACAACAGACTCGGACACCCCGGAGAACCTGTTTTTAATTTTCTTAGAACTACTAAGCGTATTCAATGTAATAATGAGAAACTTGCCCAACACAGTTTTTCTTGCCCTCTCGGCAAACATACTCGTCTTCCATTTATATCATCCAACAATGTTACTTTTTCTCCATTTGATATTGTTCATGCTGATTTGTGGACATCTCCGGTTGTTAGCTCTTTAGGTCACAAATTTTATCTAGTATTTTTAGATGATTTCTCACATTTTGTCTGGATTTACCCACTAAAATTTAAATCTGAAGTGTTTGCCAAATTCTTTGAATTTCAAAAATTCATTAAAACATAGTTTGAAAAATTAATCAAATCTTTCCAATGTGATAATGGATGTGAATTTAATAACTCGGTATTTCACACTTTCTGCTCTAAACAAGGCATGGTTTTCCGTTTTTCCTATCCCTATACTTCCTTACAAAACGGAAAGGCTGAACGAATTATACGAACCATCAATAACATGGTCCGCACTCTTTTGTTTCATGTCTGTCTCCCACCGCCTTTTTGGGTCTATGCTGTTAAAATGGTAGAATTCCTCCTTAATATTTTACCCACTAACACTCTTCAAAACAAGACCTCCACTAAAGTTTTATACCGTAGGATCCCGTCCTATGACCAACTCAGAATTTTCGGTTGCCTATGTTACCCCAATCTAGCCTCCACCGCCCTCACAAATTAGCCCCGCGAACTACGCCATGTGTCTTTATTGGTCTCGCATCTAACCATAGGGGTTACCTGTGTTATGACCTGTCAAGTCGTAAAATCATTATCTCACTCCACGTCACATTTGACGAGACGTATTTTCCATTTTCCAATCTTCGGAAATTTCAAAACACGGACTACACATTTCTTGATGACACAGATCTGTCCCCACCAGTCCAAGCACTGTTCTGGTTTTCGACCACTGTTCACGCGTCAACATCACCGATGCATGTGGTTTTGCCTCCACCAACGACCGTCACCAACACCGCTCATACAACCAGTCAACCCCTATCTCTTCTTCGCAGGGCCGACCAGTCACGACGACCACCAAACCACCAACCTCCCGATTGGCTATCCAGAAACCCTATCGCCGAAACATCTCCGATCCAACCACCCATTGGAGATCTGCTGCTACTGCCCAGCTCCACCAACTCGCCACCTAACCCAGTGACACCGATAACAACCCAGTCACCACCATCACCCGTCACCGACAACTCTCCGACACCTACATCGGGTTCTGAACCTGATGTTCCGCAGTCACTACCTACCCACCATATGACAACTCATGCTCAACACGGGATTTTCAAACCCAAGGTTCACTATAATCTCTCCACACAAACCATATCACCCATTCCAAAAAATCCAAAACTAGCCAAACTGGACTCTAATTGGAATACGGTCATGTGCGAGGAATTTAATGCTTTAACCAAGCAGAACACTTGGGATTTGGTACCTAGACCAGATGGTGTGAATGTTATCCGATGTATGTGGCTATTTAGTCATAAGTTCATAGACGATGGTGACTTGGAGAGGTATAAGGCACGACTAGTTGCCAATGGCACGAATTAGCAGGAGGGTATTGATTGTGGTGAGACATCCAGTCCGGTTGTTAAACTGACCATTATTCGGACTGTTCTCAGTATTGCTATGGGCATGCATTGGCAGATTCATCAGCTTGATGTCAATAATGTATTTCTTCATGGGGACTTAAAAGAAACTGTGTACATGCATCAACCTCCTGGGTTTGTTCATTCGGCAGTTCTGGAGTTTGTATGTCGTCTTAGAAAGTCATTGTATGGATTAAAACAGGCACCCCGCGCTTAGTATGATCATTTTGCCAGGTATCTTCTACAGATTGGTTTTATATGTACCAGGTGTGATAACTCTCTCTTCACATTTCACCGAGGTAGCAGCACGACTTATTTGCTATTATATGTGGATGCCATTGTTCTTACTGCCTCCTCCGATGGTTTGAAGAAAGAAATCACTGCTCTGCTCAAAACAGAATTTGCTATGACCGACTTGGGCAAGCTCAGTTATTTCTTGGGTATATCAGTGACTAGATCTGCAGATACTATATTCTTGTGTCAGTGTAAGTATGCAGAAGATATAAAGTACAGGGCTAAGATGACAAATTGTAAAATTATGCCAACTCCGGTTGACTCGAAATCCAAGCTCAGTGCCAATGATGGCGCGCCAGTTTCTGATCCCACTCTATATCGGAGTTTTACAGGTGCCCTTCAGTATCTTACCTTCACTAGGCCTGATATTGCATATGTCGTTCAGCAGGTGTGTCTGTTTATGCACGACCCTCGAGAGTCTCATTTTTCCGACCTCAAACGTATTATCAGATACGTTAAGGGCACACTGGATTTTGGACTACATCTCTACCCCTCTGCCCCAAACAAGTTACTATCCTACACGGATGCAGATTGGGCAGGATGCCCCGATACACGTCGCTCTACCTCAGACTACTATCTATTTCTTGGGGATAATCTTATTTCATGGTCTGCCAAACGTCAGGCCACGCTATCCCGTTCAAGTGCTGAAGCAGAGTATTGCGGAGTTGCTAATGTCATTGCTGAGATCTGTTGGCTCTGAAATCTTCTTTTGGAGCTCCAGTGTCCACCGTGAAAGGCGTCTATAGTCTATTGTGATAACATCTTTGCCATCTATATATCTCACAATCCGGTCCAACATCAGCGGACTAAACATATTGAGATGGATATCCACTTTGTGCGAGAGAAGGTCGCCCTTGGTCAGGTCAAAATATTACATGTGCCTTCCTCATATCAGTATGCAGATATTTTTACAAAGGGACTACCGAGACAGTTCTTCACCGACTTTTGTTCCATCCTTAGCGTTCAGCCTCCTCCCGCTTTGTCTGAGGGGGAGTATTAGCGAATATTCTCCGAATATTCTTAGTATATTTTGTAATTATGATAGATGTATATTTAAGGTAACTTAGGATTCTTATTGTATTAGGAATCAACCTCTTGAGGTAAGTTAGGATTCGTAGTGTATTGTGAATCAACCTCTGTACAACTATATATATTGTGAATAATAAAAGGAATTCCTAAGGGAAATTATTCTATCTTACACCTCTGATCATGTTGAAACTCAACTAATCCTATATTATAATTCCTATTATCAAACAAACACTAAGACAATACCTTTATCACACAACACAATACTTCTGAACACTAACACTCAACTAAGCATTGTGAAGGAAAACTTCCTATTTCCGGCAACCGATGACATCGTAAAAGAGAGGGAGGAGAGGAAAGGGAATCCATGGCGGCGGCTAGGAGCTGTGTATAACGAGAATGAGAGATACTGGGCTCGGTCGTTTGGAAGGAAAGAGACCCAAAATCAAGGAATAAGAAGGCTAATGTAATTTTGGGTTAATTTTGCAAATGTGGTCACAAATTAATTTAAAAATAGCCAATTTGACTTTAATTATAAAAGAATTGATCAAATAGAAACCCAAATAGGCTAGAATTAAAACAAAATTAGCAATTAGAAAGGAAATCATAAAATATAAAGACTTAAGAAATAAAATTGAGATGTATTTTGACACTCTATTTAATTAACTCAATTTCCTTTATTTTACGGAGTGAACCATTAATCAATTTGACAATAATTAATTT
This sequence comes from Anisodus tanguticus, assembly GCA_034509755.1. NCBI lineage: Eukaryota > Viridiplantae > Streptophyta > Magnoliopsida > Solanales > Solanaceae > Anisodus > Anisodus tanguticus. The sequence goes on from CM067554.1 coordinate 39,756,668, forward strand.
AGACAATTAATTAGACGATTGTCTTCCTTAATTTATAAAAGTTGATAGATATTTTTCTTAAAGTATGTAAAAATATGCAAATGAAATACAATAGTATACTTGATGATATTTTGCCAAATAAAATGGCAAAATAGCACCGGAATTTTTTTTATAAAATTATTTTGCTTCGTAAAGTACATATTTTACTCCGTTCATGACTCAAGAATTTTAAATAATTAAATAAAAGTATTGGAGGGTAAAAATTAGGTGTCAACAACTTCCCCTTCGTTATTCTGAAATGGAGGGACCATCCATGTGCAACAAAAATTGATAGACTTGATTTTTGACCGACCAAATCAAAACACTTCTCGATTTTGTGCAATTTTCTGGAATTAAAGTCAGACCCTAGTTTCCGGGATTCCTACATATCTCAGGCTATATGAGAATTCAGGTCACCTGGAGTTCAACTCAAAGAGGATGAAACAAAGTAAAAGTTTAAAACGACTCTGGTTGGAATGTGACCGGCTCTCTGGTATTGAGTTTTCCTAGATCTCCTCGGTTTCGAGAATCATATCACTTGTTGTTTGATTCAATCATACGAAGAGGCTATCCCTTATGTGGGAATACCTCTAAAAATAATGCAAGTGTGGTTGATCGTGGTATGGAGTGGCTTCTGACTCTTGTCCAGAGAGCTTGACTCTCATGGCACCCTATCTCGATTGGTTGCGTAAGAAAAAAATTCCACGTTTGCTCCGCATGCATATGGCTTTGGCTTGACCGGATTGCAGTCTCAGCAACTCCAAACTTATTTCTATCTGTTTGGTAACATCTTGAGGTGTGGTATGTCATTGTCAGATTTTCCGATTTTGACTTTGCGCTAGTGTCCTCCCGACACTGCTTGACTCTTATTGTGGATGAATGATCCTCTCGACATTCTTTTATAACCCTCTCGGCATCTTCGTATGGTCCTCTTTGAATCCTCGTGTGGCCATCTCAGTATATTTGTCTGGCCTTCTCGGAAGCTTTGTATAATGACCCTCTCGGCATTTTTTTTGTAGCCCTCTCGGCATTCTTTTATAGCCCTCTCAGCAGTTATGTAGAATGACCCTCTCGATATTCTTTTGTAGCCCTTTGGCATTCTTTTGTATCCCTCTCGGCAACTTTGTAGAATGACCCTCTTAGCATTCTTTTGTTGCCTTCTCGGCAACTTTGTAGAATGACCCTCTTAGCATTCTTTTGTTGCCTTCTTGGCATTCTTTTGTAGCCCCCTCGGCTTATTTTGTATCCCTCTCAACTTCTTCTGTAGCCCTCTTGGCTTCTTCGTGTGGCCTTCTTAGTAGCTTTGTAGAATGACCCTCTCGGATTCTTTGTCTTTTCGTTGTCCTTTTGGCTAGCTCATGTCGCCCTTGTGGCGAATTGTCATATCGAAGATTTTCAGGTTTGTTGGTTTTACCCCTGTTGACATCACGAACAAAATTGTTAGCAAAAATATGTTGTCGCCTTCCCGACGACGGATCGAACCTGTATTTATAGAAAAAAATGTTAGTTTTAATAAGGTTAACTCGTGTCATGGGTTCTTCCCTTCTCCTTCTGTCGGATTACGGTATTCGTTCCACCCGGCTTCTAATTCGGTAGTATGAAGTTTTTAAGTATAGTAAAACATTTTGAATATTTACTTAAAACATGTTGATTAGGAAAGGTAAAAGATTATTTTCAAAACTCTTGTTTTAAATGTCATGACATGTACTTTCGAAGCGAGATTTTCTTCTTGATTTTGTTCTTGCGTAATTTTCGAGTTCTCCTAAAAAATTATGCCCCAGTCTGAAGCTTGTGCCGCTGAACTTTCGCGGTGATTGGTGCTGATGGAATTTTTGAGACCCCCTCGAAAATTCTACCCAGTTACACAATCTTCTATCGGTTGATGTTATTTGAGTCTTATAAGGAATTTTTGAGATCCTCTCAATAATTCTGCCCCAATTGAAGTTGTGATGACGATCATCGCGGTCGAATTTGAAGTTTCGGAAATTTATGATATTTTCTCAAAAATTCTGCCTTTGTGGCTTCTTAAGATTTTCCTTAGTTTTTCTATTGGTGCAACTGAGCTCAGAGAGCGCCTATGTATCTTGTCATAGCAGGAATCAGGTAGAACATAGTTCGAAATAAACATAATTGGTTTTTTCTAATGATATGACCGAGTCCAAAATGGACTGCCTACGTATCCCATCTTGGGGGAAATCGGGTCATTGCGTAGTTCATATTATATAAAGGTCAATTAGATTTTCTTTTTATTAAAAGGAAAAAATCGGAACCCACCACGGGTCCCTCTACGTATCTCTGCCATAAGAGATAAGTCTTGATATAGTTATTACAAGTAAAAAAAATGTGATTGTATAGAAAGACGTGCTTTTATGCGTAGTATCTCTTGGCTACGTCCGAGTTGATTGCTTTAGGCCACTCTTGGCCATTCATTTCTGCTTAAATTAGCGCTCCTCCAGAAAGTACTTTGCAAACTATATAAGGACCTTACCAATTTCGTACAAATTTTCCTCTGTACTCATATTGGTGAGGGAATATTCTCTCGAGTACTAGCTGTCTTATTTGGAAGATTCGTGCTCTGACCCATCTGTTGAAGGCGCGTGCCATTCTCTTCTGGTATAGCTGACTGTGACACTCAATAACCATTTTCTTTTCGTCAATTAGAGTTAGTTGCTCATACTTTTTTTGAACCCATTTTGCATTATCCAACTCTACTTCTTAGATGATTCGTAATGATGGTATCTCGACCTTGGCTGGGATAACTACTTTTGTACCGTAACAAGTAAGTATGGCTGGCTCTTGTCGAAGTTCGAGTTGTAGTTTTTGTATCCAAGCAAAGCATAACACAACTATTCGTGCCAACCTTTGTAATTGTCTGTCATATTCCGTAGTATCCTCTTGATACTCTTGTTTGTGGATTCTACAACTTCATTCATCTGTGATCTGTATGCTATCGAATTTCGATGGGTTATACGAAATTGGTCACAAATAACCTTCATCAAGTGAATGTTCAAGTTTGCCCCACTATCCGTGATAATAGACTATAGAATACCGAATCGGTAATTGATGTTGTTCCTTACAAAATCAACCACTACCTTTTTGGTTACTGACTTGTGAGAGGTAGCCTCGACCCATTTTGTGAAATAGTCTATGGCTATCAGGATGAAATAGTGCCCGTTGGATGTTGTCAGTTCAATCGACCCAATGATGTCCATGCCCCAAGAAACAAACGACTGAGGTAAACTCATGGCGTTAAGCTCGTTTGGTGCAGCTCTAATCAAATCTCCATGTATCTGGCATTGGTGACATCTTTGAACAAATCTAGCACAATCGGTCTCCATAGTCATCCAGTAATATCCACTTTGCAAGATCTTCTTGTCTAGAACAAAACTGTTCATGTGAGATCTGCAGGCCCCGGCATGCACTTCTTCCAATAGTTTGGTGGCTTCTGTGACATCCACACATTTGAGAAACCCTATATCTGGTGTCCTTATGTAGAGCGTATCTTTGCTTAGAAAGAAACTGTTGGCCATTCTTTGGAGGGTTTTCTTCTGATTGCTCGTGGTACCCTTAGTATACTCTCCATTTTCCAAGTAAGCTTTCAAATCAGCATACAATAGTTTTCCATCGGGCTCTGCCTCAATATGAGAACAGTAAGCATACTCATCCTTCAGACTTATCTCGATCGGGTCGATGTGGCTTATTTCAAGATGTTGTATCATAGAGGCTATAGTAGTGAAAGCATCTACGAACTCATTATGTGCTCTTGGCTTGTGTCTGAACATAATATTTATGGACCTCTTGCTCAATCTCTGAATGAAGTTGACATATGGTAGGATCTTGACGTTCTTCATCGCCCATTCTCCTTATACTTGGTGGATCAGAAGATCTAAATCACCTACTAGTACCTCATCGTTGTCTTTGTCGAGTGCCATTCGGAGACCTAAAATGGAAGCTTCGTATTCCGCTATGTTATTGGTACACCAAAATGTGAGCTTAGTGGCTATCAGATAATGTTGCTATGTTTCTGATACTAGCATTGCTCCGATTCCTGAACCTTGATAACTAACAGTACTGTCGAAGAACATTCTCCATCTTGAATAAGGCTCCTCCTCTCCTTCATCTACTGTGAGTATCTCTTCATCAGGGAGGTATGTTCAAAGTGGTTCTGCATTGTCATCTACCAGGCTTTTAGCGAGAAAGTCAGTCAATACTTGCCATTTCACAACTTTCTAAACTATATACACAATGTCAAACTCACTCAACAACATCTGCCATGAAAAGCTTTCCAATGGGCATTGGCTGGCGGAAAATGTATTTAAATGGATCCATTCTGGAGATAAGATGGGTAGTGTATGACGAAAAATAATGTCTCAGCTTCTGGACTATCCATATCAACGCGCAACATGTCTTTTCTACAAAGGTATACCGTGCTTCACAAGCGGTGAACTTCTTACTCAAATAGTAGATATCATGTTCCTTCTTCCTGGCCTTATCGTGTAGTCCTAACACGCATCCGAAAGCTTTGTCTGATACTGAGAGATATAGCAACAGAGGGCTTTCCGGTCTTGTAGGGATCAAAACAGAAGGATTTGAGAAATACTTCTTGATGGTATCAATTGCCTTCTGACATTCGTCATTCCACTTTGTCGGTGCTTCTTTCTCAATAGCTTGAGTATGGGTTCTACAATCACTGTAGACTGAGCTATGAAGCGACCAATATAATTCAATCTTCCTAGGAAGCTCATGACTTCTTTCTTGGTCTTCGAAAGAGGCAAATCTTGTATGACTTTGATTTTTGATGGATCTAGTTCTATGTCCCTCCGACTGATTATAAGCCCGAACAATTTTGTGAAGGCCGATCGACATTACTTGATAGTGATACACTCCCTATGGCGTAATGAAAGCTGACTTTTCTGCATTGTTTTTCATCAAGATATGATGATATTCGGTGAAACAATTAACAAATGATTGCAGCTCGTGCTTGGCATAGTTGTCTATGAGTATATGGATGTTTAAGAGTGGGAAATTATCTTTAGGACTTGCTCTATTAAGATCTCGATAGTCCACACATATTTGGATCTTTTCATCCTTTTTCGATACGGGTACAATTAACCATGTGGGATATGAGGTCACTTCTACCACTCCCGACTCAATCTTCTTTTTGACCTACTTTTTTATTCGCATGCTCAAATCGAGCTTGAACTGTCTGATCTTCTGCTTTACCAGCGGGAAACTAGGATTGATTGGTAATTTGTGTGCCACTATATATGTACACAAATCGGGCATATCACCATATGACCATGCAAAGATGTCCACATATTCTTTCAGTAGATCGATTAACTTTTCTTTCTGTGGTGACCCGAAATGCGGACTGACCCATGTTTACTTAACTACCCCATTGCATCCTAAGTCGATGGCTTTAGTTTCATCAAGGTTAGGCTTCTGCCTATTATCATATTGATGCTCTTCATCGAGAAGATCTTCAGGTAACTCGATTTCCTCATCGTATTCCCCGTATTCTTCTTCATCCTCAACACTTGACTCGCTTATTTTGCAACACGTCATAACATTAAGGGTTGGTTTATTATTATTACGAGGAACTATGAGTGGAGTGGAAGTCCAGTTGGAGAGTCGTTCGTCTGGATCTGCACTACGGATTGTGGGTGCCTTAGTGTACTCTTCCAGGATTGCCAGACAATCTTTTTGTGAAAATAGTATCCCTATCCCTTCCTCAGTATCATCTGTATTCAACACTAGTAATTTGACTAGGAATGACTGGTACAGGTTCGAAATTGGTTTCCATGATTTCGGGGAATCTTTCTTCCTTCTGCTTTCTTCAGAGGCTTATTCGGGGCTAGGTACATATCCAAGACCGTAGCGGAAATAGTTTTCAAGTATCATGACCGGCTCTGTAATGCCGTGTAAGTATTTCCCGACTAAAAACCATTTTGCAGCATTGTAGAGGCAATCATTTTGTATGCGGCTGACATTGAAATTTGTGTCATAATTTCTTCATATGTGCCCCCTACTAGCTCGACCACATGAAAATATGTTCATTTGGGAACTTTCTCGATCTCAATCATATGGATGGCGGCATTTCCATGATAGGGCAGTGGATTGGTGTTCACATTAGGAGCGGTCGTTTGCAAAATGATCTTTCTTTTATCAATTAAATTTTAAATCTTATGCTTCAGATTGATGCAATCTTCGTTGTTGTGTCTGACCCCACCGGAATGATAAGCGCATGTCTGTTTAAATCGAAAGAAATAATTTTTGGGATCAACTGGCTTTGGTGGTACCATATAAATCATGCTGGCGATGAGCAATTCTCCGAGTAACTGGGTGCGTGTTTTCAACAAAGATGTGAATACTCGGACTGGTTTCTTTTCAAACTTAGGATGCGGCGCGTTATATATAGTTGAAGGTGGTTGATTCTTGTAATTTTGGGCTTGGTAATTTTGTGAAGCTTGGGGAGCAGGTGCCGGATATTGAAAAATTTGCGAGGCCATTTGCGAGTTAGGTGTAGGGCTTTGGAAGATTGGGGGTGTTTGGTAGCTTGGTTGAGCATAGTATATAGGGACTGGGCTATACAGTGGAGTTAGGTAACTACTGATGGGAAGTGATTGATATTTCCATGGGTGAACATGACTCTTACCGTTTTATTGGTTTGGTGCTGGATGATCTGGTTACACTCACCACGTCATCTCTTTTCTTTCATATGCCTCCCGCGGGATTTGGCTAAGAATTTCTGCCGGTTACACTAGTGATCTATCAAGATTTGAGGCCATCTTCTATGGCCTCTCCCATCTCTACTAATTCTGAGAATGGTCGTCTGGCCATGGAGAGCATTCTGTCGTAACAATCTTGGTCTTGTGGCCTGATAAAAGTGGCGACCAACTCTTTTTCTATCCTCGAGTGGCTTCCGCTCTCCACTTACTTGTGTATTCCGGTAATTTTCTGTGGATTTCTGCTTGATCTTCTCCAAGTAGTAACGGCCAGACACAGTTTCAATGTTGAGTCGGTATCGTTCCATGAAAGATTCTCCCATGTCTTCCCAATTGATCCATCAACGCATATCTTGCATAGCAAACCATTCAGAAGCCTCATCGGTTAAGCTTTGACTGAACAACTTCATAATCAAGGCGGGATTATTCCTAACTCTTACCAGTTGGTCGCAGTATGACCGTAAATGGGCCATTGGATTACCCGACCCATTGAATATCTCAAACTTGGGTACTTTGAAGCCCTCTGGTAAATCTAACTCCAAATGTATGCACCGATCATCATAACTCAATCCGGTGTATTTCCGAGTGCCCCCAATAGTTCTTACGACATTTTCCTTCATTTTCTTTGCGAGCTTATCCTGATCAGCCCTCCAGGCCTTTTTCATCTCCTCATAATGATCCACTTCCACACATTCTAGTGAGAGGTGACTGGGTATGGAAAGAAACATTTGGTCGTGTTGGGTGATTTCAGGAGATATAGGTAGTGGTTTTTTTATGCGTGGCGGGATTACTGGTTAAGGGAACTTGAACAGAGTGAGTAGTTCCAGGTATTTAAGTGGTGTTCGTGGGTGGAGGGGTTTCGTATGAAGCACTTATGTGGTACGGGTCGGTTCCCACATGGTAGTAAGTACATTCGATCTAATAAGTACCTTGTGTTAGAATTGAATCTTTAGTATTCTCTTATTTATTACATGTGTCTACTATTTAGGCAGAATAGTTTGGAAAAAGTTCCGGCACTGGGAAAGACAAAGATGGGAAGGGAGATGGAGGCCTTCTTTCCTCAGTTTGTTTTTCCTTGACAATCTGTGCCTTTTCCATTCTCATGGTTTTCTCCTGAATATCCTTAACCTTCTCAAACAGATTTTTAATCACGTCTTCGTGATAAGTTGCGTCCTGTCGTATAGGAGACATTGAGTTCCCGATGTTAGCTTCATCATCCGAAGTACCAATCATTGTTTCTTCTCTCTGGTTTTGCTCGGACAATGATGTTGCTGCTTTAGACCTTGTGAAATACACTAGCGTCATGACACGAACTAACCTCCTTTTAAAAAAAAGAACAACTCAAAGGCAGATGACGATAGTACGTTAGTCATATAATAAAACATGCAAGAATAAACATATAGTTTGCAAATAAACACATAAGTTCACGCATTCATATACAAATATCTGATTGATTATTTGTTTGTTATGGGTATTTCGAATTTATAAAGGCTTTTTGGTAATTTTCAAATCAGTTATCTTTCTTCATACAATAGCCTCGACGATTGATCCGCCAACTGGATTTGACTGCTTCTAAAAAAAGGGAGAAAGGAGAGGGGAGTACATATTTATATATATTAGGGACCGAACGTAGACTGCCTACGTATCCCGCCGTGGGAAGTCAGACCCATCCGTAGTTTGGTTCTATCATTTTACTCAAAACTCCAGACCAGGCCCGATATGGGCTTCCTATGTATCCCTCATCGGGACATCAGGTCAGACGCAGTTTATATTACAAATAAAAGGGAAGGTATAACATTTGATTCATAGAGGTGCCTGAATCTACCCAAAATATGACATCTCCGCAAAGCCATGGACGGTTGTCACCCTTACAACCGCACGTTCGATCTTAGTCCTATATTTCTTTAATGACAGGGAGGGAGAACTACCCCGATCTCCCCATTGCCAATAAGATGCTCTAACTCGAACTTGAATGCCTCACACTCCTCAATGTTATAGCCCGACACTCCTGATTAGTATAGACAACCTTTCTCTCTACTAACTCTGGAGGATGAATGTTTCCACATGGTCTTATGGGACGAATCTTATTAGCACTGGCCATCTTTTCGAAGATCTCGGTGTAGGAGTCATAGAAAATTGTGAAGTCATATATCCAAAGACGGACCTTAGTATCGATGCCACTCATTGCAGTAGCTGGGTTTAGGACCAATATGGAATATGGTCCCCAGATGTGACGGATAGTTCCATTATCAATCAACTTCACTATTCTTCTCATGAGGGATACACATTCATCTGCGATGTGTCCCTGTTGATTCATATGAAACACACATCTCTTGTGCACATATGATGGGGATCACAGAGGTAGCTTCACATCACTAGGGTGTGTGGTCCTCGTTGCTTTCATTATCTCATAGACCTCTGAACATAATAAGGGCACTGGTGTAATCCAAAAAAGACAAGCATAGGCCCTACGAGCAACCTCCCACCATATTGGGGTGGACGTCTGGCTTGGTCTCAATGGAGTATCATTGCTCTCTGGAGCGGCAAAAGATACAACAATGGTAGCTTCCTTAAGTGGTTGACTTTCAGATTCAACCTTCAGTGTTTTGGTTCTTGATGTCCCCGGACTTCCTGAGAGGGGTACATAGTTTTTCATCAGCCCCTTCACTTCTTCTGAGATATAGTTGTTGTAGCATTCGGACGAGGTAACTACTTTTGGCGACTTTCCTCCCAGATTCAAAAGATAGTCGACTTTCTCAAGTTTGGATTTAACCAAAGCAATCTTTTTTTCCAACTCAACTAGCTTCTCCCAAAGCGAGTCTTCGCTCTCTTCTCCGCTGCTTATGTTGATGGTAGGCATGTTGGCGCTCAAATTGCATCGGGCATCCATCTCAGCAAGTCAATTTTTTGGGAGAGGTAAATGGATTAGGTAAGTAGGGTTCATTTTTTCGGGAAGTGGAGTTTTTGGTAGTTTAGGGCATGTTCTTGTTTTTTCTTTTCGGGGTGATCCCAGGAGTATCAAATCAATCATATTTAACACAAATGCGTGAAAAAGCACATAAGCAGATATTTTGCACATAATCAAGTAATTGCAGTATATTAAATTGAAACGTGCCCCTAGACGTTTTTAAACCAAGGGATTTCTAGCGTTTGAACATGAATTGTGCCAATTTGTTAAATCAAACCATGGTCTCCATAATCATAAATTTTATTAATAATAATCTCCTTAAAGAGTTACATCAGATAAATAAAAACAAAATAGAAATTAATAGAAATGTCCTCTAGTGGCTGATGATGACTCCCTATCTGTCCGAGCCTTATTGGCGTGTCGAAATGCGGTTTGGATCCAAGATGTGTCTATGTCAGCAAAACATCTGCCACATACCCCTTATCCTAAATGACAATTGTGCGGTATTATCTAAAATCTCATTTTACCTGATCATCAAGGTCCTCTAAATATCCATGTGTGAACCCCAACTCTGCATCTAGACTTGTTATGACTTTCTTATCAAACTCTATCTTCTCTAAATACTTGGCATCTCTATTGTCGTCTCACCTCTAAATCATTTTGGCTTTAATCTCGGCTTTGGATTCTCTGCCATGGACACACTGATACTGGTTAATTCCTGGCGTAACAGTTCCCAACAAGTTTGCTTTCAACCATTCCTCGTAATCCTTATGGCATCCTGGGTGAAAGCAGTCCTTGACAATTGAACCTACTCCCTATATAAGATGAATGTTTCACTCTCGGATGTACTCTCCAGCATTCCAGATCCTATCTTCCTCATAATCAATCACATACCCACCCATTCTTTCGACTTGGGGCACTTCTTGCTTTTTTTCAAATTGTCTCAAATCTTGAGCTTATGCATTAGGGCGGACCCCTCAAATACCCATAAGTGGCAAGAATGGACACTTTCTGTCTCAAACTACTACACATGCTGATATGAAGTATGTAAATCTCCATTGAATATTTACTTATTTGAGACTTGCGAAGAAAAAAGCCCACTCTCTTTTGTTTCTATCGACAAAATTTGGGCAATGATTTTTGAGGTAATCTTTTTTATTATCAGTTGGAAAGATTGGAGGTCCTTCAGTTTTTTGGAGATGCTTTAAGACCCACAAGTGTAGCAGCAAATTACACCCCTGAAAGCACTTAAGCTGGTTTCTAGATCTACCCAAGTCTGAGTATATATCAACAAGGATGACTAAGACTAGATCGAAGTATTTGGTTTCTCCATTGTTGATTATGCCGTAGAAGATGACATGGGCGATTGAAATGATTCGAGTGTTTATGGCAAGATGAGTATTTTGAGAAAATACCATAATACCCAACAGACCGATGGCAAAGGCTAAGGGCCAAGTAGCGTCCCAGTCTTTGAAAGTGTGAAATTCTAGAGAAAGGTTTATGAATTCCTCCATTTTCCCGAAACGTAGGTATAAATCCCAGAAGGCTACGGAATCCCCAGAAATCCAAGGAGCTTGGGCAAAGGATAGCATTTTCATGATTTCGGCTTGAGTGGGCTTGTTTGAAGCTAGGACGTTGTGATCATGTTTCTTTCTTTTCCTTAGACAGGTTCCATTACTATCTATGCGGTCTCGAATTTCTTCCAATGTCAGGGTAATTTCTATAAGCCCTAACCTAAACACCAGCCTGTCATTATCCCAGTATTCGGTTGTCACGACCCGACCCGACGGGCCGCGACTAACCTCCCTAATGACGTCATTACACTAACCTGTCACACATAATCCAACTCACACTTAATAAGTCTGAAATTCGGCAGCATAACGCTGCAATATCAACATATGCCAGGGTAGGCGAGCCGACAAGGCTGCCTTTACCCCCGAATGTACCTGCCTCCTGAGGAGTCACAACTAGCCAACACAATATACATGCAAGCCGACAAGGCTGCCAACAGATAATATAACATATACATGGGAACACCCCCAACATAGAGTACAATGATATGGCTGACCAAAACAGAGTTATAACCCTTACATAAGTACAACCCACCACTGTCTACAGACATCTATAAGAAGAACAACGACATATGACGGGACAGGGCCCCGTCGTGCCCCTAAATACAAACATAAGTCTAAAAGAGGTTCAGTACCAAAATGACAAAGCTCTGGATCAAAGGAGCTTCCCAACCTGCTGAGTAGGGAGCTAAATCGGAGGATCACCAAACTGAGCACCTGTACCTGCGGGCATGAACGCAGCCCCCCCGAGGAAAGGGGGCTCAGTACGAAATAATGTACTGAGTATGTAAACATGAAATACTGCATATGAGATCATAAGTAGCCAACAGAAACATGAGATCAGTATAAAAGTCAGGATCCAAATCCAACTATGCCATAAATAATAAAAGTCAGTTGCCTTATAAAAATGAGAGTCAAGTCAAGAAAACATGAGTGTCTGTCCATATACATATATATACATCTGTAACGTAACCCGGCCCACTAGTGCGGGACTCGGTGGACTCATATCATAACCCGGCCCATGCTGGGACTCGGTAAAGTCATCTCTCATCTATGGATCCATCCTACGTAACCCGGCCCTCTAGTGAGGGTCTCGGTGAAAAATGCAAGGCTGTGCACGAGTCGTAACCCGGCCCGGGACTCGGTGAGGTGAAGTAGTAACACTTAGCACGAGTAGATATCATGAGTAACCATATGCAAGTAAGATTTATCATTTGACTCTCAATAAAATCATTATAATAATGTCATAATAAACTCTTTGCTGAAAAATCATAGGCACTTCTCATAACAATCCTCTTTAGGAATTAAACTGTATAAGAATCAAGTACGTCCGCCGTACCTTCATTAAATAAAAATCATGCCAAAGAAAGAAGGAATAGTTCACATACCTCTTAGACGAACTAATCAACTCTATATTAGAGTACGTCTCGATTTAGAACTTCAACCTATAATAATGGTAATACGTTCGTCAATTCTATGGTCACTAGCATACTTATATCGAATAACGACTTCTTATTTTATAAAAATTCGGGCAGCACTTCCCCTGTTTATACATGTTTCCACAACTTCCAAACGAGGCTAATAACATCAATAAACAAGCACCAATTAAGGGCACAACCAAAACAACAATAAAGGGAATTTACACACCCACTTCTCATGTAAATTTAGCCTCTTAATCCACCTTAAAAACAGCCCACAAAATAGCCCATGTTCCAACAACAACGAGGGTAGAATGTGAAGCCTTTCTATGCCTTTCCACACCCTTATTCCTTTAGGACTTACCTTAGCAATTACCACACTTAAACATGCATAATGGTGACTAAATTTTCAGAATTATAACACCACAAAACAGTCCCTAAAACAGTCCATATACATCACAACATGTCCAACAATTTCATGCAAGTTCTTGGCCACAACATGTCATAATTCCATAACTCTTATCTTAATTCCTATAATCCAAATTTTGGATTTTAATACTTCCATATAACTAATTCCAACTAAATCTCCATGTTTCCTTTCAATTTCATCATGCAATTAGTGATAATAATAACCACAATAACCAACGAATCCAACAACACCAAAATCTGTCCCAAATTGGCAACTAGCCAAAAATGGTCACATGCAATGCTTAAATTCCAATTCTTCCTTAACACAAATTCATTACCTTAATTCAAACAACATGCATTCCAATTTTATCATAGAAAGAAGAATTTTTATACCTCAAATTCGTCAAAACAGTCCGCAAATTTCTGCCACTGTTTGTCCGAAGATTCCCCACTGTTTTGTAATTTTTCTCCTCCTTTTTGTTCACTTCTTCAACTCCAATTGACATGCAAGTGTTCTACAATGTTAAGCCATCATCCCTACACGTTTTTCTTCCAAAATTTCATCCCAAAAATCCTAATTTTCTGGCAGTAGCGGCCCAAGCAAAGTGGGTCATTTTTGCCACTGTTTGCGCCACTATTTTTGGTGTTGTTTTTCTTCTAATTTTTGGTGAAAAATGTAGTCTAGGAAGAGAAGATAAAAACCTTAATTTTGGTTATGGGTGGAGGGTGATTTTTGGATTAGTGTAGAGGAGAGAATGAGAGAAGAGTTTGGTTTTTTTTGTTTTTGTTAAGTGTAGAAGAAGATGAAGAGGTAATGTAAGTTTATAACCAAAAATCTGATTTTCCTTCTTACACTTTGGCCCCCAAGTTCTTCAATTAGTAAATCTCAAACCAACTTCTTTTAATTCCCGAGAATTTCATAAGCCTCGTTTCCTCAATGTCATAATTTTTTTTATACAATACTATTCCGGGATAGCATCCGTTTATACACTAATTTCCCGTATTAACATATGTAAGCGTTCCTTATATTCAATATCCGAATCTTGCTTTCTTAATGACGTTCTTAATTATCGTCTTAATCTTATGAGGTGTAACATCAGTTAAGACCTCAATGAGTGCTTTACAACCCATAATAGTCATGAGGGAGGATAAGTGACCTAGGAAGCAGGTGACCTCTCTGCGTTGCTTATCATCTAAGTCGAACCACCACATTCTTAGCAACTCTGGTGCTTTCAAGACCATATAAAAATGGAGGTTGGCAGGAATCTACACATAACAAAACAAGGTTAAGCCCCCACCCACTAGACAATGATTTAACCCATTTGGTGCAAAACATATTCGCAACTAGCACATAGTTGGATGAATATATCTTCGGGTCAGAGACCATGCAGATACGAAAGGTAGTCTTCTAATGCGCTTCAAACATGTCTCAAATGTTCAAAGCCTTCCTAGGTCAATATGCGCTAATCATTAAGGATTTGGCTCACTTCTATCCTAAGTTGACTAGAGCGGGCTTAATAAAATAACTTGGGTACCCGAGTAGACTATCCGGAGTGAACCGTTAATGACTGTTGGATGACAACGAACCAACTAAATCTTCAACAAGTTTCAAAGAATATTTTTGGTTTTCTACTGGAGGACGACTGCGAATCCGCATAATCGTCTTTGTGCACAAGTGCAAGTGTGTGTGATTTGCCATTTGACGGAAGATGATATGCATGAATGACATTTATATTTACAGTGAAAATAAACACATAAGTAATTAAAGTAATTTTTATTATTGGAACCCTTATGGTTAGAACCTAATTGAAATCCCCAGTGGAGTTGTCATCTGTTACGGTTCACTTTTACGCGAGGCAAAAAAGGTATTTCATAACTCGTGGAATCTTGGATTTATTTTATTTATTTTAGAGTCTCCACCTAATTTATAAGGAAAATTAGGAAAACCGAGTAAAAATGATTTATTCAAAAATAATAAAAAATCCTTTAAAAATCAGAGTTCGAGGTAAAAGTTCTGGTGATCCTCGGGGAAGGTTAGGCACCCCGATATTAAGGATTCGCAAAATGTGATTGACCTCAGATTTTAAAATAATAAAAATTGCTCTTATTTGCTTAAAAATGTTCAAAAATTATTATAAATATAAATTTGTCATTCAAATCATTTTCCGCAAAAATAAGCATTTTCACACAAATACTTTTATTTAAAAATATGAGTATAAAATTCCCTTGTAAAATCCTTTCTTTGGAATATAATTATTTTATTAAAAAGTTATAGTAAAGCTCATGTGATCCTTTATAAAAATATTCAACACTTCATGCAAAAGGAACTTAATAAAATTCATGATTTATGAAAATGAGTCTCTTATTTAAAAGAGGTCAACCAACATCCTTTTCCCTTTCCCTCAAACTTAAACTATTTTCGTTTGGGAAATTCAAATTATTTGAGAAGTATTTAAAATTATTCCAAAAATCCGATATTTCCAAAAGAAAACCTCTTCAAAACTTGAATCATTTTTATACCTTTCCGTTTATAAACCAATTGAAAGATAAATTTGGAGTTTTAAAAGAAAGAAGCAACCTGAAAACATTTGATAATAGAACCGGTTTTTAATAGGCCGAATTAAAATCATAAAATCAATCTTATATTTTTTAAGGAAGAAAATGGTAACTAGGCGACTTCAATTAATTTCCATCCTAAAGGTTTCCAATAAATTATAATGTTTTACAAAAAAATACAAACATAGTAATGCAATATAAATGAAACGGGCTGGTGGGTGTATCAGTCCACCAGTTTCCGCATAAGAAGAAATAAAGATTCTAATTTTTCTAGGATCATTTTCACTCATGGCTAGGCCTTCAACAACTTCCGGACTCAAAAATATATTGTTGGGCCCTCAGGCCCAACGACTCAAGTGATCGTGAAAGAGGAGGAGTGTGGGCATTATGGGCCCGTGATCATGTAAAGAAGAGGGAAAACGAATGAAGGAGTTAAAACGTACCCTAAACTTATCAACAATGCAAGTAAATAAAATGTTGATGCAAAACTAAACACGTATATAATACAGTTCATATTTAACTGTAACAGTCCAAAATAAATTGGCAGGTCCAAGCAAATAAAAGTCCCAACATTATTCAACCAAACATTGGGCCTTGGATGTAAACAGTGTGCGGAAAAATAGATCTTAATGATGGGTCAGCCTTGGATATAATTTTCAGACTTAAAGGGAAATAGGTCAGCCCAGATGCATAATGGGCCCAATTAGCACACATTTATCAATATACCAGCCCACATTTAATATACCTTAGAACATATCTTTGTGAAGGGGAAAATCCCGAAGGCGAAACCCCCACCTGTACCAGAGGTCCCTTGACCAGGTGGGATGTAAATCGAGGGATATGCGCGAGTGGCAGCCCTGCAAGGGAGAGGACCAACGGGACACGAACCCAAAGAACAACCCTTGCAATATTTCAGCAAAGACTGTCACCACACGGATTCGAACCCGCGACGTCGGAGTGGTTGTACCCAATCACCTTGTTACTTACCAACTCGCCTGTGCCCCTGGGGGCGACCTTAGAACATATCTAATGGGCAAGAGCCAATGTTCAGCCTTATCTTCTTTCTTTACTTATTTCTTTAATAGGTTTCCTACTTATCATCATATCAAAGCTTAGACAAAAGCTAGTAACTTTATCAAAATTGACTATGAAAATAGGAACATTATCTTTTAAAGAAATAAATAAATAAATAAATAATTTTAAAAAGTTCAGTTAAGCTTCACTACTAAAAAAAAATATCAAAAACCAACCTCCAAATGAAGTCGAAAAACCCGACCTCCGGAGCTTGATTTTTGCAAAAAAGGTCGATTTTTTTTAAAATTAAAAAAAATTAAAAAATTGACCTCCGGAGATTTTCTTTTTTTAATAATTTCTTTTTTACAAAATATCGACCTCCGAAGGTCGGTTCTTTTTCTATTAAAAAAATGAATTTAAAGAGTATAAATAAAATAACTAAAGTCTTAAACCTTTCCCACCCGTGGGATTTTCCCAAAATAAAAAATAATAATAAAAAAAAAACGATCAACCTGAGGTCGGTTTTCCGTATTTTTTTTAATAGTGTTTGTTTAGCTAACATGTTTCCATTTCATTATTTTGGTTGATTATTAAAATGGTAAAAGAGGATTACAAAATGTAAAACGTATCAATCATCATAGCATTTTCGAGAATCATCACCAACAATAGCCAATTTTGGCTATCATAGTGCTATGAATAATTTAACTCCACTATTTGGCACTGCATTACTTCATGACAATTATTTAAGTGGTTTTGGATAAGGGTGGTTGAATAAGGCCATAAGTTTAGGAACTTGTTTACATTTTTTAATCTTCATGCAATGACAACCACAGAAGATGATATAGACAAATGCATCCAAGAGATTCCTATGACATGTACTTGGGTGTTTTAAGGGTTTCTATTCCTTGTAGACCACATGTTAGAGATATCAAATCAAGAAAAAGGAAAAAAAAAACAATTAGGAGGAGGCAAAATCAAAGATTTGCTATGAGTTTGGACTAGAGATGGCAATGGATTCTAGACCCGGTCCGGATCTGGTGGATCCAGATCCGTTTTATAGGATATGGATCTTCAAAATTTGGACCCGACGGATCCGGATCGGACCCGGATCCGTTTCTGACGGATCGGATCTGGATCTTGTATTTGAGATCCGTATCCGGTCCAGATCCGACCCGTGGATCCATTTTTTATTAAATATATTCATAACCTAGAATGTAATTTTATAAGTATTTTCTTAAAATTGCTAAGCACATCCTTGCAAGTTTAATTTATCCCCGCGTTAACTCAAAAACAAAAAAAATAAAGAGGTAACTTCGATAATAAAATCAATGTTATATTAGTGAATGACTAATATCTCCATAGACAAGTAGTTAAAATTATATTCACTTCATTTATGAAGATTCCAAACACATGCAAGTTCTGCATTGTGGAAATACTAGTCAGCATTTTCCATAACTATTGTCATTGTCCAACATTTTTAATTAATAGCTCACAATCAAAACGAGTCAACGAACAAAATATCTCATATGAACATTTCAAAATTGAAAAACAGTAAACTGTTAGCTAAGTAAAAATCGTTTGTCAGTTTAAAAAAAATAATCTTAGCAAGGTAATTTTTTTTACATGTGGATCCAGATCCGATCCGTGGACCCGGCGGATCCGATGGATCCGGATTTGGATATGATTTTTATGGACCCGCTGGATCTGGATCCGGATCTGGATTCAGGTATGAAAAACGGATCTGGATCTGGATCTAGTAGGATCCGGTCCAGATCCGATCCGTTGCCATCCCTAGTTTGGACACTATTTAAGTGAATTTAAGTTATTTATACAAATCTATAGAATTAAGGGGTAATTACCTTTCTGAACCGCTCTAAAAAATAATAGTCGATAAATATATATGTTTTCTATATCAGGTATAAATATACATATAATATATATCTTTTGTGTATATTTTATGTATATTTTGATTAGCGTTCCCTAACTAATTTCGGCCAACGAGTCAAAAATGAAAAAAGCGATAGAATTATTTGCACTATAAGATTATCCAAAAGATATTCATATGTACAAAAAATATGGGATTTGTATGTTTAAAAATAACAAACATGTTACATGCTGTAAAGGATAAAAATAACCAAATGATGTGAAAATTCATTACAATGACAGTGTATCACTTAATCTTTTTTTGAATTGAAGTTAAAAAAAAGTATTTACAGTTTTGAATTTTTAAAGAAAAAAAATCAAATTTGTATTTTGACATGAAGTTCACTTGGAAAAAATTGTAAAAGTTAATGTTCATGAGGAGATATCTGTTATTTCACTTGAAATACATTTTCAAATTAGTATTTCAATATTCACAAATATTAATTTACATGGTAAGATTGTATTAATCTCCCTTGGAGAGTCTTTCTCATTAATATAAATATATATAGTGTACAATGTGAAATCCTAATACAACGAGGATCCTATATCTACCATAATTATACAACACAAATAATTATAAAATATATGGGGAATATTTTCTATATTCACTAATACACCCCCGTAGTCGGAGCGGGAGGAGGCCGGACGCTGATACTGGATCTGAAGTCGAGAAATAGCCGTCTAGAAGTCCTTTGGTGAAGATATCCGCATACTGATACGAAGAAGGCACATACAACACCTTAACATGACCGATAGCAACCTTCTCACGAACAAAATGTATATCCATCTCAATGTGCCTGGTTCGCTGATACTGAACCGGATTATGAGATAAATATATCGCGGATATGTTATCACATTACACCATTGACGCCTTACGCATGGGACACTGGAGCTCCAAAAGAAGGTTTCGGAGCCAGCAGATCTCAACAACAACATTAGCAACGTCTTTATACTCTGCTTCTGCACTCGAACAAGATAGGGTGGCATGCCTCTTGGCAGGCCATGAAATGATATTATCCCTTAAGAACACACAATAGCCGGAGGTGGAGCGTCGAGTGTCCGGACAACCCGCCCAATCTGCATCCGTATATGATAACAACCTGGTCGGTGCAGAGGGGTATAGATGCAATCCATAATCAAGTGTGCCCTTAACGTATCGAATGATACGTTTAAGAGCAATAAAATAAGGCTCCCTGGGGGCATGCATAAACAAACACACATGCTGAACAACATAAGCAATATCAGGCCTGGTGAAGGTAAGATCCTGAAGTGCACCTACAAGACTCCTATAAAGTGTGGGATCGGACACTGGATCACCACCAATAACACTGAGCTTTGATTTAGAGTCAACCGGAGTGAGCATGATCTTCTAGTTCGCCATTTTGGCCCTGTACACAATCTCATCTGCATACTTACACTGACACAGAAACATATTATCGGCAGATCTAGTAACTGATATCCATAAAAAGTAACTCAACTTCCCCAAGTCAGTCATAGCAAATTCGGTTTTGATCACTGCAATGATCTCATTTTACAACACATCAGAGGAGGCAGTAAGAACAATATCATCCACATATAACAACAAATAAACAGTGCTACTACCTCGATGAAAAATAAAAAGAGAATTATCACACTTGCTGCATACAAACCCAATCTGCATAATGTAATTAGCAAAGCGTTCATACCACACTCTGGGGACTGTTTCAAATCATAAAGTGACTTACGGAGATGACATACATAATGAGGGGCCTCCGGATGGACAAAGCCTGGCGGCAGGTGCATGTAAACAATTTCTTTCAAGTCCCCATGTAAAAATGCATTCTTCACATCAAGTTGATGAATCGGCCAATGCTTACCCATAGCAATGCTCAAAACTGTGCAAATTGTAGCCGGTTTAACAACTGGACTGAATATCTCAGCACAATCAATATCCTCATGTTGATTAGTACGATTAGCCCCAAGTCTCGCCTTATATCGCTCTAAGTCACTATTGTCTCTAAATTTGTGACGAAATATCCAAATGCAATGGATCACATTCACCTCATCCGGTCTAGGAACCAAATCCCAAGTGTGCTATTTCGTTAAAGCATTAAATTCCTCACGCATGATCGCATTCCAATTACGGTCTAGTTTGGCTAATTTTGGATTTTTAGGAATTGGGGATATTGTTTGTGTGGATAGGTTAAAATGGACTTTGGGTTTGAAAATCCCGTGTTGGGCATGGGTTTCCATACGGTGTGTAGGGGCAGGGGTAGGTTGGGTATTTTGGTGGGGAGTCGATTTCGGGTTACTGGAGACAGTGACGATGTCGGGGTTGGTTAACGGAGCACGGTATTAGGTGGGTTGTTTCTAGGGATGACATCGGGTTGGGGGGGGCGAAGATCTGGGAGATCGATATGGTGTAGGTGGCCTGACGACGGTACCAGTGATGGGGAATGGTAGGAGAAGATTGACAGGGTTGCAGTGGTGCGGTCTGTGTGTTGGTACAGGTACGGGTTCCAGGGGTCTGAACAGGGACGATGATGCTTTGGGTGGTTGAAATGCTGGTATAGTGACGGTGTCTAGGTGGGGCTGTGACTGGGCTAGTATGGTTGACGGGAGTAGCAACGGCCGGTAGTGGTGACACAGAGACTGGTTGTTGAGTTTGCTAGCTGGTAGGGGAGACATTGACGGGATAGGTCGGGGAGTACGCCGACAGTGAACTGGTGGTGGCTCCGGCAATCAGTGGTGACTAAGAGTCGTCCGACCGATTGCTGGTGATATCAGCGATGTTTGGTGGAGACTGAACTGTGGGGGTGGGGGTGGTGGTACGACAGAATTCAGTGAGTATGATGGGGGAGGTGTCAGACTCGTCTAGAAAGGTATAGTCTATGTTACAGAACTTTTGAATGTTTGCAAAAGATAAGATTGTCTCGTCAAACGTGACGTGACGAGAGACGTGGATTTGACGAGTGGACAAGTCATAGCACAGATATCCCCTATGATTAGACGGAAAACCTACAAAGACACACATAGTGGTACGTGGTGCTAGTTTATGAGGGGCAGTGGATGCAAGATTCGGGTAGCAAAGGCAACCGAAGATCCGAAGGTGATCAAAAGAGGGGATCCGACGGTATAAAATTTCGGTGGGAGTTATGTTATGAAGAGTACTGGTAGATAAAATATTTAAGATGTATTCTATCATTTTGACTGCAAAAACTCAAAAGGAGGGAGGGGAGAGGCATGGAAAAGGAGAGTGTGAACCATGCTATTGATGGTGCAGATGATTCGTTCGGCTTTGCCATTCTAAGGGGAGGTGCGGGGACACGAAAACTGAAAAACATGCCATTATTTTTACAAAATTTGTGAAATGTCAAATTATTAAACTCACGACCATTATCACATTGGAAAGATTTGATGGCTTTTTCAAATTGTGTTTTGATAAAAATTCGAAACTCAAGAAACTTGGCAAAAATTCCGACTTGAGTTTTAGTGGGTAAATCCAGATATAGTGAGAAAAATCATCTAATAAGACTATATAATATTTATGACCTAGTGAGCTAGTAATGGAAGATGTCCATAAATCAGCATGAACAATATTAAATGGAGAAAACGTAACACTTAGAGATGACTTAAAAGGAAGACGAACATGTTTGCTTAAAAGGCAAGAAAAATAATGTTGGGCAAGTTTTCCATTATTACAACAAATAAAATTATTGCTTCTAAGAAAATTAGCATGAACAATATCAAATGGAGAAAACGTAACACTCAGAGACGACTTAAAAGGAAGACGAACATGTTTGCCTAAAGGGCAAGAAAAAAATGTTGGGCAAGTTTTTCATTATTACAACAAATAAAATTATTGCTTCTAAAAAAATTAAAAACAGAAGCTCCTGGGTGTCCAAGCCTATTGTGCCAAGTTGATGGAGAGATAGCAGCGAGGGAGGTGTGTGAGCGGAAGCTAGCAGCGGAAGAGGATGGGAAAGGGTCTAGGTCCTCTGTGCTATTGCATCTCGTAAGAGGTGTCCCCGTACGTAGATCCTTCACAGTAAAACCAAAAGAGTCAAAATCAACAGACACGGAATTGTTACGAGTAAATTTACTAACATAGATTAAAATTTTAATGATGTTTGGGGCATACAGGACGTTATTTAGGGAGAAAGGCAGATGAGGTGGTTGTGTATATGTGGTACCATAATCGTTAATTGGAATGCGATGAACATTACCAACCGTAATATATTGAAGATACTTTAGACGAAACAGTTTGGGGAGATTACCTGAGGAGCGGGTGAGATAAGAGGTGACTCCCGTATCCATGTACTAATTTTCATCGGGTTCTTGCAAGTTCAAACTACTGAAAGCCTAACCCAAATCAGTAGGGGCCAGGCCGTTGATTGAATGATGTTGTTGGGCCTACACGACATGGGCCTGATGGTTCAGATTGTGCACTGGACGGGCCCTTGGAACTGGGCCTAAAATATCCGCTTGTTGGAAGGGGTAATGGGCATGCGGTTGCTGAAATGGATAAGGGGCCCAACCGAGATGGTTAGGCCACTAGACTGTGGTCCAGTTACCGAAATTGTTGGGTTGTTGCTGGCTGAATATGCCGCCACGTCCGCGGCCTATGCCGTCGCGGCTGCCCCGTGGTTGTTGGTTGTCCGATGGTGGCGGCGGAGCAGTAGTGGTGTCATCCGTAGCCGAATTTTCAATGGCTAACGCTTTTTGATTATGGTCATCCTGTTTAGCACGCCGGGTCGCTTCCAAAAGTAATTGAGAATGGGCCCTGTTGAAGCTCGATAGTGGATCGGCTTGTTGAATCATGGTGGCTAGAGTATCATATTCGCCCTTCGGTAAGCCAGAAACTAGTTGGAGGACCATTTTTGTTTCGAAAATTGGTGTCCCACATTAGAGAGTTGGTCCACAACAAGTTTCAATTTTCGGACATGTTAGCAAAATTCTCGAAACGTGTATTGTTGAACTGTTCCTCCAAATACACGACACGTGTGTGCTTGTTGTCCTGGAATATTTCCTCCAAACGCATCCATAACTCACGAGCCGAGGCACCGATTTTCATAATTGTATGAATCAAGTCTTTAGAGATGGTGCCATAAATCCACTGTTTGACGATAGCGTCATGACGACACCATGTCGTGTCTGCAACATCGATGGGGCGAGGGACAAAGTCATCAATATGGTCAAGAACATTATACGTGCATGCGTGAATATGAAAGAGTTCAACCCACGATGTATATTGACCATCTACTTGATCAAGAACTAAGGGAATGAAATTCTTGATATTTGTAACGGTGAACGCCGGATGGAAAGAAGAAGTGGAAGATGCTGAGGGTTGTCTATGATGATTGTAGAGGAGGCGGCGGAAGCCTTAGGAGAGGTGAGAAGAGACATGGAAACCAAAAAGAGGAGGAAGAAAATCGGAAAAGAGAAGCAGCCGTCAGCCTAGGTGTGTGTGTGGGGGGGGGGGGCTAGCAAGCAAGAAAAAAATAAGGGTTTGACCCTTGATACCATGTAATATTGTACTAATTTCCCTTGAGGATTCTTTCTCATTAATACAAATATATATATATATATTGTGTACAATGTGAAATCATAATATAATGAAGATTCTATATCTACCATAATTATACAATACTAATAATTATAAAATATATGGAGAATATTTTCTAATATTCACTAATAGACTTGAGTATTTGCAAATTTCACTATTTTCTAAGAACATCACTTGAAATAATTACGAGTCATTCTTACTTATCCTTTGAATTTTCCTAGTACTTATTATTGCTTTGTCTCCAAGTAATTGGCGCTTCACTCTTCATCAACCCTATTACCCTAATGATCATGTTTATATTTGGTGATATAAGGGGAAAATAGTACTCCACTTAACTTTAAAAGGAGAAATTAAAAGACAAAACATTAACTTTAATTTACGAGGAAGCATCAATAATTCAAAGATACAAGAAGAGGCTAGAGGTAGGGATGGCAATTGGGCGGGGCGGGTGCGGATACCCCCTTCCCACACTCGTACCCGCCAAAATTTTTTATACCCGCCACGACAATTTTCAACATCCATACCTGCCTAGGCGGGTATATTCCTAAATCCACACCCGCTCCACCACTCAAGTGGATATCCGTCACCCGCCAATACCCGCCTATACCTGCCTGCCATATTTTGTAATCAATTCATTTGTGATCAATTAGTGATCAACATGATCCCAAAATTTTGAGTCAAGAATCAATATTGTCACTGTCTCATTTTCTTTGGGAGAGAGGGAGGAGAATTCCGGATTTTTTCACCATCAGAATTCCCCATTTTTTTCACTTCTTCCCTCTTGCACAACAAAGAATCAAGAAAATAAAATTTCCAAGAAAACCCAAAAATTATCCACCCAAATAGTTATATATTACAAATGTAGACAAAATCCAGATATTATTTCAGCTATATAAGCTAAAGTTTTTCAACTTTTTCAATTGAACTCCACAAACCCAATAGGTAAAACTTAACAAATGCACAAAAATTGACCTCACCAAGACAACCCCAAAGCACAAAGCAAAGACATCAATATTTTCCAATATTTCCCGACCAACATCTCCTTTAAAGAAAAAGGCAGAGACGTCGAGAATGAGAGAGGGAGGAGAGACTGCGTGAAGGGGAACGAGAGAGAGGGAGGCGTGAAGGACTGAAGAGGTGTAGGGTTTTGAGTTTTGTTGGAGAATGAGAGACTTGTCGTGACTTATGGGCTGCTAATATTTTGGGCTTGGGGCGGATATAAGGCGGGTGGGTAGGCGGTATGACTGCAAATCCACCACCTATCCGTGACGGGTACATTTTCAATACCCATACCCGTCTACTACAGGCCAAAGTTATACCCATACCTGCCCCAACTGGGGCGGGTGCGGTGCGGAATCCACAAAATTATACCCACCTGCCATCCCTAGCTAGATGGGAAAACAAAATAGAAAAGAAGATTACAAATAGATCATAAATACATAAAAGAAAAAGGGAAATTCATAGGAATAGAAACAAACACTTTTTTTTCAATTATCTACAATTTTTTCATAGTGATTGCTTCCAAAACTGAATTTTCATATAAGGACTTTATTCATTGCATATTGGGGAAATTTTTTAGGCATGGCTCCTGAATGAACCTAGAGCTTTGATAGCACCGGCACGAAGGACGAACTGGTGGTAGACGGCGGCAGCGAAGGCTCCGATGAATGGGCCCACCCAGAAAATCCAGTGTTCATCCCATGCCTTGTCACCATTGTAAATAACAGCAGCACCAAAACTCCTAGCTGGATTAATACCAGTTCCAGTAATTGGTATGGTGGCTAAGTGAACCATGAACACAGCAAATCCAATTGGAAGTGGTGCCAACACCTGTGAACATCAACATTACATAATTTGTTAGTACTAGCTAGATTTAACTTATACACATTAAATTCTTTTTCTCTTTGCAAAATTAGATATTTTATGTACATATTTTCAGAATTAATCTAATATTATTTACTGCCCCCAATACACTTGATTGAAAGTTTGAGTTATTTACTTAGATTCTTAGAATAACATGAATTAATTTCCACTTAATACTTTAATTTTCTCTCATTTCTTTAGTGGGCCACTAAGTATCATATATAAGGCTCACTTATTTCTTCCTAATGATTTCTACGATACTTAAAACAAAATTGAGTTTAAATTAGATCATCAACATTTAACATTAAAAACTGTTACCATAATCTATTAAGATTGTGGAGCTAATAGTAACAACTAACAACTACAGGTAGAGATACGTGTATTTTGAAAGATGGTTTAGGTTACCTGCCTCTTTAATTACCTATATATAGCATTGCCTAATTAGCAACATGTACAAACCTAACCCTATTCAACCTTATAACATAAAAAGAATTTATACTATCAATATAATTTAATCAGTTATAGTAAATTACTAGTACTTTATTTTTCAATTTACGATATTAGATTATTATCAATCAACTAAATCTAATAGCGTTAAAAACTCATATAACATTATCGTTGCAAAGAACTTAAACTCTTACAAAAAATATGAATATTTTTTTAATAGAATACTTACAGGGACATGAGAGTCTCTGGCATTCCTCTTGGGGTCAGTGGCAGAGAAGACAGTGTAGACCAAAACGAATGTACCAATAATTTCCGCACCCAATCCAACACCCTTGTTATGGCCAGGAGCCATAACATTAACACCACCACCATACCTATTGTAGTAAGCTGATTGGAAAGCCTTGACAAAACCCACACCACAAATTGCACCCAAACATTGGGCCACCATGTACAAAACTGCCCTGATTAGTGATACTTTCCTTGCCAAGAACAGTCCAAATGTCACTGCTGGGTTGATGTGTCCTCCTATATTATGAATATACATGTCGGTCAGGCATTCGTTAAAATTCGCTCCGCGTAAAATTCATTAAAAGGAAAACGCCCCTAACAACCCTTATTGGTACATGAGATGATTAGGCATAATTCAATTCACATAATTAGGCATGATAATTAGATTATTTTGAGTTTAAATTTCACTACTATCGATTATCATGGGAAAAAAAAAATCATATGCTTCACTCAACTTAATATTGTGCTAAGAAGAGTGATTTGCATAAATCATAATTCAATAATCACTAGTCAGAACATATTCACTTTTCATATTTTTAACTTTTATGTTATTCTATTTCCTTTATAATTCATTTAGAAAAGGATGATTTATTTTTAAATTTGAAAATAATTTTAAAACTTTTTCATTTATTATTAATGAGAAATTTTCATAGTCACACAAATATTGCAAACATATTTAAAATCACAAATTTTAAAAAATTCTTTTAAGCAAAAATAATTATGTTCATTCAGATACATTCACATAAATTGAAATAAATAGAGATGGAGTAGAGTACTTAAAGAGAATCAAAAGCTATCTGAATAGTAACGATATTAAGTGTACTAAATACAACATCTAAAATCAAATATTTTAGATTTTTAGGTTACTTAAAAATTAAAATTATAAAGTTCAGAAATACAAATTGCACACAGTAAGTTTAATCCCACCTAAACAACAACATATCCGGTATAATTCTACCAAATGGCGAGGGTAGACTATACGCAAATCCTATCCCACTATTTACGACAAACGTAAAAATGAAAAAGCAACAATAATAATAAGCACTAATAACAACAAGAAAATACCGGCAGAGATACTCACCAGAGATACCGGCAGTGCAGTAAACAAGAATGAAAATCATGCCACCAAAAGCCCAAGCAATTCCAAGAATACCAACCCCACCACATACATCTCCTCCAGCATCCACATCGGCTTGATGCTTATACCCAATCACTGTCAATATAGTAACATAAAGGAACAACAAAGTGGCTATGAATTCAGCAATAATTGCCCTGTAAAATGACCATTGTGTTAGCTCCTCAATGTCCACTAAAGGTGCTGGTGGAGGGTCAGTATAGTCTTTTGCTGAAAATTCTGCTGGTCTCTCTGTTACTGCTTCAACTTCTTTAGTCATGTTTGAAAGAAAGTTTGGAAAAGGCAAAGGGGATTGATGAGAAGTGAGTGTAAAATGGATAAGTATTTATGGGAGGAAAAGAGGAGGGTTTAATGATTGATTTAGTGAGGAGAAAAGAGTTTAATTTTGTTTTAAGTTAATATTATTATTATTTTTGAAACGTCCAATACTAATTATTGTGGAATTTGTGAGCTTGCAATTGGTCCCACGGGCCACCATTGCAACACAACGGCTTTCTTATATATTCCATATCAAATTACTTATAGTGTTTACTAATGAGTGTATTCAATTAAAATTTTAAAAAACTATTTTGAAATAAATAAGTCTTGTGGTATTTAATTAAGATTTTTAAATAATTTAAACAAGTTTTGTGATATTTAATCAAGACTATTATGATTTTTTACAGAGTGTGTCCAAATCTAGTGGTATTCAATCAGAATTTTAAACAAGTAACAAAAAATCTTTTGGTATTCAAAAACTTGCTAATTTTGAAAGATTTTTTTTCCAATGGAATTTGTGTGAGTTTTTAGTGAAAGATATAAATAACAAACCCTATAAAAAAAATCTCACCCTTGTGGACATGATTTTTTTTCTCAAATTGCTTACTGTTTTCTCTCTTCTCTCTCTCTTTATGTATATATTCTTTTATTTCCTCTTTCTACACCCACCATTTCACTTTCATCTTATCCCCAAATTTCTTTAAGGAGTGAGGTCTGATTTTTCCCCCTATTTTGTGCACGTAAAGAAATGAAATTTCAATAACAGATGTATGATCATTTTTCAAGAACTGTGTCTAATGATTTATTTTTGTTGACATTTCAGGTTGTTTTTGTAGATCTATTGCTTCTTGTGGCTGCAATTTCACATTGACTATTAAAAGATTGGAAAATTTGAAAAAAATTGGCTACAATCAAATTTGCTATTAAAAGATTGGAAAAATTGTAGTGGATGCAATTTTCATTTCTTTGTTATCCGGAACTAATTGACTTTCGTGTATCATTAAAGTAGATCACCATTGCTCATCATCCGATTAATGGTTGGTTAACATCATAAAAGTAAAAAATCCATGTGGTCCTTTCAAATTTTTATAAATCTTATGATAAATCTTTTAAAATCCAAACGTAAAATATTTTGATTGTATTTTTTTTTAAAATCTTTTAAGTCATTACATTCCTAAATAGTCTTTTAAAATTCAATGGACTTATTTATCTATAAATAGTATTTTAAAATCTCAATTGAATACACTCCCCCTAAAATTATTTATCTTAAATTATTTATCACTTTAAAAGTTTAAGGTATAATTAATTATATTTTCTTCATTTTATCTTTAGTAGAATTTTGTCTATTAATGAAGATAACACATAAATATAGTAAATATGTAATGACGATAGATTATAACTTAGACATAAATAAGGGTAAAGTATGTCAAATACTCATCCTAAGTATTATTTCTTAAGGGGCGTGTGAAACAAGAAAATGACAAATAATTTGAGACGGAGGGTGTAGTCTTTTCTACTTATAAAATAAATAAATTTATTAGTCTATGTGTTTCAAAACGTTTGTCTGGTTTTGATTTGACATAGAGTTTAAGAAAGTATTTTTTTTTAATCATGTGGTTATTAACTAAAGATGTGTCAAACGTACCAAAATGTCATTTAATCATGTGGTCTTCAACATGACATATGAAAAGTTGAAATAAAAAAATTACCAAACATTTTATTCATTTTGAAACAGACTAAAAAAGAAAGTAAGACAAACGTTTAAAACGGAGGAAGTATGTATTTTTTAGTACGTTATGTTTTGGTTGTTTCTGTTTTATTTGAGGGGTATGTCATATAGATTTTAATTTAATTAATTTTGTGCATATTTAAAAGAAAAGTTTGAAATAACGATAAAATTCTCTCGATGTCACCTATATATCATGGGGTTCGAATCTCAAACTGTGTATCAGTTATTGATACTTGCGTTAGGATAGTAGTTAGAGGTGAAGCCAGTTCATTAATTACGAGTTGGGATGGACCTAGTAAATTTTCTTAGCATTGTATTAGAAAATTTATTGTTTATTAATTGCAAATCCAGTAACTAAGACGAGTTATGAGTTCATAATGAATTATACTTCCCGTTTCATAATAAGTGATGTTTTTAGCTTATGCATTGCTCAATTCTAGAAAATTATGAGTATTTTTACTAATTTATCTCTAATTAATGTCTAGAAAAGAAAAACTACTTAATGATTCTTAATTATATAAATAATGGTAATTTTGGAAGAATAAGATTAATTTCTTTTTAAAATTTTAAAGCATAACTTATTTTAAAATAAAATAAAATAACACTTATTATGAAACGATAGGAGTAACTCTTAAACTTTAAATCTCAACTCGTCTTTAATAGCTTTCTGCATTAAACACCCCTTTGAGTGTGATCTTTTTCCAAAATCTTGCCTGACTTCGGAATGCGTCATGCACTAGAGTATGTATGTAGAGTGGGATTAAAAGGGAGATTAGGGGTAATAGGATTGGTCATGTCATGCAACAGTATGGTGCTAGCTGGATTGCAAAAACAAAACTACCAAAACGAAAGAAATTTGCAAATGATGATCACTTGTTGACAGCAAATTTATTATTTGGAAAAAGGACGCTAGAGAGAATATGAAATTGTAAATTTTGAGAATCACTTTAATCTTTGAGTGGGAACTTGGTGACTTTTTTTTTTCCTTCTTAATTAAACAAAGAACTTGGTGTTATACATAATTTTTCTCGTGCTGACACCTAAAAGGGTGGAAGAAAAGCACAAAAAGAAAAAGGGATGGTCAGGGTAAAAAATGAACAAAAGTGGATGCAATTTTTTTTAAAAGCTCTCATGTTACTGTTATGTCCCTAAATACTTAGACAAGTAAATTTAAGAAAGTTTAACGAACCCGAAGAACATCATGCTAATTAATCATTATTCCTCGTGTCAAAATACTAATATATTATTCATTCTTACTTTTATTAATGCATAATTTTTTTCACAAAAGTCCAACGCTAGGCACATTATATCTTTCGATAACATCTTCAAACAACAAATGTTATCGAGTTATATTGTTTACTGGCTTTAAAAATCTCGCAAAATAGGTGACATCGACAAACATTTTACAGTTGTATCCAGTTGATTGAGATTGAAGAATCAACGGGTAAATTGTGGTTAGGGTGAAATATCACTCGCACTCAAAACTAGTTGGTTCTCCTCAAAATGCATTAAAGCGCAACAACTATTATTCATTAGTAGTCAATAGTAATATTATTGTTTCATTTATTAACATTAACATTAAAACAATGAAAAGGATTAAGTATATCTTTTGGAAAACATTTTCGAACATAAGATTAGAATAGTCCATGGGTACCTAGCTCAATGACTGTAAAATGTACTACTACCATTAGGCCATATTAAAAACTGTCAAAAGACAATTATTATTGTCGGAAATTCAACATTTTGACTAAATTAAAGACAATTATGGCAAGAGAGGATCAGTGAACCAAATTGAATGACAAGTCATGTCATTAGGAGTTTTCTGGTCCAAACATGTTAGGCGTGACTAAAAAATATTGTAATCAGCCGTCACAATTTTTAGAGCCATAATTTAAGAATTAAAATTTATAACCTGACATTACATATAAAAGAAAGTGACATAATTATATATATAAAATATATATACAATCGATGTATTTGAAAATAATTATTATATTGTAGCACATATCATTATACCAAATTATTCAATTAGACTTCTCATCATCACTTTTATTTACTTATCTTAGAGTACAGACACATTTTCTTTTCTTTATTTTTTTAATCTAAAAATGGTTCTTCTCTAATGGTCTGTGCATTAGTTTAAGGTTAATTACTGGTTGTGAACTTGCAGGTGTTGCAGAATCATGTGTTGGAAATTTACTAATATGGAATTAAGTATATCTCATTATTTATGACTCAAACAATTGGGGCCCCGCACGTCGGAAACATCGTTTCCACACACGTGCACACGTAGTGCCAAGTATCGCAAATTTCATTAGTGAAAGAGATATTGGTACGTATGTAATACGTTTGAGACATAGAATGATGGATGGTTATTGGCCAAATGACAAAGTATTCCACGTTGGTAAACGAATGAAGAGGTGTACGAAGTGTAAGATGAAACCTGTTGGAAATCGCCGCGGAGCCGCGAAGGGCCGCGACTCCTCCCAGGGAGCGCCGTGGCGCTAATTGGGTCTTCAGTTCCTGGAGTCGCGGCGCTTCTGAGGCAGAATGCTGCGACGGGAAGTTGAAAAGTTCTGACCTTTGGGCTGGTTTTGGAGCATTGATTCTCCATTACTTGGCACATGAATTCAACCATTATTTGGCTAAATGTAACCTCTCAATTAAGTGTCATTACATGGCTATTGAAGGTCGTTAGTTGGCTAGTTGAGGGGTCTTCTCCTTACACTATAAATTGAGGCCTTTGGCTCAATTGAAGAACACTACACAACACTTAGAAAATACTCCAGAATTTTCTGATTTCATCTTCTTCCTCTCTAGCAAGTCTACTACACTCAAAGTTCTTCAAGAGTAACACTTGAGTTTCCTTTGCTCAATTGTTAAGTTGCTGTTGTATCTTGGGAGACTATTGCCCGACAACGTAAAAGGAGATATACAAGGCAATATTGTCTTAAAGACAGAGTGCCATCACTCGACTCAGCAAATCATACAAGGAGTTTGTTCCATTCTTGGTTTCCAGTTTTATTGTAATCTTTAGTTTATCCTTTCTAGCAATTGTAATATTTACTTACTTTCTGTTCCCTGCAATTGTTGTAACTCCACATTATGATCATCTCCTCCTAAACTTGTAGCTTCTACTAGGATTGATCTGTCTGTAGAATCCTGCAATACACTTAATTCATAGTTAACAACCACATGTATATCAGGTATATCATTATCTACCACAGAAGAAGAAAGAGTAGGGAATAGGGTAAAGGATTCAGTATTTGACTAAGTAAAATGAAATAGTAAAATGAAATATTTCTTCCTTGAAAATGACATATCTATGCACAAAGAAGCATCTTTGATTCATGTCATATAAAATGTATCCCTTTTGAGTTTCAGAATAGTCCATATGAATAACACTTCTAGACCTGGATTGTAGTTTATCGGTTTGATTAATCACTTTGGCAAAGCACATACATCCTAATACTCTTAAATGCATTAGAGAAGATTTTCTTTTGTTCAATTTTTCATAGGGGGAACATTACAATTAGTAGAAAAGGGCAATCTATTTATAATGTATAATGCATCTTAAACAAGTCTCCCCAAAATCTTGAAAGTATATATGTCCTAGAGACAATCATTATTAGGAACAAAACGTACTTGAACACATTCGTATTATTAATAAGATTAATATATTTATGGCATTTTGCAATTATTAAATTATTATTTGATTGTTTGTAATTATTCATTAATGTACATCTCTTGAGCTTACGTTGTCATTAATAGAGTGAGATATTGATGATAGAGCGTAACTCTCAAAATAGCCTCGACTAATGATCATCAAGAATGAGATATCGATGATATGTTACAAGTCGATATCTGGTCCGCATCACATTCTTGGAGAATGTAGTATGTCTCACATGCTACTAGTAATGGTTACTAGTGATGGACACATGAATACTTTTGAAAAGTATTGGTATGCCTTGCTGATAAACTATTTGTTATACATGTCTAGAGTGTTATCAGCATGTGGGAGATAAATGTCCTTTGATTTGAGGTCAATACACACCTTGTTTACAGAGTAATGTAATTTGACCCTGTCCTAAGCTTAAACTCCTTATAGGATAAGACACGACTTGCATTGGGTGCATTATGATGTAAACTAAGGTGGTAGTTGAGCCAAGAATATGATTCATTCCTCAATTGGCAAGAGAACACTCAACTTCTCAGTGATGTTAGGTCGACCAAGTCATTGGCCAAAGCAAGAGACATTTAGAATATGGTCTAGTTGTCGACTAATATAAATGAGATAAAGTGATCAAGCCATTTGGATAAACACATGACAACTCCTAAGCTTGATCGAATGTGTCGTGAATGAAAGGAATTTATCATCTCACATAAAGGTTATGTTTGCTGGATTCATGTAAACGTACTTCACATATTGAGTTCGTCGTACGACGCAGTCTAGGAGTTCTTTATGGACCTTAATTGGATTAGTGTCAATATATGAAGGCCTATAGGGTAACACTATGTCGATTGTCTCTTCGATCTAAGGGTATATTGAGAAAGTATTAAATATTCGATTTGAAATTGAGATATTTAAATTAATAATAACTATGGGATAATTTCTATTAAATGGAAATTATTTAATTAAATCAAAATTAGATTTTGGATTTAATGTGCTGAATATATATATTAAACGAAAATGAGAAACGTTGTTGGACGTAAGGGGCCGCGGCGCCGACCTGGCAGTGGGCCCAGTCAGACTGGCCCACTTCATCTCAGTTTTGGGCCAGGCTTGGAGCCCAACCCTAATCTGATTTGTGACCTAAAATCAGCTATAAATACAACACCAAACCATTGTTATTATACACTAATTCTCATAAGCAAATTCTAGACTAGAGTCTAGGATAAAACTCTCTCAAACCTCTGCCAAGATTTTCTGGCTTTCATGATAGAGGAATACACCGTAGCATTGTGCTTGTAGTCGAAAAGAGAATCACGTGTTCACCCTGAGTAAAGACTCTAGATTTTATAACCTGTAAGTTCTTGTTCAAGTTTTCTTTACAGGTTTTGATTGTCATATAACCATACCAGAAATGAGAAATTATTGGAGTAAGTATAACAAAATTTTAAACTTTCGTTGTGCCTACTTACATGTTTTGAACCCAATAAAAACCCTATAGTGGTATCAGAGCCCAGACTGGTTCAATGGTTATACGACAATTGAATAAGATAATGATATGGGTTAAAAATTAAAATTGGTTTACAAACTGAATTAAAACAAGGCTTATTGAAATCCTACATATCTTGACTGAACAGTTAACCTTTTGATGTCACCATAAACTATCAACTATACTAAATCGAGGAAGTCATTCCGTTCTAACTCAGACTACGCCAAAGTGCAGATAATCGATTCATTGCGAACATGGTACACAGTGAAGAACGAGTAGGAATGAATGATGGTCGATATGTGCGTTATTGATAATGGTGGGTGATGATAAATGATCTGTGATCTGATCCCTAAATTGGATTTAGAGTTCAGTCGATTTTTAGAAAATCAACACATATGCGTTATGTCAGGACGTCGGTGCCGCGACACTTGCTAGGGTTTTTCAAATGGCGGTACTGCGGCTCCATGGTGGAGCACCGCGGCGCCGATCACGGTGAAAGGCAAAGGCCGCGGCTCCTGTCCAAATATCCGCGATTAAAAGCTTCGTTTTAAAATTCTGGACTTGCTGGATAGTAGGCGCCACAGCCCTAATGCACTGCAAAAGCCTTTCGGCTTCTGCCTTACCAGCGCCGCGGCTCTAATGCATTGGTTTCGGCTTCTGCCTCACTGGCACCGCGGCCCCACCTGTCCAATTTTTTTTTAAAAATTTCAGAATGTTTAACCCACGATTATTATTATATAGTATATTATTTAATAAATATACTATTTATATTCTAAATGTCAATATTTTTGTCATTTAAATAATTAGTAGAGTGTCCGCACTATATATGTATGGGTAGGCGGCACCCAGTATTTGTTAGACCATTTAATACATGTCTAGGTAGGCGACACCTATTATGTGTTTAGTTAAGATGCTTTGTTGGACATAGCATACTGGAGTTGATCTTGGTTAATACCCTGAATTAAAATGTTCTCCAAAACTTAACAAAAGTCTCATTTAAAATGAACGCGTCGTCCGTTATAATTGATTGTAGTGCAAAATCCTTTTCGACAAGATGAGTATTTATGCCACAACAATTGATCTAAGTCTACGAGGACTCAGACTCTTTCATAGATGCATGTTAAATGTAGAAGTTGGTGATAAACCTTCATGAGTATTTACACCACAGTGTTTGCTCTATAAGGCAAAACTCACTTAGATACATAATTGCAGTCGCATAACGGGGTTGACTTGCTAGGTTGTCTTAGCGCCAAAGCGTCGGACAAGTCGAGTGATGCAGATCGATTGTTTAGAACATTCGGTCAACCAAGAGTTACAAATTGTTTGTAATTGGTTTAGAGACCTACCAGGTTGTGCTGTTGAAGTTATCAGCCACAGCAAACGCGGAGATAGCATAAACATGGATCTTGGCCCATTATGACTATATTTGATATGAGTCTGTATTCTTCTATAGGGTCGAAGAGTATGTTAAAATAGTGGGAGCTAATTAAACTAAAAACCATGTTAATTAGTTAACGAATGTGTTCAATAGAAATTAAATTAAAGTTTAATTTCAAGTCTACCTATTTCTTCAGACTATATAAAATGTCGAATCTATCAATGAAAATGTTGGTCGAGACAAACAAGTTGACTGGAGCAAATTACCCTGACTGGTTAAGAAATTTGCGATTGGTGTTAAGACAAGAAAGAATTGAGTATGTGTTAGACACAGTGTTCCCCACAATCCCTGCTGAAAACCCTGCTAAGTATGCCCTGTTTGACAATGTGGCTTTTCAGAAACATCTAGACGATGCTACCTCAGAACAGTGTGTAATGTTATCCTCTATGACTGTGGAGTTATAGAGGCAACATGAAAACATGGGCCCCAACGAAATTCTAGAACACTTAAAGAGTCTCTATGACTCACAGTCTCAGACAATGAAGTATGAACTGTTGAGAGACCTTTTCAAGTGTAAGCTGAACGAAAGGGGCCAAGTGTCGACGCATGTTCTGAAGATGATTGGGTTGATAGAAAGGTTGTCTTTGATTGGAACGAAATTGCCTACAAATGTCTCTGTCAACCTGATTCTGCTGGTTCATTTGAGAATTTCATTGTGAACTTCAATATGAATGAAACCAAGGAAAGTCTTCCAGAGCTTCACAACATGTTGAAGACCTTTGAATCATCTACCTCTAAAGGTAAAGTTGTGCTCATGGTAGGCTCATCTAGCAAGTTCAAACCCAAGGGTAAGACAGTTGCTGCACCCACAATTTTAAAACCTAGAAGAGGTGTTCAGAAGAAGGCAAATGTAGCTATGGATCTGTGCCTCAACTGAATGAAGAAGGGGCATTGGAAGAAGGATTGCACAACTCCAGAAGGAGGCAATGCACTAGGTGCTTCTAGCTCTACTGGACAAGGTATGTTTGTCATTGAAATAAACATGTCTATAAGTAACTCTCACTGCTGGGTATTAGATACCGCATGTGGCTCACACATTTGTAATAATGTGCAGGGTCTGATTGGCAGCAGAAAGGTTGGACCTTGGGAGGTAGACCTGCGCGTTGGAAATGGAGCACGAGTAGATGCTGAACACGTGGAAACTTATAGACTAGATTTACCTTCAGGATTTTGTTTAGAACTAAATAATTGTTATTTTATTCCCTCATTAACGAGGAATATTATTTCTATCCCAGTGTTAGACATTAAGAGGTTTTCCTCATTTATTGCCAATGACAGTTATGTACTATCTTTTAATGGTTTTGTTTGTGGAAATGCTCCACTTGTGGATGGTTTGTATGTTCTAAACTGTAGTCATAAAATTTTCAATGTGCAAAATAAATGAGCTAAGATAAGTAATCCAAGAGACCCCACCTACTTATGGCACTGTAGACTTGGTCACATCAATGAATCAAGGATAGTGAGATTAAGAAAGTTAGACTACATGGAACTATTTGACTTGGAGTCCTATGGTAACTGTGAATCTTGCTTGAGAGGAAATATGACCAACAAACCACTTTCTGGGAAAGGTGTGCGAGCCAAAGAGGTACTTGAGTTGGTCCATACTGATGTATGTGGGCCATTTTCAACTCAAGCTAAGAGTGGCTTCCCTTAATTCATCACTTTTACATACGATTTCACAAGGTTTGGGCATGTGTGTCTTATGAAACACAAGTCCAAAGCCTTTGAGAAATTCAAAGAGTACAAGTCAGAAGTAGAGAAGTAACTTGAAACAAGTATCAAGACCCTTCGATCAGATCGAGGAGGTGAATACTTAAGTAAAGAATTTTTGGATTACTTGAAGCTTCATGGAGTCCAATCACAGTGGACACCTCCTGGAATGCCATAAATGAATGGTGTTGCTGAAAGGAGAAATCAAACCCTATTAGATATGGTTAGATCCATGATGAGTTTCTCAGCTCTACCAACATCCCTTTGGGGTTATGCATTGCAAAACTCAATTATATTCTGAACAGAGTTCCTTCAAAGTCAGTAGAGAAAACTCCATATGAGATATGGAATGGCAAGAAGCCAGCACTTAAACACATGCGACCCTAGGGTGTCCTGCATATGTAAAAAAGATGCTTATTGACAAGTTGGAATCCAAAAGTGAGAAATATTATTTTGTGGGGTATCCAAAGGAAACTAAGGGATACTATTTCTATCTTCTTGGAGAACATAAGGTCATTATTTCCAGAAATGTAACTTTTCATGAAGAAGACTATGTCTACAAGGAACATAGCTGCAATAAGATAGAACTTGAAGAAATTCAAGAACCATAAGATAACACAGAAGTCGAACCCTTGTAAATTGACCGAGACAAGGATTCAGTGGGAGTATTCAGTGAAGATTGGGTACTTAGAATACGCCCTTAAGCCAGTGGGAGTGTTGTGAGAGATAGTGCAGAAATGCAAGGCTCTCATACACAACCAATGGAAGATGATATAATGGTTGTACATTATTCCATCCAGGAAATACACGAAAATGACATTCCTGAAAGCTCTCAAGGTGGTGGATTGTGCAGCACACAAAGACATTCTCACAGTCAGAATACAATAAACACTGAAACACAGAATAATCAACTCCGTAGGACCACTAGGACTCATTGTCCGTCTGAAAGGCTTAATCTCCTTATTGAAACATCAACCACTGGACTGTTGTGAACTTCAGGTGTTGCAGCATTATGATCATCTCCTCCTAAACTTGTAGCTTCAACTAGGATTGACCTGTCGATAGAATCCTGCACTACACTTGATTCATAGTTAATAGCCACAGGTTTATCAGGTATATCATTGTCAACCATTGAAGGAGAAGGTGTAGGGAATAGGGTGAAGGAGTCAGTATTTGACTAAGTAAAAGGAAATATTTCTTCCTTGAAAATGATATCTCTATGCACAAAGAAGCATATTTGATTCATGTCATATAAAATGTATCCCTTTTCAGTTTTAGAATAGCCCATATGAATAGAACTTCTAGACCTAGATTGTAGTTTATATGTTATTACGCACTTTGGCAAAGCACAGACATGAGAGAAGGTTTTCTTTTGTTCAATTTTTCATAGGGGGAACATTACAATTAGTAGAATAGGGTAATATATTTATAATGTACAATGCAACTTAAACATAGTGTCCCCAAAATTTGAATTTCTGCATTTCTTTGTTCAATAAAAGAAAGATTTAATCTAAAATATTACTAACAGGGATGACAACGGATCGGATCTGGACCGGATCATACTAGAACGAGATTCATATCCATTTTTCATACCCGGATCCAGATCCATCGGGTCTATAAAAATAAGATCTAAATTTGGATCCACCGGGTCCACTGATCGGATCTGGATCCACAGATAAACAATTTTTCCTTGAATAATATTCCCACTTGTTGAAACTTTTTTGACAAAATGAAACCTAATCTGATTAAAAAAAATGATTGAGTTCATTCAATCAACCTACACAAACATGACACAATTCTTCCAAATTCAGTGCATTAACATTTTTAAGGGTCTTAGCAACATTGATAATAACATGTTTCTTTGTAATCTAGTTACAAACTTCACGGACAATTCCCACACGAGAATTAGTAGTGTCAAAAAAAATCCTGAGATTTTGTTGCTGCAAATTGGCTATCACATTTAACACTGAGTTAACATTATTTGGTGTTGCTGCAATTGTCAAACATGCCAAGGGAGTAGCACTGCTGTGAATCAAATGTGTTGGGTTTTTGTTGGGTTGTTGTACGCAGCGGATATTGAAAACTTGTTTCAAACCCAACAAATGTAGAACTGTTTGACTATATGATAATTTAAAACCGTAAACATAAGACTTGTATGGTACTTATATGTTTACAATATCTGGAATCTTTATCAATTGTGAGTGCGCACGTGAATGCCCTTTCGATTGCAAGCTCCAAGCTTCAATGTATTCCTCCTTTGGAAAGCTAGAAAATCCGGCAGAGGTTCGAGAGAGTGTTTTGATTCTGAGTTTCTAAGACTTAGAATAATGATATGAAAATCAAGTGTAATGAATAATGAAGTGTAGGTCTGTATTTATAGGTGAGAAATTAGGTGAAACTGGATTAGGGTTTGACATTGGGCCTGACCCAAAATTCAAGACAGATTAGGTCATGGCGCCGCGGCTCTATGGTGTGGGCGTTGTGGCGCTGACGTGGCCCTACACTATCTCATTTTATTTTCCGCACATTCTTAATTAAATCCAAAATCCAATTTTGACTTAATTAAAACAATCATTATTCATTTAAATATCTTGATTCTAAATCGAATATTTAATACTCTCTCAATACATCCTTAGATAGAAAAGACAATCGACATAGTGTGACCCTACATGCCTTCATATATCGACATTAATCAAATTAAGGTCTACGCGGAGCTCCTAGACGGCGCCGCAAGACGAACTCAATATGTGAAGTACGTTTACACGAATCCAATAAACTTAACCTCTATGTGGTAAGATAAAATCCTTTCATTCACGACACACCCGATCAAGCTTAGGATTTTTCAAATGTCTATCCAAATGTCTTAATCACTGTATCTCATCTATATTAGTTGAAAACTAGACCATATTCTAAATATGTCTATTGTGTTGGCCAACGACTTAGTCAACCTAATATCACTGAGAAGTTGAGTGTTCTCTCGAATATACATTCGAGGAATGAATCCTAATCTTGGCTCAACTACCACATTTAATCCACATCGTAATGTACCCAATACAAGTCGTATCTCAACCTATAAGGCATTTGAGCTTAGGACAGGATCAAAGTATAATACTTTGTAGACAAGGTGAACATTGACCTCTAGTCTAAAAACCTCTATCTCCCACACGTTGATCATACTTTAGACAATTATAACAAACAATATATCAACAGGATATATCAATACTTCCAAAGTATCCATGTGTCCATCATGAGTAGTCATTACTCGTAGCAGGTGAGACATACTACATCATCTAAGGATGTGATGCATACCACATGTCGACTTATAACATATCATCGATATCTCATTCTCGATGATCATTAGTCGAGGCTATTTTAAGAGTTATATTATAATATTAATATCTCACATTATTAATAACAATGTAACATCTAGGGATGCATATTATAGAATATTCTAAACAATCAACTAATAATTCAATAATTGCAAATGTCAAAATATTAATCTCCATTAATAATAATACGAATGTGTATAAAATACATTTATCCTAATACATATTATCTCTAGGACTTACATATACTTTCAATCTCCCACTTGGCCTAGAGCCAATCTCCAACATATCCAATGCCCATATTCTCAAAATGACCATTATGCTTGACTAAGCTTAATGGTTTAGTGAATGGGTCAGCTAGATTATCGTCTGTGGGAACATTCTAATCTAATCTCTTCAGTCTCCACCATCTCCCTGAGTATATGGTACTTCATTGGTACATGTTTGTTTCTGTTTGTTGATCTTGGTTCCTTAACCTGTGCAATCGCACCAGTGTTGTCACAATAAGTAGTTATTGGACAACTGGCACTCGGAACTACCCTTAATTCCTTCAGGAACTCAGAAATTGCGACAGCTTCTTTACCAGCTTCCGATCCAGCAATGTACTTAGCTTCTGTTGTCGAATCAGCAGTTGTAGCTTGTTTGGAACTTTTCCAGCTCACTACTCCACCATTGAAAATGAACGTGTACCCAGACTTAGATTTGAAGTCATCAAGATCCGTCTGGAAGCTAGCATCAGTGTACCCAGTAACAGCTAGCTTTTCTTCCCCACTATAGACTAAGAAGTAATCTTTAGTTCATCTAAGATACTTAAGAATACTCTTGACTGCTTTCCAGTGTTCTTCCCCAGGATTATGCTGGAATTTGCAAGTCATACTAAGTGCAAAGGCCACATCTGGCCTAGTACAGGTCATGGCATACATGATCGATTCTATAGCCAAAACATATGGGATCCTCTTTATGCGTTCAAGTTCTATCGCTTTAGAAGGATTGTCCTTCTTAGATAATTTGATGCCTTGTCCCATAGGTAAACCACATTTCTTGAAATTTTCCATAGAAAAATGTCTAAGCACTTTGTCTATGTAGACTGACTATGACAGCCCCAACAATCTATTTGGTCTATCTCTATAGATCCTAATTCCCAGAATGTAGCAGACTTCACCTAAATCCTTCATCATGAAGGTACTGGACAACCACTTCTTGATCGATCATAGGAGAGTCTTACTGTCTCCCATTATCAATATGTCATCTACATATATAATAATGAAGGCAGTACTCCCATCCTTGCGTTTACTATAAACACAGAGATCCTATTTGCTTATGACGAAATCAAATGACTTGATAGCCTTGTCAAAGCAAATGTTCCAACTCCTCGAGGCTTGCTTAAGCCCATAAATGGACTTTTATTGCTTGCGTACATCATTTGGTTTGGACTCAAGCAAAAAACCCTCAGGTTGTTTCGTATACACCTCCTTAACTAGATTACCATTGAGGAAAGTGGTTTTGGCGTCCATATGCCAAATGTCATAGTCATAATATGTAGCTATTGCAAGCAAAATCTGAATGGACTTAATCTTAGCAACATGTGAAAATGTTTCATCATAATCGACCCCAAGCCGTTGATTATAACCTTTAGCCACCAACCCTGCTTTATAAGTCTGTACATTTCCAAATGCATCGATCTTCATCTTGAAGACCCATTTGCATCCTATGGGTTTAACCCAAGCTGGAAAATCAACCAAGTTCCACACTTGATTGATGTACATAGATTCCATCTCAAATTTCATGGCTTCTTGTCATCTCTTTGAATCAATGTCCAACATTGCTTCGCTATAGGTTGTAGGCTCATCGTTATCAGGAATATCTATCTCACTGTGTGTTTCCATAAGTAGATTTAGTTTTTCAGGAGGACGATGAGTCCTAGTGGACCTACGGAGTTGGTTATTTTGCAGCTCAGTGCTTGGTATATTATGACTGTGAGAGGGTTCTTGTGTGTTGGATAATCCACTAACTTGAGAGCTTTCATGAATATCATTTTCTGTATTTCCTGAATGGGAGGAGGTGCAACCATTGCATCTACTCCCAAAGGCTGTGTAGGACGATCTTGCATTTCTGCATTGTTCCTCATAACACTCCCACTGGCCGAAGGGCATACTTGAAGTACCCAATCTTCACCAAATACTCCCACTGAATTCTTGCATTGGTCATTCGGCAAGGATTCAACATCTATGTTATCTTGCGGTTCTTGAATTTTTTTAAGTTTTGTCTCTGTGCAACTATGTTCCTTGTAGACATATTCTTCTTCAAAGAAAGTTGCGTTCCTGGAAAAAATGACCTTACGTGATCAAGGAAGATAGAAGTAGTATCCCTTAGTTTTTTTTGGACACCCCACGAAGTAACATTTCTCACTTTTGAATTCCAACTTGTCAGTGAGCATCTTCTTAACATATGCAGGGCACCCCCAAGGTCTCATATGTTTAAGAGCTGGCTTCTTGCCATACCATATCTCATAGGGTGTCTTTACTACTAACTTGAAAGGAACCCTATTCAAAACATATATTGAGGTTTATTTAGCATGTCCCCAAATGTATGTCGGTAGAGCTGAGAAGCTCATCATGGATCGAATCATATCCAATAAGGTTCGGTTTCTCCTTTCGGCAACACCATTCATCTGTGATGTTCCAGGAGGTGTCCACTCTAATTGGACTCCATGTAGCTTTAAGTAATCTAGAAAATCCTTGCTCAAGTATTCACCTCCTCGATCCGATCGAAGGGTCTTAATACTTGTTGCATGTTGCTTCTCTACTTCCGACTTGTACTCTTTGAACTTCTCAAAAGCCTCGGATTTATTTCTCATAAGATACACATATCCATACCTTATGAAGTTGTCAGTAAAAGTGATGAAGTATGGGAAACCCCCTTTAGCTTGAGTCAAAAATGGCCCACATACATCAGTATGGACCAACTCAAGCACTTCATTGGCTCACACACCTTTCTCAGAAAGTGGCTTATTGGTCATCTTTCCTCTCCAGCAAGATTCGCAGTTACCATAAGACTCCAAGTCAAATAGTTCAAGGTATTCTAACTTCCTCAACCTTGCTATCCTTGATTCGTTGATATGACCAAGTCTGCAATGCCATAGGTAGGTAGAGTTTCTATTACTTATCTTAGCTCATTTATTTTGTACATTGAATATTTCTCGACTACAGTTTAGTATATATAATCCATCCACAAGAGGAGCAGTTCCATATACAACATTATCAAAAGATACTCTTGACTGCCATTATAAATATATGAGGAAAAACTCTCCATGTCCAAAACAGGGATAGAAATGATATTCCTCGTTAACGAGGGTACATAGTAACAATAATTTAATACTAGACAATAGCCAGACG
The DNA here is from genome assembly GCA_034509755.1 of Anisodus tanguticus. Classification (NCBI taxonomy): domain Eukaryota; kingdom Viridiplantae; phylum Streptophyta; class Magnoliopsida; order Solanales; family Solanaceae; genus Anisodus; species Anisodus tanguticus. Next base: position 39,801,502 of record CM067554.1, read on the forward strand.
GCAAATTTAATCTATAAGTTCCTACGCGCTCAGCATCTACTCGTGCTCCATTTCCAACGCGTAAGTCCACCTCTCTTGGTCCAACCTTCCTACTATCAGCTAGCCCCTGCACATTGGTACAAATGTGTGAGCCACAAGCGGTATCCAATACTCAGGAATGAGAGTTATTTATAGACATATTTATTTCAATGGCGTACATACCTTGTCCACCAGAGGTAGAAGCACCTGGTGCTTTTCCTCCTCCTGGTGTAGTGCAGTCCTTCTTCCAATGGCCCTTCTTGTTGCAGTTGAGGCATACATCCTTAGTCGGATTCACCTTCTTCTTCTTCACACCTCCCTTAGACTTCATAGCTGAGGGCGCAACGACTGCTTTGCCCTTCTTCTTCTGCCATTCCTTACCTTTCTGCTTGGGTCGGCTAGTAGAGCTCACCATGAGCATATCTTTGCCTTTGGAAGTGGAAGACTCAAAGGTCTTGAGCATGTTGTGCAGCTCCGGTAGACTCGCCTTCGTTCCATTCATATTGTAATTCATTATGAAGTTTTCAAAGGAACGAGGGATAGAGTTAAGGATGAGGGTGGTAGCGACATTCTTTTGCAGTTTCATTCCAATTGAAGCAAGTCTCTCTATCAGCCCTATTATATTCAACACATGCTATGAGACCTGGCCCCCTTCATTGAGCTTACACTTAAAAAGTTCTATTAGTAACTCATATTCCATAGTCTGGGATTGTGAGTCATAGAGACTCTTCAAGTGTTCGAGCATCTTATTGGGACCCATGTTCTCATATTGTCTCTGAAGTTCCATAGACATGGAAGACAACATCACGCATTGTGCTGAAGTGGCATCATCTAGGTGTTTTTGGTAAGCATCCTTATCAAATGAGACATATTCACAGAGTCTGTCGCAGGGACTGTTGGGAACACCGTGTCCAACACGTATTCTAATTTCTCTTGTCTCAGCACTATTCACAAATTTGTTAGTCAGTCAAGGTAGTTAGGTTCAGTAAGTTTGTTCATTTCAATCAACATTTTCACTGATAAGCTCGACATCTTTGATAATCTGAAGAATTAGATAGATTGGAAATCAAACTCAAAATTTATTTCCTATTATACACATTCGTTTAGGCTAATCAACATGGTATTTTGTTTAATTAGCTCACACTATTTTAACATACTTCTACGACCCCATGGTAGAATACAAACTTATATTAATTAAGGTCATAATGGGCCAAGATCCAAGCCTATGCTATCTCCGTGTTTGCTTTGGCTGATAACTTTAATAACACATCTTGGTAGGTTCTAAACCAATTACAAAACTTATTTGCAACTCTTGGTTGATCAAATATTATATTTAATCTTGCGTCCTTTGATTAGTCTAACACTTTGGCGTCAAGATTTATCTAAGCAAGTCAACCCCATTACACGATTGCGTTTATGTATCTAAGTAATTTGGCCTTTGTGAGCAAACACTTTGGTGTAAATACCCACAAAAGTTTATCGTTTACCTTTACATTTAAAACACATCTATAAAAGAGTCGGGGTCCTCGTAGACTTAGAGCAAATGTTTTGGCATAAATACTCATATCGCCGAAAAAGATTTTGCACTCTAACAATTATAATGGATGACGCGTTTTAATTTAGAATTGTATCTAAAATTATGGGGAACATTTTAATTCAGGGTTTTAACCAAGATCAACTCTTTTACGCCATATCCAATATGACATCTTAATATCATGCAAAACTAATGACACATATAGTTGGAAACCGTCAACCCAATATGCATGATATAAGATGGTTTAATCAAATACTGGGCGCCGCCTGCCCAGACAGTTATAGCGGACACTATGCTAATTATTAAACATTTTCTGATTTTAAAAATTGATTTTCAGGATATTTCTGTAAGTTCCAGATTTTCAGAATTTATAGTTTAGTCCCTCAAGAATTTAAAATTACAATTTTAAACCACTTTAAATTCAGAAAATCCAATTTTAATTTTCAGAAAATATTTTCAGATTTTAGGGACTTGTCTGTAATTTCCAGAATTTTAAATTAATTACAGATTTGACCCAAGAGACCAAATCTGCTTTTCTGAAATTTTCAGATTTGCCCAAGGACCAAGTCTGATGATTTTTAAAATAAATTCAGGGACCAAATTGCAATTCCAGAAACTTTTAAAATTTTCAAATTTGTCCCAAGGGCTAAATTACAATTTTGGAAATCGTCACTGCCCCACCGGAACAGTGACTGCCACCACTGTTCACGCCGGAACAATGTTCGTTTACTGTTTACTGTTCTGAGATTTTTTTTAAATTAGAGCCTGCCGGAACAGTGATTGCCGCACTGTTCAAGCCGGAACAGTGATTGCCGCACTGTTCACGCCGGAACAGTGATTGCCGCACTGTTCACGCCGGAACAGTGTTCGGTTACTGTTCACTATTCCGAAAAAAAATATTTTCTTAAAAAAAGAATTGGAGCCTCGGTCCTGTGGCGCTCCATCGTGGAGTTGCGGCACCTTCGTCTCATAAACACAAAATTCGCATTTTTGAAACCCTAAAACTGGTTCAGGGTCAGATTTGCAGATTCATCTTCGTTACCCTTCACTATCAAACAACACGTTCATCGACCATCATCGAATCCCTTCTCGTTCTTCGCTTCAGTGCACTATGTTCGCAATGAACCGGTTACGCACATTGATTTAGAAGAGTTAGATCGGAATGACTTCCTTGATTACATCATTATTTAATAGTTTGGGAGACAAGGATGATGTGCTTTTAAGATATTAGGTTTTCAAGCTTTAAACGACATAAATTTCAGATTTAAACAAATTCTAACATATATTATTATTAACTAATTACCTTATAATCATACAAAACAACCCTGACTCTTGATACCACTGTTGGGTTGTTGTACGCAGCGGATATTGAAAACTTGTTTCAAACCCAACAAATGTAGAACTGTTTGACTATATGATAATTTAAAATCGTAAACATAAGACTTGTATGGTATTTATATCTTTACAATATCTGGAATCTTTATCAATTGTGGGTGCGCACGTGAATGCCCTTTCGATTGCAAGCTCCAAGCTTCAATGTATTCCTCCTTTGGAAAGCTAGAAAATCCGGCAGAGGTTCGAGAGAGTGTTTTGATTCTGTGTTTCTAAGACTTAGAGTAATGATATGAAAATCAAGTGTAATGAATAATGAAGTGTAGATCTGTATTTATAGGTGAGAAATTAGGTGAAACTGGATTAGGGTTTGACATTGGGCCTGACCCAAAATTCAAGACAGATTAGGTCATGGCGCCGCGGCTCTATGGTGTGGGCGTTGTGGCGCTGACGTGGCCCTACACTATCTCATTTTATTTTCCGCACATTCTTAATTAAATCCAAAATCCAATTTTGACTTAATTAAAACAATCATTATTCATTTAAATATCTTGATTCTAAATCGAATATTTAATACTCTCTCAATACATCCTTAGATAGAAAAGACAATCGACATAGTGTGACCCTACATGCCTTCATATATCGACATTAATCAAATTAAGGTCTACGCGGAGCTCCTAGACGGCGCCGCAAGACGAACTCAATATGTGAAGTACGTTTACACGAATCCAAGTAAACTTAACCTCTATGTGGTAAGATAAAATCCTTTCATTCACGACACACCCGATCAAGCTTAGGATTTTTCAAATGTCTATCCAAATGTCTTAATCACTGTATCTCATCTATATTAGTTGACAACTAGACCATATTCTAAATATGTCTATTGTGTTGGCCAACGACTTAGTCAACCTAATATCACTGAGAAGTTGAGTGTTCTCTCGAATATACATTCGAGGAATGAATCCTAATCTTGGCTCAACTACCACATTTAATCCACATCGTAATGTACCCAATACAAGTCGTATCTCAACCTATAAGGCATTTGAGCTTAGGACAGGGATCAAAGTATAATACTTTGTAGACAAGGTGAACATTGACCTCTAGTCTAAAAACCTCTATCTCCCACACGTTGATCATACTTTAGACAATTATAACAAACAATATATCAGCAGGATATATCAATACTTCCAAAGTATCCATGTGTCCATCATGAGTAGTCATTACTCGTAGCAGGTGAGACATACTACATCATCTAAGGATGTGATGCATACCACATGTCGACTTATAACATATCATCGATATCTCATTCTCGATGATCATTAGTCGAGGCTATTTTAAGAGTTATATTATAATATTAATATCTCACATTATTAATAACAACGTAACATCTAGGGATGCATATTATAGAATATTCTAAATAATCAACTAATAATTCAATAATTGCAAATGTCAAAATATTAATCTCCATTAATAATAATACGAATGTGTATAAAATACATTTATCCTAATACATATTATTTTTCTAGGACTTACATATACTTTCAAAATGCACCTAATGAGCTAAATGGACCTTTCACTTGTTTCCTGAATTCGTCTCTGCTTTCCTTATACGATTATGAATTTTTTTATGAAAATATTTATAAAATTACATTTTATGTTATGGATATCTTTAATAAAAAATGAATTCACGGGTCAGATTTGGACCGGATACGGATCTCAAATATACGATTCATATCCAAATTCTATTCGTCAATGGATCTGAATTCGATCCAAATTTTGAAGATGCATATCTTATAAAATGGATCTGAAGACACCGAATCTAGATCGAATTCAGAATCCACTGCCATATTTAATTACTAATATAGTATAATGCACCGTGATAGCTAAGCAAAAGCCAGTATACTATATAACCGACCAGCCATTGTTTGAATGGACATCTGTCATGATTGTTTATTCCTTCTATGTGTTAACGTCCAACACGTATCAATTGCATCACTCGATTTCCACTCCCAATTTAATACCAAGAAATTTCACCTAATTACAATGATTTTAATAATGAATTTTGATTATCTAATTACATCCTCAATATAACTAACTCCTTCAGACTTAATTTTGGATAATTTCATTGAGCATGAAGTTTACAATACACTTATTTAAAATTGATAAAATAAATCTATATAATCATGTGATTATAAATTTTATATTAAGAATAAAATAAAAATTTTAAAATTAAATTACTCTTAAATATAAAAAAGGTGATGCTCTTTTAATAAAGAGATTGAAAATAAAAGTGTGCAACATAATAAGACGATAAAAACACTATAGGGGTTAGTCACGGAGCCATCTTTGCTCGAGGAGTATCAATTGACACCCTCTTATTTATATTAATGTATATGATTAATTTTTTAATTTTTTTTAAATATTTTTTTCGTTTATTTTTATTTGTTCACTATATTAAAAATAGATTTTCACTTTTAATTGTCACTTTTAGCATATTAAGAGAAAATAATTTATTTTTTTCTGTTTTAGCCATAATATTAATTACTCATTTTAAATTATTTTTCAAATACATTAAAACTATGCACCAATTAATATAAAAATTATAGTAAATTTTGTATTTTAATTTATTTATTATATTTTTAAGAGATGTGTAAAATTAATAAAGAAATAAGTAAAAGTGAACGGAGGAATACTATTTTAGAGAAAGTATGCCCCGTCGTTAGGTAATAAAAAGTTTCTATGGTTTAAAAGACGACCAAGAGTCACTCACGGGATAAATAAAAAGACAGCAACAAAGATTTTAAGGATCTTCTTAGGGCTTGAGAAACAAATAGTAGTAGTGTTCGTTGCTCGTGTTAGAAGAAAAGTTTTGCTTTGGTCCCGGTCAAATGAGAGAAATTTAAAATATAGTTGGAGGGCTGTAGTGTGGGTTCGAACTCTGATGAGAATAATTTGCTCTCTTCTGGAGTAAGACCTTATAGGTGATATCGGTTGCTCTGTTCTCAAACCCTGTTCATTCAGATACATTCTGCGATTTCCTGATAGTAGTGCTGATGGACCGTGACTATTATTTTTTGAAATAGTATAGCGTAACCCGAAAAAATGATTATAAAAAAAAAAAGGTTTTTCTTTACTTATTCTGAGTTCTGACAGATACTGTTGACTCTAAGTGAGGAACAGACAGTGGATAAGTGATTCACTGTTAGGTATATATTGAAACATATGCTGAACATAAATGATACCTTTTTTGTGGTTCTCCCTAAAAATATTTATTATTTTATTTAATTAAAATAAAAATGAATAAAAAATTTTATTTTATTTTATTTTATATTAATTAACATTATTTAAGAGGTTTAAATCTTTGATCGAGTAAATATTTATTGATATATCCGGAGCAGAAGAAGAATTATTACAAATAAAAGGAATTGAAACAAGCTACAAATGTCACGATTGGGAGTTGAGTTCACGACCTAAATTGTATTTTGAACTCACTTTGTCGATTGCCTAAATAGTCACTTAATTTGTAGTTAACCATTAAAGTAATTTCTTTTGAACCTGTCCATAATCCCACAAAGTGTATTAAGGTGTCTTAGCATTACCCTCCAAAAGGATGTTTAAATTAAATACTGTTAACACTTAAAAAATAGCTAAGTGTTTAGTCGAATTCAGTTCGAACTATTCCGAGTCGAATTTACTTCTAGCCCTCGACTACAAGAACTTCATCGGCTACCAAGGCATCTCAGTCGAGTTGTCAGTTAGAAGTACGACTGTGACTCACTCAGACGCAGACACCTCAACGATCAAGTCAAAAGGGTTTTCAGACTCTCCATAAGCGATAACGGCCAACGACAGCTAAAAGAAAGGGGCCATTATCCGAGCAAGAGGAGTAGAGGGTGAGAAAATCGGGACCACCTCCCCCATAGTCGGCCACTAAACTTGGTGGGTTACTTGATGGCTGACATGGGGGGGGGGCACGTTTGTACAGTTTTTTCTCTTTTTGTACTATAAATAGAACGCATTTCTGTATATAGGCACACACAATCAATCAAACAACTCAAATCTTATCTATCTTTATCTTTTATCCCTTACTTTATCCTTTACTTTTACTTTACTCGGTTGTATTCATGTTTCTTACCTCTTAGTTTACTCACACCACTATCCTAACGCTTTTTGGAGTAGTTGGAGAACCCATTGCTGGAAATTAGAGTTTCGTTTCCAGCCCAAATCGCTCAAGTTAAGGAATTAATTTGTCTCCCAATTTCATCAGATAAAATGGCAGAAGGCAGAATTCAGGGCGAGAACAAATTTGGCACGCCCAGTGGGACCATAGGTGAATTAATAGCAAAGTTTGATTCTCCAGGTCAGGATCATTCTTGGCGTATGCGCCTAAGGTCCGGTAAGAAAATGAACCTAGAGTCCAGTCCACATCCTAAACAAAATCCTCCCAGAAGGAACAACGAACCAGCATCCTCCGCGGGTATGCCTACATCGGTGGATACCCCTCCACTTCTTCCATCAACCCAAGTTGTGGTAGAATCTAGCCAATCTGAAGGTCCAACCATAATGACCATGTCTTTTATTAGACAACAGATTAACTTGGGCATCCACGATATTATGTACCAAGTTTCTAAACAGTTGGCTGACATTGTGAAGTCGATGGTACATAATGAGGTTCAACAAGCGAGGGAGATGGAAACCAACCGAATGCACCTAGGAGAATGTTCGGTTAGTTCTGCCATCCCTCTGACGAGCGGCGTTGTTCAGTATGAGACCGTGACTCCCGATGTTGTTCCTCAGCCGCATGTGCATCAGCCAGTTCCCACTCAGGCATAGCTGATAGCGCACCTAGGAACACAAGCCCTATCGTCTGGCAACCAGCACACTACATGGTCGCTGCCGAACCTTGGGGGGGAAATGTGCCACTTGACCAAGTTAGTCTGCAGTATAGGCAGATCAACATGGCTCGGAGACCAGTTCAGGCGCCAGGACACTTTGGATTTCCGCCCGTTATGCCGTACATTTCTATAAACGGCCCTAGGATGTAGGCGAATAACGTTGACCAGCCGAATTGGAAGCCGATGGCCCCTGGCAATGACTTAGCTCGGCTATCTGGTGACACTGTTTATAGCGGAATACCATTCTAGCAGTCATTGCCGGTACCCAATCCATACCTTCCAGGAAGCGTAAACTTTCTAAGAACGGCCGACGTCCGAGGACAGCAGCCATGGAACACAGTTCCACCTTATTCTCAGGCTCCGTTAGCCGTTCTAGGAGCTTAGGTTGCAGGATTTGGTGGCCATACCCAACAGCAGCCATGTGGCATTACCCCACCTATTAGTAATGACCAGCAAACCACCTACAACCTTCACAACTCTAACCAACAAAGTGCAGAATGGAGGCCGCCAGTGCAGAACGCCTACCAGCCGAATCCAGTAGAGAATCAACAGGGGACGTCACAACTGATAAACCCGAATATTATTGCTAATACCAGACGGAGGTACTTTGTCATCTAACTGAAACCTTTGGACATACCTGTTTATAAGAAGCCCACCCCGATTGAGTAGATAGGATAGCACCTTTGCTGAGAGGCTTCAAAATACCAGAGTTTGCCATCTTCTCTGGTGACGACGGAAAATCCACTATCGAGCACATCGGTAGATTTACTGCCCAATGCGGCGAGGCTGGCCAGAATGAGTATCACAAGTTGCAGCTATTCCCACTCTCTCTAACTGGAACAACCTTCGCATGGTACTCCTCTTTGGCTCCTGATTCCGTACAGAGTTGGGCCGACATGGAGGGTTGCTTCCATGATAGGTTCTATTAGCCCCAACCTTAAGTTGTCGTGACTGATCTTACGAATCTCAAGCAGCAGCTCGATGAATTAACTACTGATTTTATCGAGAGATTCATAAAGAAGGTTGGAAAATGCACCGTACACTTCCCCGAGTCTGAGTGTGCCCACATGATAATCAATAATATGCACCCTCAGTTAAAGGAGAAGCTGGTAGGACAATCTTGCTCTGACCTGAGCCAGTTAGCCGAAAAGGCTAGCCAAATAGAGCAGTACGTCCAGGAAAAGGAGCGTAGAAGAGCCAATCAAAATCGAGGCTCCTACTTGGTATCCATCATTGAAGTGAATTAGTCCGACTCAGAGTCAGTCGATTGCACGGTAGATGCAATGGTGGCCGAGATTATTAGGGGTAAGGTTTACTCTTGGCCAGCCTTGAAAGCTGTAAAAGGAAAAGAGACGAGTCCATCCGATAACAAGATCGGTTACTCGTTTGACATCACAAAGGCAGATCAGATCTTTGATCATTTTCTCAAAGATAAGCAGATTCGGCTGCTTGATGGTCATATGATTCCGCCTGCCGAGGAACTAAAAGATAAGAAGTACTGTAAGTGGCATAATTCATACAGTCACTCTGCTTCTAATTATGTGATCCTCAGAAAGGCGATCCAAAAGGGCATCAAGGAGGGGAGGTTCAAGCTAGCCGACAAGAGTATGGCTGAAATGTCCATTAATACCGACCCCTTTCCCGCGGTACCAATATCTATGGTATCTATTTCTAAGCCCGATGAATTAAGGGACACCAAAGGGAAATAGTCGATGAAAAGGGTGTGGGTCCCAAAGAAACCTACCGAAGGGGAGAAGGCCACAAGGACCTCTATGTTCAACCGGTTAGGCAGCCTACATGGCATTCGTGATGACATGCAGCAAACTAGGAGCAGTTTTCATGGTCGCCCTAGTGTTTCGTCCTTGCGTATCATGGCGAGAAATGAGGACCAGGAGAGACCCTGGAGAATGATTAAACAAGCCACCAACACAGAAGAGGGGAAGTGATCTATTAATCAGGCTCCTGGAAAGAAAGAGGCACCACCGAAAGTCGCATCCAGAACTCAGAAAAGAAGGATGCAACGTGCCAAGGCTTTGCGTAAGATGCAACAGACATTGCATCTAATTTCCAACACCAAGGCAACAAAAAATTAGGAGATTCCTGAGTCAGTCGTAGCTGAGGCTATCGAGCGAGCATTCGACTCAGTTGCTTCAAGGGCAATGTCACCTTAAGGAGAGACGTCGGGTCAACCAGAGTTGGATGAACAGCCTACTGACAACCCAACGGAGGAACCCCGACAAAAGAACGTGTCCCCGGATGGACCTCCAACCGAGGAAAACCCAAAGATCATGTAGATGATTCTGTCAGAGGATCTTCAGCTGATCCCCATTTGTCTCCAAGAAATGGAAGATATGAGCTTCTGGTCAGCCGAATTGAATGAAGGAGGAGACTTTGTCCTCGATTTATTTAGCCAAGACATGGTTGATGAGATGCGGGCAAACATTAAAATGGTCAGCCTAATCTAATGTGAATTCTGGGCCAGCCGCTCCGCGTTGGATAGCCTAGAAGGTGATATTTGCGTAGAATACGCAGAATGGGCAACAATAGTCGATACCACGTCTAGGGATGTTTTGAGCACTGCATTTGGTGCACCTACTAAAGAGATAGTTAAATACCTCAAGCTCCTCTATGTGAAGGCGTACATCAATAGTAAAACTATTAGCCGAGTGTTCATCGAAATGGGGTTGTGTTGAATATGATGTCGCTGCTTACTTTGAAAAGCCTCAATAAAACTAGAGAAGATCTCATCCCAACTAACATGAAAATGGCTAGCTTTATAGGAGAGGCTTCTGAAGCATTAAGGATTCTAGTAGCAGAAATCACTGTAGGTCCTAAGACGGTCAGGTCTGCCTTCTTTGTAATAGATGGCAAGCCGTCCTACAACATTCTCTGGGCAGGGACTGGATTTACACCAGTTGATGCCTTCCTTCTACCATGCATCAAAAGCTCATCTTTCGGGAAGGAGACAAGATAGAAATCGTCCCAATGGATGATAACCCGTTCCAGCTAGGGGTTCAAAACATAGAGGCTATCATCTACTCACCCTATGTGGCTTCCATAGCTGTCACGGAGCAGTATGAAGAAGGATCTTGGGAATCCTGTAATCTTACCTCACGAGGAATAAAACAATTAGCCGAACCATGACTTACCTTGGATGATTTAAATGGTTGAGGAAACCCAAGTCATATGTGATTTGTGACATCAGCTGACCGCCCTAAGTTCGGAGGTAAGGATAGTCGAGGCATCGTAGAAGGGGAACCACGATATCGAACCAACGCTTGCGGCCGATGAAGTTGAGCTGCCGATGGAACTTGAATCGCCCATAAGAAGGACTATGCCTAGTTTTGTGTCTCAAGATCCTTTGGAAGATATCAACTTAGGAACTGAAGAAATCCCTCGGCTAACACATATTAGTGGTCTGCTGAAGGAAGAAGACAAACAAGGCATAACGACCCTTCTACTGCAGTATAAAGACTGCATCGCATGGGATTATCATAAGATGCGTGGGTTGGAACCTACTTTGGTAGAACATAGATTGCTAATCAATGAGGGTTTCAAACCCCAAAAACAGCCCCCCAGAAGGTATCACCCTCAGCTGATGCCTAAAATCAAAGCTGAGATCGAACGACTGCTGAAAGCCGGGTTTATCAGAATGGCTAAGTATGTAGAATGGTTGGAAAATATCATACCAGTTAAGAAGAAGAATGGCAAGGTTCGATATGTATTGATTACAGAAACCTAAATCTAGACACTCCCAAAGATGACTACGTCATGCCGATAGCCGACATGCTAGTCGACTCAGCAGTCGCTAACGGTGTATTGACCTTCATAAATGGATACTCTGGCTATAATCAGATATCGATAGCCGATGACGATATTCACAAAACCGTCTTTAGATGTCTAAGAGCGTTGGGCATTTACGAGTAGGCAGTTATGTCGTTTGGTCTGAAGAACGCTGGTGACACTTATCAAATGGCAATGAACACCATCTTTCATGACCTGATAGGAATGACTATGGAGGTTTACATCGATGATGTAGTAGTAAAGCCTAAGGATTTCAAGGGACATTTAGTCTTGAACAAGCACTGAAAAGAATAAAGATTCATAATCTCAAAATGAATCCAGCCAAGTGCATGTTCGGAGTATCAGTTGGAAACTTCCTTGGCTTTTTGGTACACAAGAAAGGCATCTAGATAGATCATAACAAAGCCAAAGCAGTAATGGGATCCGCACCACCCAAGACAAAAAAGGAGTTACAAAGCTTGTTGGGAAATACCAATTTCTTAAGGAGGTTCATATCCAATTCGGCTGGCAAGATGAAGGCTTTCTCACCTTTGCTCAGACTTAAAGAATCAGAAGAGCTAGTATGGAGTCCGGAATAGCAAGAGGCCCTTGATCAAATTAAAATGGCCCTAACTACTCCCCCCGTACTGGTGCCTCCCGTGTCAGGAAAGCCGTTGAAATTGTATTTTTCGGCTGCAGAATTATCCATCGGCTGCTTTTTAGAACATGAGGCCGATGATGGAACTGAAAGAGCGGTTTATTGTCTTAGCCGAATGCTCAACGATGCCGAAACTAGATATACTCCCTTGGATATGCTTTGTTTGTCTTTGTTCTATGCTCACAAAACTCGAATATTATCTAATGCCTCACGTTATATACATTTTGTGCAAAGTTGACATTGTCCGGTACTTATTGAACATACCTATTTTGCAAGGACGATTAATGAAGTGGGCAATCAAGCTCATTGCATTTTCTCTGGAGTATAAGACACTCACGACCGTCAAAGGTCAGGCGGTATCTGATTTCTTGGCAGACCACCCCTGTATAGAGGCGGAGGACCCATGCGCCCCCTCTACAACATATATGGATGTTGTCCCTTGGACGCTGACTTTTGATGGGTCAAGAACCCATAAATGAGTCGGAGCCGGGATAACGATAACCGATCCTAGAGATGAAACATGGAGGTTCTCTTATCGGTTAGATTCTGACTTGAAAAATAACCAAGCCGAATATGATGCTCTCATCATAGGACTCAAGCTCCTAGTCTCTATGAAACAAAATACATCAAGATTCGCGGAGACTCTCAGTTGGTTATCAAGCAGTTGGCAGGGGAATATGACTGCAAGGATCCAAATTTGTTGGCCCGTCATGAAACGGCTAGCAGGTTACTTAGTAGGTTCCCATCATCTACATTAAGTCATATTGCCAGAGGCATGAATGTTGAGGCTAACGACTTAGCGCAAGAAGCTTCTGTCTTTAGGAAGTCGCTACTCACTTTAGAGTATGACGAACTGCTAGCCGAAGTGTTAGCCGTTGATCAAATCTACTCATGGAGGCAGTTACTAATTGACTACCTAAAAGATCCCTCCAGTTGCAAGGACATCAAGGTTAAAAGAAATGCCTTGAAATATGTGCTCATTGACGATGATCTCTATAAAAGGAGTGTGAATGGAGTACTACTCAAGTGCATTGCCAAAGCAGAGGCCTTGAGGGTCATGGGAGAGGTCCATGAAGGAGTATGCGAATCACACAGAGCGGGGCCAGTGATGAAGTGGCTAATCTACCGCCACGACTATTATTGGACTACTATCACAACTGACTGCTAAAAGTATGCCAAAATGATGCGAAGAATGTCAGAGACACGGACCAATCTAATGGGTACCAGCCGAATTGCTGCACCCAGACGTAAAATATTGGCCCTTCATAGGATGGGATATGGACCTTATCGGCAAGATTCACCCACAATCAGCTAAAGGCCATAATTTCATTATCGTGGCTACCGATTACTTCACTAAATTGGTGGAGGCTCAGCCGATGAAGAGGGTTCATTAGACAGATGTCATTCAGTTTATCCAACTCCAGATCATATATAGATATGGTATCCTTGAGACGATTACAACTGATCAAAGGACGTGTTCATTAGTTCTAAAGTGGCAGCCTTTGCTCAGAAATTCGGGATCAAAATGATCACATCTTCGCCTTATTACGCATAGGTGAATGGACAAGCCGAGACAACTAACAAACTTATTGTGGACACAACTAGTAAGAATGTGGAGGATAAAGCAGGAATGTGGCATCTCACTCTGGATGAAGTCGTTTGGGCGATCAGGAATTCTAAATCCACAACTACCGGGATGACACCTTATCGGCTAACCTATGGCCAAGATGCAGTATTGTCATTGGAAATTAATGTCAAATCCTTATGGGTGCCAAGCAGAACTCTCTAAGTTTAGAGGAGTATCAACAGTCCATGCTAATGGAGCTAGACCAGCTAGATGAAGATCAACTAATGGCCTTAGAGAAAATCGAAGCCGGTAAACATAAAATGGCTAAATCATACAACAAACATGGTAAGATTAAGAGGTTTACCGAAAGAGACTTAGTTTGGAAAACCGTTTGCCGATTAAGATGAAAGAACGTAAATTCGGCAAATGGTCATCAAATTGGGAAGGACACTTCGTAGTAAGCCAACGAACCGCCGGCAACGCATATTGAATAATAAAAATGCATGACGAAGAAATGGACAGGAATGTAAATAGCAAATATCTAAAAAAAGTACTATCCTTCGATTTAGGGCATGCATGAATAAACGAAAACAACAGACCGGCTGTCTGGTCGCAAAAATAAGCTAATTCCCTCCGACGGGAGATGTATGGCTAAATGACAGCCATAGATCGGCTGCCTGGTCACAAAATATAAAGCCATTTCTTTCACACGCCAGTGTCGTAAGGTTGGTCGCACTACTCAGGCGAAGAAACATCATCCCAAGTGGTCAAAGATAATGGCCCATCAAATCTGCGAGGTTTACTCTAAATTTGCTCAAGAATGCCAAGAGCAATGCTGAAGTTAAAGGGTGGGTTATGGATACCCACATCCAGGTAAACCAAGCACAAAAACAGAGGCGCCGCGCATACCCGAACCCGGCGTTACAACAAAAATCAAATTCTGACAGTACGGGGGTAGCAGAAGGACCCAAGCGCCTCTATTTGGCTACTGTGACTAACTTCACTCGGTCCAACCAACCCGAATAATGAGCGACCTTGGTTGGCCAAGTACGAAGGTTAGCCGAACAACGGCCGCCGGTGAACCAGTCACAAGTAGAAAGAAAGCCGTGGTTTATCAGGCTGAGGTACTGAAACAAGAGAGAATCACCTTGTTCCGGTCCACCATACTGAGTCAGAACTAGATGTTCACCAACGAAGGCCAAGGCGGAGGTCAGGTCACTATCGGCTAGAATAATTTTTCCTGATCTCCGAGATAAAACAGATGAAGCCATGGTTTCTGGCTAAGAAAAAGGCCAAAGATTAAGTGAGAAACCTATGGGGGATACCTTTTCTTAAATAACCTGCAGAGGCGCGGCTGAGATTAGTTTATTATTTTTAAAAGCACGGCCGAAAATCATCAGAGCCAACTTGTGGCAATGAAGACGCCTCGGTTAGAAGGGAAACACATCTAAAAAGGTTATCATCATTGTATACATTGGAGACGAGACGATTGAAGTGACATGCGCGGTTGTCAGACTGAAACAACGGCTACTTTCGGATACATCAACTCAACAATCATACTCGAGTTAATATAGGGGGCAGTTGTTAATACTAAAAAAATAGCTAAGTGTTTAGCCGAATTCAGTGACAATCAAACTATTCCGGAGCCGAATTTACTCCTAGCCCTCGACTACAAGAACTTCATCGGCTACCAAGGCATCTCAGCCAAGTTGTGAGTTAGAGGTATGACTAGGACCCACTCAGACGCAGATGCCTTAACGACCAAGTCAAAAGGGTTTTTCAGACCCCCATAAGCGATAACGGCCAACGATAGCTAAAAGAAAGGGGCCATTATTCGAGCAAGAGGAGTAGAGGGCGAAAAAATCGGCACCACCTCCCCCATAGTCGGTCATTAAACTTGGTGAGTTACTTGATGACTGACATGGGGGGGGCACGTTTGTACATTTTTTTTCTCTTTTTGTACTATAAATAGAACACATTTTTGTATATAGACACACACAATCAATCAAACAACTCAAATCTTATCTATCTTTATCTTTTATCCCTTACTTTATCCTTTACTTTTACTTTACTCGGTTGTATTCATGTTTATTACCTCTTAGTTTACTCACACCACCGTCCTAACACTTTCTGGAGTAGTTGGGGAACCCATTGCTGGAAATTAGAGTTCCGTTTTCAGCCCAAATCACTTAAGTTAAGGAATCAATTTGTCTCCTGATTTCATCAGCCGATAAAATGGCAGATGGCAGAATTCGGGACGAGAACAAATACTGATGGATCATTCATATCTTAACAACTTAGTGGAGGAATTGGAGGTGTTTTTCGTAATCATGCAGGTGCATGGGTCAGTGGTAGGGGTGACAAAAAAAAATCGACAAATTGCACCAAATCGATAATCCGAGTCAAACCCTGAATTTTTTTGATTAGTGGTCTGATTTGACTTAGTTTGGTATTGGAGAAAAAAACCCTGACCATGAGTGGTTTGGTTTTGTTTTAATTAATAAAAGTCAAACCGAACCAACCCAACCCAACCAGCAAGTATATTTCTTAAGTTTTTTCTTAATTTTTGTCTTTTAACATATTATTTCAAGCGTGAACTTAAAATTTGTAAGGGTACAATAAATTTTTAGCCCATTGATGTTAGTAACTCAAATAAAGCCCAAATCAATACTAATGCTAACAAAAGAAATTCAATTCTAACGCTAGGAATAACAATAATGTCGGATACGTACTATTAGTTTTGCATTGGTTAAACAGTGACAAAACATAACTTAATTTAGTTTTTCTTTAATATATAATCATGTAATTAATAATTAGCTGCTTTTTTCTTTTAGTACTTTTAGATTATGATCATTATCATTATTGCTTAGCGATTTCATTATCTTTTTTGTTGAATATTTTAGTACAATGTCATCACTTATCTCACATTTTGTGTCATTTTCTTTGGAAACATCTTAATTAGATAGGTGTATCTTACTAGGACTAAAGAAATATTCGAAGCACAAGTTATGTTTTGTATAAAGACTTTATCAGAAAAAATCCAAACAACCCGAGAAAATTCGAAGTTGAAAAACCCGACTTTTGTTGATTTGGTTTGATTTATAAATTTAAAAATCCGACACAATTGATTTGTTATGATATTTAAGAAACTCGAACCAACCTGGTCCATATACACCCCTAGTCAGCGATTTCACTCAAAAATGTCATCCCCTCTCTCCTCTCACTCAGAGCTGATGGCATTAGAATATGAACTCTGCATTGCTCATAAATCATGATCATAATTTCTACCGACTGGAGATAGAAACGGATAGCACTGATCTCCTCACTAGCTACCCTATATAAGGGAACTGATTTTTATAATTTTCTCATTTCCTTTTGCAGATGGTTCATGCACCAGGCAAGTAAAGTGTTCCTCCAGCACAACTTTAGGGAAGGGAACCAAGTGGCACACCTACTAGCAAAAGAGGCAGTTCAGTCCAGCACTATGCAATGCCCCCAGCTTTTGTTTCACAACAATTAACCTATGATGTTTTGTGTTAATATAAGTATCTTTGATCTTCAAAAAAAAAAAGTTACCTTTCTTTATTTTGTTTTCTAATTCATTTTACTTTATCTAGTTTACTTCAATGGTCATCTTAGCTGAATTTTGCATTTCTTCTGTGAGAGTTAATGACATGAAAATTTTAATTCTGAAAAAATAATTAAAGCATCAATTTAAAATCCGGACCAGTTTGAAATCCAACTCACCCTAAAACAACCCTCTACCTAAACTCATAATATTAGAAGTATAATGAATTAAGTGCTAAAAACACCAAAGGTCGAACCTATCAAATTAAAATCCTAGATCTGCTCCGTAATTAAGATTAGGATCTTCTTTTTAAACAAAATAACAAGGTTTTAGGTTTCGGAAAATTGGCTGTAAAGTAAAGACAAATTGTCGACAATTTACAGACAACTTGTTAAGACACCAGAAAGGCAAAATGGGGGTTATTGCCATGTGGGAGGAAAGAAAACAAATGATGTCCATCAAACCGCCAATAATGTTGTTCAGAAAGCACAACATCATGCATAATACAGTTATACAAACGTGAGGAACTATTTCTTTTTTCAAAAGCCATGATATCCCCGATGGAAAATAACTCACGGTTCGAAACTTAATGACCAGCCTCTACTCTTTTCCACTTAAATATCATACATTTGTCTTGCAAGAGGGTTCAATTCCATTGATGCCTAACCATTGATGCACTTAAACCAACATTGAACTTAAAGTACTAAAATATTTAAATAAACAAGTGCAAAAATGAAGCAACAGGAGAAGTGCATATAGCAAAATAAGCTCATATTTGTGATAATAAACAATATAAAATATCCTACTCTCACAGGTATACATGATCAACCTAATATTTGTGTATAAGGTCCTTGTATGGTTCATCATCTTCAGAGTAGTGATTGATCTCAGCCTGCAAAACATGAAAATCATGCTCAGCATTTCCACAAAGAATCAAAAGACTTGACTACAAATAAAGCTCAAAATAGTGACCCTTATGTCAAAGTTTATTGATTTCAGCAAGCCAAATGATAATCCAAATACTTGGATATGAAGAAGAAGAAAAGTTAAAAGCCTGTCGTTCCTGTAGTTAGAAGAAACTTAGTGGTAGAGATCCCAAAATTTATCGAACATTGGAATGAAACGGCCGAGGAGGAAACTGGATAGTGAGCATTCATGCCGGTCCGAGTCTACCACTAGCTTGGGATTGAGCGTGATAGCTATTGTCAAAAGTTTGTAGTTACTCATGCAATTACAAGTCATAGTAACAATATATGATATTATCCACTTTGCTAGTCATTTACTATTCATAATACATTGGCGATAAGTTTGCAAAGAAACAAAGTTATTAGCTACTTATATCAGTTCTGTATCAAAACTATGTAAAATGGAGAATGAACATGCATAATCTGAAAATCTTGAATACTCAGCACGATTCAACTGCATAAACTAATCCTATGCATTTCCTATTCCTTATATCATCCTTTTGAACCGTAGTTCTAACTGGTTAAGGGGAATCATATCCTATTGACTGCACATAAGGAAAATAGGGGTGCTAGGATAATTCTAAGAGTTTAACTTCTATACACTACGGTAAAAAAAAATTCACTATCCGATCACCTAAAAGATATTTGCAGGTGACTGTCTGTGAAAAGAGAAATCCGTAACTTAGAAATATAAGACAAGTAACCTGCTACAACGTAACATGTTAAAATGCACTGATAGTTTAAAATTGCTTTTGTAACTGACACACTGCATTGAGGAACTTTACTATGAACACTAATGAGCCAATTCATTATTATTACATTATAACTGATAAACCTTTTCTAGAGTCACCAGTTCTCCAGAAGAAAGAGATATTCTATCAAATATATACACCTTCGAATACTGAAGAAAGCATAATTTGAAACGTACCTTGCGAATTGCTTTTATGCAAACCACAAGGTTTTCACCCATCATATTGTTAAACAAAGTATCTTCCTCTAAAGCGTTTAAAGACTCAGTAAGACAATCTGGTAATCTTCGATAATCCTCTTGATTGACAGGACTGTCTATCTGTTTCACAAAAAACGCAAGTAGAATGTCAGATATAATATGAATTATCTCCTTTATGGACAAAGAAATCTCGTCATCAGCTTTTATGTATTTCTCTTTGATAAGTGATAAAGCATTAGCAAGAAACTCACTGAACCAAAATTAGATTTTCACAAACAGCGTGTACTTTTGACTACGTATTATAGAGCTTAACTTCTATACACTATGTAAAAGAATTCTCAGATCACGTAAAAGATAACAAGTAACAGTCTATAACAGGTGTTCAGTAACATGAAAATTAAAAGCATGTTGCCTTGGTTAAGATGCACTGAAAGTGAAAATTATTTATACTCCTAGTGTATAAAAGTTAAATTCAACATTATATTATAAAGTTCATGGAAGTTTTAATCCATGTTATTCCGAAAGTGCAAGAATACTTGTAGAAGAAAAAGAATAACCCTCATCTTATTCATTTCTAACCACACTAAGAAAACTCAACTTCTGGTACAAGTTTATTATATTTCCCTTTTCCCGAAATTGCACATACTTTAGTTTCTTGTTTCTATTTCCATTTTTATTTGTTCTGCCTAAAAGTAAGTGAATATAAGGGCAACTGTCAAATATATTGATGAAGCAGAGTGATGTGTGGATTAGGCGCACATCACGGGTTCTGCCATAGGCAAAAGCATGATATTTTAGTGGAGAAGGGTAAAGAGGTGGTCCCATCATCCACCGTATTTAGAGTCTTGCTCCACTAGCCTTCAGGGATTATATTGATGAAAGCAGCTCAATCCTTCAAGGACATTTTTCGGTGATGTCAAAAGGAGAAGATAATCTTGTCCTAACCTATTGATCAAAGTAGCAGATACCAACATAAATGATATGCATTCCATGCTTAACCATAAAATTCAGGGCGAAAAAAGACTCAAAAGGCAATTTATTAGGGAAGATACAGTAGAGGGAAAGTTCCTAAATAATTGTCTAACTTACCTATTGGTGCAGGAAGGCTCAAATTTTTCCGCAAGCCATCAATCCCAGCAGTAAGTATAGAAGCAAGTCCCAAGTATGGGTTTGAACACGCATCAAATGCAGGACATACGAAATGGCTTACAACATCAGCTCCAGGTTGTCTACAGGTACTATTTTTTGCATATCTGTTTTCTTTCTGCCAGCTGACAACTCGTCCATTCCAATCCGTAGAAAATAGGCGTTCATAACTGCAAAATAAATTTAGAATGGTAACTAAAATAAGGCATACGTAAAAAAACAAGGATCAGGTCAGGTGGTTCAGGGTTGATGGAAAGTGCAATTTCGCACAAACAAAGTCAGATGACGTATAATTTCATAAGAGGAGACCGAACCCGAAGAGAGCGATTTTCATCTCTCATGCAATAGGCCATAATGCAGAAACTTTAAGATAGAATATGTTGTGTAATTCTTGGAAAGACCAGACAGGTTTGAGCAGAACAAGAGACTTCAAGGTCAAACAATGATGAACCAATAGTCCTTTATCACGTGACAAAGATGAGACCTTAATTTGGAGAGTTGCATTTATCAAAAAAATATTTTTGTTAGAATAGCAATAGGAATAGGATTTGTATATCGTATCCTACATGGAAAAGGATTGGGATGTAGTATCTATAAATAGTGTTCAATGTAATAATGTAGATACACAATTCAATAATAATATTTTCTCCCATATTTTCTCACATGGTATCAGAGCTACAATGAGACATCGGGACAAAAAATAGTCGTTGTGCCTCTTTTCCGACGACTATTTTGAATCTCCTCTCTTCCAGTAAGTGTTGTGCGAAAACCAACACTACCACAAGGTTCAGGAAGCTCTAGCGAGCAAACCCCAGCAAAGAGCTCCGGCAGAAGTCTTCTCATGCGCCTCCACGCGTTGTTCGAGACTTTGTCGCCGGCGACGCGTCTGTCACACGCGCCGGCGCATGAACCAGTTCTCTGACATCTTTTGGAGCTGATTTTTTCCTGGAGGAATCGCCCAATATTTCCGACCCATCCCTACATTTGTTGTCAAATTCCGATCGTCGGAACCCTAGCCCAGCGCAACAGTTCCTTTTCCGTCAGATTTGCGTCTTTCCGGCTAGGTTTTTCGAGATTTATTTTTCCTATCCGGGTCACCTGAGCATTCTAAGCTGACTCATATAATTTTCTTCAAGATCCGTTCATTTTTTACTTTTCCGGCAAGTTTCCCGATCAGATTTTAGATCCTAAGTTATTCTTCCGGTCATATTTTGTTATGTCTCTCGAATTTGGTATGTTTAACTCCAAAAATACGGGAATCGGAACTTCAAGCCCTATGATTACTTCTAAACCGTTAATGGGAAGTTCAAACTATTTAGCTTGGGCTTTCTTGATTGAGTTGTGGTGCAAGGGTCAAGGTGTTCAAGATCACTTAATGTAAAAGGCTATTATGGTTGATGAAAAGGAAAAGGCTAGTGAGACAGATGGAAAGACCAAAGCACAGTGGGAGAAGGTCGACGCTCAATTATGTAGCCTTCTGTGGCGATCTATTGATCCCAAGTTGATGCCCTTGTTTCGTTGCTTCCAGACATGTTATTCAATTTGGGAAAAGGCTCACGTTTTATACACTAATGACATATCTCAATTTTATAATGTGATATCTCGAATGACCAACTTAAAGAAACAAGAATCAGATATGTCTACTTACTTGGGACAGGTACATGCATTCATGAAGGAATTTGAGCAATTGATGTCAGTCACTACGAACGTTGAAAAATAACAGGAGCAAAGACGGATGTTGTTTCTAGTTCTTACACTTACTGGACTTCCTACTAACCTTGATTCGGTGCGTGTTCAGATTTTGGCTAGTCCTACGGTTCCTACAATTGATGAACTATTTTCTCGTTTGCTTTGTCTTGTTGCGCCTCCTAATCACACAGTGGTTTCATCACCAACCGTTGACTCCTTTGTTCTCGTATCTCAAACCATAGAGAATCGAATATCTCATTTTATGGATAATCAATGAGGAGGTCGTTTTGGAAAATCTCAAACTAAGTGTAGTTATTGTCATAAGTTTGGACACACTCGCGACATATGTCGTGCTCTACATGGTCCACTACCCAATGATGTTCAGTGTAGTTATTGTCATAAGTTTGGACACACTCATGACGTATGTCGTACTCTGCATGGCCAACCACCAACAATGCTCATGTTGCTCAGACTGACATTATAGGAAATCCGAGACTTATTTGAAGGGAAATATAATGAGTACCTTCAGTATTGAGCAAGTAATCAGATATCTCCACAAGCAGCCATGGATTCGCAGCCTGATACTTCAGTTGCTGGTAATTCTTTCGCTTGTGTTTCACAGTCTATTATCCCTCCATCGTAGGTCATTGACTAGGACGCTTCTGATCATATTTCTGGTGACAAATCACTTTTGTCAAATATTATTTATCCACAGTCTCTTCCTCCGGTTACTTTAGCCAATGGGATCCAAACAAAACCAAAAGGGGTTGGACAAGCTAATCCTTTTTCTGTCACTCTAAACTTTATTAGTTGTCCCTGGTTGTCCTTTTAATCTTGCATCTGTCAGTCATTTGTCACGTCCTAAATTGTGCCAGATAATATTTCTTGATGATTCTTTTGTTATGCAGGACCGCAGTACGGGACAGGTGATTGGTGCAGGATATGAATCACAAGGTCTCTACTATCTTACCTCTCCTAATGCCTCCACATCATGCTCCGTTACAAATCCTCTAGACTCAATCCATAAACGATTGGGACATCTGAGTCTGTTCAAGCTATAAAAAATGGTGCCTAATTTGTCTAGTTTGTCCAAATTAAATTGTGAATCGTGTCAACTTAGGAAACACACTCGTGCTACCTTTCCACGTAGTGCTGAGAGTCGTGCAAAGTCTATTTTTTTAATAGTTCATTATGATATTTGAGGTCCTAGTAGAGTCAATTCACCTTTAGGATTTTGTTATTTTGCTAGTTTCATTGATGATTTTTCGAAATGTACTTTTCTATTCTTAATGAAAGATCGTTCTGAGTTATTCTCTATATTCAAGAGTTTTTGTGCTAAAATGCAAAATCAATTTGGTGTTTCTATTCGTACTTTTCGTAGTGATAATGCCTTAGAATACAAATCCTTCCAGTTTCAATAGTTTATAACTCACCAAAGAATTATTCATCAAATGTCCCTACACCCCTCAACATAATGAGGTAGGAGAAAAGAAGAATATGCATCTCATTGAGACTGCTCGCACTCTTCTCATTGAATCCCATGTTCCGCTGCGTTTTTGGGGGTGATGCCGTCCTCACATCTTGCCATTTAATTAATCGAATGCCCTCCTCTTCTATTCAGAATTAGACTCCATATTCCATAATATATCCTCAGATATCTCTCTACTCTCTTCCTCGTGTTTTTTGGAAGCACATGTTTTGTGCATAACCTAGCTTTGGGGACAGATAAATTAGCCCCTCTCTCTATCTTAAATGTGTCTTTCTTGGTTATTCTTGAGTTCAAAAGGGGTATCGTTGTTTCTCACCTGATCTTCGTCGATATCTTATGTCTGTCGATGTCACAGTGTTTTAGTCTTATAACCTAACTTTAGGTCTCCTTTTGATCATCCTGATATCTCTGAGGTCTTACCTATACCTCAGGTTTTACCTACACCGACCATTGAGGAATCTACAGCTACTTCTACATCTTCGATCACGGTGCCACAACTTCTGACTTATCATCGTCGACCTCGTCCAGCATCAGACCCAACATCAGGTACAGATGATTCATGTCCTGTGTCGAACCCTGCACCTATTGCAGACTTGTCTCCTCCTGATTAGCCGATTGCACTTCAGAAAGGTAAATAATCCACTCGTAATACTAACCCACATTATACCCTTTTAAGTTATCATCGTCTATCATCATCCCATTATGCCTTTGTGTCATCATTGTTCTATGTCCCCATTCCTAAGTCTACAAGTGAAGCCATTTCCCATCCCGGATGGCGACAGGCTATAATTGATGAGATGTCTATTTTACACACGAGTGGTACTTGAGAGCTTGTTCCTCTTCCTTCAGGTAAATCTACTGTTGATTATCGTTGAGTTTATGCAGTCAAAGTTGGTCCGAATGGCCAAGTTGATCGGCTTAAGGCTCGTCTTGTTGTGAAGGGGTATACACAGATATTTGGGCTTAATTACAGTCATACTTTCTCTTACGTGGCTAAAATAGCATTTGTTCGTCTTTTTTCTATTCATGGTTGTTCGCCATTGGCCTCTATATCTGTTGAACATTAAGAATGTTTTTCTCCGTGGTGATCTTGAAGAGGAAGTTTATATGGAGCAACCACTTGGTTTTGTTGCTTTAGAGGAGTCTAATCTGGTGTGTTGATTGCGTCGGTCACTTTATGATCTGAAATAGCCTCCTCGAGCCTGATTTGGTAAATTCAGCACAGTAATTCAGGAGTTTGGCATGACTCACAGTGAAATAGATCATTCTGTGTTTTATCGACATTCTGCTCGAGATATGAGTATTTATTTGGTGGTTTCTGTTGATGATATCGTTATAACTGGCAATGATCAAGATGGTATCACTAATTTAAAGCAACATCTTTTTCAGCATTTCCAGACTAAAAATCTCGGCAGATTGAAGTATTTTCTAGATATTGAGGTTGTCCAATCCACGTCACATATTGTTATTTCGCAACGCACGTATGCCTTAGACATTCTTGAGAAGACAGAAATGAAGGGATGTAGACCCATTGACACTCATATGGATCCGAATGCTAAACTCCTGCTAGGACAGGGGGAGCCACTTAGTGATCCTGCAAAATTATAAGCGGCTGATTGGTAAGTTGAATTATCTCAGTGACTAGACTTGACATTTCGTTTCCTGTAAGTGTTGTAAGCCAGTTTATGGATTCTCTCTGTGATAGTCATTAGGATGCAGTTATCCGCATTCTGTGATATATTAAGTCAACTCCAGGTAAAGAACTGCTTTTCGAAGATCGAAGCCATGAGCAGATTGTTGAATATACAAACGTTGATTATGCAGGATCACCCTCTGATAGATGTTCTACTTCCGAATATTGTATGTTAATAGGAGGTAATTTGGTGTCCTGGAAGAGTAAGAAACATAGTGTCGTTGCTCGATCTAGTGCTGAATCAGAATATCAAGCAATGGTTGTAGCAACTTGTGAGCTAGTTTGGATTAAGCAGTTGCTCAGAGAATTAAAGAGAAAACAGTTAAATAGAACTTGTGTGTGATAACAAAACGACCCTTTATATCGTATCAAATATGGTATTTCATGAGAGGACTAAGCACATTGAGATTGACGGTCACTTTGTCAAGAAAAAGATACTCTCCGAAGATATTGTTACTAATCTTGTGAAGTCGAGTGATCAGCTTGCAGATATTTTCACCAAGTCACTTAGTGGTCCTCGTATTATATACATTTGTAACAAGTTCGGTACATATGACTTGTATACACCAGCTTGACGGGGAGTATTAGAATAGAAATATGAATAGGATTTGTATATAGTATCCTACATGAAAAATGATTGGGATGTAGTATCTATAAATGGGGCTCAATGTGATAGTGTAGATACACAATTCAATAATAATATTTTTCTCACATTTTTTAAACAAATAGAAAAGGGAAATCATTCAAATATTAAACGTTGAGTCATTTCAATCATTGAATTAACATAACTGAAAACCATTAACAAAAAGAACAGTTGTTATACCAAAAAGAAAGAAAAAAAGTCTTAAACTTATTATTATTTGAGGTTAGAAAATTACAAGTTCTCCATTATGCTAACAATAATTTAAAAAAGGAAAAAGGAAGCTATATAGCTGCCAGTAGTTATAAGTTTTCTCTTTTTTTCAATTAGAGCCAACATGCTGCAGCCTCAACACGATGAGATTCTGCCATCATGGAACTACACAACAACAACCACCCAGTGTGATCCCACAAGTGGGGTCTGGGGAAAATATAGTGTACGCAGACCTTACCCCTACCTTGAAAAGGTAGAGAAGATGTTTTCAATAAACCATCGCCTCAAAGAAAGGTGAAAAAGGCCGTAGCAACAAGCATAAAAAATGGCAAAATAATAAAAAAAATCTAAGAATATAACAATCGAGGCTAAAGAAACAATAAGTGGTAATAGAAATCTAAAAATACGAAAATACAAGAATAATAATAATACTATGAGAATGGAAAAGAAACATCTCTGACTACCTACTAACCTTCTACCCTAATTCTTGACCTCCACACCCTCCTATCAAAGGTCATGTCCTCGGTGAGCGGAAGTAGTGTCATGTCTTACCTAATCACCTCACCCCAATACTTTTTAGGTCTATCTCTACCCCTCCTCAAGCCCGCTACTGTCAACCTCTCATACCTCTTTACCGGGTCATCTGCACATCTCATCTTCACATGCCCAAACCATCTTAACCTCATTTCCCTCATCTTATCATTCACGGGGTCTACTCCAGCCTTGGCCCGAATATCTACATTCCTAATCTTATCTTTTTTTTAAGCTGGTAAATATTGTATTCCTCAGCATTAAGGACATGCTGGAGACCTTCAAAAAGTAGCAAACAGAGTAAGAAGAAATACTTACAGTGATTCTAATAAGTCTACAAGTTGATCTATATCTTCTAATCCTATCTCTTTACACCAAGAATAAAAAGATACTACACAATTTTACTTGACTTTTTTAATGGAATTGGATCTATCTTCAAAACATCTCCCATTTCTTTCTCTCCAAACAGTCCACCAAATGCATTGGAGTATTATCCTCCACCACTTCTTCTGGCTTTTGCTACCTCCTTTCCTGATCCAACAACTTAGTAAGTCTGCAGTGTATTCAGGCATGGTCCACTTTGTCTCTGCGAGGCTGAGAAAAAGAGCCCATATTTGTGATGTGAATTTGTAGTGCAGAATAGATGGTTGTTAGTCTCATCTGTTTCTTTGCAAGGAAAGCATCTGGAAACTATGATGGCACCCTTTTTCTTCAAAACTTCATGAGTCAAACATGCTCTCTTGGCTACCAGCCATGTGAAGCACTTCATTTTAGTTGGTGCTAACCTTTTTCATATATTTTTCCATGCTTTCTGGTACACCCCATTTCGCATCATGTTCTCCTTGTAAGCCCTATTAACAGTGAATTTCCTATCTTTGCTACGTTTCCATATTAAAGTGTCGGGGTTAGAATTGATACCCTTGAATTCATTAATCCCTTTTAGCAGATTGGTCACTCCGTCCACCTCCCAATCATAAAAAAATCTCCTTAAGGATAAATTCTAGCCCTGTGCAGTCCCACAATCATTGATTGTAGCCTCAGGATTATTGCACAAGATAAACAGATCTGGAATAGAGTTCATCAGTGGAATTTGATCATTCCAAGCATCCTTCCAAAACTTGTCCTAATCTTATCTTTCGTGGTATACCCACACATCCATCTCAACATCGTTTTCTCTGCTACTCTCATCTTCTGGACATGAGAGTTCTTGACTGGACCAACCGCCCCATATAACATAGTCGATCTAACCACCACTCTGTAAAACTTACCTTTATGTTTTGGCCGTACATTCTTATAAAACAGAACACCGGATACAAGCCTCTATTTCATTCACCCCACCCCAATACGATGTGTGACATCCTCGTCAATCTCCTCATTACCTTGGATTACTGACTCGAGGTACTTGAAACTACCTCTCCTAGGGATGACCTGTGTGTCAAGCATGACTTCCACATTCGCTTCATGGGTCACTTCGCTAAACTTGCACTCCAAGTATTCAGTTTTGGTCCTGCTCAACTTGAAACTTTTGACTCCGGGGTGTGTCTCCAAACCTCCAGCTTCGCGTTAACGCCGCCTCGCGTCTCGTCAATCAGAACTATGTCATCTGCAAATAACATGCACCATGGCACCTCCCCTTAAATGTGTCGCGTTAGTACATCCATCGCCAAGGCAAACCAATTGGCATTCGAGGGAAATCATAAACCAATCACCAATACATATATATAAAGGAAGTAGGGCATTGATAATTAAGGTTTAACATGGCTAAATTATACTGATAGTGAAAAAGTATTATTTACATTGTCAGTTCATACAAGTTAAATCTTAATCATAAGTATAGAAAACCACTAACCTTGTAGGATGTGGTGCAGTATATGCTAATACGGCAGGAAGATGATCCAACACCCCACTCATGAATGCCTCCCCAATCTTGGAAATACCATATTGACTTGATTCATCAGATGCCTTAAAACGTTTATTCCATTCTTGGACAAACTAATATGCACATGTGATCCTATACAAAAGGGGACATAAGGTTAGCAAATTGTAAAGAACTGGGCTCAAGAAGTAGAAAGTTTTGAAACTAGTCCTTCAAGGAATCCCCCAAGAATCAGAAAATATTGCAGAAAGGAACATCACTGCTCTTTTAGCTAAATTATTTCCCCCCGAGTTTCATTGTATATGGCGGTAATTGACTGGACACAGAGTTAAAGAAAAGACTTTTATATGTCATAGGACTTGTGCTCTTAAACGTGCCATGACATTTCTATGTATAAGAGCATGTCATTAAGGGTAAAATGAGAAGTTTAAAGTTAAAGAATTTTCAAGTATAGAAAGGTATCATTCTTCTTGTAACATACTAAAATGAAAAGTGCGAGCATATAAAATGGAACATAGGAAATATATCCTTTGCTTGTCTTCTCCAGTAGAGAAACATCTCTATCTTTTCTTTATTAAGGAAAGCACATGCTCATTTTTTGCATTTTCCAATGTAGATATAACTCATCACAAATTTCTCTCGCTCTGCGGTTGAAAGGGTTGTGAAGGGAGAAAGAAAGATGGAGTTGGCAGAATTTAATTGGAATTAATTAGGGTGTGTAAAAAGGCATATAATAGGATGAAAAATTACTATGGTTGATCGAAAAACTGACTCGACTATATGAACCGCTGGAAACTCTTTTACAAGAACAATTGTTTCCATAATAGAGTTTCTTATGAGTTACCATAGATCATGAGAGAATAGGTTTGAAAGGCAAACAAGAAAAGATCCCAAAGAACGTGATTATACTAAAACCAGTAAGGGTCAACCAATTGGCTATGAAAAAGACTTTTTCTTATATTTCTTCTTAAATTATGAGTAGACATTTGGAGAGAATGGACCAGACCGGATGGTGGATGACGTAAAGGAAGAGAAACCACACCTAATGAACTAAATTACACTGGCTCACCACATCTTGGTCTAGTCAATAAGGTAAAGATTCACGAATCGATATGCAGATATGTATGAGAGAAAGTAAGAAAATGGTGAAACTGTATGACAAGAAAATTATGCTTTTCAGTCATGTCTATAAGTTGAAAGTTCATACATAATGCTTTCACGACCAAAAAAAAAAAAAAAAAAGAAAGCAAAAATAGGAAAACATGGTTTGATAGTACTTCAAAAGAAGCAAAAGCATATCTGCGCTGACTAGTACGTAGAAAAGAAAACTGCACCTAAAAATACTGTGGAAAAATATGCTACTTTGACAAAAAAGTTGGATGATATCCATATTTCCTTCCTGCTGTTTTGATGACTTCACGTGTATAAATTAATCTATCAGCTGCTCCAAAACAATCTGTATATTCCAGTCCAATCTCAAATTGACCTTTCCCAGCTTCTTTATGTAGCTGCATATTTGAAAAAGACAACATCAAGGGGAGTAATCTTCATTAAATTGAAACATATTACTCCTCTGTTCCATGGCACTCTTCCCTTTTACTCTTTTCCGAGAAGAATGACATTTTTCTATGTTTAGAAACTCTTTAATGTTTAACTTTTCATATTACCGGTGATGAGTCTGATGACACACTCTTATAGCCATAGAAATATCATGCCATGTTTAAGACCACAAGTTATATGAGAAACTTTTGGTATGCGCCAAAAGTCTGTATTTCTTTGAAAGATTGTGTCCAATCAAATACCACTATATAGAATGAAAAGGATGGAGTATCTGATAAAATATATTTAATAGAAATATTGTGATTTATCTTTTTATTTAAATATTATCGCATAAAACTTGAGCAATGTCCATATTCACGAGAAAATTGAATGCTTTGACCCTTACATCCCAACTCCTTCTTACTTTTTGGGACAAGGAAGTATGAGCGTATAGAAGGATCAAATATGTTAGATATATCTTACTTATTTTAGGTAAAAGAAAGATATTATTTCAGGACAGTGAAATGCCATGATACCATTATATGTATGAAAAAAACATGTCACATGAGGTTTATAATTCTTTTTCTTTTTATACTTCTCTTCTGTTTTGTTTTTCCTTCATTTTCCCCTGAGATCTGGGATTTAGGCCAGGGTGCTTGATGTTGTTCATGAAGCAATTATCCATGTAAATCATGTCATCGAACAAACATGTTTTTTTTTTTAAAGACTACTTTGTCTCTGAATGAAAAACAGACAGATCCCCATACTTCACCTTCTATGCTTCTTCTATTGCATGATGATCTGACTAGAAATAGGTCTTCAGTATATGAAGGATAATGACAAAGAGATTGACTTTTGAAAGTTAAAAACAGTTTTATAGGTAATCGAGGAAAACAACTCCCATGACACTAACAAAAGTAAGATGGGGCTCAATATTGGGTAAACCAAGAATACCCCCCCCACTCCCATGACACTACCCCCCCCCCCCCCTCGCACGCCTAGAATTGAACATCTGAAGCATGGACAACATAACATGGGGCTCGATATTGGGTAAACCAAGAATAGCTAGAGATGGATCCGACTCTGATACAATGTGAAAGAAAAGGACCTTGAGTCTAATTCAACCTCAAAAGTTAGTTTCACGAGATGAGGATTGCAAAGACGATGTAAGGAGACAACAAACCATTCTCTCATTGGACCATATAAGGAGACAACAACTCATTCCCTCAAACCAATGTATGACACCCTAATAAAAAGAAATAAACACAATTCATTTAGCTGGGGGATTAGAAACAGAAAGCATAAAAGTAATTTTTTTTCTTATTATTTTTAACATTGCGTCATCATAAGTGTGACGCAAAGAAAAAATTACTTTGAGAAGGAAGAGTCAATGAAACACAGGTCATAGTAGTACACCATGTTGCCTGCAATCCTTGAGTTGAGCTCTACTCTTAGATATGGTGTCAAACATTTTCATGGACTACATTTGGTTCCTTCTTTCTACCTATAGTTAGTATATATCTCCATGGTCATACTTTAGTATCACATCATAGACTCCCACCCAAGGCTATATTCCTTTTCAGTGAGAGGATTAATAGGAGCTAACATTAGGGGTGTCGAAGCGACGAAATTTGTTAAAATTAGTTCTATTTGTCTGGTGAAGAGAGAATGCAAGAGACTCTCAATAGGGAAAGAACAAAATACCTCGAGTCCAAAGCCTCAACTCAAGCGGAATAAATGGATATACATGCTAAAATCTCCTAATTAGCTACAATACTGTTGCAACAGTACGAGAAACATCAAATTTGCAAGCAAACATTCAAGGAAATAAGGACTTACGTAATCTACTGTAATATTCATGGACTGAAGATAAGTGAGCATCTCCTCAAGCATTGGGGATGCAATATCAAATGCTGATGTATGGCACTTCCTGTACTTGTCTGGTGATTCAAACTCTTCTTTGCCGTCCCTGTGTGATTTAGTTATACATATTTAGTGTAACATGTTATAGAAGAAAGCTCCAAAAACATATATGACAGATAAATAGAAACAAAAATATTATGGGAAGACGTTCTCTAACATACTTTATTACACTCTCCAGGAAGTAAAATTCAACTTCAAAGCCTGCAGTCATAACCTAAAAATGTACACTACATACCAAGCCGAGTTCATCTTTTCAGATTTTAGAGATTCTACATAAAGCTTCTCTTGGACAATATTCCCATGCTTCACCAGATTTAGTACACATGTGGATGCAATATGGGTAACTCCATCTAATGGTTGCCATGCAAAGGTCCATATGCTTCTTAAGACTGGCATAGGTGGATGCAATATGGGTTCAATTGAACACGGAGCATAAATATATATACATATATATATACATATATATATATATATATATATATTGTGTGTGTGTGTGTGTGTGAAATCACTAAAATTTCAACACTAAAATTTCAACAAATACTAAAATTCTGAACCCACAATTTCAAAATTACATATTGAACAACTCAAATAAAATCCTTAATCCGCATTGCAGACAATCAGAAACACAAAAGCATTAGACATCAATGTGTGTACAATCTTAGACAAATCACTTAGAAAGTATTAGCTTTATGTTCCATCAGTTTTCCTACGCGTTCTCAAAGTTATCACATGGTATCAGGAAGACTGATCCTATAGCAGATATCCTTTCCTCCATAATTTGCAGGTGCACCTAATGGAGTTCTGCCCGTTAGGTCTGGTAACTACACATTGGACAATATTGAAAAGGTTTTGTATTGTTTCTAAGAGGCAATATAAACAAAGTTGAGAACTCCCCAAGATCAAACATTGAATGAATAAAAGAGGTCTTCCCTAATCTTATAATACATGGCCTGAGGAAAAATCAATATAGACAACCTACAGTCTAGAAGCTAAACACATAAATCCAGGAGGATGAAGATAATAGACAGGTGTCCGAGCAGTACCATGGAATTCTGCATTTGGTTGATAAATCAGGAATAATTGTTATCAAACCCGAGCAGG
The DNA here is from genome assembly GCA_034509755.1 of Anisodus tanguticus. Classification (NCBI taxonomy): domain Eukaryota; kingdom Viridiplantae; phylum Streptophyta; class Magnoliopsida; order Solanales; family Solanaceae; genus Anisodus; species Anisodus tanguticus. The sequence continues at coordinate 39,834,611 of CM067554.1, forward strand.
TGAGATTAGTGTCCTCTACCGGTGAATCAGATACTGAACTTATCCCCATACACGCACGAGGTAAGCCTATACCATGCTTTTCACAAAGCTATAGAAACGCTGCCGTGGGACACCCTGCAAGTGATGCAGAAGAAATAATCAAGCTCAATACATTTTTTTTCGCCAGAGCAAGGGAGCACCAAGAATTAGCCCACACCATGTAGTGAAGGTAAACAAAATAGCTGAAAATAATACTGATGAATGAGCTTGTTGTATTTGATCTGAAAAACACATAAGATACAATTGCAGATGTTTGGTATAGGAAACAATGTCCAACAGTATTTTCAACATTCAAATTATCATAGCCAACTGAATATTCAAAATAACCACCAAGTCCTTAAAATCATGGGCAAAGCACCACAAGAAACAGAATGCACCAAAATAATAATTAATAATCTATTGGAATATTCTTTGCATGACTTTTAAAACAATAATTCAAAATTAACAATGAGAAGTAGGTATGAATAAGGTCTGATCCTATTCATGGAGATTCCGTAACTATTCCAAAAATGGAAAGTTCGATACAATTGGGATTCTCTTCTCGGAAATTGGACCTATTGAGCTTTTTAATTGCTGGACTACTTGCTTTGGCCTACATCCTTTTCTTACTAAAAGCAGAATAACACTAGCAAGCTTGTTGAAATCATAATAACAATGTTTCACAAAATCAAATTCTCAAATTTCACCAAATAAATAATCATCTTACTATAAGCTGACTACAACTTCCTATTTGAGGTAAGATGAAATAGCAAAATTGGGTAGATATTTGTCTACAGATTGTTATGGTGAAACAACCTTTCACCTGTTTCTTCATGCTTCAGTCAAAGTTCTCCAACCAGTATGTCTGAGAGCTTTGATTCAATAAAAGAACATGGAAGTAGGTAATATTGAGCTCAATTCCAGTAGTTATTAACCTTCCCAAATGTGATCCTAGCGAAAAGTCTAGGCTTTCCCATCTTTGAATCGAAAAATGAACTATAAACCAATGAAGCAACTTCCATTAGGACTCCCTCATTTTTTTCTCATGACGAAGGAAAATCTATCATCAATGAAGCAAAGACTAACTATCAAAGCGATATGATGCTTTGTAAAGAATGGATCTTGGGCCTAACTCAGCCTCAAAAGCTAGCTCATGAGGGGAGGATTGCCCAAGTCTCCATCCCTAGCCGATGTGGGAGAACTCAACAACCCCCCAACCCTCGCACGCCCAGGCCTGCCAACTAGAGAGTGAACAATATAAATTGGGGCCCAACATCGGTGAAACAAAGAACTGGGATGGGTCCGGCTCTGATACCATGAGGGGAGGATTGCCCAAGTCCATATACAGAGACCAAGTCCCCCATCCCTAGCCGATGTGGGAGAACTCAACAGGCTTGATAGGTTGGTGGAATAACTGTAGTCCAAGTCCAATCGTTTGTGTTAAGGCTAAACGTGTGATCCCTACTTGGTTTGAAGGGCCTAATCTCCACATATGCTCTTAATTGAACAGGAAGAGGCACAGTATGCTGCTTGTCCAAAGACAGGCTAGGCAAAGTGAAATTTTCAGTAGGTAAATAATGACCTTTTCTCCTTGTATACAAAGTGCTCTTGAAAAAACACACTTTAGTTTATTCTTCAGATTACACAAATTTTGAATTTAATTGTATAGCTTAACCTTGCCTTATAATCAATTAACATATATTTATCTGTTATAAGACAGTGATCGCATTCTTTACCACTAAATCCTTGATATTCTGCTTAAGCCCTATCAAACTTTTTATGGTCAAGCTTGTCAACACAATTTATTAGCCATAACAGGCTGCTAAACCAACTGCTTTATAAGACATATCTAGGTTAATGCATATTAAAAAAAAGCTTGGGCAATTCATCATATGATGTTCAAACTCCTTTCCTTTCTCGATATGGAACAAAGACATGCTTGTCACTGGTTACACACAGGAGCGCCAAGTTTCTTACTACATAGAGCACAGAGATGTGCTCCCCTATTCAACTGCCTATCATATTTGTGACCACTCTCAACCTCACCGATTAGATAAGATTGAGTAGGTAGTCCTCCAATATCATTTCTTAAGACATCAGGATACAGGCCATTTGACGTGATCGTGTTGCACGGATATTGAACGCTAAAGTACACCACCATTTAGTTTAAGCTAATTGTGCAGTAAAGTTGCCTTTTGGTGTTGATAGAAACTTAACACTTCACTGTATACTATTGCAGCTTCGAATTTTCTCAAAGAGGACCAAATATTTGGGCTGTCACAGGCTTAGTAAAGCATATCATTAAATAATTTGTTATCATAAGGCTAAACAGTAACTTAAAAGCAAAGGTAAAGCTCACACGGCATCTATGTTGGCCAGAAGCATCTATCCATATAATACGAACAAGGGTAACATCCTTTGATGAACCATTTAACTCTTCATTCTGGAAGTAAGATGATATATAAGGTTCTACATCAGAATCTATTGAAGAATCCTTTAATGAGCCATGTAAATCTTCCTTCATGAAGGGAGACAGTATATGAGGTTCTATATCAGAATCTTTTGAAGGAACATCAAGTTTGTGTAATTTGTACAACTTCTTTGCATTTTCTGCAAAAATATCTGTAACGGCTGCAATAGCTTTTGTAATTGAAAGATCACCCTCAACCATCGCATCACGTAGAACAAAGAATACCACTTCACATGCTCTCTTTGCACCTGCATTAGAACCAAGTTTAGATTATTTTTTGAAAGGTATTAGAACCGTGTTTAAAAAATACTCATAACAAGTTGGGAAGAAAATACAAAAGGAATAACTCATTTAGCTACCATGCAACTCAAGCTGGATATTATTGTTTGGCAATAATTTTCTTTTCCTTGCAGCTTCTGAATGATAATGTACTTGATCAAAGTGACAACACGCCTCAAGGAATATTTGCAGCCATTTTCCGACCAGCAAATAAGATTAACCATTCCTTTTAATTACTCAAAAAAGCAGTTTAATAAACTAAGAATACAAATTCAATTTTCCAGTATGTAAAACAATCTAGCTAGGTAGCAATTAGCATGGAATGAACAGGACAGAACACTGCTCATAAAATGGTTCATGGCAATATACGAGCAGAATATGAATGCATTTACAGTAGAATTTTTGTATGTTGTTCATGTCTCTATACACATGCACAACATAATTTAAGGATCATATTTGTGTCTAATTCTGAGGTATAGTCTGCAATACATTTATAAAATTTTCTAACTTCATCTATCACCAATTCTCTATACACATCAGTTTGTGATAATGTAACAACCCAGCACACTAGTTATATTGTCCGCTTTGAACCTAGGCCCACACGGCTTTAAAACCGTCACTAGGGTCTAAAGCTTGTTTCTTATATACCCAACATCTCTCCCATACTTTGCTGATGTGGGATTTCCTAGGGTGTCACATACATTCCCCTCGTTAGAGACTCAACATCCTCACTGGGGTTTGGCACACTATAACCTCAAAGATGTAGAATTCTCCTAAATGCATTTGAACGTTGAGGTTTGCCATGAGTGTCTCTGATACCATCTGTAACAGACAAGCCCATTAGTGATATTGTCCTCTTTGGGCCTAGGCCCGCACAGCTTTAAAACGAGTCACTAGGGTCTAAGACTTGTTTCCTTATATACGCAGCATCTCTCCCATATTTTGTTGTTGTGGGATTTGCCTAGGTGTTATAGATAGATGGTGTTTGGTATCCTCTTTCTTCCTTACACTTCCTATTCTTTTTTATTGGGTAATCTGACTATGCAACCTAAATTTAGATTATCCTAAAATTACACATTCAGGATTAGCAAAGACACATGTCGACAATCAAACACCAGAAAAAGATATGGACAGAGTCAAATGTGTATCAACAATCCACTATTGTCCAAACTCTGATGAAATTATGTTAGACAAAGTGTGGGAAAAGGACAAGACATCCTCTGATGACTGTTTCTACTTCTTAGCTGCCAAAATTTAACAGGATTTTAGATTAGCTGAAGCAAAACCCTGTATATATAATATATTGGAAACCAACAGTTCAAATGCTTGTCATGTCATACTTCAAGGATACAAGATAAGAATAGCTTTGGCCAAACCTAGATTAAAGGCTTCAGCAAACGCGATGGCATCAGTGCTGAACATAACCTGTTGATATCCAAACATTAGACAGGAAAATATTTGCTCTTTATATGGTGTCTGAAAGAGTAAACCTAAGAATAAATGGAAAAATGTAGCCTGAACTGGAAAACAATGTATCTTAAAGTACATCAACAACCTTATTAATTGGAGCAAGCTTCAGAAGTTCTTTCACTGAGGATATCATCCCATGGAAGCTAAGTTTAGGAATTGCAAACCCAAAATCAAGATATACCTACATTAGAAGCCAATGGCCGTGTTAAGGAGACACAGAGAAAGATACTTCATCATTAGCAATAGATGTGAAAAAGTCTCTAAGTTGGCTGGTAACTCCTAATGCACAAGTAAAATCCATGTCTTAACATCAGATCGACATGTTAATAGCTTCATATAGAGGACTAATGATCTTACTTGAGGGTATGCAGAAGCTAGATGTGAAGCTTCCTTTGAGAATGGGTAGGACGCATGCAAAAGCACTAATCGGCTATTAGTGAATCTCTTGTCCTCAAAAAGATTGTGAAGATAAAGGGGATTCGCTAGCACATATCAAAATCCTTGTCCCCAAAACTGAAATGAAGAAACAGAATAATCATTCCTATAAGGACTGGGAAAATACTATATAAATAAAAAGAAAAAGAAAATACACGTCTCTCAATGGTTTTCTAATTTTGAATAAGAAAATTAACATGCAACAAAGGGAATAAAGACTATAAACTTGATCCAAAACTCGAGGAGCTAGATGAAAATGTGGTCAAGCTATCTGCATCAAAACATTATTTTTGTTATCCCATGTGTATCTGCATGGGCAAGTCATAACTCTGAGCCACCTCCAAAGCATGCATAAAGATATAATAAATGAAGCTCTTGTTCGAGATTCGCACGGGATTCCCAGCTGGAAAGAGAGGAACTATCAGAATCAGCTGCTCAATCATGGATCATTACAACCCCATATCGTGCAAGACTCACCGAGTAAAACATCACTCAAGCCCTCTTCAGCCTCCTTTTTAGTGACTTCTTATTAATTGCAAGGCCGCTACGACATGCAACCATACTTTTGAAGGCAACAACCTTATCAGCTACTGTGTGAAACAAATAGGAAAAACTTTTGGAACCATAAGTTTTTACACATCAAAAGAAACATGGTTTGTACTACTCTAGAATATATTGACTGAAAATCTAAAGGATATGACTTCAACTCCTTGGTGAAAATCTCCATGAATGAATCCAGTGTCCATGTTGCTCCATCTGAACCCTAGAATAGAACAGGATAGGAGAAAGAGATTAACAGATCCAATAGGGGTATAAGGAGATGACGAAGACAGAATATTCTTGAGATGATTAGCATGACAAGAAAATGAGCTTCCACTCCCTTGTGCCAGTGATAACAATAGTTACCACAACTAACCCCCAAGTCCCCAACTATTCAAGAACTTCAAGCCCCTCCACTTTACCATAGTCATTAAAAGTAAAATTGCTGTCAATAAGTTAATACTGTAAAATAATTAAACAAACGGTGCAGTAGAAACAGTTTTACATAAATGATGATATAATAAACTAGTCTTTATACATGACAGCCTACAAATTCAGGTTCTTTTCCTGATAGATCAGAGGTTCAAGTTGAGCAATAAAATTAATTTTAAGAAGAATTTCAAGATTTCACTTATATTTGTCACATTAGTTCATTCACTTTCCTGATTAGCTCCCATTTTCTTGTCTTTCCTATGTCCTACCGATTTCTTTGATATTCATAGGGGAATAATTGACTACACTTCAGGTTGAAAACAAGAGTATCTACTTTTCTTCACAATAAAAATGTAAAACATTACTAAGAGGAACTAGCAGTTCCACTGACATCCAAGTTCTGTGCAACAAGCAATCCAACTGAGTTCAAGTTTTTTGGTCTGACAGGAGAGCAAAAGGAAGGTTGGGTGCTTGTGGGGCGCGGCCATCCGGCCTCGAATAGGTGGGGGCAACGCTCTGGATCCTCCCTGCTTGCAGAAATGAATTTCATTGAATAGAAAGAAATAGCAGCAATTATAAACTTATGCATTCCCTATCAATGTCATGAATTTTGCTTTAAGTTAAGAGAAACTGTTATTTCCTCCAGCAGCAATGCCAAAACTATATCACACAAAATGTTTGAAACAGTAATAGATCCTCATGAAGAGAACCTTTTACATTAATCAAATTCTAAAGCAAAGGTCTGACGAAAACAAGCAAGGAGGAAAGCAACCCTATTAAGAAAGAGCAAAATCAGTATAATGTTTTAAGTAAGATATATCTACCATGGATCAGTTTCTACTAATTGGGAGGCACTAAAATGGTGAAAGAAAAGTCTAAACAACACTCAGCACCCCTCATTCCTCAGCAATCAAATGATTATAATACAAGCAGAGGTATGTCAAGGTTTATGGAGGATATGCACCAATACACACCACAGATGAAACTATATCTAATAGTAAAAAGGAGAAGAAAAAAGGAGCACAAGAGTTTCTATTGATTAAAGAGATATGGTTGTCTTAGCTATGGCCTATGAACATCAACAGATTTCTTCGGAGGATATAGGTTGGGACACAATACATTATTGGCACGAAGAAGAAATTGGGGGGGGAGCCCCAGAGGTAAAAAGATTAATTCCATCTTGATATGATTGACACACATCTAGTTACCTTCAGGAAACGCAGAGAAAGAACAAGCAAGAGTCATGCATGAGCATACTTTTTACTACTACTAGTTCATGGTTCTGATTGTTACACTTCTTCCCTAAGCTTTTGAGAAAGAAGAAATCTTCTTTGTATTTTTGTATCTCTGTACATCCCAATGGAAAGGGTACTTATAATGAGCCCTATGACTAATTTTGGAAAGACAATCAATTACAATCAATTAAGAAAATTCCTACAAGTAAGCTGGGAAAGAAAAATCTCCTAGAATCAAGCTAAGCAACACTCCTCTTCAAGTTGGTGCAAAGATGTCACACATGCCTAACTTGCAAACCAATGTATGAAAAGTTTGTTTTCTGAGACCTTTTGTAAGCACATCAGCTAGTTGTTTCTCTGACGAGACGTGAAGCAAACTCAAGATACCACTTATAACCTTTTCTTTGATGAAGTGTCGATCAATTTCAACATGTTTTGTGTGGTCATGTTAAACGGGATTATGCTATACTGCTTGCAGCTTTGTTGTCCCAGTACAAGGAAAGTTTTCCTTTCACGCAATCTCAATTCCTCTAATAACTTTTGTAGTCAAAGAAGTTCACAAACACCCTAGGTCATAGCTCTATATTATGCTTTCAAACTTGATCTAGCAGCTACACTTTGCTTCTTGCTTCTCCAAGTAACTAAGTTCCCTCCTACGAGTGTACAATAACCAGAGGTCACCATGTTTGGAAAAAATTAGACCTTTGTGGGATAGACTTTAGATACCGGATAATATGGAAGACAACTTGCATATGGAAGTTTTGGGGATCATAGATTAATTGACTCACAAAGATGACTGGAGAGGTTATGTCTTGTCTAGTTTGAGATAGATAGATGAGTCTGCTAACCAACCTCTGATATCTCTGACTCACCACGTTGACTGGATAGGCTATGTTTAGTACAGTGTGAGAGATAAATGAGTCTTCTATCAACCTCTGATATCTCTCCTTATCAACTGACTCTTCAACTCCTGTTTGTAACTTGTAATTGAACTTTTTGAGGAAGGTAACAGTTGTATTCCAATTAAACAAAAACACCCCAAAAACAGGTGCTAAGCTTAGATCTTTACAAAAGCAGCAAAAGGGTACAAAAAACCCTGTCCAAAAAACCTATATTCCTATACTGTTATAAATTGCCAATTAAGTCAACTAAACCACCTACTTCCCCCAAGATTCTGTTTACACCAAAAATAAGAGCAGACTAAGACGGTTCATCCTAATTTTCTAGATAGAACTACTAGACTGTTCAAAAAAATCTAGCACTGCTTTCTTTCCACACACTCCACCGGATGCAAGCAGGGATTATCTTCCACCATTCCTCCTCTCCACCTCTCTTCCCTACACTCCACCAACTGCTTAGAAGCCCCAGAGAAGTGCTAGGGATTACACAATTTATCCCAAAAACTTGTGATTGATTTCAATGGGTAATTATGCTGGTTTGCAACCTATCACATCAGGTTCTTATAAGAGATCCAAAATGTTACTTCCTCTCGGATAAAGATTTCTCTTTTTGACCGGACAACCTCAATTCCCAAGAAGTTCTACAACTTTCCCAGATTCTTATCTCAAATTCTTATGCCAACAACCTCTTCAATCAGGCCATCTACTTCATGTCATTACTATGTCATCAACATAAACTATGAGAAGACTGAGTTTGCCCCTGTTGTGTCTTGTAAAGAGGGTATGATAAACATGCTTTGTCGGTAGCCAAAAAAGATCATAGCTTTGTAGAATCTATCAAACCAAGCTCTAGGGGATTGCTTTAGTTCGTACAAGGCTTTCTTCGGTCTACACACCTTTCCTTTACTTTGTTCATTATAATGAAGGATCTCCATATACACCTCTTCTTCTAAGTCCCCATAAAATACATTATTTCCATCAAATCGGTGTAAGTCGCAATCAAGTTTAGCTGCACATGCTAACACATTCTAATAATTTTCATATTAGCAAAAGGGGCAAATGTCCTGATAATCCACTCCATAAGTTTTAAGTGATCCCTTGATCATTAATCTTCTTTAATTTCTCAATCGAGCCATCAACTTTATGTTTCACAGTAAATTCACCATTTGCAGCCAACCAATTTCTTGTTTTGTGGAGAAGTGACAAGTTCCAAAATCTCATTTTTTGACAAAGCATCATTTCGTCAATCATAGTTTGCTTCCATTTAAGATCTGCAGTAGCTTTCCTCCAGTTCTGTGGAATATACATAGAATAAATAGACAATACAAAGGCTCTATAAGAGGGTGATAATATTACAGTAGGCAAAATTAGATAAAGGACATTTGGTATAAGACCTGACTCACTTTCTGTGAACAATAGAAAAATCTAATTCATTGGGAAATGTAGATAATTCACTAGCAGAAAATGGTTTAGCTTCAACAAATTGCATGATGGCTTTCTCTGTCCTATTCTCCTTGAGTAACTTATCAAATTTAGGTTTATCTAAGCGTCAATAGTCTCCTATTTAATTCTTTTGTCATGAGCTTGTATTAGCTCAAATGAGTAAGAAACGAAGACACGGACCAGATTATAACACATGCACGCGAGGGATTTAATTTTAGTTTAATGAGCTTCAACGGCCCAGATTTAATCTTCATGCTGAGGTGTATATAACGACCATGAGCTGTTGAGTTGGGCACAACGGATTCTGGTATATTTCTCTCTTGTTCACGCTTTCTTTCCCTCTTCTCTTCTTCCTCATTCTCACGCACTTTCCCTCTCAAATCTGCAGGTGTTCATCGCAATTACCTGAGGACTAGTTAGATTCATTCTTCAATTCATTTCTAGTCAGTTTCGCATTTCAATTTTCAGTTGTAATCGTAGTTGAATTTAATAAGAAAACCAGAAATTTGCCCCAATTCTACTTTTCCGAATTGAGATTGTTACAATTGGTGTCAAAGCGACCTTCCTGCGACCATGACCGTGAACGAAGGAACTAGGTTAAAGGTGTTGGATGAACGTACAATGAAGAGTGAAGAAGCTATGATCAAACATGGCAAAGTGATGGAATAGTTGACTACTAAAATTGGAGAAATCGCTGCATCGCATGTGGCTTTAGCTCGTGATCATACTGGTGTGGTTCAAGCATTGGATCGCACAGCGGAGAGACTGACAGATATAGAAAGGCATCAGCAATTAGAAGCGGATAGAGATAATTTGGGAGATGGACTTCTGCCTATGCCAGAGTTGCGCAGAAGAGGTGCTGCTCCTCGAAGACAGGATCGTGATGTTATACCTGATGCTCGAGGGAATAGACCAGCAGGTTGGCAAATTCCCACTCCTAAACTAGAATTTCCACTATTTGATGGGACAGATCCCAAATTGTGGGTTCGGTGGTGCGAGAAGTTCTTTGGTGTGTTTCACATTAGTGCAGAACAGCAGGTGGGAATAGCTGTTGTTCAATTAATTGGAACTGCAGAATCGTGGTATCAATCCTACTATTTAGATGGAGGATCTGACAAATTGAATGAGTTTAGAGATGACATTTGTGATCGATTTGGAGCTGAGACAGCTGAGGATGTAGTTGAAAGTTTCAACAAGTTGAGGCAAACAGGTTCAGTTGATGAATTTTTGGAGAAATTTGAGATCATGAAGGCTCAAATGCTTATCCGGAATCCTAATCTGAATGAAGCACATTTTCAATCCAATTTCATTGGGTTCCTGAAGGATGAGATTAAGATGACTATCAAGTTGCTCAAGCCACAATCCTTGAAGGCAGCCATTGAGATGGCTGGGATGCAGGAACAAGCCTTGGAAGCTGTGGAGAAAAAGAACAAAAGCCAAGTCAGGAGTTTAGTTGCAGCAGGTAATCCTATTGCTTCTAAAACTAGCACTGCAATGACAGCTAGTAGTGCTGTTGCTAGTAGATCTCCTCCCTATAGAGTTAGTCAGGAAGTATACAATCATAGAAGGGCTAAGAATTTGTGCTATAAATCTGGGGAAAAGTATAGCCCTGGGCATCAGTGTAGAATGAAACAATTTAACTGTATGATTGGTGAAACTAGGGAAGCTATTGAGGAACGGGAGGTGGTGCAGACCTTGTTGCAAGAATTACTAGTTGAGGAAGTAGTACATGACGGAGAGGAAACTGTGATGCAAGAGCTGTGTGTTTTAATGCCTTATCTGGTAGTAACAAAGGAGTCAACACTATTCTAGTTAAGGGCAACATTAAGAACAGGTGTTTGACAGTACTCATTGATTCTGGCAGCACTCACAGTTTCATTGATGCTCAAACCGTGAAGGATACTGGTCTGAGAGCCACTTACACTCCACCTAGTAGAGTTACTGTAGCAGATGGTAACTACATGTATTGCACCTCTCATTGTCAAGGAATTACTTGGGTCATGCAGAGTAAAACCTTCAGGGAAGACTTGGAAATCATTAACCTAGGGGGATGTGACATAGTCCTAGGGAATGACTGGATGAAGAAGTATAACCCAGTGAAGTTTGATCATGAAAGAAACTGTGTAACTATTGGAAGAAAGGGGTCCAAGGTAGTACTGAAGGGAGCTTGCAGGAGTGGAAAACTTAACTTCATCAGTAGCATGTCAATGAGTAAGATTATCAGGAAGGGGCAAACCATCATGGCTCACATGTTCATGATGATTGCTAGTGCAGCTGCAGAACCTCAAGGATTAAGAGAGCCCCTACAACAATTATTAGTGAAATTTGCTTCATTGTTTGCTGAACCAAAGACACTTCCACCTATCAGGCCAAAGGATCATTCAATCCCTCTGAAACCTGGATCATTGTCAGTCAACTTGAGACCCTACAGGTACAATCACTATCATCAGGATGAAATGGAAAAACAGGTCAAGGAAATGTTAGAAAGTGGAATCATACAACATAGTCAATTTCCTTTCTCTTCTTCTGCCCTTTTGGTGAAGAAGAAAGATGGAACTGGAGGTTCTGTGTTGACTATAGGGGCCTAAATGAGATCACAATTAAAGATAAGTATCCAATTCCCATTGTAGATGATTTACTTGATGAGCTACATGGTGTTGTGATCTTCTCTAATATAGACCTAAGAGCAGGATGAAGCCTGAGGATGTTTACAAGACAGCTTTCAGAACTCATGTTGGCCATTATGAGTTCAAGGTGATGCCATTTGGTCTCACCAATGTCCCAGCTACAATCCAAGCACTAATGAATCAGATATTTCAGCCTTATCTAAGGAAGTTTGTTTTGATTTTTTTTTTATGACATCTTGATTCATAGCAAGTCCTATGATGAGCATGTACATCACTTGGAAGTAGTCTTCATTACTCTCAAAAGCAATGCCTTACTTGCTAAAAGATCAAAGTGTTCCTTTGGGCAACCTAAGGTGGAATACCTAGGTCACAATATCAATGCAGAGTGAGTATCAACAGACCCTGGTAAGGTGCAAGCCATGGTTGACTGGCCTAGACCTGTGTCTGTCAAGGCTCTCAGGGGTTTCCTTGGTCTCACTGGTTACTACAGAAAATATGTTGCTGGTTATGGGAACACCTGCAAACCACTCACTGATCTTTTAAAGAAAGATGCATTCCAATGGTCCAGTGCTGCTGAAGAAGCATTTGTTAAGCTCAAACAGGCCATGTCTACTACTCCTGTTTTGGCTCTACCTGATTACTCTCAAGTGTTTGTAGTGGAAACTGATGCTAGCAACACAGGTATAGGAGTTGTGCTCATGCAACTAGGCAGGCCAATTGCCTACTACAGCAAGGTCTTGGCTCCTAGGCATTGGGGCAAGTCCATTTATGAGAAGGAATGTTTAGCACTGTTGACTGCCATTGACAAGGTGGAGGCACTATCTTCAGTACAAGCATTTCATTGTGAGAACTGATCATCACAGTCTGAAATACCTTCTAGAGCAAAAAGTCACAACACCTATCCAACAGAAGGGTTTAACTAAGAAGTTGGGATTGGATTATGGAGTCCAATTTAAGAGGGGAACTGAGAATAGAGTAGCTGATGCTTTGTCAAGAAAGTATGAAGAGCTCACTGCTGGTGCAACTCAAGAGAATCAGGTCCAGTTAATGACCATAGGCATGACAGTTCCAAGTTGGATGCAAGATATTCTGGCTAGTTATGAGGGTGATCCTGAGCTTTTAGAGTTGATTGCTCAACATTCAGTGAGTCAACAAGGTCCCAGTTTGTTTAGTTTTTCTTCTGGTATCCTAAGAAGGAAAGGAAAGGTCATGATTGGGTCTGCTGGCAATCTTAGGCAACAACTACTGTCCTTTTTCCATGACTCATCAGTAGGTGGTCACTCTGGGAAACAAGGTACATTGAAGAGGTTGTCCCAAGTTTTTTATTGGCCCAAAATGAAGGAGATGGTGAATCAATATGTTGCTAGTTGTGAGGTGTTTCAAAGAAACAAGGAGAAGAATGTACAGTATCCAGGGTTACTGCAACCATTACTACTTCCTGATCAAGCTTGGAGGCATATTAGTATGGATTTCATTGAAGGACTACCAAAATCTAATGGCAAGGAGGTCATATTTGTGGTGGTGGATAGGATGACAAAATTTGCTCATTTCATACCCTTTTCCCATCCATATACAGCCTTGAAGGTGGCTCACAAATTTCTGCAAAAGGTTCATTCTCAGCATGGATTCCCTGAGTCAATTGTATCTTATAGAGACGAAGTGTTCCTGAGCAACTTTTGGCAAGAATTATTCAAATTAGTTGGCACTCAGTTGAAGTTTAGCACTGGTTACCATCCCCAAACTGATGGCCAGACTGAAAGGGTTAATAGATGCATTGAGACATATCTGAGGTGCATGACTTCTAGCTGACCTACCTTATAGAAACAGTGGTTACCTCTTGATGAGTGGTGGTACAATACCAACTATCACTCTAGCTTGAAATGCACTCCATTTGAGGCTCTTTATGGGTATACACCTGCTCATATATCCATGGGGCCTATGCTAGATTCAATAGTTCCTGCTGCAGGTGTTTTGGTAATGCAAAGGCAACAGTTTCAGCAGTTGCTTAAGGATAACCTATTGCAAGCACAGCATAGGATGAAGCTATATGCTGACCAAAACAGAACTGAGAGGGCATTTGAAGTTGGTGATCATGTTTTTCTGAAGCTTCGGCCTTATAGGCAAACTTCTTTAGCCTTAAGAAGGAACTTAAAGCTTGGCGATCTTGGAGAAGGTTGGTTCTGTGGCATATAAATTGGAGTTGCCTGCTACTTCGCGCATTCATCCTGTGTTCCATGTCTCCCTTCTCAAGCACAAGGTTGGATCTAGAGTAATGGTGCAGACTGAACTACCAGCCACTACTCAAGATGGTCAATTTACTGTGAAGCCTGTTTCTATTTTATGGCGCCAAATGGTGAAGGTGCGAAATGCTGCAGTCGTTAAGGTCTTGGTTCAGTGGTCCAATCTTCCTCCAGAGGATGCAACTTGGGAGAATTACGCAGATATGCGGACTCGATTCCCTGGTTTTGATTCTCAACCTTGAGGTCAAGGTTTGTTTGGAGCAGGAGGAATTGTCATGAGCTCGTATTAACTCAAATTATTAAGAAATGAACACGTGGACGCGAGGGATTTAATTTTAGTTTAATGAGCTTCAACGGCCCAGATTTAATCTTCATGCTGAGGTGTATATAACGACCACGAGCTGCTGAGTTGGGTATAACGAATTCTGGTATATTTCTCTCTCTTGTTCACGCTTTCTTTCCCTCTTCTCTTCTTCCTCATTTCTCACACACTTTCCTTCTCAAATCTGCAGGTGTTCATCGCAATTACCTGAGAACTAGCTTCATTCTTCAATTCATTTCTAGTCAGTTTCGCATTTCAATTTTCAGTTGTAATCGTAGTTGAATTTAATAAGAAAACCAGAAATTTGCCCCAATTTTACTTTTTCAAATTGAAATTGTTACATCTTTCTTCAATTGCACTCTCCCCTGTGGTAGTGACATCAAGAGATTCAACGATGGAACTAGAGAGAATCATATATTCCTCCTTATTCCTCCCTCGAAGAGATGATGGGGTAATACTAAAATAGGGTTCGGATTCTTGAAAAGTAACATCCATGCTAACAAAGGATCTCCTGGAGGAAGGATGATAACACTTGTAATCTTTTTTTTGTTGGAGAATATCAAATAAAAACACATTTAAGGGCTCTAAGATCAAGTTTCCCAAAATTCATAGTGTGAACAGACACACTCAAAAACCTTTGGAGGAATAGTATATCCACTCTTACCTTTTAGGTTTCGAGAGGACTTTGAAAATTGAGGGTTTTAAGTGTCATTCTGTTGATAAAACAGACCGCTATTAGAATGACATCCCGCAGTAAGATCTTTGTAGATTTATGGTAAACATAAGAGACCTTGCCACTTTTAACAAACACCTAATTTCCTTCCCAGCATCCTCATTTTGTGCACTAGAATAAGGACAACTAGTTTAATGGACTATCCCATTGGACTCCAAATAAGCACCAAATTATATATCCATGTATTCTGTGCCATTGTTAGTTCTTACGATTTTTACCTTAGCCTCAAATTGAGTACATATCATCTTATGAAATGACTGAAAGCATGATAAAGCTTCACTTTTGCCTTTAACAAATATACTCAAGTCATTATAGTGCAACAATCAATAAAAGTAATAAACTATGAATACTAGACGAAGAAACTATTTGAGTAGGACCCCATACATCAGAATGAATAGTAACAAAGGGAGTTGTACTTTTATTATAGCTTAAAGGATAAGAGTCATTTTCATGTTTGGCATACTCATAAGCATCAAAGAACAAAGACACAAACTAAGTCATGGAAAACAAACTAGAGTATTAGTTCTTTAGAACAAAAAAATGATAAATACTTCAACTGTCTATTACACTATATTATTTCTTGGTCGACATCCTTATTTACTCCAAAGAAAAAGATTGACCAGAGTCTTGAGTTTTATCAAACATGTACAAGACACCATTGCAACCTAACACTGCCAACTCCTGACTGTTTGAAGATCCTAAAATATACAATGATAAAGGAAGAGCTCGATTTTACAATTAGAGCTTCGATAAACCAAGAATTGGGATTGTTCTGGCTGATATTATGATAATAAATGGACGTTCATCCTAACTCAATCCCAAAAGCTAGCTCATTAGGGGAGAACTACCCAAGACCATATAAAGGAACATTCTCATCCCTAAAAATACTAAATGCAATATGATTTACCTTTTATGATCTGATAGTAAGAATTTTTACACTATCAGTATAACTTTACCAGCTAACAAGTAACCAACAGATTATTAGTCTAAATATATACCACCTCCGTCCCAAAATACTTGTCTTTATTATCCTCTCGAGAGTCAATTTATCTAATCTTCAGAGTTAAATTGGATTAGATTAATTCAATATTTTAAAATTAAACTTTAAATATTCAAAAACTATATAAATAGTATTATAAGTTGCAATTTTTCTCATATCATTATGGCAAAACACTACATCATAAAATATTGGTCAAGGTTCATGTAGTTTGAATCTCGAGAAGCGAAAAATGACAAGTATTTTTGGACGGAGGGAGTATGCAATTGGGCTTCAAGTGACATGCTAGCCGTCGATGTACAAAATTTAAACTCAATGCAATATACAAAGAAATGATTAGTATATTACCTTGTCAAGAATCTTTCGGCTAGACGCTCAACTCGTAGTATTCTACCAACCATTGGTACAACTTTTTTGTGCCATTCAATGTCAACCATTTTATCCAACTGATCAATTCCATCATCAATTAGTATAGCACTAATTTTTGCAGCCTCGAAGCAAGTAAGAGCACTCTGCTCCAAGCCTAAGCTCTGGCGAATTTCTTGAACAGTATGCAAACCTAAGCTTAAGGCTAAACTTGGGCCATATAGTTCTGTGAGTTCCCTCAAGCCTCTCTGACAAAAAAAATCAAACGGTGCTGTAAGACAAATTGCAAAAGAACAAAAAAAAAAAACTAAGAGTTACTTTTTCTACCGTCTATGTATTAAAACACAACTCGAAGCTGACTAAACCAACTATCCGCTATTCTCTTTTCCTACCTGAACTATCTATCATCTATTCAGCTATGTGTGTTTGGTGATAGTTCAGATAAAAAAAGGAACAACTGATAGTTGGGATGTGAAACTCACGAAAAAGGCAACACCTAATAGTTGGGTGTGAAACTCGTTAAAAAGGGAACACCTGATTGTTGGGGGTGTAAAACTGGTGAAAAGGGAAACTTGATAGTTGGGGTGTGAAACTCACAAAAAAAAAATGATAGTTTAAGTGTGTTTTTGAGCATTATCTCAAAATATAAATGTCCAAGAACTACATACATGAATGATAAGTTAACATGAAGCAACATAAGTAAAATGAAAAACAATTACTAGAATTTGAAATGGTGAAACTTTCATGTAAGATTGATCTGATGAAGACACGTTCATTGAGCCTAATGAATTGGGAATATAATTCTGCTCCCCATAGGCTACCGAGGATTATGCACTAAAGTTGTTCGACATATTGTCCCAATTAGACTTCCAGGTGGATTTGGCTTTGCCAATGTAAACATTAAGGCTGAATTGATATTCCGTCGGTATTATTTTCAAATAGTATTTGCAATTGTTGATTAGACATTTTTTTTTATTTTGATTTTTGCCCTTCTGGATAAATCAGAGGGAGGGATTTTGAGTAACAGAAAAGTTATCCGTATGACCTAAGGTCACGAATTCGGGTCACACCTTGAAGTGCAGCCTTTTTTCCGAGCAGGTTAACGCGAAATGTTTTGTGCATGTTTATTTTTGGATAAATCAAACAGCAAGGAAGGAAATACAACAAGGTAGCCAAGACTTGGGAGAAAATGAGGGACAGCTACCTCCAATTCCAATTAACATCCCACGAGAAGTACAAATAGAATAAAATATATTTTTTTTGGTAACTACAGATAGAATAAAAGATATTAGTTTCTTAAGTGCATTAAATAATTGTCAAAAGTTACAAATATTTTTAGTCTTTGTAATATATTTTACAATTTATGTTCGTTAGATTTGATGTAAGACTGAAAAGAAAAAAAATCTAATCATAAACATTAAAAAAGTCTCATCAAATTTTAAAATATGCAACACAAGAAAACTACACAAGATACTAAACCGATATAAAAAGATAGCAGAAATCACATCCCAAAAAATGCATCAAACTCTAGAAATAAATCAAAAATAGCAGAAATATAAATATTGTACCTTTAAATATAATCTAACAGACAGAGTTCGATAAATATTTGATGAAAATTAAAAGTGTAAACTGTTAACAAACATAAAAGACTAAAATCGTTCAGTGCACACTTAGAGACTAATTTGAACCTACCCTAAAAAATAAGGGACTATTTTTGTTATTTCTCACTAAAGATGTGATTTATTTTAGATGTGGTATAACTCATTTTTAGTAACCTCAATGCGTCCAAAGTTTAACCAAATTTGAGTTATGATATATTTGTTGATTTGACTTAATGAGTTAGAACTCGAAATGAACACTTAAACTGATTCCCGCGATCGCAAGGTGTGTAAAGGGAATTTGGGTATAGCCCGGGGGTGGGTGGTGGGTGGGGTGGGGGGGTAAATAATGTATTAAGCCTAAATAAAACTAGCAAATGACTATGTTTATATACTAGTATTGCGTATAACAAGCAAAATATTGTCCAATAAAGTAAATGTGAAAAACATATACACATTCCGTATTTATACCAATTTAATTAACAGATCATATAAATGTACACACATTTCGTGTTTATACCAATTTAATTAACAAAATATATGTATCTTTACGTAATTAACACTTAAACTAAAGTTAATTGATATACATTCTGTAAATAATTGTAATTTGGTGTGGATACTTTTTTTCCAAAGTACACTGGTCATCACAATAAATATATACGTTGATACAACTAAAAATAATACAAAATAATTTAATTTGTGATAGCAAATGAAGCTTTAAAACATATTAGTCCCGGACCTAAACCACTTAACAATAAACAGACGCTGTCCTCCGGGGCATAATTGGATGGCAAAAAGTAAAACTTAAAATTCAGTTGGAGGCCTGCAGCGTGGGTTCAAACCCTGATGGAAGCAATTTGCTCTCTTCTGGTGTAGGACCTTGTAGGTGATATCAGTTGCTCTGTTCTCAAACCCTGATCATTTAGGCACATCCCGCGATTTACTGATAGTAGTGTTGAGGGATCGAAACTACTATCTCCAGGAATAGTCTGACGTAAGCGAAAAAATTGGATATCAAAAAAAAAATAAACGGACACTGCTGACGCGAAATCTCTGGTAGATGCTTCAAGTTAGGTAATGGGAGGAGTAGTTTAATTTATTCTGTTGTAAAATCACATCTCCACTTACATATATGCTGAATTATTTTATTCACTTAGATATATGTTTAAATTCTTACTATTTCCACCATCTATTTTCAGCGACTAGACACCTAAATTCGTACTTACAAATTACATACATATGTACGTACATGTACCTCTGCAGGGGTGTATCTACAGTATAATATGTGGGTTCACGAAAATCTAATAATTTTTGTTTAAATTATGTATGTCTATTAAGAAATTTACTAAATAGCTATAAATATTTGATTGCGAATTCAATTATTATTGTGTATTAACTCGAGGTCATTATAGGAATTCATAAACTTTAAATCATGAATCCGTTTGTAGCTTTTGCAATTTGCATGAAATTTGTTCTTCAACTTCAAACTAGTTAGTGAGGTTCGATAAATCCGTAGTGAGAAAAAAGAATTTTTTTTCTAATAAAATGAAGGATTAAATTCAATTTTTCTCCTATTTACTACAGTGACGAAGAATCAAAGTATCACTATTAATATGTTTTTTTCTACGGGCCGATCTCCGTCCCGCATGAGAAGACCTTTGCACACCTATGTTACCTTTGGGGAGACCTACACCCGATAGAAACTGTCTACTCGAAATTGTACCTCTGAATCTATAGAACACAAGGATCTAAAAGAAAGTGGCGCCAAGTTAATAAGTGCAGGGAATTTGGGTTCTGGGAGAGTTTATGTGTCTTTTTAAACACGTGAACCTATGTTTCTTGCAAAACTAGATATTTTATGTATATGTTTTTTAGAATTGATCTAATACTATCTGTTGACACTCATGCTACAAATTAAAGACTTACTGGTGCACTTGGTTAAAAGTTTATTTATTTATCAAGAGGTACAAAGATTAATTTTCAGTTAATATATTTTTTAAATTTTTTTAATAGTGTATTCATATTCTAGAAATTCTAGATCCGCCTCTACGTGGAATAGAAACTGTTGGGAGATTTGCTCTATGGTACTTTATAAAGCAGTACGGGAAGTATTTAACTATTACAAGTATTCGAAAGGATAAACAAAGATTTCAATAATTCAACATGGAATCGAAATTACAATATAACAACAAAAAATCGAAATTACGATTTTGTTGAAGACCGAAAAATGGAAACTGGTTTATCTTTGAGTCGAGTGTAGCACTCTGTCCTTAAGACAATATTGCCCCGTATGTATCCTTTATACGTCCCGGACAATTTGTCTCCCAAGATAAAACAAGAATGGAACCCTTGAGCAAAGGAAACTCAAGAGCTACCGTGAAGAATATTGAGTAACGAAATGATGCTTGGAAGTTGTAGGAAGAAATCTATTTTGGTTGTGTATTTTCGTGCACCGTTTTGCAAAGATCTCTTTTGTCATTCTTAGTGCTCAACAATGGTGTAAGGGGGTGTTTAAATAGGTGAGGGAGGGGGCTGATTACGCCTCCATAACAAAATAATGGCCATTATGGAGGTAGTAAAGCCACCACCATTAATGGGAGAAAGACCAACGGATTTGGCCATTATAGGAGGAGTAATTCAGCCAAAATAAATGGCTGAATTGAGTCTTTGGGCATTCTGTTTTTGACCGTCGAAATTCTAAAGTTCGGAAACTTCGGGGACCAAACCGTACATCCGGAAACTTCGGGGACCAAACCGTACATCCGGAAACTTCGGGGACCAAACTGCACATCTGAAACTTCGGGATCAAACTGTACTTCCGGCAAAGTTTTCTGGCCCAAAAAGATAATATCGAAGGCCCACGGCCCACGCCCCCACGCCCCGTGACCGTGACCGTGACCGTGACCGTGACCGTGACCCGACGGGGACGGGCGGCGCGGCGGCGCGCGCGTGTGGTCTTTCCTCGAACCGAAGCACATCTAGGTCCTCCCTCCTTTAAACACATGGGATACCCCTTGGGGTCCCAAACCCCAAACCAATTTCGAGTGTTATATACACAACAATTCTTTCTTCCTCTACCGATGTGGGAGAATTACACACAATACCACACTTTCCATGCTTCAAACACCTTACTTCGTGAACCAATATCTCTTTCATTTCTCAATGAAATTTGACGATTCTTGGCCCTACGGTTATCTACGTACTTAGTAGATCATGCATGTGTGAAGAATCGGATTCTCCAACATACGTTACACTAGTGTTTAAGCCGTTAAAGTTGGTCGGTCGCAACTCCCGCCAAAGGCAAATTTCCAACAGAAACATACCTTGAAGTTGATGGTGTATGATGCGTTAATTAAAGCATCACCATTAGCATCGGAGAAGCATTTGAGAAAGGGATAATCCGAGTTGATGGCCACAATGTTGTGAGAGTGAGCATCCACAATTTCCACATTATCCACTGCTTTTTTGAGTTCTAATAAAAGTTTGTCCGTTTTCATCTTCATGATTTCTTAATAATAATCTCACTTCTAATGTCAAAAATAGACTCTCGATTTGTTTAGTTCTTTGTTACTGCAGTTTGCAAAAATTGCAAGTGAATTTGTGCATGAAATTAATTAATTGTTACATTGTTTTTCTTTGTTTGGATAAGCTTGAAAATCGTGCTCTATTGTTACACTTGTGTATTAATGATTTGAGTATTGAAAAAAATTGGTTGTTAGTTGAAATTGTTTCAATGTATCCGAAAATGTTTTTGTGGTGATGACTACTTCAACTTGGGAGTTCAGTCTTAGTCATGGGCAAAGCTAGTTAGAGGGTCAGATTCAAAATTTTATAGTAAATATAATTATATTTCAAGTGAGAGATGATATATTATTGTACTTTATTATATATATTTTCTCATATAGTTATTTGAGTAAAATATTTGTATAAAAATCTCATCAATACCGGACAACCATAAAGGAGACGACGATGGTAATAAACTACTTCGATAGTGAAAAAAAATAAAATTATCAATATATATATAACTTAAGTAATTAAGATTGTTTTAAATTAATTAATTATATAGTAACTAATATGCTAACAGTTTTATAAATTTAAAACTTCTAACATACTTTTTCCTAACAAACTTTTATACTATTATTATGTAATTTCACACGTGACAACATATTAATTATATGACAACTATACTGAATTCTAAATGCTCAAGTTTTACGTGGGAAATATTGCTTGAAACATCAATTCAAACACAAACATGAATTAAATCTCTATATGTTAAAAATACCAGTAGATCACTTTTGAACTCCACTTTTCATTTTACGACATTGCAATCATATTGGAAGAGTCATCACCAACTTAATCTCTTAGACAATGAAGAATTAATTATGTTCAAGTAATTCTAGAGAATTGAAAGAAGAATTCTAGAATGAGAGTTTTAGAGTGAAGTAGAGAAAATTTTAGAAATAAATAGAAGTGTAGCTTTAGAAATAAGAAGTGCTAAGTGTGTAATCAAGTAAAGAGTGAGGGCTCAAGCAAACAACAATAGAATATTCAAGTGAGAGATATTAGAAAGCAATAAAGAGAGTTGCTAGAGTGTCGGTGCAAGAAAAATTGAGTGTAAGAATTCTTAGAACAAAGTTGGTCTTTACATTGCAATTATAAAATTCTAGTTGTGAGCAACCAATTGTGCCCAATAATTCTCAACGAGTGGTATCAGAGCCTGGCAAATCAAGATAGGTAGCAATTCAAGGAGATCCAGCAAATTACTGTCATAGGCAACAAGTCAAGAGGCACTGTGCAACGGGGAATTTTGCAAATACCTTCAATGACGTTGAGAAGCTTAATGCAACTACTGCAGATCGTGGAGCACAAGAATAGAATATTATTTTTTTGACCAGGAATTATGAGATATTGTTGGTGGCTTATACACTACACCACCAACTGATGTCGAACACAAAAAAAAGGTGAAAGATTAAAGCTGAAAAGACCATGTATGCTCTCACTGTAACAATCGAAGATGAGTTCTTACAACAGATTAAGAACGTCAAGACACCCAAAAAAGCTTGGGACACACTAGCGATGATTTTTACAAAGAAAAATGATGTGATATTACAAAAGCTCTCAGCCAATACTTCTCAAAGGTTAAATATCTATGTGATGAAATATTAAAATTAGATTCGGAGAATGCAATCACCGATAGAAGAATGAAGAGAATTATTGTTCGTGATCTGAGGTAGGAGTATAAAGACATAGTCACAGTCACAGTCACATGCGAGTGGACCACAAAACTAATTTTATATGGGTTAAAAATATGTTGAAAATGAAGAAGACTTGGAGAAGCCATTATCAAGACTTTTCATAAAAGATGAAAATAAGACACATTTTAGTAAAATGCAAGACTACCCAAAAAAAGGATGAAGAGAGAATCTCAGGACAGTGGAGACCATAAGAATCAACATCAAAGAAGCCAACGACCTAACAAGAAGTCAGATGAAGGTTTCGACAATCGACAGGGACAAGTGCTATAATTGCGGGAAGAAAGGATATTATGCCTAAGATTATTGGTACAACAAAACTGAAGATAATTTAGCTATTTCTACCAAAACCAAGCCAGATGAAGAAGAAGATTAGGATTTTGAGACCTCTTATGCAGTTGAAGAAAGCAATGGATCGGATGCTCTAGGCACCTCTCACTCTACCGAACTCTCAGACCGCTATTGGGTCCCCTCTGATTTCTTTGATCCCCCATAGGGTTGGAAACTTGATGACCTGATGTAGGGTCGATGGAATGTATCCAAGGTATTCCCAGAATAATATCGTATGTCATGTCTTCAGCCATGATGTCAAACACGATACTTTGATCTGATCACTTGTGCGCATGGGCAACTCAATTTCCCCCTGGGTCATCTCACTTGTCATGTTGAATCATGACAACACCTTGATAACCGGTACGATCAAGTCAGTTACTTTCATTTCTCATAGAACCTGGAGTTGGATAATATCGGTTGAACTTCCTCGATCAATTGACACGCGTTTAATTAAAAAATTCATGACTTGGAATAGATATTACCAGGGCATCATTGGGTGGGCATACTACGTCTGCATAATTGTTGTCGAAGAAGGTCATCTCACATTCCTCGTGGAGACTCTGATATGTGTTCTTTGTTGAGTTTGAGACTTTTGATTTTCTGACCGATGTATATGTAACCTTATTTATTGCCTCATGCTGAATATCGAGTGGATGGTATGTACCGATTTAGGCGCTTCCACTAGTTTATCCCTAGGACTCCTGCTCAGATTGAGTTTTGCTCGATCCCTGATATACTCATTTAGGTGACCTGCTTAGAGTAATTGAGCCGCCTCGATCCCAAAGTTCGCACAATCCTATATTGAATGACCGTGTGTGTTGTGAAATAGACACCACAAACTAATGTCCCTTTTATTTGGGTTAGACCGCTTCTCTGGCTATTTGTACATCGGTTTAGCGAACTGTTGTACATCATTTCTGATCAATCCCCGGACACTCCTATTATAGCTATTTGATGCTCCGCTCCTGACATATTTTTGAGCTGGATATGGTTCAAATCAGATCCTATGGTTCCTGAGACATGTGTTGACCACATGCTTTGACTTTCCCGAGGATCGACCTTTCACTTCTATAGATGTTGCACCCCTCAAATTGTCCTCAATGCGCATCTTGGTTGTGTATCTGTGATTTATCTCATTCCAAGTCTTGGTCGGGAACTCCGTCAAACTTTCTTTCAACTTTCGATATGCGTCTGAACTACCCTGGTTCAAGCCATTGACGAATGCAGCCGCTGTCCAATCCTTCGAAATGGTTAGCAATATCATCATTTCCCACTGGAACCGCTCTATGAAACTTCTCAACAGCTCTCCCTCCCGCTGTTTTATGGTGAATATATCCTCTTTGTTTATTTATATTCTTCAGGGCCCCGCCTCGGCTTTGATAAAGGTATCTGCAAGAATAGAAAAAGAGTTAATAGAATTTTCAGGTAAGTGAGTATACTAAGAAAGTGCTCCCTTTATATGCCTTTGGTTAAAAAAAATTTAGCATGACTGATTCGATCTCTGATAGAATATAAGATTCCACCAAACAGTGCAGAGAACCAGGTTATGTACATGTTTCCTTAACCAAGGCAGAAAGTAAATAACACAAAATATTTACATTGAGAACTCCTTGCTCAAGGGATTAAAAACCATGACCCACCACAATAGGATTTCCTCAAACTTCACTATAACTGAGCAACATCAGAATACAATCTATTGCAACCTAGAAATGAACTCTTAATCCCTCCCCCTTACAATACCTCTATTGCAAAACATTTACAATAACTCTATCGCAAAACTACAAACCTTGACTAACTCTAACCAAGTGACAACTAAAATACTTGAGAAAATAAAATACCTACAAACAACTTCTTATAAGAATAGTAGGTTTACAAATTAAAGAACAAAAGACAAAGACTCAACAAACCTAAGGACTTAAAACATCTTCATTGATAAGGAACTGGTCCTTCTGTTTGTTGTATCTTTGTTCTTGAGAGCACTTAAGGTGTCGGCGGCTTGCTCTTGAGATATATGAGATTTTCAAATCTACAAGCTTAGATTTTTCACTTGGAACGTGTTGTTTATATATGATGAGTGAGTGAAAGTGACAAAATCTTAGCCTTTGGACCATTGGTCAAATGCAGCAACTCTGTTGTTGTGCTGCTACACTACTCACTATGTCAGCAGCTTTACAACTGTAAAGTTGACTTTCATATAGAAAGGGACCTAGTTCCTCATCTGGTCCCTCGTAATATCAAGTGGGTAGGTGAGAAAGTCTGCAACAACTGATGTGATATTGCACTACTGCTAGTTGGTATAGTGTCAGCAGCTTTACATCTGTAGACTTGACCCTACAATAGCTAGGGAACTAGATCCCATCTGGTTCATCTGAAGAGCGTATCTGGTTCCTCAAAAGTATATATGGTTCTTCATACATATTTTTCAAATCACCAAAACAAAGCATAACATAACTTATCAATTTCCCGCCTTTTAATGATGACAAACTCATATTTTATATTTCCCCTGAGAACCAGATTCCCCACTTGTTCCCCATGACAATCAAATTCCCAAGCAATCTGGTACCTTATACATGTTTGTCAAATCATCAAAATATCATATGGCATAACTTATCAATTTCCTTTTTTTTTTATGATGACAAACTCATATTTTATATTCCTACTGAGAACCAAATTCCCCACTTATTCCCCCTGAGAATCAGATTCCCAATCAATCTGGTACCTCATACATGTTTGTCAAATAATCAAAATACCATATGGCATAACTTATAATTTTTTCCTTTTTTTTTTTTTTTTTATGATAAGTACATAATTGATATTCCCCCTGCGGATCAGACCTATCTTTCAAGCATAACAATATGTTAATCAAGGAAACATAATTTATCATTTAACTTCCCCCTCAATCATAGAAAGCATATTCAATTCCCATTTATTTTCCCCTTTTTGGCATCATTGAAAAAAGTAATCAAAGTAGCATAAGCAAAAAGAAGTTCAGTAACATTAACTAGGGCAACTTAGACAACACAACATGAGCAGAAACATGAACAAACAAGCTAGTGTCAATGCATAAAATAGAATAATTGCATATATATGATATAGAATTAGAAAACATAAGAGCCAAAACAGTACAGAACATGATAATTAAACTGCAATTAGTGCCAATGTCATTAAGGAAAAAACAGGAAGAAGAAAATGGGAGTTAAAGAGGAGGATGACCAAGTCTTAAGAACACAGAGAATAGGACAGGGGCTTAAGAGGCTGGAAGGGAAACTAAGCAGCAGGTGTCAGTGCCTTGAGAAACATATCCACTCTTTCACTGTTAGTGCATTGATCCTGGAGCATTTGATCACGAAGCTTATTGACCTTATGTCTTAACTTCTCATTTTCAGCCTGCAGCTTCTCATTCTCAACATTTACAGCCTCCGCAACACCACGGGAATCAGGTTTCTGTGCTTTTTCAACTAGTTGGACTCTGAAGAGAGCATTCTCAGCCTTAAGCCGTTGAATCTCAGTAGTGGACATTTCTTAAGCCTCAATTAGAGGCGAAATGGTAGAATTTTTGCCTAACACCACCTTTCTTTGGCACACATTCACATTATTCCAAAGTTTCCATGGTGAACATATGTTTTTTGGTGCCCATGGTAGCCTTTCTGGTTTTGACTTTAAAATGCACAAGTACCTTCGTCAAGAGAAACCCATTTGGAAGGCCATGCCTGCCCTATCTTGCATTAACAACTTTTATGATATACTCAAACATGATGGCTGACAGACTGATGGGTTTAAAGGTTGACAAAGTCTCAAGAAGGACTAGGTCCGCTACAGAGGCAATAGAACGTCCTTCAGCCCTTGGAAGCAACACCTTGTTGATGAATGCAAACAAGAGCTGATATTCTAGTTCAAGCTCCTTCTTAAAGAGCCTTGCTCTAGTAGTAGACCCCTCCCTTTTCACAATTACATTCATAAAGGCCTCAAACGCCTTTCCAGACATTGTCTTCATCCCATCAGTCGGGACTTCCAGAATTTCTTCAAGTTTCAACTCATCCAACTCAAAGTCTGTCATATGTACTGACAAGACCAGAGTGTGATCATCAGTCTATCAAAGGTTTGCATAGATTTCAGCCACTTCTGCTTCATATACACTAGGTGTCGGTGGGACAAAGATATGAGTCCATTTCTGAAACTCAAAAATCTCAAGTAGTTCTTTCATGTCAAACCTCTTAGCAATGTCAAAGTCAAACACTCTTCCCAACAAAACCTTTTGACTCCTCAAGATCTTTTTCTTTATTTTCTCATCGATCACAGTTTTTTATCTCTTTGAGGAACCTGGTTCCTCAATGGTACTACTCTTCTTCTTCCTTTGAGGGAGATGTCGAGTTTCATACTCCTCATTTTGTGACTTGTTGCCCTCATCCAGAGCCGTCCCTGGGGCGGTCGAGGCGTCGCCGCCGCACAGGGCCCCCGGCCAGCGGGGCCTCCGCCTCATAATTTTTATTTTTCTTTTATTGGTTTCAAATATTAAGATATGTATTAAAAATGCCTCCAATCTTATTAGTGAGAGTTGTAGCCTAGCGGTTAAGGGCTCCCTTCAAAAGTCCTTCCCTAGTGAGATGTCGCGTGTTTGAATACAATGAGTAGTGAAAGTTTTTTTTTAAAACACAAAATCAGATTTGGCTCCAAGTCCCAACCAGTCGGCCCAAGTTCCAAATAGTATTTACTATACATTTATTTGATGTTTTGATCAATAATTTTTTTTAATATTGATTAATTAGTTAATTTTAATTTTTCATGTGAATAAAAAAGATATCTTTTTGTTTCTCGCACCGGGCCCTTAAAAGTATAGGAACGACTCTGCCCTCATCAACTGACTTGTCACCCTCATCATCATTAGACATCACAATGCTAGCCTTTCTTCATTTGTTCTCTTTCCCTTTCTCTGAATTTTTTCTTACGAGAGAATTTTCCTCATCATCTACAAAGTCTTCATCAATCAGCCTACTCTTTATAGGTTGGCTTCTCTTCCCTTTTTTGCCTTTCTCCTTACTTGCCTACAAGGCTGATTCCAAAGATTCCATTTGCTGTTTTTTCGCTTGTCTAGTTCTAGGGGATTTTTGGACAGTGTATTTTCTGTTTTTGTAACCACTATTTTTCTTCTGTTTCTTATCACTAGTGGCCTATTGACGCACAAAGCTAAGTACAATATCACCATCAGAATCAACAACCTGAGTAGGACTAGGAGAACATGGTTCCTTCTTAGGATAATGATCTCCAGTGGCACAACAATAGTAGATACTGTTTGGGAGATCAACATCAACGTCCGGATTTACCCGTGAGGAATCTGGTGTCTCATCCCAAATATGAGCTTTCTTGAGTGTAGGTGACTCATATTCTCCTTGGGGTAAGGGACCAGGTCCCTCCTTCAAAATCTGGTGTCTCATCCCAAATACGTTCACAAAATATTAATTTTTAAATTTTGAGATTATATTGTGGGGGTTACAAATTGCCGTTAATTGCCTTTAAAAACTGTCACAAATTAAATTTTATTTTGAACAATGCATACGATTTTCTTCGGGAGGAAGCTACACATGTGCCCTATGGACGATCTGGTGAAACACATTGGTGCCAGTAGTGATTGACGTTCGGTATTTTCAAAGTTCAATTTCACTAATTCGGTAATTAAAAGTAGATACTTTTAAATATCGAACTTTTAAAGTTCGATCCAGTAAATTTCAATACGGCAAAAATTAAATTCTTTGACAAAATATATTCATAATTTATCGAGACCTTTGTGAAAGTATATGATTTAGCACGATATAAATTGACTTCACCAAATGGCTAGAATTATCTTTTGATCTAATACTACACTGCTTTGGAATTCCACGTGGAAATCATTAGATAACATAGCTAGGTTTGTTTTACTACTTATTAATTGAAATATGAAGCTCTTTGAGTTTATTGTTGTAATAGTAAGATGTGCTTAATTAGTGTAGTCATTAATTATCAATTTAGATAGTCTAGGCTTATGTCCACTAGCTGAGGTAAAACAAAAAAAAAGCGTAATTCCATTTCTTAATTGAATTAAGAAGCCCGATCGTCATAATTTTAGTCAATGTGATTAAATGGATTCCAATAAGTTAAAAGTATATGTCCTTTTAACTAAATAAATTACCCATACATGCTTAACATAATCACTTATCGCTTGCTGTTGCTTTTAACTTTTAAATATTCCAAGTAAAAAATATCTGATATCCCATATTTGATAGAAATAGTAATTATATATAACAGGCTATACATAGGGGCAAAGCATAATCTCACAATCGATTCCTATAACGGAATTGCTTTTTCCACCGTTTAGAGTAAAAAGTTGCAGGGACCTGCAGAAATCACCCCCTTCACGCTCAACACACTTTGACCAAAACTTTGAAATACTCCTCAATTCAAAATGTCTTGTTTTTGATTAGTTGAGTTTGATACTTTGAACTCTTACCTGAGAGATGTGAAGTTGGCTACCATTGCGTTAAAGGAGAGCTTAATACTTTTGATGGTAAGTAAATGCATTTTTTTATATTAACTACTTAATATTTTTTGTGTTCGATCAGATGAGTTACTTGCTTAACTTCAAAAAGTTAGTGAATCATTACTTGTAGAATACACTTGATGATTTAACAGAATACATTGAGTCAGAACTATATAAATTAATAACGTAAGTATCTCTATGAGTTTATTAATTTCATTGCATTTGATATTTATCCAAATTAATTTGTTGGTTGCACAAGAATTGGATGAACATTGATTATGGAGGAATTTTTCTTTTACTACCTTGAACCTGATGAGAAAAATTATTTTGGAAGATAGTGTCACTATGTAAGCTCCTTTATTTACTTTTTTCCAGATATACTATAACATTAGAGTAAAGAGTGTACAAATTTTGGGTTAAACCGATAACCCTAAATAAATATCGAGTTGTTAAGTTAATGATTTGGATCATTGGTTTGTGGGGTTTTTATTGGGTCAGTGTTTATAAAAATATACACATATATATAAAAATAATGTAATAATTTAGATCTGACTTCTTTATTCTGACATATTACTTATTTTCAGTATTCTCAAAAGACATAAAGTCTTTAATTCACATAGTAATATTGATTATTTATATAAAAGTAATGATTAATTTTAGTTAATAAGATGTTAGCCATTTGTTTACAATACATTACTTTGGATGTAGTTGTAAAAACTTTATTTATTAATATGAAAATTTGAATTATTTAATTCAAAGTTCTAGGATATTTTCTGATTCAAAGTAGATATTTTTTCTTTCTTTCTTTTCTACTAAATTTATACCTTTTTCTTTTTGATCTTTAATATTATTTTAAGCGAAAATAAAAATCATAAAATTTACTATTAAATTTTTCGGAAGACTCAAAATTTGGGGGCCTAAGACAAACACTTTGCTAGCATCACCTTTCAGCCACCTCTGCAAAACATGACATTCGCAATCTCAAAATATGTCAATTGTTCAGAAAATATAAATTACTGAAAAATCAAAATTTTAACGCCAAAAAAGTACATGTCATCGCTACATCATCATTTTACGTGAAGAACTTTTTATCAAAAACTCCACATTATCATAACATATAGTTTAAATAACCACAACAATAATAATATTGAGTGTGATCCCACAAAGTAGAGTCTAGGGAGATCAAACAATATACATACAACAATATGAAATATTTTGCAAATTTGAAATATAGAAATAAATATATCATATAAATTATAAAAAATTAATTAAAAATCCAGACATATCTCATGAGATTTGATAGTTACTTACTACTAGAGCTGGCCAGTGGGCCGGGCTAGGGTCTGGGGGGTCGGGTTTGGCGGGGTCGGGGCGGGACGGGCGAAGGGGGTGGGGTCGGGTCTGGCGAGGTCGGGTCGGGGTCGGGGGTCGGGATCGGGGCGGGTTCCGGCGGGTTTTCCTTTTTTTTTTAATAACATATGTATAAAAAAAAACTCAATAAACAAGACAAGATAGTGTAATAAAAACATCCCAAGACTGTTTTTGTATCTCTTATATTATTTAATAGACATATGATTTTTTTGTAATACAAATACAATTGTCTAAATTGCAACTTTGTGGTGTTGTCCAAAAGTTGCAAATTACATTATAAAATTGCAATAAAAAAATTACATTCTCAAAAAAACCTGTTCTAATTGCTTGATAATTTCCTGTGGTTCTTCGGTTGGAATTGGTATTTGTTGGTTAAATTGATCCATGTCTCTTCCATCACCTTCGGATAAGATTTCATTGTAGTTTTCGTCTTCTTCTTAGTTGATCGCCGGTTGACCGCACCTTCTCCGCTCCGCTCGTATCCAATCTCTGAATAATACTGCAATTTTCAAGCCGTCTCCGGCTAATGAGTGTCTCGTGGTCTCCTATTTGATATCTCGCCGTGCGGAAAAAGCGCTTTCGACGCAGCTTGATGACGCTTGAATGTTCAAAACATCTCGGGCCATCATTAAAAGTGTCGGAAAGGTCTTCTCATTCCCCCTCCAAGATTTCAAAGAAGTCTTCATGTCCATCTTCATTGATAACTTCTTGGTACGGTACATGTAACCCCGCAAAATAAAAATATCAAACTCGCTAATTTGGTTAGTAGCGGTACGGCCGCACATTCTATTTCTGAGGCTTTCAATACTAGCCGCAGAAACAACATGTCTTTTGTGAGGTTGTGTTGAAGATGAAAAAGATGGTATGGAAGCCGGTAGGTTACTAGCACTTCTTGTTGGTAAAACCTATATATACATATTTTTGCATTGGTCTTCTACGCTAGACAACACTTCTTCTTTAGTTTGTTCAATATGTGGTGGGTGATTTAGAATTTTTGGACTTGGAGGTGGTAGTACTTCTATACAATCGTAAATAGTTTCAATAAGTGATTTAGTACCGTCTATTTTAATAGTCGGATTTAATACAACACAAATAATATAAATAGTGGGAATAGGAAAAAAATATTTTTTTATTTTGATAAACATTTTTTTAATAGCTGCCATATAAGTTGGGTTTTCCATATATTCACTACGTAATAAAAATATTAGAGTCATATAAAACAACATAGTTGAAATAGTAGGATAATATATACCGGAAAATTCTTTTGTTGCTTGAAAAAATTTCTCTAAAAATATAATAAGTTCGAAATTTTTTACCCAATCACTATCGACAACCATATCAGCTGGATTTTGATTATGAGAGTTAAAAAATAAAGTTATAGGTTTTCTATAGTTATAAGCAACAAGTAGTTGCTCATATAAAGAATTCCACCTAGTGGATACTTCTTCTGGAATTTTTCTATAAGGTAGTCCACAATCGTGACAAGTTTTTTTATATTCTTTTCTTCGTTGTACTCTATTACTTTTAAAAATAAAGTTTATAGCAAATTGTATTTTACTATGAATGTCTTCAAAAAGTGATAGACTATCCTTTACAATTAAGTTATATATATGGCATGCACATTTTATATGAAAATGATATGGAAAAGATGAAGTTAAACTATTTTTTAAAATTGTAATAGCGTAATTGTTAGAAGAAGCGTTATCTAATGTAATAGTCATAATTTTATCGGTTATTCCATAGTAATGGCACACTTGATAAATATTATCTGCAATAAAAGTACCAGTGTGCCTATCATCTATATATCTATACGCTAAGATACGTTTTTGTATAGATCATTTATAATCTATCCAATGACAAGTTACCGTTAAATAATCATGGTCGTTAGTACTACGACCTATATCAGACGTGATAGATACTTTGCCATTAAAATGATATAATGAATAACGTAAATATTATTGATATTCATGTGCGAATTTAAATACATCTCTCTTAACAGTTGATCTAGGAAAACCGTTAAAAGCAGGATTATATATATCTCTAATATAATGAATAAAACCGGGAGATGAAGAAAATGAAAAAGGCAAACCCTCCACAAAAACTAATTTTGATATTGCTTCCCTATCTCTATGTTTATTGTATTTAGGGCCTACAATTCCCCCCGTCGTGGTCCGGGACAAATTAACCATGTACTTGGTCCGGGACAATATGTGAAGCTTGTTCCGATGGAGCGGACGTTTACGCACCCGATTTTGAAGCCTAGTATTGGGCATACCTAGCTGGATGAGCACTTACTACGTGTCTAATTAAACCCCCGTCCCACCGTGACCTTTTTCAATTTTAAATTTTAAAATATTTTTACAAATTTTACATCTAGCTACTTGATTCTCTACGTCCCTATCAAAAAATATCCATGCATCTGATTTTAATGGTCGTTTTGCTGGACCTCGTCTCATACTAGGGGGAATAAGAGGCATTTCAGTTGAAGGTGCACTAGTGGGTGCGTTGTCATCAACATTAGTGGGTGTATCATCTAGATCATCGTCTAAATTAAAGTCTTCTTGAGTTCCAGAAAATAGCTCATCGTCTAAATTGTAGGAAAATGTTCAGTATCAACAAAATCATCATGCGTAGGAATAGGATGACTAGAAGAAGTATCATTGCCCTGGTTGCTCGTACTAGAAGAAACACCCTTACGGCCATTACCCTTAAACATACCTCTTAATTCTTCCATTTTATTTATGATAATAAATAATTAAAGACAATAAAATTAAGCGCGCTAAATAAAATAAACAGACAATAATAATTTAATGAATGAACAAATGTACCAAACGCCGACGTAACGTCGACGTGTAATAGAGAGGTTGAAAATTAAAACTTTGCTCGATGGAAGATCCTCAAGCAAGTTGCCAACTTCACTCCCAATTCCCAAATGAATAAATAAAATTGAATATTTAGTAAACAATGTAGATTTGTAGAGAGATATATTGAGAGATTGTAGGAAGATTTGTGAGAAAGATGAAGAGAAAATGAGTTATTTATAGTTGAAAAATTGGGTTAAAGTGTAAATATAATAACTTATGGGTTAAAAATAAATATTAAGGGGGTAGGGGGTTGGGGGAGGGGGCGAGGCCAAAAATGGCCGTTGCCCAACGGCCAAAATCTAAAATGGCCGTTGGTGCAACGGTTATATTTGCAAAGGGGGGGCTTTCGGAAGGGATCGGGGCTGGCTCGGGATTGGCGGGCTTGGGGCGGGCTCGGGACAGGTCGGGACGAGACATTGTCCCGTCCCGGTTCGAGTCCCACTACCAATTTCTTTTTTTAAAAAACTAATTGGAGTCGGGGCGGTGTCGGATTGGGCTCGGGATGGGGTCGGGTCGGGTCGGGCGTCCCGGCCCACTGGCCAACCTTACTTAGTACTACTTACGGAGTATTTAACCCAAAATACTCAACTTTTCTTCTTCTATATCCTACGGTATGCGATTTTCAAATTCAGATCCAAACACAACCAATTCCTTTTCCTTCTCCTTCACGCCACCAACAATTCGGAACATTTCCCTTTAATCTAGCAGTTCCTCATTCATCGCCCCTTTCTCTCTCTACACTTACTCAGGTATACTCTCTTTCTCTCTCTAGAATTTTCTCGCTAACACAAATTTTCAGTCTCCTGTTTTACTTGCAAAATATACTCAATCCTCTCTATAATGGTGTCTGTTTGTTCCGATAGTATTTGTGATGTTATGGAAAACATATACTAATATAATGGAACATGAAAGATCGGTTTCACAGAAAATGTAGTTGTTAAACGTAGTGTTGTTATATAAGGATGTCTCTATTATATAAGGATGTTGTTATAGAGAGATCTGACTCTATTATATATATAGATCTCCAGATCTGCATTTTGTTTGCATTGTAAACTGTTTGATTTACTAACTTTAGTGTTTTGTTGTTTGTGTGAACAGGCGGAAAAGGAAGGTTTTGTTGTTAGCAATGGCGACAGTTCGAGTGTTTACCTTCACGCTTCTCTTTGCTGTTCTGTTTGTACAACAATGTATCTGTACAGATCCGCCGGCAAGTTCACCAAGTCCGGCACCGGAATCCGGAGCCGATGTTGCTTCTCCACCACCGGAGAGTCCGGCTCCTTCACCTTTATCAAATCTAACATCTCCTCCGGCGCCTCTGCCGTCAGATCTCAGTCCAGATTCGTCTCCGGCGCCATCACCGGTAAATACTGCTACTGCTACTCCGGCACCGGCACCGGCACCGAATTCCGGATTTGCGAGTGATATAAGCCACGAAAGTTCCGAGTCGTCAAAGGTGAAGGAAAATATTTTATTCAGAATTCATAATTTTTTGAATGTTTGTTTTCTACAATTTATATTTTTAGAGAAATTTAAATTTTAAAAAATATTTCGCTACGTAACCCAATGTACAAATATCATACAATTATATAACATTATACCTGACAGGAAAACATCATACCTAATGTAGTGTACCAGAGGTGTTTATAAATATGAATTAAATTGTATAACAAACTCAAAGTATATGCTATGTGGCTTAAATATTTTCAAAAATAGACATAGAGCTCAATTTTTCCTATTTTCTACCTGTGAAAATAGCTAGCATAACTTTTATTTATTATAATATGAAACTTACTCTAACTATAAATAAATAAAAGCTATTTCTATATAAATTTAACTATAAATCTAAGCTAGATATGAATTTAAATGGCAAATCCTAACTAATATATTGATTTTCTATGACTTTGAATTATTTTTTTCAACAGGAAAAATCGTCCGGTGGTGGAATGACCGGTGGGAAGAAGGCCGGAATAGCAGTCGGAGTTATCGCCGCTGTTTGTTTTGTAGGTCTCGGTGCATTGGTGTATAAGAAGAGGCAGCAGAATATACAACGAACGCAGTTCGGGTATGATGCTAGGAGAGAAATTCTTTGATTTGGTTCTATATCATCATTTGCAATCAGTTTTTTTTTATATATGTATAAGTCTACTGCATTGATAGATCTTCACGATTAGATTTGTTGCATTTGGAATTTGTACGAGAGAATGTCATTAGATTTATTTGATTCTTTTTCTCACTGGATTTATTATTATCGTGTATTATTGGAAATTTAACTTTTGATTGACCATTTAATAAATGCTTTGCTGATGATTTTAGAATTCGGTTTGATTTCTTACTTTGAGCTATTAGTTATTTGTAAGTTACCAGTACTGTGAATGTGATGAAGAATCAACAAAATGCTCAAGTTAAAACTTCTGTTTGTTTGAACTCTAAAACTGAGTTAAATTCTCATAAAACACTAGTATCTTTTTAACTTATTAATTCATTGATACATTAAATGAGCAAGCTAATTTAGATTTATATTCTTTATGCATTGAGAGGGAAAATTTACAATAATTGGCTCCCTGGCGGCTTCTCATATGAAGAGCCCGAGTGAATCTTGGACTCGGTACTTATAGGGGAAAGCTGAATATCTTTGAATTGAATGATTGTTAGTTTGTCGAATGATTCAGGGATAAATGTGGATGCGTTGCATTTGATAGAGGGATAAGTAATCCTTCATTTTTTAATATTTAGAGTTTTAGTTTTGGGTATTAGCTAGGGAAATGTGGAAGTTTATCTGAATTTAATGGACCCAATGAAAATACCTGACACCTGATGAAAACTTTGAAAAAATTTGTAATTTCTTCAACTTGCATGGACAATGTGCACTTTAAATTGTAGAGTGCAAAAGCCCAAGTTGCCTCAATGGCAGTTACGGCGATAAGAAGCATGTGAATCCGAATAATAGGCAATCAGTTTTTGTCTGAATGGGGACTAGTACTATCCACGCCTGTGGCTACCAACCGGTGCTAATCGTGCTAGAGCTCTTTGGCAATTTTGCCAAAGTTGTTGCTTCCCTCCCCTTAGAATCCTAAATCGGTAACCAATATTTCATGTATATTGTTAGAAATGATCCAATATTAAATATTAGATAATGTCAATGAAAATGGGGCCGTTTGATACCTGATTAGTTATTCATGTATTAGTTATTCGATCTTCTGCATAAAATAATAAATAGATTTTCTCATAATTTATACATATATTAGTTATATGGACTTTCAAATTACAAACCATACTATTAATTTTGAACATAAATAACTTACCTTCTAACTAGCTATAAAATGTGGTACTTATGCAGAATTTAGTACCTGCATAACTCACCTTCAAACCAACTACCAAATGACTCCTAACTGTTATGCGATAAATTATAATTCATGAATCGCTGTGAAGGAAGTCCCTAATTTAATGACATTTCTGTATATTTCGTATTCTTACCTATATAATTTTTAATTTATCTTGTATAAAATAATGCATAAGACTTATGTATAAAGTATACAAGAATAAGTAAAACAACGTTTGATTATGTGAGTTTAATATGGGAAACTAAATATGTACTTAGTACACATAAATTGTACTGAGTATTACTTATGTAGAACTTTATACCAAAAAACCAGTATTAAATAAGTAATACAAATATATATAAATAAATAAAATTTTCATATATTTTACATCAAAAGACCTTAGTGCTTTGTTGGGTCGGCAGGGTGAGAATGGTGCTAGTCTTGGTTGTGGGCTGGCACTAGACCTTAGTGCTTTGTGTGCGTCTTTTTTATCCCCACCCCACCTCCACCGTTAAAGAAAGTTGTTTGTCTGTCAATCAATTTCATGCTATTAAGTATTTTTATTTAAGTTCTTTTCTTTCCACCTCTTCTAGTGTGCGTTCACAAGGGCAGTGTAAGCACACATAAGTCTTATGATTCCAAAGTGTTTAATAAAAATATTTTATGATGTATTCAAATGCTTATTTTTAATTGAAATAACATATAATTCGAGCAACGGAATGAAATTTACGGACCAATTTAGGCGATTGTCGATGCATTCATCCTTTAAAAAAGCAAAGTCATCTTCCAATTTTGAACCAACATTTTCTCCCCCTTACCTCAAATAAATTTTCTGAATACTTATTTCACCCTATATAGGAGTGGGCAAAAAATCAGGAGAACCGAAAAAATCGAACCGAACCGGCTGTTCGGTTCGGTTTTTATTCATTTTTTTTTTAAAAAACCAATTTTTTGAAAAACTGAATTGAATCAGGATTTAGTGATTCGGTTCGGTTTTTTAATTTTGGATACGAACAGAACCGAAAAACCGAATTAAATATGTAATTAATCTTATTTTTTATTTTAAGCTACTACTATCTCTTGAATCATAGTCATTGAAGTCAATGTATGAAGCTTTTATGGAAGTCAAATGCGGCATGAACTTGATTAACATATCACGGAAGCATTGACATAAAACATAGGGAGAAAAAATAGTTGTAAATTGGTAAAATTTTAAATGGTCATAACTCTGAGCTCGAATGACCGTTTAACCCGATTATTTTTTTGATTTTGCGTATTTTTTCGAGACGGGGCCGGCCAATGTTTGGCGCCGCCAATTTTTATGAAAACGTCCGTTTTCCCAATCAATTTGTGTTTTTCCCCAAATCGGTTTCTAATTTTTCTTTTTCTTTAGTAAACATCTCACGATATACAATACATTCTAACGTCGAAAATTCGTGGTAATGCAGGTGTGAATGTCAATTTCAGTGTTGGAAATTCATTTTTTTTTAAAAAAACAAAAAATTCCCTGACACGCCCCGGCCCGGCCCACTAGAAAAAACCGATATAATCCGATACGTTCGGCGATAAAAACCGAACATTTCATTTTTTTTAAAAAAAACCAATTTTTATTCGGTTCATATTTTTCGAATACAAAACCGATATGAACTGATATACGCCCACCCCTAACCCTATATTATTAACCACTTACCTTTTTGTAACTTTTTTAATAACATGATTTAAAAAAATATATATATGTTACTAAACTTGTATACATAAGAATTTGAATTTATGGGTTCTAGATTTTAGAAAAATAAAATTATTGATTTCTTGATAAATTATTTATACATAAATATTTTTTACACAAAAGTCTATGCCAAAGCTATTGAATTCTGTCAAATTCATAAGCAGAACGCTAACTCCGCGCCTGTTGACCTATATACCAAAATTTTATTTTATTTCTAGAGGAAAAAATTAAATACATATTTTCACCATTTATTTCATATGTCTGAGCAAAGTATATTTATATAGGGCTGGCCGGGTCGGCCCGATCCCGACCCGACCCCTCCCCGATCCCGATTCCGCCAAAAAAAATGGAACAGGACTCGAACCTGGGACGGGACCTAGGCTCGTCCCGCACGGGCCCGTCCCGCTCCAGGCTTGATCTCGCCTGACCCGCCCCGATCCCGCCCGCTCCGATCCCCTTTGCAAAAATGGTCGTTGCACAACGGCAATTTTATATTTTGGTCGTTGTGCAACGGCCATTTTTGGCCTCCCCCCAACCCCCCTACCCCTTAATATTTATTTTTAACCCCTAAGTTAATATATTTATACTTTAACCCAATTTTCCAACTATAAATACCTCATTTTCTCTTCATCTTTCTCACAAATCTTCCAACAATCTCTCTAATATCTCAATTTATCTATCTACAATTCTACACTGCCTACTAAATATTATATTTTTTTGCTCATTTATATCAAAGTTAAAAAATTGGGAGTGAAGTTGGCAACTAGCTTGAGGATCATCCATCGAACAAAGTTTCAATTTTCAACCTCGATTATAAGTCGACGTTACGTCGGCGTTTGGTACCTTCGTTCCTTCTTTAAATTATTATTGTTACTTTATCTTAATTATCACACTTAATTTCATTAACTTTAACTATTTATTTGCATAATTAAAATGGAAGGATTAAGAGGTATGTTTAAGGGTAAGGGTAAGAGTATTTCATCTAGTATGGGTACTTCTTATAGTCATCCTATTCCTCGGCATGATGATTTGATTGATTACACTCATATAGATGAAATTGAATTTTTTAATGATATACCATTAGATGATGAGATATATTCTGCAATTCAACCAGACTTTAATTTAGAAGATAATCTAGATGACACACCCACTAATCTAGATGACACACCCACTAGTGCACCTCAAACTGAAACTGGAATGCCTCCTATTCCCCCTATTATGAGAAGGGCCCACACAACGAAAATTAAAATATGCTGCATGAGATTTTTTTGATAGGGACTAAGAGAATCAAGTAGTTAGATGCCAAATTTGTAAAAATGTTTATAAATTTAAAATGGGAAAAGGTCAGGGTGGGACGGGAGGTTTATTGAGACATGTACAAATCTCCTGGTTTTATTAATTACATTAGAGATATGTACAATCCTGCTTTTAACGGTTTTCCTAGATCAACTGTTAGGAGAGACGTTTTTAAATTTGCACATGAATATCAACAATATTTACGATATTCATTATATCATTTTCCCGGCAAAGTATCTATCACGTCTGATATAGGCCGTAATACTAACGACCATGAATATTTAACTGTAACATGTAATTTGATAGATTATAAATGGTCTATGCAAAAACATATTTTAGCATATAGATATATTGATGATAGGCACACTGAAAGTTTTATTGCAGAAAATATTCATCAAATTTGCGAGTATTATGGTATAACTGACAAAATAATGACAATTGCGTTAGATAATGCTTCTTCTAATAATTATGCTATTAGACTTTTAAAAGATGTATTAACTCCATCTTTTTCTGATCATTTTCATATAAAATGTGCGTGCCATATATATAACTTAGTTGTAAAGGATGGTCTATCACTTTTTGAAGACATTTTTAATAAAGTACAATTTGCTATAAATTTTATTTTTAGAAGTAATAGAATACAAAGAAAAAAAATTGTAATGATTGTGGACTACCTTATAGAAAAATATCCGAAGAGGTAGCGACTAGGTGGAATTCTTTATATGAACAACTACTTGTTGCTTATGATTATAGAAGACCTATAACTCTATATTTTAACGCCCATAATCAAACTGATTTGGTTGTAGATAGCAATTGGGAAAAAAATTCAGAACTTATTGTATTTTTAGATAAATTTTTAAGCTACTAAAGAATTTTCCGGTATTTATTATCCTACTATTTCAACTATGTTATTTATATTGCTCTAATATTTTTGTTACTTAGTGAATATATGGAAAAACCATCTTATAAGGCACCTATTAAAAAATGTTTATCAAATTAAAAAAATGTTTTTTTCCTATTCCAACTATTTATATTATTGGTTCTGTATTAAATTCGACTATTAAAATAGACGATGTAAAGCACTTATTGAAACTATTTATGATTGCATAGCAGTACTTCCACCTCTAACTCCAAAAATCCAAATGACCAACCACTTAAGGAACCAACTAAAGAAGAAGTTTTGTCTAGCATACACGATGAATGTAAAAAAAGTATATATGCATTACCAACAAGAAAGTGCTAGCAACCAACCGGCTTCCATACCTCATCCTCATCCTCCTCAACTTCTTCTTCAATAATACAACCTCAAAAAAGACATGTTGTTTCTGCGGCTAGTATTGAAAGCCTTAGAAATAGAATGTTTAGTGGTACCACTATTAATCAAGTTAGCGATTTTGATATTTTTGTTTTGCAGGGTGTTGTACCGTACCAAGCAGTTCTCAATGAAAAAGGACGTGAAGACTTGCTGAAATACTGGAGGGAGAATGAGAACACATTTCCAACACTATCAAAGATGGCCAGAGATGTGTTGAACATTCAAGCGCCATCAACAACGTCTAGAAGCGCTTTTTCTGACGGAAGATTTCAAATAGAAGAGCACAAACACTCATTAGCGGGAGACAGCTTGGAGATTACAGTTTTATTCAGAGATTGGAAATGAGCAGAG
Organism: Anisodus tanguticus; assembly: GCA_034509755.1. Lineage (NCBI taxonomy): Eukaryota > Viridiplantae > Streptophyta > Magnoliopsida > Solanales > Solanaceae > Anisodus > Anisodus tanguticus. Next base: position 39,877,054 of record CM067554.1, read on the forward strand.
CGTAGAAGGTGCGGTCAACGGAGATCAACGAAGAAGACGATGAAAACTACAACAAAATCTTATCCGACGGAGGTGGAAGCGACGTCGAGCAATTTGACCAACAAATTCCAATTCCAACCGAAGAACCACAAGACATTGTGAAGAAACTAGAAAATGTGTTTACAAATATGTGATTTTTTTAATTGCAATTTTAGATTTTACTATGTTATTTGCAACTTTCAACACCACAAAATTGCAATTTTGAAATTATATTACAAAAAAATTATATTTCTATTAAATAATATAAGATGCACAAAAACTGCTTGGGATGTTTTTATTACACTATCTTGTTCAATTATTGAGGGGTTTATATATGTCATTTTTTTAAAATTAAGTGGAAAAAAAAACCTGATCCTGCCCCGCCCCGATAAGACCGGTCCCCTTTTCCGACGTGACCGGGAATAGGACGGGACATCGGCGGATCCCACCAGTCCCGGCCCATCAATCCCGCAGGAGGACCGGTCCAGCCCTCCCCCGTTCCGCCGGGACCCGCCCCGTTGGCCAGCTTTATATTTATACAGTAGACTTTCACGCAATGTAATAGTATTGGATGTATTATCAAAAATCTGTAGCAAGAAGCACATTTGGATAATATGATCAACTTCTTGTATAATAGCATCAATCTTCTTTTATGGGAAGCAAATATCTTGCCATTCATATTGTTAAGATTGTGTAGTTATACTTTAGATACACAATATAGGTTGAACATTTTATATTCAAACGTGAGATATTTGTAAGGATACACCAAGAACTTTTGTAATACAATTATGTGTATGAAAAACATGTAAATTAACATTTGAAATATAATGAAATGTATTAATATGGTATCAAGAGTTAAAGTTTAACTCTTTGATCCTTCATACACACAAATAAAATAAAAATAGGAGGGAGAAATCTTGCTAGAACAAAAGCATCTCGGTCAGACATCTCTTGAGTGTCAAATAGATACTTTAACTTTACCGAAGATCAAATAGACATCTTTATTTGACACGTCCGTCTTGTAGATCCCTCAAGCTGACATGACGAAATATTTATCTTTCACCCAACTTTGAACCCGTGATACCTTTAAATCCTATTTTTAATTCTTTATCTATTTTTTTAAAAAAATATACGGGTCCCACGTTTTCACCATCTTCCTCACGTTTCTTCTTATTCTTCAAATTTTCATCTCATTAAAGGATCTCGAAAGTTTCAATTAAAAAAAATTCATAGGATCTAAATATAAATTTAACCAAATCTTCAATCATCTATTTTGTCAACACACCTACATTTGACCAATATGAACTAGATATTTTAAAAAAAATGTATAAAGAATTACATTTTAAAAAATACTGTTCTTTTGAAAAAGAAAACACGTGTCGTTTGCTAATTTGTCCATTTGACACGTCACCTGCATTGCAGTTCACGCATAAGGTCTACTGAATTTGGGTGTCTACAAGACATACTTGTGTCAAGTAAAAGTGTTTATCTGGTCATCGACAAAATTAAGGTATCTATCTGATCGTTGTGAACAACTTAAAGGAGCCATCGATATATTTCACCTTTAATTTATATATGAAATGACAGTTGATATGAGATAGTTCGCCCGATGCAAGTAGAGTGTCGGCTACTGGTCACGTGAGGCGTGCGACAATATTGACAGATATTTCCTATGGAAAAGGGTCAGACTGCCCTTAACCTATATGATATTGCGCGCATTTGCTCTCATTTTAAACGTTATCTCAATTATGCCCTTACCGTTATGTTTTGCTTATACTCGTGCCCTTAATTTAACAGAAACCTGAAAAAAAGTTTTGGAGTCATATTTGTTCCGTTTCGCATAGTATAGGGGCATATTTGATCCATTGAAAATGCTTAATTACATATTGTACCAATAGTTCTCAGATTTTTTTTTTTGTAGTCTATTTTATGCTAGCCAATATTTTTTTGATTCTACATTTTGAAACTCCACACTTATCGTGCTACTCCACACTTTTCTCTCTTATTCTTTCACTTGATTATGAAATGTCGGAAGCTTCGAGTTCTCCAAATAGTAGTGGAAGGGTATGTGGATGTGGAGTTGTTGCACTCCATCTCACGTCATGGACTCCAAATAATTTTACTAAATTTTTGTCATGCTTGAAATTCGCGAAAGGGCCAGACCACATTAAATTTATGTAAGAAACAATATAAATGCTTAAAATGTAATATTCTCTCTATTATTATTATTATCAAAATTTTAGCACTGTGGGAGACGTTTTTTTTCAGGTTTCATAAGTCTGATGTAAGTTATCTTTTTTTCTTTGTGATTATTTTTTGTGGCTGATCTGTAATTATATATATATATATATATATATATATATATGTTTATGTTGTGTTGCGGAGATCTTTTCCCTTGTGATTTTTGGTGCATGCATTATCATGTAGATAGGGACTGAGAAGACGAAAATCTTCTAGCAAAAACTATCCAGATCATCAACAAATTGAAAAATAAAAATGTTGTTATGATCATTAGTGAAAAATATCTTTTGAAAAGGAAAAAATAGTGCTCTTGTTAGTGAAAATGATCTTTAAAAGATGGATGTAATTGCATTTGATCTTTTAGTTGTATAATTTAGATGTAATGTAATGGTGAATGAATTGTAATTGCAAATGTTTTTTGTGTTTTGGATGCAATGATATTTTGTGTCATATTATTATTTATGTGCCATTATATTCAGGAATTTCAATAGATTAAACATGCCCCTATACTATGCAAAACTGAACAAATATGCCCTCCAATATATTTTCATTAAATCAAGGGCACGAGTATAAGCAAAAGATAACGATAAGAACATAATTGAGACAACATTTAAAATGAGGGCAAACGCGCGCAATATCATATAGGCTAAGGGCATATCTGGCCTTTTCCGTATTTCCTATCATGCATATGAAAGGTAACCTAGTTGCAACTAGTGGAGGAGATCCTTCTACAACAGGTGTCATTTTACACTAATTTTTAACATATATATTTTAATGTAATTTTAATAAAAGTTTACACATAGATTTTACGTCATATTGAAAATTAAGTTCAGATGAATCCAGTGTCAGCATGTTACAATCCACCCCGAACACACTCACATAACATACACACCAAAATATGTATACATACAATAGACAAAAATAAAAAGTAAAGAAAGACATAAAGTGAGACAAGTAAAGCTTAGGATCTCTATAGCCCTACATCTAAATCTATATAAAAAAGGGCAGTCTGGTGCACAAAACATCCCGTGTTAACAAGGTCCGGGAAAAAGCTACACTCCAAGAGGTGTGATGTAAACATTCTAGCCTAATGCCATTACATAAGTGTAAATAATGGATCTTGGACCTAACTCAACCCTAAAAGCTAGCTTGTAGGATGAAGATTGTTCAAGTCCATATAAGGAGTCCATGTGGACAATATAATTTGGGAATCCAACATCGACGAACAAAGAATTGGAATGGGTCTGGCTCTGATACCATGTAAAGAATAAATTTTGGGTCTAACTCAACTCCAAAAGCTAGCTTGTAGAGTGATTGTTCAAGTCCATATAAGAAGTTCATGTTCTCATTCCATTTCCGATGTGGAACTCTTAACGATAAGATGATGTAAAACTGAATTGTGATAGTAATAGGTGAAGACCACATGTACAAATGTTTGTTGTGTATATCTTGACGTACGCTACAATAAACTTTTCTTCTTCTCAGTGGAGGATGAGTAGCGTACGTCAAGATATACACAACAAGCCATTGGCCCACAACAACTGTGTTTTTAAATGGCATAATTGACTATCTAGCTCCCACTAAATATTAGCACACGATAATCATGGAAAAAATCCCATATTATCATCCTCCACCATAAATCATGTAATTATAATCAATTAGTAATATTGTAATTATTAGACAAATCAATTAGATAGTAATTAGCATCTTGTATTTTAGGTAACCTAGATTATCACTACATACCATGATTGTATATATATTCTATGAATGGAATGAAATACTCAAGGGATTCAATTCTTACTTGGTATCAAGAGTCTAAAGATCCTTTGCCCTATATTCTTCTCTTTTCTTTCTCCTAGCCCGATTTCTCACCTTCTCTCCTTACAAATATTTTTGGCCCTTAGGTTTAGCACTCCTCTAAACCCTAAAACAAAACAATACATCAACCCTAAACTATATTACTGTTGGGATACAATTGTTGTAGAAAATGGGAAGTAAGTAACTATTACAAGAGTAGAAAGGATAAACAAACTATTACAATAGAACTGAAAATCAAAACCTTACAAACTGCGTGTGTGATTTGTTGAGTCAAGTGATGGCACTCTGTCTTTAAGACAAAATTTCCCCGTATATCTCCTTTTACTGTGTTGAGCAATAGTCTCCTAAGATACAACAACAACTTTAACAAGTGAGCAAAAGAAACTCAAGTGTTACTCTTGAAGAACTTTGAGTATAGTAACTTTGCTAGAGAGGAAGAATATGAACTCTGAAAAATCTGGAATATTTTCTAAGTGTTGAGTGTAGTGTTTCAATTGAGCCAAATGACTCAATTTATAGTGTAAAGAGAAGACCCCTCAACTAGCCAACTAATGGCCTTCAATAGCCATGTAATTGCACTTGATTTAGGGGTTACATTCAACCAAATAATGGCTGAATTCATGTGGCAAGTAATGGAGAATCAATGCTCCAAAACCAGCCGAAATGTCAGATTTTTCCAAATTCCCGTCGCAACATTCTTCCTCCGAAGCGCCGCGGCGCTGTCAATCAGCGCCGCGGCTCCAGTGACTGCCCAACCATTTAGCGTCGCGGCGCTGCCTGAGAGGCGCCGCGGCTCCGACGGTTGTGGCGCCGCGGTCCTTCACGGCGCCGTGGTGATTTCCGACTCGTTTCATCTTACACTTCGTACACTTCTTCCTTCCTTTACCAACGTGGAATACTTTGTCATTTGTCCAATAACCGTCCATAATTCTATGTCTCAAACATATTACATACGCATCAATATCTCTTTCACTAATGAAATTTGCGATACTTGGCACTACGTGTGCACATGTATGGAAACGACGTTTCCGACGTGCGAGCCCAATGGTTCGAGTCATAAATTAATGGGATATACTTATTTCCACATTTAGTAAATTTCCAACAAATACAACCTAGCCGTCTACTACCCCCACCCCCTCGGCTAGATATTGTTTTGTTTTTTCCAACAATTAGCGTTCTTCCTTCCATTTCAAACAAAACACCACCTACATCTCCTCTTCTTTTGTTGCTAAGTGGAAACTATGGCCGAAAAACAAAGCTTTCATCCCGCTATTGCCGTCGTCAAGAAATTTATCACCATAACTCTTGAAATGGAGAAAGGGCAGTATACCTCGTGGGCAGAACTATTCAAAATTCACTGCCATGCTTATGAGGTGATTGACCATATCCTTCCATCCGAGTCACAGTCGGATACCACTACGGTGGTAGATGCTATAGTGCTTCAATGGATTTTATGGCACTATTTTGAATGATCTTCTCCATACCATCTTGGAACCTAATTCTACGGCTCAACAGGCGTGGGAACGATTGCAAAATATTTTTCAAGATAACAAAATTTCTAGGGCCGTTTATCTTGAACACCAATTTACAAATGTTATATTGGATGACTTTTCCAACATCTCAGCATATTGTCAAGAATTAATGGTACTTGCGGACCAACTATCCAACGTTGGTTCGCCCGTGACAAATCAAAGGTTAGTCCTTCAGTTGATTGCGAGGCTGAATGAACAATATGGTGGTATTGCTACGTTCATTCAGCAAAGCAATCTATTGCCTCCATTTTACGAGGCTCGTGCGAGGTTAATTCTCGAGGAAACGAGAAAAGCAAAGCAGGCATCATTGGGCACAACCACCGTCGGAATGGCTCTCGTCTCCACCAACTCATTTTCCACTAATTTGGAGCCCCAAAATTCTGGTTCGGGGGGGCAATAATATTCGTCAAAATAATGGCCAAAAATAGGGTTCAAACTGTAATAATAAAGGAAAAAATAATTGTGGAAAGGGACGAGGCCGGGGAGGTGGACACACTGTCGGTAGCAGTGTCCAGCCCGGGCAGTGACAGGCTGGCAGTGGCGATAGTTAGTGGAGTAGTGGCAGACAGTGGGGGCAGTACCCACCGTGGGCCTGGGCCCCACAGTGGGCTGCCCCGTCATGTCCAAATCCGACTTCTTCGTGGGCCAGACCTCATCCTTCTTCAAATCCCCAACCCAGTATTTTAGGGTCTCGTCCACAACATGTGTTTGTGGCCCAAGCACCATCTTCGGTTGGCTATGCACCCACAGATATTGAACAAGCCATGAACAACATGAATATAAGTGTTCCGGATGAGTCATGGTACATGAACACAGGGGCTACGTCACACACAACGACATCTCAAGATAATCTCTCATCTTATTTTAATATGAGCAATAATAAAAATATTATTGTCGGTAGTGGGCATGAAATTCCAATTCGTGGCATTGGTCAGATAACAGTACCCTCTCCGCACTCACCATTATCCTTGAAAAATGTCTTACACGCACCAAAACTAATTAAAAACTTAATCTCTGTTAGACGTTTTACCATTGACAATAATGTTTCTGTGAATTTTGATCCGTTTGGCTTTTCTGTGAAGGATTTTCAGACGGAGATGCCACTTATGTGATGCAATAGCACGGGGGACTTATATCCTGTCACCTCTGTTTCAAAACATTGCATGACACAACCATCAACCTTTACTGCCATTTCTCCTACCCTATGGCACAATCGGTTGGGACACCCTGAAGCACAAGTTTTTAATCATCTTAGGAAGAATATTTTATTTGATTGTAACAAACTTTTGGACTCTTTTGTTTGCCAATCTTGCGTGTTTGGTAAACATGTTAAGCTTCACTTTACATCTTTTACTACTCATACCTTTATGCCATTTGATCTTGTGCATTGTGATTTGTGGACATCACCCGTTTTGAGTTCTGCAGGTCATAAATATTATCTACTCATTCTCAGTGATTATTCGAATATTTTGTGGATGTTTCCCTTAGGACATAAATCACAAACCTACACCATTTTTAAACAGTTTAGTGTTTTTATCAAAACTCAATTTGGCAAAAAATATTAAAAGTTTTCAATGTGACAATGTGGGGGGGGGGGGGGGGGAATTCATCAATGCCCAATTTAATGATTTTTGTCACCAAAATGGGATGTCTTTGCATCTTTCGTGTCCACATACCTCACTACAAAATGGGAAAGCCGAAAGAAAGGTTAGAACAATTAACAATATGATTCGTTCTATTCTTGTGCATTCTTCCACTCCACCAAAGTTTTGGTACCGTGCACTTCAAATGGCCACATACCTTTTAAATATTCTTCTAAGTAAATTGCTCTCCAATGTGTCAACTACACAAATGTTGTATCATTGTCTCCCGTCTTTTACACATTTGAGGGTATTTGGGTGTTTGTATTATTCTTTGTTTCCATATACTACCATTAACAAGTTATAGGCTCGTTCCACTCATTGTGTGTTTTTGGGATACCCGCAGAATCATAAGAGATATAAATGTTATGATTTGACGAATGAGAAAATAATTATATCTCGTCATGTGGTGTTTGATGAGTCTACATTCCCGTTTGCTAAGTCTCATGTGGCATCCTCACATTCATATAATTTTTTGGATAACGGAATACATCTCATTTTACACCACCATTTTAATAACCAAACACAAGTGGAACCACCTCAATAACATAACCAACACCTTTCGGCCCATCAACAAAATGAGACTGGACCAGAGACCATAGCCTCGTCGCCGGGGTCTCGGCCCAGTCCCATTCTCGTGGTAGGCAAACTCAAGTGGGGGAGCCCACTGCTCCCTTACCAACATTCACAAACCAGCCCACTACCGGATCCCAGCCCAACACCGGTCACCACACACCCCTCGGCCCATTACCAATACTATACAGCCTCAGACTATTGAAACTTGTGCAATGCACGGGATTTTTAGGCCCAAACATCAGTTTAACCTTCTATCCACAGAACAACCTTCACCTATACCGAAAAATCCCAAAGCTGCCTTGTCCGACCCCAATTGGAAAACTGCTATGTTAGGCGAATTTAATGCTCTTATTAAAAATAAAATGTGGGAATTAGTACCACGCCCGTCTAATGTGAATGTCATTCGATCTATGTGGGTGTTTTGTCATAAGAAAAATTCTGATGGTTCTTTTGCAAGATACAAAGCTCGTCTTGTTGGTGATGGCAGGTTTCAGCAGGTTGGGGTCGATCGTGGTGAAACATTCAGTCCGGAAGTTAAGCCATCAACTATCAGGACGGTTCTGAGTCTGGCTCTCTCCAAATCCTTGTCTATTCATCAGTTGGATGTTAAAAATGCATTCTTACATATCCACTTACAGGAAACAGTGTACATGCATCAGCCGTTGGGGTTCCGAGATTATTCATGTCCAGATCATGTTTGCCTATTGAAGAAATCCTTACATAGTTTGAAACAAGCCCGTAGGGCGTGGTATAACCGTTTTGCAGGGTTTGTTTCCAGATTGGGCTTTTCTTACAGCAAGTCTGATCAATCATTGTTTATTTAACGGAAGGGCGCTGACATGGCCTATATACTTCTGTATGTTGATGATATTATTTTCACAGCATCATCCATTTCACTTCGCCAGTCTATCATGTCTCTTCTTGCAGCAGAATTTGCAATGAAGGACTTGAGTCCATTAAATTATTTTCTTGGCATTGCAGTAACCCAATATGCAGGTGGTCTCTTTCTTAGTCAAAAGAAATATGTCGAAGAAATAATTGAAAAAGCTGGGATGTCTTCCTGCAAACCATCCCATACTCCAGTTGACACAAATGCGAAGTTGAGCAATACAACAAGTATTCCATACAATGATCCGACACATTACCGAAGTATTGCAGGAGCTTTGCGGTATCTGACCTTTACAAGATCAGATATTTCCTATGCGGTTCAGCAAGTTTGTTTACACATGCATGATCTGAAGGAGGAACATATAGGGGCTATAAAAAGGATCATGCGGTATGTGAAGGGTACTCTCCATTTTGGGCTTCATTTGTATAAATCATCTATCACGCATCTTTCAGCCTACACAGATGCATAGTGGGGTGGCTGCCCGGACACACGCCGTTCCACTTCCGGTTATTGTGTGTGTTTTAGGGGACAATCTCGTTTCATGGTCGTCCAAACGATAATCCACACTGTCTCGGTCAAGTGCTGAGGCAGAATACCGAGGCGTAGCCAACGTAGTTGCTGCATCATGTTGGCTTCGTAATCTCCTGTTGGAGTTGCATTGTCCAATTGAAAAGGCAACAATGGTTTATTGTGACAATGTGAGTACGATATACTTATCCGGCAATCTTGTTCAGCATCAACGCACGAAACACATTGAAATGGATATACTATTTGTCCGAGAAAAGGTTGCCCGTGGACAAGTCCGAGTTCTTCATGTACCGTCTCGCTACCAAATTGCAGATATCTTCACGAAAGGGTTTCCGCGCGTACTTTTTAAGGACTTCCGGAACAGTCTTAGCATCCGTAAACCTCCCGCTAAGACTGCGGGGGACTATTAGCACACGATAATTATGTGAGAAATCCCATATTATCATCCTCCACCATAAATCATGTAATTATAATCAATTAGTAATATTGTAATTATTAGACAAATCAATTAGGTAGTAATTAACATCTTGTATTTTAGGTAACCTAGATTATTACTACATACCATGATTGTATATATATTCTATGGATGGAATGAAATACTCAAGGGATTCAATTCTTACACTAAATGTCTCTGGATTTTCTATATCCGGATGATAATCTTGACGACTTATGTGGGACGATGTTTCTGTTTGATTCAGCTGGGAATTCTGCTGCTGTTGATCTAACAAGACTTGTGCCGCCTTTTTCATCTAAAGAACTCGACAAGTATGGAGCATCCACACATTGAAACCCCCAAGCCAACAAATGTTGAGAGAAGAATTGAAAGAACAGCTTGTACATGAACCTGAAAATATATAGTAACATTATAGAGGTCCAACTAGAGGAGGAAGCAACCTTATTCAATGGGTTCAACTACACTTAGTATTTCTAACACGAAACATAAATATAAAGGGCAGCCCGGTACATAAAGCATCCAGCGTTAGCAGGATCCTGGGAAGGTCGCACCCCAATGGGTGTGATGTAGACAACCTAACTTAATGCAAGCATTAGCGACTGCTTCCACGACTCAAACCCCTGACCTATAAGTCACACAGAGAAAACTTTAATGTTGCTCCAAGGCCCCCTTCTCACGAAACATAAATATATATGTGAAAAATTACTAAACTTTTAATAAGTATAAATTTATGAACTTATGATAGTAATAAGAACTTAAACGTTGAACACGTCAACTTTAATTTTGGATCAGCCTTTGGATCCAGTGTAATGTCCCTAATTCATTAAGATCTTCACATTTAGGAATTAGAATTCTACTTACCAAGGAGTAGAACATATGAGCAAAGAATACCACGAGGACGAACTGAATGGACGCATAAACCTAGACAAATCTTCTCTTCACTAAACAAAAAATTAAAAGATAAAAGATTTTGTCATAACACAAAAGGAAACACATATGAGCATACGATATTTTACCAGCATTTTTCATGAAATATCATATTTTGCTACTTTGAGTTAAGGTCTCAGATAAGTTTTCCAGTTATATCCAAATCTTAGAAACACAAATCAACAGATTTTCAAAATTTAGGTTATTCATTTTTTAACTATTTTTTTTCTTATAAGGTAATTAAAGATTTTGTCTAGTTTCCTTACTAGTACCATTATAATTACTCCCCTACTATCTTAGTCTTTGATTTTATTATTACATGTTGTTTCTTTTGCTCTAGTTATCATATTATTTGTTGTTAACATTGTTCATTGCTCATTATTTTTAAAATGGCTTATTCAATATTGTATTTCCTTTCATAAATGCTTTGATATGCTTTACTTGAGCCGATGGTCTTTTGGAATTATAGCCTCTCTATTTACACAAGGCAGAAGTAAGGTCTGTGTACACATCACCCTTCCCGGACCCCGTTATTAGGATTACACTGGTATGTTATTGTTGTTGTATAAGGTAATTAAAGAACAGTATCAACTAGGACCTAATTAAGCAGGCAATGATTAGTACTTATACTTCCTTTGAATCTATATATCTACAGCATTCGATTGATCAAAGTTTTTAACATGTTCTAACTGAGCAGAAGATAACATACCCATGGTTGAAGATGCCAAAGATGAAAGCAAACCTAGTACACAAGAAAAGGGAACAGATATAGCTATTGCACCTGTACCCATTGTTCCTGTTTTACTTACAAAATATACTCAATCCTTACAAAATACACTCAATCCTCTCTATAATGGTGTATTTTTGTTCCGATAGTATTTGTGATGTTATAGAAAATATATACTAATATAATGGAACATGAAAGATCGGTTTCACAGAATATGTAGTTATAACGAAGTGTTATTATATAAGGATGTTATTATAGAAAGATCTGACTCTATTATGTAGATCTCCTAATATGTATTTTGTTTGCATTGTAAATTGTTTGTTTATTAATGTGTACTTATTTGTTTAGAATCCTAATTCTATCCCACCATCATAATTAGAATATATCTCATATATTTTGTATAGAATTATGGTAAGTATAGGATTCATTATTGTACTAGGGTTATACTACATATTGTACACTATGTATATTTGTATTAATGAGAAGGCCTTCCTAAGGGAGATTAATACTATTCTACATGGTATCAAGAGCCAAAATCCAACTCTAAATCAAAATTATTTTTCTCTTCGGCTACTGCCCCTCTCGGCCAACAGCCATTTTTTTTCTTCTCTTCCATTCAATCCCAATTTAATGGATATATTGGCTACTCCTACCTCTTCTGATGCTTTACTCCTCACCATCATGAAAACAGGTGCATCCGTCCGTGACCTATGGACACGGCTGGAAGAAATATTTCAAGACAACAAGAACACTCATGCAGTATACTTGGAAAAGCAATCTAACACTACCCGTCTTGAAATTTTTTCTAATATGTCTGAATATTGCAAGCAGTTGAAACTGGTGGCCGACCAATTGTCCAACGTTGGTACGCCCGTGTCCGAGACAAAGATGGTGTTGCAACTGATTGCAGGCCTCTCAAAAGGTGAATATGACACCCTAGCCACGATGATTCAACAGGCTGTCCCTCTTCCTAGTTTCAACAAAGCCCGCTCGCAATTATTATTGGAGAAAACTCATCGTGCAAAGCAAGACGAGCACAATAAGAAGGCGTTAGCGGTTGAAACGTCTGCACAAAATCACGCTGCCACCGGCCAGCAACCTCCGTCGGACAACAGCCAGCCACGACAGAACTACGGCAGCAGGGGTGGCAGGGGCGCGGCAGTGGACGAGGCGGCAAGGGCCGCGGTAAAGGAAAGGGCCGGTAGCCGCAACAACCCACTTAGTTTCCTTCATGGACCGGCCCAATGCCTAGCACTCAGACCGCGCAGTGGGCCTCAGTCCCATGTTACCCTTCAACCCATTATCCGTTTCAGCAGCAAGGGGTACTCAACCCATCTCCAGACTCTCGACCAGCCCAATATCAGCAGCACCAAGCCCACGTCGCATATGCCCAGTTCCCGCAGCAGCCCACAACTCAGATGCCCACCGATTTGGGCCAGGCATTCAAAGCGAGTATGAATTTACAGCAGCCCGATAAAAATTGGTACATAGACTCCGGAGCCTCATCTCACCTCACCCGGTCTGCAGGTAATCATTCCAAATTATTTCGTTTAAAGTCTCCTCAATTTATTACAGTTGGAAATGGTCACCGCATTCCAATTCAGGGTTATGGTCACACCTACACTCCGACACCTCACCCACCCTTCTTCCTAAGTAACATCCTCTATGCACCAAACATCATCAAAAAATTAATCTCCATTAGGAAATGTACTCGTCATAATTCTGTGTCTGTTGATTTTGACCCATTTGGTTTTACTGTGAAGGATCTACGTACGGGGACTCCTCTTACGAGATGCAATAGCACAGGGGACCTATATCCGTTCACACCCTCATCGGCTGCCAGTTCTCCTTCACACTCCGTCCTAGCTTCTCTGCCTTCGTCAATCTGGCACAATAGGCTTGGACACCCAGGAGCCCCTGTTTTTAATTTCCATAGAAGCAATAATTTTATTCATTGTAATAGGAAACTTGCCCAAAACTGCAATTCTTGTCAATTAGGCAAACATGTTCGTCTTCCTTTTAATTCATCCGTTAGCATTACGTTTGCTCCGTTTGATATTGTTCATGCTGATTTGTGGACGTCCCCCATTACCAGTTCCCTGGGTCATAAATATTATCTCGTACTATTGGATGACTACTCCCACTTTATTTGGATTTACTCACTAAAATTCAAGTCCGAAGTCTTTGCTAAATTTTTAGAATTTTGCACCCTTATCAAAACACATTTTGAATGAGCCATAAAATCTTTCCAATGGTCGTGAATTTAAGAATTCCGCATTTAAAAAATTTTGCAAAAATAATGGCATGATCTTTCATTTTTCGTGTCCTCACACGTCCCATCAAAATGGTAAAGCCGAGCGTATCACCCGTACAATTAATAACATGGCCCGCACTTTCCTGTTTCATGCCTCTCTCCATCCCTCTTTTTGGGTATATGCAGTCAAACTGGTAGAATACATCCTTAATATTTTACCCACTAGTACCCTGCATAACATGACTCCAATCGAAATCTACACCGTCGGATTCCCTCTTATCATCACCTTCGGATATTCGGTTGCCTATGTTATCCTAATCTCACTTCCCCTGCACCTCACAAATTAGCCCCCCGCACCACTCCGTATGTCTTCTTAGGATTTCCAGCGAACCATAGAGGTTATCTATGCTATGACTTGGCCACTCGTCAAATTCACGTCTCTCGTCATGTCACCTTTGATGAGACCACATTCTCATTTTCAAATATCCAAAAGTTTCGTAAATCGGATTACAATTTTTTAGACGAGTCAGACATGTCTCCCGTCATTCTTAGGGAACTGTGTTAGCCAAACACTACCACCCAGTCACCTGTTCCAAACACCGCCGGTCAGTCCCGGTCACCCACTGCCACACACCAGAACTACCCGTCGGCGTCACTACCACTTGTGCCGGCTCCATCACCGGCTTCTCCGATTGTCACCACCTCCTACAATCGGCCATCCATTTCCACCTGTCCACTGGTTGTCGTCCCTGCCCCTATACCATCGCTACAGTCTTTCCATTCCGCCACCATCGACTCATCCACCGGCAACCACTCAACCAACCCCAATACCGGACTCACTCCACCACCGACGTCGTTTCCCACTGTACCGTCACCCACCAGTCCCAGAACACCGACAACAACACCTACCACCACTATCGAACCACCCCATTCGAAGCCCAACCTATCACCCATCACTGGTCCTACCCTACCCAGTTCACCAGACAAATCGACCCACCCCCTGCAAACCCATCACCCTCACACCGTATGGAAACCCGTGCCCAACACGGGATTTTCAAACCTAAAGTCCAATTTAACCTGTTCGCCCACACAATTTCCCTTATTCATAAAAGCCCAAAATTAGCCAAACTGGACCCAAATTGGAATGCGACTATGTGTGAGGAGTTCAATGCTTTAACGAAACAACATACTTGGGACTTGGGTCCTAGACCAGAGGAGGTGAATGTTGTCTGATGCATGTGGCTTTTTCATCACAAGTTCAGGGATAGTGGTGACTTAGAGAGATATAAGGCCAGACTTGTGGCTAATGGCACTAATCAACAGACATATTGATTGTGGTGAGACATTCAGTCAGGTGGTCAAACCGGCCACTATCCGCACAATTCTGAGTATTGCTATGGGTAAGCATTGGCCCATTCATCAGCTTGATGTGAAAATTGCATTTCTACACGGGGATCTGAAAGAAACCGTTTATATGTATCAGCCACCTAGATTTGTCCACCCTGCCGCTCCTCAATATGTCTGCCGCCTTCGTAAGTAACTATATGGGTTGAAACAGGCCCCTCGAGCGTGGTATGATCGCTTTGCACAATACATTATCCAGATTGGGTTCATCTGCAGCAAAAGCGATAATTTTCTTTTTATTTTCCATTAAGGTAGTAGCATTGCTTATTTGCTGTTATATGTGCATGATATTGTGCTCACTGCCTCCTCTAATGTGTTAAAGACTGAGATTATTGCACTCCTTAAAACTAAATTTGCTATGACTGACTTGGGGAAGTGGAGCTATTTTTTGGGAATATCAGTGACTCGGTCTGCAGATTCTATGTTCCTGTGTCAGCGCAAGTATGCAGAGGAGATAGTGTACATGGCTAAAATAGAAAACTGCAAAATCATGACCACTCCGGTTGATTCTAAATCAAAGCTTAGTGCTGATGATGGTAACCCAGTGTCCGATCCCACTCTTTACAGAAATCTTGCAGGTGCACTCCGGTATCTTACCTTCACCAGGCCTGTCATCGCTTATGTTGTTCAGCAGGTCTGCCTATTTATCCATGCTCCCAGGGAGCCTCATTACACTGCCCTTAAACACATCATTCGATATGTTAAGGGCACCTTTGATTATGGATTACATTTATACCCCTCAGTACCGGTCAAATTGTTAGCCTACACGGATGCTGATTGGGCAGGCTGTCCGGACACACGCCGCTCCACCTCAGGCTACTGCGTGTTTTTAGAGGATAATCTCATTTCATGATCTGCCAAGAGGCAAGTCACATTATCCCGTTCGAGTGTAGAAACATAGTATAGAGGAGTTTCAAATGTTGTTGTTGAGACTTGCTGGCTCCGAAACCTTCTTTTGGAGCTTCACTGTCCCTTGCGGCAAGTGTCTGTCGTCTATTGTGATAACATATCCGCTATTTATTTATCTCATAATCTGGTTCAACAACAGCGGACCAAGCATATTGAGATGCATATACACTTTGTTCGTGAGAAGATTGCTCTCGGTCATGTTAAGGTGTTGCATGTGCCTTCCTCATATCAATACATGAATATCTTCACGGAGTGTCTTCCTCGACAGCTATTCCTCGACAGCTATTCCTCGACTTCAGATCCAGTTTCAGCATCCGGCCTCCTCCCGATTATACTGAGAGGGTGTATCAACGTATACTTATGTGTTTAGAATCCTAATTCTATTCCACCACCATAATTAAAATATATTCCATATATTTTGTATAGAATTATGGTAAGTAGAGGATTCATTAATGTACTAGGGTTATACTACACATTGTACACTATATATATATATATATTTGTATTAATGAGAAAGCCTCCCCAAGGGAGATTAATACTACTCTACAGTTTGATTTACTTTAACTTTAGTGTTTTGTTGTTTGTGTGAACGGGCGGAAAAGGAAGGTTTTGTTGTTAGCAATGGCGACACTAGTGTTTACTTTCATGCGTCTCTTTGCTATTCTGTTTGTTCAACATAATAGAATATTATTTCCATAATAATTGTACATCTCTTATATTAGGTAGAATTAGATTCCTCTTGTAATTAGGATTGATTAGTTACCTAGTTTGTATCAAAGCAGATATTCTTGTAACACTATATATATATTGTAAATCATTGATGAATAAAATCAAGGAAAAATATTTCTTACATGGTATCAGAAGTTTAGGAAAAGTTTCGGAAACCCTAACTCCCTTTCCTTGTTGTCGTCGCCCCCCCCCCCCCCATTTCTTGTTTTTTGGCCGCTGACCACCACCCTTCTCTCATCAATCATGTCTGACTCGAAATCCTCTTTTTATCCAGCCCTCATAGTTTTCAACATTAAATCTCATGTTTCCATCACTTTTGAGATGAAAAATGTCCTTATGCAATGTGGGCGGAACTCTTCAAAATTCACTGCCGATCCCACTGGGTTATTCATTACATAATTCCGCAGGAAAATGGCAAGGACAAGGTACCAAAAATCGACGACGAAAGAGAATTATGGTTAACCCTCGATGCGACAGTTCTTCAATGAATTTATGCCACTATTTCTAGCGATTTGCTGCATATAATCATTAAACCTAACTCGACGGCGATTGAAGGTTGGGATCGCGTACGCGACATATTCCAAGACAATAAAAATTCTTGGGCCGTTACTCTGGAGTAGGAATTCTCCACCACCGACATGACGGATTTTCCCAATGCATCCACATATTGCCAACGACTCAAGGTATTGTAACTAGGGATGGCCACAGATCGGATCTGGATCGGATCCTACTAGATCTAGATCCAGATCCATTTTTCATACCTGAATCCAGATCCATCGGGTCCATAAAAATCATATCCAAATCTGGATCCACCGGGTCCACGGATCGGATCTGGATCCACATGTAAAAAATTTTGCCTTGCTAAGAATGTAACCTTGCTAAGAAATTTCTTTTAACTGACAAACGATTTTTACTTAGCTAACAGTTTACTGTGTTTCAATTTTGAAATGTTCATATGAGATATTTTGTTTGTTGTCTAGTTTTGATTGTGAGCTATTAATTGAAAATGTTGGACAATGACAATAGTTGTGGAAAATGCTGACTAGTATTTTCACAATGCAGATCTTGCATGCGCTTGGAGTCTTCACAAATGAAGTGAATATAATTTTAACTACTTGTCTATGGAGATGTTAGTCATTCACTAATACAACATTGATTTTATTATCGAAGTTACCTCTTTATTTTTTTGTTTTTGAGTTAACGCGGGGATAAATTAAACTTATTTTGAGAATTAAACTTGCAAAGATGTGCTTAGCAATTTTAAGAAAATACTTATAAAATTACATTCTAGGTTATGAATATATTTAATAAAAAACGAATCCACGGGTCGAATCTGGACCGGATACAGATCTCAAATACAATATCTAGATCCAGATCCGATCAGTCAGAAATGGATCCGGGTCCGATCCAGATCCGTCGGGTCTAAATTTTGAAGATCCATATCCTATAAACCGGATATGGATCCACTGGGTCCAGGATCCACTGACTTCTCTAATTGTAACTAACAATCGACTTATCTTACAATTAGTGGCCGGCCTCACCGACGCATATAGTGGAGTGGGTACGCTCATCCGTCAAAGCAGTCCTCTTCCACCATTTTACCAAGCCCGCTCTACGCTTATTCTCGAAGAAGTGGGTTTTGACAAAAATACAACCATCATATCGAAGTCCGCCTTGATTGCCGCTCCGTCCGGTGAGACTCCATTACAATTTGAAAATTTACCTCCCAATCGTGTCTAAAAGGGCCAAAATGGCGGTAATGGGAGCAAAAACTATGGCGGCGGCTGTGGTGGTAGTAAATGTGGCGGCGGCCGTGGTGGTAGTAAATGTGGCGGCATTGGCGTAGCCAGCAGCACCCGCCCGCCCAGTGGTAACCAACGGCACCTTAGGGCGGTAGGCCGACACCATGGGCCTGACGGTGGCCTTGGGCCGTGTCGCCCTGCCCCTATTCAATCGGCAAGAATCGGGTCGTGCCCGGTCCCGCCCAACAACCCAACAGGCCCAGCAGCAACAACCAAGACTTCTTGGGCCACTGCTGAGCCAGTGGCAGCAGGCCCACTCGGCAATAGCGACCCCGACAGATATTGATGCCGCGATACACATTCTTGGGCTTACTCCGCCCGACGCAAATCGGTACATGGACACTGGTGCAACGTCTCACATGACGTCTTCAGAAGGTAATTTCTCGTACTATTTTAGTTT
The DNA here is from genome assembly GCA_034509755.1 of Anisodus tanguticus. NCBI lineage: Eukaryota > Viridiplantae > Streptophyta > Magnoliopsida > Solanales > Solanaceae > Anisodus > Anisodus tanguticus. Next base: position 39,895,902 of record CM067554.1, read on the forward strand.
GAGCAATAATCGTGGTATAATTGTCGAAAATTGTCATTCAATTCTAATTCGTGGTTATGTTACTACAAACTTGTTTCCCCTGAACCCACCGTTAATTTTGAAAAATGTCCTTCATGCACCTCATTTAATTAAAAACTTGATTTCAGTTAGAAAATTTACCACTGATAATTGAGTTTCTATTGAATTTGATCCTTTTGGGTTTTCCATGTGTGATTTTCGGACGAGGATGCGCCTAATGAGATGTGATAGTCAGAACGAGCCTTATCCAATCACCACAACCACATATCAAGCCAATTTACCATCCACTTTTGCAGATTTAGCTCATTCCTTATGGCATGAACGTTTGGGTCATCCGGGAGCACCTATTTTTGTTTTTCTTAAACAAAATAAACTTATTGAGTGTACTAGACCTCGTAGTTCTCATGTTTGTCACTCTTGTTTTCCTGGAAAATATGTTTAGTTGCCTTTTGTTGCTTCTAATTCTTGTACTATTATGCCTTTTGATATAATTCATTGTGATATTTGAACATCTCCCGTTTTGAGCTCTTCAGGAACATCGATATTATCTTCTGTTGTTGGATGATTACTCTAATTTTTTGTGGACGTTTCCTTTGTCTAAAAAGTCACAAGTTTTTTCCACATTTCTTTTCTTTAGAGCATATATCTGCACTCAATTTGAATGGGATATTAAAAATATTCAGTGTGACAATGATAGGAAATTTGATAATGGACCTTTTTAGGATTTTTGCAAAACTAAGGGTTTGTCATTTTGTCTCTCGTGTCCACATACATCATCTCAAAATGGAAAAGCAGAAAGAAAAATTTGAACCATTAACAATATTGTTAGAACATTACTTGCCTATGCATCTCTACCACCATCATTTTGGCATCATGCGTTATAAATGACAACTTATCATTTGAACATACTTCTGAGCAAACAAATAGCCTACGAATCCCCACTCAAAATTTTATACCTAAGGGACCCATCATATTCTCATTTATGAATTTTTGGGTGCTTATGCTATCATCTCTTTCCTTCTACTACCACAAATAAACTTCAACCCCGGTCGCTCCACGTGTTTTTTTGGGATATATGTCAAATCATCGTGGTTACAAATGTTTTAACTTATCCTCTAATAAAATTATATTAAGTCGTCACGTAATTTTTGATGAAACAAATTTCCCTTTTGCCAAATTACATTGTTCTGAGCCTTCTACCAATGAATTTCTTGACGATAGCATACCCCCGTATTTGATCCATAAATTAGCCTCCCAAATAGGCCCAACGTGTCCCGGTGTCTTGGCCCAATTACCGAGCCACGCGACTGCCGGCCCAGCTGAGCCTCTCATTAGAAGCCCATTGCCGAAAGGCCCAGTGGCGGGCGGTTTGCTGGGTCTCGGCCCAGGAAGTCCACCGTCTCCTGGCCCACTTCTCGGTAGTCCAATCATTGCCATCCCACTGCCGGGCAGTCTGCCAGTTTCATCCGACCCGACTCCAATTTCGGCCTAACAGCCTGTCACTCGTAGCAACACGAGATTTTTAATCCAAATAAAAAATACTGTCTTCACACGCATATTGACAAGTCACCATTGCCCCGTAGTCCTTTATCTGTCCTTAATGACCCGAATTAGAAAATAGCTATGGATGATGAATTTAATGCTCTTATTAATAATAAGACGTGGGATTTGGTGCCTCGTCCCCCTGATGTTAATGTGATTTGGACTATGTGGATTTTTATTCATAAAGAAAAATCTGATGGTACATTTGAGAGGCACAAATCCCGTCTTGTATGTGATGGGAACACTCAACAGATTGGTGTGGATTGCGATGAGACTTTCATCTCAGTGGTCAAACCGGTAACTATCAGAACAATCCTCAGTCTGGCTCTTTCGAAGGCATGGCCGCTTCATCAGCTTTATGTCAAAAATGCCTTCCTACATGGTGATCTCAATGAAACAGTGTACATGTATCAGTTCATGGGTTACAGAGACCCTACTTATCCTAATCATGTATGCCTGCTAAGGAAATCATAGTATGAGCTCAAACAAACTACTAGGGTGTGGTACAAGAGGTTTGCAGATTATGTTTCACATATTGGATTTTCTAACCGCAGGTCTGATCATTCTCTATTCATATACCGTCAGGGTAATGATATCGCTTACATTTTTTTTGTATATGGATGATATTATATTAGCTGCCTCATCTGATTCCCTTCGCAAGTCTATAATGTCACTGCTTGGCTTGTAGTTTGCAATGAAGGATCTAGGTCCACTGAGTTACTTCTTATGGATAGTTGTGACATGTCATGCATGTGGTTTATTTTTATCCCAAAATAAGTATGCGACAGAGATTGTTGAACGAGATGCCATGTCATCGTGTAGGCCGTCCGCTACTCCGGTTGATACTAAACCAATGTTGAGTGCTTCATCCAGCAAGCCATATGCCGATCCATCACATTACCGCAGCCTAGTGTCCCTGCAGTATCTCCTATTCACAAGGCCCGACATCCCTTATATTGTACAACAAGTTTGTCTATTCATGCATAACTCGATAGAGGATCACATGCATGCTCTCAAACACATTGTGCGTTATATTCAGGGTACTCTTGATCATGGATTGCATTTATATTCGTCTTTGACAACCACTCTTATTTCATACACAGATGCCGATTGGGGTGGTTGTCCGGATACCAGATGCGGTTGTGTATTTCTTGGTGATAATTTGGTCTATTGGTCCTCAAAATGACAAACAACCTTGTCAAGATCCAGTTCCGAAGCAGAATACTAAGGAGTTGCCAATATGGTGTCTGAATCTTGTTGGTTACAGGACCTTCCTTTAGAGCTCCACTGTCCGGTTCCGAAGGCGACATTGGTTTATTGTTTAATGTTAGTGCAATTTATCTCTCAAAGAATCCGGTTCATCACCAACACACTAAACATGTTGAGTTGGATATTCACTTGTTCGCGAAAATGTTGCTCGTGGACAAGTATGTGTCTTACATGTCCCGTCACGCTATTAGATTGCCAACATATTTACAAAAGGTCTTCTGTTGGTTTTATTTGAAGACTTTCGGGACAGTCTCTGCATACGCCGACCTCCCGCTTCAACTGCAGTGGTGTAATAGAATATTATTTTCATAATAATTGTACATCTCCTATATTAGGTAGAATTAGATTCCTTTGTAATTAGGATTGATTAGTTACATAGTTTGTATCAAAGTAGATATTCTTGTAGCACTATATATATTGTAAATCATTGATGAATAAAATCAAAGAAGAATATTTATTATACAACAGTGTATGTGTACGGATCTGCTGGCACGTACACCAAGTCCGGTACATGAATTCGGCGCTGATGTTGCTTCTCCACCACCGGAGAGTCCGACTCCCACGCCTTTGTCAAATCTAACTTTTCCTCCGGCGCCTCCGCAATCAAATCTCTCTCCAGATTCATCTCTAACACCATCACCGGTGAATACTGCTACTTCTTCTCCGGCACCGGCATCGAATTACGAATTTGCGAGTGATATAAGCCACGAGTTGTCAAAGGTGAAGAAAATATTTTATTCAGAATATCACAAATATTTGAATATTCTATGCAATTTATATATTATTTTCTACTCGTGAAAATAACTAGGAGCAATTCTATTTACTTTTCTCTTTTCGGGAGTTAAGATGACTAAATTTTAAAGTTAAAATTATACTCAGATTAACTCAATAAATAACATTAAAATTTATATATTTAAAAATTATATGAAAAAATACACCTTAAAATGTTAGTTAAAGTTCATGTAGTTTGAATGTCGGAAAGCGAAAAGTATCACATAAATTAGGACAAAGCATTAGTACGAAACCTACTTTAATTAAAAATATAAAAACCTATTTCTATATAAATTTGCCTAGTTAGACATGAATTAAAATAGCAAATCGTAACTAATATATTGATTTTCTACAACTTTGAATTATTTCTTTCAACATGAAGAATAGTCCGGTGGGAAGAAGGCCGGAATAGCAGTCGGAGTTATCGCCGCCATTTGTTTTGTAGGTCTCGGTGCATTGGTGTATAAGAAGAGGCAGCAGAATATACAACGAACGCAGTTCGGGTATGATGCTAGGAGAGAAATTCTTTGATTTGGTTCTATATCATCATTTGCAATCAGTTTTTTTTTATATATGTATAAGTCTACTGCATTGATAGATCTTCACGATTAGATTTGTTGCATTTGGAATTTGTACGAGAGAATGTCATTAGATTTATTTGATTCTTTTTCTCACTGGATTTATTAGTATCGTGTATTATTGGAAATTTTACTTTTGATTGACCATTTAATAAATGCTTTGCTGATGATTTTAGAATTCGGTTTGATTTCTTACTTTGAGATATTTGATTTTTTACTCACTGGATTATTAGTTTATGCAAAAACATGAAGGAAATGAAATCTCTTGCCTTCTTATCATTTGAGTTTAATAGAAGAAAATAAGTTTTTAAGATCTTTTATGTGTAAACAAGAAAGATCTCTTATAAAAATAATCATAAAACTAAAGAAGTTTGTAACGAACTACAAAATCATTTCTCTCCAAAACTTGTTTGTTTGAGATGTTTCGTAAAACAAGTTAAAACTCTGTTTGTTTTGAACTCTAAAACTACTAGTTACACTTTCAAACAAAGTCTTTTTTCTTTTCTGTTTAACTCATTGATTCACCATTACACTAAAGGGGTCGTTTGGTTTAGAAATAAGTTATACATGAATTACTAACGTAGGGATTATTTATGAATGAATTAGTAATATAAAAATTATATATGTGGTGATTAATAATGAATGTATTGTTATGTGACGATTAATACTTAGAAAATCTTAAACATGAACTAGTTACTCAAAAAATGTATTTTTGTTTTCTAGTTTAATCCCTCCGTATTACTAATGGACATATTCTTATTTCACTTTTTATCTCGAATAAAATTGATTCCGTCATAATCTAATGTGAGTATTATTTAGTACCGTCAATCAACCCTATATTATCTTATGCATAATTTATGATGAGTTTAATTATTCATATACGTGAACCAAACATTGTATTATCTCATGCAAGATTTTGTGTTGGAATTAATTCTTTTATACTCAAACCACCCTTAAACGAGTAAGGTATTTGAGATACATGTTCTTTATGCATTGAGAGACCCCCTGTGCCTTATCCGACCTTTGCTTATGAGAATAGAGTTATTCGATACTCATGTTGATTGGTGCCTGGGGGTGTTCAAAGATGCGAGCAAACTCCATCTTTATTTTAAAAGAATTAAAGAAAAGAAATTTGATGTGGTGTCTTTGAAATGCATTTGTAGGGTAAAGTTGAACAAATGAACCTTTGAATTGAATGAGTTGTTAGTTAGTTGAATGATTCAGGAATAAATGTAGATCTGTTGGCATATGATTGCATTAAGTTTGTAACTTCTGCAACTTGCATGGATCGTCTAGTGGACAATGTGCACTTTAAATTGTAGAGTGCAAAAGCCCAAGTTGCCTCAATGGCGGTTACGGCGATAAGAAGCATGTGAATCCGAATAGTAGGCAATCAGTTTTTGTCTGAATGGAGGACCATCAACAAAATATCTACTCCAATTTCGTGAACAATGGGTCTGATTTTTTGTATTAAAAAAAATACATAGACGCAAATAGTATAAAAAAATATGTTATAATTGTGGATTACCTTATAGAAAATTTCAGAAGAAGTTGCAACTAGGTGAAATTCTTTGTATGAACAATTAGTTGTTGCTCACGATTATAGAAGACCTATAACTTTATTATTTAACGCACATAATCAAAATCCAAGGGATATGCTTGTAGATGATGATTGAGAAAATATTTTGGAACTTAATGTATTCTTAGAGAATTTTCTAGGGGAGAGGTTGATCACCAAGAGGGTTTGGGGGAGTAGTGGGGATGCGATCAGTATGTGGGACGAGACGGCCAATTGCATTCGGGAGGTTGCTAGAGAAGTGTTAGGGGTCTCGCGGGGTTGCCGTGGTGGGCATTGAGGGGAGAGAAGGTGGAAGCGAAAAAAGAGGCGTATGCGAAATTGGCAGAAAGCAAGGATGAGGTGGAGAAGTGGACGAATAGGGGAATTATATAAGATGTCGCGGAAAGAGGCAAATCTAGCGGTTATGGCGGCGAAAATGGTAGCTTTTGAACGAATATATGTGGAATTAGAGGAAAAAATGGGGATAAGAAGTTGTACAGACTAGCCAATGTGAGGGAGAGGAAGGCTCAGGACTTGGATCACGTGAGGTTCATCAAGGACGAGGACGGCAAAGTCCTGGTGGAGGACGCGCATATTAGGCGGAGGTGGCAGTCTTACTTCCATAAATTCTTGAACGAAAAAGAAGATAGAGACATTATGATGGGAGATCTGGAGCACTCTGGTAGGTACCAGAATTTTGGGTGTTTTGAAAATATTAAGGTTGAGGAGGTTCAGGGTGCTGTTCGCAGGATGCACAGGGGACGAGTGACCGGGCTTGATGAGATCCCAGTTGAATTTTGGAACAGTGCAGGTAGGGCAAGTTTGGAGTGGCTGACGGAGTTGTTTAACATCATTTTTAAGACGGCGAGGATGCTCGAATAATGGAGGTGGAGTACAATGATTCCTTTGTACAAGAACAAATGTGATATCCAGAGTTGAAACAATTATAGGGGTATCAAGCTGCAAAGCCACACTACGAAAGTTTGGGAAAGAGTCGTGGAGATAAGGGTGAGAAGATGTGTGTCTATCTCCGAGAATCAGTTTTGATTCCGGGCTGTTCGACTACATAAGTCATTCATCTTATTAGGAGGTTGGTGGAGCAGTATAAGGAGAGGAAGAGAGACTTACATATGGTTTTCATCGACCTCGAGAAGGCATACGACAAAGTCCCTAGGGAGGTTCTATAAAGATGTTTGGAGGTTAGAGGTGTACTTGTGGCATACACTAGGGCAATCAAGGATATGTATGATAGAGCCAAGACCAGGGTACAGACATTAATAGGAGACTCAAAGCATTCACCAATGATGATGAGGCTGCATCAGGGATCAACTCTTAGCCCATTTCTATTTGCTTTGGTGATAGATGGACTGACACGATAAATCTAAGGGGAGGTGCCATGGTGTATGGTATTCGCAGACAATATAGTCCTGATTGATGAGACTCGTAGCGGGGTGAACTCTAAGCTGGAGGTTTGAAGACAGACTCTGGAGTCTAAAGGGTTCAGGCTGAGTAGGACCAAAACATAATACTTGGAGTGCAACTTCAGTAATGGGGAAGACCTTGAGACAGGCGTGGAGGTGAGGCTTAGTGCTCAGGTCATTCCAAAAAAGGGAGTTTCAAGTACCTCGGGTCTATTATCCAAGAGAATTAAGAGATTGATGACGATGTCACATATCGTATTGGTGCAGGGTGGATGAAATGGAAGCTCGCATCTGGAGTCTTGTGCGATAAAAAGGTGCCACCAAAACTTAAAGGCAAGTTCTAGAGGGTGGTGGTTAGACCGAGTATGTTGTACGGGGCAGAGTATTGGCCGGTCAAGTGTTCGCACACCCAAAAGATGAAAATTGCGGAGATAAAGATGCTAAGATGGATGTGTGGGCATAGAAGGAGGGATATAATTAGAAATGAAGATATCCGTGACAGAGTGGGAGTGGCCTCGGTAGAGGATAAGATGCGGAAAATGAGATTGAGATGGTTCGGGCATGTGCAGAGGAGAGACACAAATACCTAGTGCGGAGGTATGAGAGGTTGTCTATGGATGGGTACATGAGGAGTAGAGGTAGGCCGAAAAAATATTGGGGAGAGGTGACTAGATGGGATATGACGCAGGTGTAACTCACTGAGGATGTGACCTTAGATAGGGGGTTATGGAGGACACATATTAGGGTAGAAGGGTAGTATGTAGTCCAGAGTAGTCCTACCCACACTTATAAAATGGTAGTTGTAGTATTATTATTGTAGGCTCGCCTAGCCTATCATATTAGTAGGCACAGTATTGCCTTATAGTCCCTTGTCGTTTGATTTATACTGCTATGTGTATTTTGTTTGTCTTACTTACTTGCATTAGTTATTGCTTCTTTTTGCTTCATTTTCTTTTTCAGAATTCGCTATCATGACTTACTCACTTTGTTTGCCTTATTTTGCTTAGGCGTGTGTTTTCTCTTGAGTCGATGGTCTATTGAAAACATCCGCTCTACCTACCAAGGTATAGGTAAGGTCTGCGTACACTTTACCCTCCTCATACCCCACATTGTGGGATTTCACTGGGTATGTTGTTGTTGTTGTTGTCTTTGTATTTTATTACTTTTTAAAATAAAGTTGATAGCAAATTGTACTTTATCAAGGATGTTTTTAAAAAGTTTTAGGTCATCATTTACAACTAAGTTATAAATATGACATGCACATCTAACATGAAAAATATCGGAAAAATATGAAGTCAATCGAGTTTTTAAAATGTTTACAGCAAAATCATTAGAAGAAGCATTATCTAATGTAATAGCCATAATTTTATCAGTAATTCCATAATATTCACTAATTTCATGAATATTTCTTGAAATAAAAGCTCCAGTGTGCCTATCATCAATATATCTATATGATAATATACGTTTTTGCATAGATCAATTCTGGTCTATCCAATGACATGTAACAGTTAAATAATCATTCGGCCTATGTCAGAAGTGATAGCCACTTTTTCATTAAAATGATACAATGCATAACGTATAAATTATTGATATTAATGCGCAAATTTAAAAATATCTCTTATAACAATTGATCTAGAAAAATAGTTAAAAGCAGAATTATATGTTTCTCGAATGTAATGAATAAAACCAGGAGATGAAGAAAATGAAAAAGGCAAATCTTCCACAACAACTACTTTTGCTAAATTATCCCGATCTTTGTGTTTATCATATTTCGGACCTATAACTCCCTCTTTCATAAGGTTAATTCGACCATGTACTTCATCGGAGACACTATGTGAACCTTGTCCTGACTTAGACACACCCGATTTTTCGGCCAAGTATTGGTTATACCTTGCTTTGTGAGAGTTTTCTACATATCTCATTAAACCTCTCGTCCCACCTTGACATTTTTCAGTTTTAAATTTATAAACTTCGCGACAAATTTTACAAATAGCTAGTTGATTAGGAATGTCCCTATCAAAAAACTCTCATGCGTGTGATTTTAATTTTCGTTGTTTTTGTCCTTGACTCATACTAGGGGGAATATGAGGTATTCCAGTTTCAGTTTCAGCCTGAGACTTAGTCTGAGCCTGAGGTGGAGGTGCACTAGTGAGTGTGTTAACTAAATTATCTTCTAATTTATTTTCTAAATTAATTTCTGGTTCAGATGTAGAATATACCTCATGATCTAATGGTATATTAACATTAAAAAATAAGTTTCATCTACATGAGTGAAATCATCTTAATTAGGATTACTAGAAGATGCACCCTTTTACCCCTGTTACCCCTAGTACCTCTACTACAAAAATGTCTACTTCATTTTATTATAATTATGTAAATAAATAATTACAGTTAATGAAATTAAGTACGATAATAAAAATTAAGTAACAATAATAATTTAAAGAAAGAACGAAGGTACCAAACACCGATGTAACGTCGACGTGTAATCGAGGTTGAAAATTGAAACATTGCTCGACGATCCTCAAGCTAGTTGCCAACTTCACTCCTAATTTTTAAACTTTGATAAAAATTACCAAATAAAATATAATATTTAGTGTGCAATTTAGACTTGTAGAGAGATAAATTAGAGAGATGGTAGGAAGATTTGTGAGAAAAATGAGGTATTTATAGTTGAGAAATAGGGTTAAAGTGTAAATATACTAACTTATGGGTTAAAAATAAATATTAAGGGGGTAGGGGGTTTATAGGGTGGGGGGGGGAAGGCAAAATGGCCGTTACTAGCCTTTGCCTGTGTGGGTGTGGGGATGGGGGGGGGGGGGAGGGACGGGTCGGGACGGGATGGGTCGGGACGGGGGGCGGGATGGGTTGGGATCGGGAGACCCACTGGACAACCTTACTTATTTCGATAAATAGTATGAAGTTGTCGGTGCGTCTTTTTCATCCCAACCCCACCTCCAGTGGCTCTGCCACTGAACTAAGGGGTACAAAAATATAAAATACATACTAAACAATCGAAAAAGCTAATAAAATTCAACATTTATTATATATGTATAAAAAATAAATTTAACCTGATATATATAAAAAAAAAATCACTAAAGGGCTGGCTTCGCCCCTAACCACCTCCGTCGTTAAAGAAAGTTGCCGTTTGTCAGTCAATCCATTTCAACTTCTTTAACTTTTTGCAATACAATCAGTCACTCAGTCAAACTTCTTTATAATACAATTGAGTTATCTTTTGAATCGATCTTTGATAATGTACTTTATCTCTTTATACAACGTTTTACTTATACAATACACCGGTTTTGACAAAGAATATATTACATCAAGTACAATTCGGTCATTAAAGATTTTTCTTAGAGGATCTGCATATATTACTCCGACCGTTTTTTAATGTTTGTCTTACTTTTTTCTTTGGTTTGTTTAAAAAAAATGACTTTTTTTTGCAACTCCTTAATTTCAGTTTTACACATGACATATTTAAGATCATAAGAGGATATTTTGATACATTCTACCTATCTTTAGTTTAAAGACCACAAAATTTAAAAATCTTCTTTATTTTCTTAAATTCCGTGTCAAGTCAAAACCAAACAAACATTTTAAAATGGAGAGAGTATTTCATTTAGATTAAAGTTTTTCATCTTGCAAGGGTAAAAAATTGAAGTGTATGCAGACACAATTATTGATTCATAAACCTCCGGTCACGTTTATCTTTATAACACTAACCTCCCTTATGAGATATTATACTCAACTCCCTTAATTTGATTTTTTAAAACTAAAGTTGTTTCAAATACAAAAAATGTATATATTCCAAAATTGACCTTCCTAGCCTTGTCTAAAATATGTAGGTTTTATACTATCAACTTCCCTTAGTTTGATTATTTCCTGTAATTGTTTGTTCCAAGTTTCATTGCAGGTACTCGTACGTAAAAGATTCAATCACTGAGTTTTAAATATTTTTCATTAGTTTCTTAACATCCGCTGCACTGTTTTGATTTTCTTTTTAATTGTTTTGTAATATCAATTACACAAATTTATAGATCTCTTATTACATACTAATATCAATAATTAGATATCTTGAAAATCTCTTGTTATATATTAATTAATTTGTAGAAGGCTTAATATATCTAAATTTATACAAATTGTGAGGATGATAGTTTGACTACACAGGGTATGTTATGGTTGTTGTGAGGATGATAGTAAATACCTTTTAACTTTTTAATTTTCACTGTTGTAACATCATCTGATTATTTCTCTCATTGTTGCTTTTATTTAAAACATGAAAAATAAGCCTATGTAATAATATGTTGAAAGGAATTTCAGAAGAGCAAATTTTTAGGTAAATATAAATTTATGTAACAATAACTGTATGCGTTTGAAATTTTAATTCAACTTTCTAATTTTCTAATTCAAAATATGTGAAAAGGAAGTTTTATTCTTCAATTCTCTTTTGAATCTGAAGACTACACGTAATATTATTTGTAACATAATACTTCAACAGTTAATGTCACAAAGGTAACTTCGGAGCATTCAGTAAATTTACTATTTACTTAATGGACGTTTGTGAACACGTATAAGTTTTTTAGAATATGATTCGAAAGTGTCTAATAGAAACACTTTATTATGTGTTCAAATGTTTAATTATAATTAGCATAACATATAGTTTAAGAGTCTAAATGAAATTTATTGACATTTAAGCAGCTATCGATGCATTCAGCCCTTTTAAAAATCAAAGTCATCTTCCAACTTTGAACCAACGTTTTCTCCCCCCTTATCTCAATTAAATTTTCTGAATACTTATTTCATCCTATATTATCAACCACTTGCCTTTTTGTAGCTTTTTAATAACATGACTTTTTCTTTAAAAGAAATATGTTACTAAACTTGTATACATAAGATTTTGAGTTTATAGGTTTTAGAAAAATAAAGTTATTAATTTCTTGATATATTATCTATACATTTCAAGTGAATCTTTTTACACAAAAGTCTACGTCAAAGCTACTGGATTTTGCCAAATTCATAAGCGGAACGCTAATTCCGCGCCTGCTCACATATATACCTAATTTTTATTTTATTTCTAGAGAAAAAAATTAAATACATATTTTCACCATTTATTTCATATGTCTGATCAAAGCATATTTATACAATAGATTTTCACGCAATGTAATATTATTGGATGTAATATCAAAAATCCGCTTGCAAGAAGCACATTTAGATAATAGGACCAACTTCTTGTATAATTGCATCAATCTTGTTTTATTGGAAGTAAATATCCTGCCATTTATATTGTTAAGATTGTGTAGCTGTAATTTTGATATATAATATAGCTACAATATTTCATGTTCAGACGCAGCATAATTGTAAGAATACACCATAGACATTTGTTATATAATTATGTGTATTTATAATGTGTAAACGTAACATTTGAAATACGATGAAATCTATTAACATGGTATTAGACTCAAGTGTACCATCTAACAAGAGTAGGAGAAGAAACATGCAAGCTTAGATTCAGCTCATCCATGGAGAATGAGAGACCAATTGGAGAAGAGAAGATTTGGAAATCGTAAACTGATTTCATTCATGAGTGAAGAGATATATACAAACAACAATGTTACTCGACTACCTAATGAAAGCTAATTGTCAATTGTTATGTAATTAACTAACCTCCTAACAAACTTAATAACAGATTAACTAACTAACTAACCAGAGTACAACCAGTCAAAGCTAAGCTAAAAGGTACAACTACACTAAGCTAAAGATACAAATGAAATAAATGAGAATACATATGAAATCAATACCCCCTCAAGTTGAAAGTGAGTTTCTCACAGCCAACTTGCCTAATATAGCAGTGTGTTTGATGCCAATGAGAGACTTTGTAAGGACATCTGCAACCTGATCATGAGTGGCTATATGACAGAGAAAAATCAGTCCATCTTGAAGCTTATTCCTCATAAAATAGAAATCTACCTCAATGTGTTTTGTCCTCTCATGAAACACACGATTCTTTGCTATGTGTAAAGCAGATTGGCTATCACAAAAAATAGTGATTGGTCTGAGAAAAAGAATGGTAAGCTCTGTAAATAGTCTACTCAGCCAGGACAATTCCCCAACTAATTTCATTAATGCCCTATACTCAGCTTTTGTTGAGTGCAATGAAACAATTTCTTCCTTCTTAGATTTCCAGCTAATAGGGTTGTTTTCCAATAGTACCAAGTATCCACTTCCATACCTTCTTGAGTCAGGATATGAAGCCCAGTCTGAATCACAATAGCCTGTCAATGTACAATCTGGATCATTAGAGAGGAAAATTCCTAGTGTGGGATCACCCTTCAAGTATCTGAGCAAATGGAAGGCTGCTTTGAGGTGTGGTTCTCTAGGATCTTACATGAACTGGCTAAGTGTTGTATACTGTAGGCAATATCAAGTCTAGTGTTAGTAAGAAAATTTAATTTATCAACTTATTTTGTGTAATATTTTGGATCAGGTAGAGGTAACCCTTCCCTGGCCTTGCGTTTTACAGTAGGATCAAGAGGGGATGGGAAACTGCTGAGAGATAAACAATCATACTCCTTCAATAAGTCCATAAAAACTTCCTTTATGATATTACTGCACCATCAGTCTTGTATAACACTTCCAACCCCAAGTAGTAATGAAGCAGATCTAGGTCCTTGATTTTGAATGTGTGATGAAGAAAATCCTTCAATGTAGTAATTTCTGTGGAATCAGTTCCAGTAATGATCACATCATCAACATAGACAGCAACAAACACAGTATGGGATCCTATTGTCTGATAAAAAGTGAGTAGTCATTTAGAGAGTGGTTGTATCCTCTTGAATGCAAAGCCTCAGTGACTTTGGCATACCATTACCTACTGACTTTCTTGAAACCATATAATTTCTTGTTTAATTTGCAAACTGACCATGGTGTAACTACTGCAAGACCAGGAGGCAAATCCATATAGACTTCCTCATTCAAATCTCAATGGAGGAAAACATTGTTGACATCCAATTGTGGATTGCCCAACCCTTTTTGATTGTTGAAGCTATCAATGCTATGACATTTGTCATCTTGACAATATGAGACAATATTTCTATATAGTCTACTCCAACTTATTAAGTGTAGCCTTTCACAACAAGGCCTTAAACCTTTCCACACTCACATCTACCTTGTGTTTCACTTTGTATACCCACCTGCAACTAATAGATTTTTTGTTCTTGGGCAAGGGAACTATGTTCCATATGTGGTTAGCATGTAAGACTTCAAATTCCTGATTCATGGCATCTTTCCGAGTAGGTATAACAACAGCTTCTTCATAAGAAGATGGTTTATTGTTATTGAAAACATTCATTACAAAAGATTGACTATCATGGATTAAAGATTCAGGTGATGTAAGGAAAATAAAGCAGTGGATGAATTACTGGTAGCAGTGCTATGTGAAGGAACTAGTTTTAGCTTGGGAAGTAAGCAGATGAAGTCATGCAAGTGTATAGGTAATTTGTCTGTTTTGGTGGATCTTCTCGGTTGGGATCTGGTTTAACTATCTAAGGTCAGGTGAGGACAGGTTGCTGCTATCAAAATATGGTTCAAGTAGGATGTCCAAGGTTTGTGGTGATTCAATAGAAGTCACGGGAGAATCAAAAGACATATCATTAGTAGTAGGACTATTACCATTAGTGTTACCAACATTATTGTTTAAGACTGACTCAAAGACTTAGAGACCTCAATTGAGCAGTTATAAAAGAGATAGAAATGAGATTAAAATTGAAGAATGGCACAAACAACACCTTATGCGAAGTAATCTGAGGTGCAAGTGTTATACTACCGACTTCTGTCACTTTGAATCTATGTACATTAGGAAGTGAAACAAGCAAAGGTTAAGGCAAAGGTTGAATATTGAAAAATAAGGATTTATTGTATGTCATATGGTGTGTGGCTCCTGAGTCTAATATCCATGTATTATTTAGAGTTTTGACATATTTGCATAACAATTTACCATGATCAATAGAAGAGGAACAAACTATTATACCTGCAACGTTTGCTAAACCATTTGCAGGATGTTGACTTGTGTTTTCGCCTTCATTTCCTGACTGGAGATGTTGGAACAAACTGTATAGTTGATCACATTACTCCTTAGTCAAGCCAATAGTTGCCATCTTCCCTTGAGCAACATGATTACTGCCTTCAATATTCATTTCTTCAGCAGAAGCAGCATGTGCATTGATCATATGCCTTTTTCCTTTGTTAAATCTGGAACTCTGATTGTTCTGAGAGTATTGTTGTTGATATTGGTGTTGGTTGCCCTGAGAGTAGTTTGTAGATCTCTGAGAATAGTTGTTGAACCTTTGAGGATAACCATGAAGCTTGAAACACTTATCCTTAGTGTGTCCCACACGTTTGCAGTGGTCAAAAGGCCTATTTCTTCTTGAAGAAGCATTGTTGTTTCCAACAGAGTAATTGGTCCTGAAATTTCCTTGAGTCCCTGAAGAACTTGCTCCTGCACTAAAATTTGCACTTAAATTGCTTTGTGTGTTGGCATTGACATTGAGTGTAGTAGAGACTATAACAAAGGGGATTAGAAGGCCTCATCTCTTTTTGTTTTTCATCTTGTACCTATATAGAAAATGCTTGAGCCATTGAAGGCAGTGGATTCATCATGAGAATGCTTTCCCTTCTCATTGCACACTTCATTCAAACCCATGAGAAATTGGATTAATCGCCTGTCTTGTTCTGCCTCCTATAAATTTTCCTTTGCTCCACAGATACACTTGCAATTACATTGAGTTTTAGCATGCAATGTTGTTAATTCTTCCCATTGTTTATTCATTTTAGTATAATAGCATGTAATGTCAAGTATTCATTGTGATAAATCATTGACTTCTTTATGAATCTGATAGAGCTTAGCTCCATTAGTTTGATCATAACGATCCTCCAATTCTCTCCACAACTCAGTAGCATCATTAGCATACTCAACAATGTTAGCTATTTCCTTTGTTAGAGAATTTAAGATCCATGAAGTAACTATGTCATCACATCATTCCCACTATCTATACTTAGGATAATCTGGATTTGGCTCGCACACTCACCATTGATAAAACTTAATTTGTTTTTCACTGAAAGAGCTCGCAAAACACTGCGTCTCCAGGATTGATAACCTACTCCACTGAAAGGAATATGTACAAGCATTGCACTGGGATTATCTGAAGGATGCATGTAAAATAAGACTAGTTGAATCAACAACTGATTCACTTTGATTTTCATTTTGAACTATCTTGTCGGTCGCCATAGAATAACACACTCAATCCAAACTAACAAATCAATTGAAGATAACGAATGGGACAATAAAAGAGAATAAAAAGCAAATTGAAAATTCAAGATCAGTTAGGGCAAAGTACAAAAATTAAACACAGTTGTAGTTGATGCAATCAAAGAAGAACGATCTGACAAATTGACGAAAATGAGATCGCAATCGAGTGATTTTTTGCGCTCTGACACCATAACATGAGTAGGAGAAGAAACATGCAAGCTTAGATTCAGCTCATCCATGGAGAAGAGAAGATTTGAAAATCGTAAATTGAGTGAAGAGATATATATACAACAACAGTGTTAACCGACTAACTAATGATAGCTAATTGCCAACTGATATGTAACTAACTAACCTCCTAACAAACTTAATAGCAGACTAACTAACTATGCAGAGTATAACCAGTCAAAGCTAAGCTAAAAGGTACAACTACACTAAGCTAAAGATACAAATACGTCACTAGAGGCGGAGATCCTTCTACAACGAGTGTCATTTTACACTAATTTCTAACAAATATCATTTCTTACAATTTTAGTAAATTCTTGCACATATATTTATATGTCATATTGAAAGTATTGGGTTAATATGAATCTGATGCTAGCATGCTGCATCCACTCTGGACACACACATATACACAAAAAACATATATATACATACAATAGACAAAAATAGAAAGTAAAGAAACATCAAGTGAGACAAGTAAAGCTTAGGATCTTTATAGCCCTACATCTAAATCCATATATAAAAACAGAGCAGTCCAGTACACAAAATATCTCACGTTAACAATCGCACCCTGATGTGATATAGATAACCTACCCTAGTGACATTACATAAGTCACTGGCGAACTGAATCGTGATAGTAATATGTGAAGACCACTTGTACAAAATCTTACACAACTCACTGGCTGCAGCCTCATTGCAATAGCCAATAACTTTGTCAACCCAAGTTGGGAACATGTCCTGTCCAAAGTTAAAGTCAACATTGCACTAGCAAAATGGCAGGCCAAAGAAACAAATGACCCAATCTTCAATCCCACAATGTTTTCATTAACCCCCCAAAACATGATGTCACTTTCTTCCTTTACACTCTGGATGAAAGTGGTATGACTTTGAGTGTGTAGGCCTATCTTTCATGGTTAGAATAAGTATTATTAGCGAATATTCTCCGAATATTTACAGTATATTTTGTAATTATGATAGGTGTATATTTAAGGTAACTTAGGATTTTTATTGTATTAGGAATCAAACCTCTGTACAAATATATATATATTGTGATTAATGAAAGGAATCCCTAAGGGAGATTATTCCAAACTTACATGGTATCAAGAGCCAAACCCTAATCCTTACTCTTCTCCTCCCAAAAGCCGCCGACCACCACTATATTTTTTTTTCTTTCTTCTCGGTCGACGGCAACCATAGCCACCATGTCTCGTCTCACTTCCCTTACTAATTCCGGTTCTTCCACTGGTATTTTTGACAACCCCCTCCACGTTCATCGTCTTCTTTTCATCCGGCTTTCGTCATTACCAACATTAAGAATTTTATCCCTATAATTCTTGACCAAGAAGACTGTCAATATTTCATGTGGATAGAATTGTTCTATATTCATGCATGCGCGTACAATGTGCTAGACCATATTGATGATTCTGTCCCTCGTCCCACCGATGTTGCAGACTCGACATGGCGTCGCTTTAACGCTATTGTCAAACAGTGGATATACGACACCATCTCAAAGGACTTGTTGTGTACTATCATGAAAACAGGTGTTACGGCACATGAACTTTGGGTACGGTTAGAAGAAATTTTTCAGGATAATAAAAATATTCGGGCCGTGTATTTGGAAGAGCAGTTCAACAATACGCGTTTAGAGAATTTTAAAAACATGTCTGAATATTACAACAACTGAAACTCATAGCCGACCAACTTTCCAACGTAGGGACATGTGTTTTAGAAACCAAGATGGTACTTCAATTAGTTGTTGGTTTACCGAAAGGTGAATATGATACACTTGCGAAGATGATTCAACAGGCCGACCCACTACCAAGTTTCAAGAAGGCGCGTTCACAACTATTATTGGAAGAGACCCGCCGTGCTAAACAAGAGGAGCACAATCAAAAGGCATTAGCCGTTGACAGAATGGCACCACCGGCGGCCAACACTACCCAACCATCACCGCCAGACCACCAGCAGCAGCAGTCCCGCGACGGAGGACGTGGCGGCAGAGTCCGCGGTAATAACAACAAAGGGAAGGGCCGCGGTAAGGGCCAAAGGAACCAGCAGTCAGGCCTAACCCTGTTCCCTATTTTCAGTGGACTGGGCAACCATCATGGCCCAATACCGGGAATTGGGCCTCGACTGCATGCCCCTACCCAACATCAGGGGCCCAGTTCCAGCAAGCTTAGTCACCAGGTATTTTCGGCTCCGCCCCAGCCAACAGGCAGGCCCACCAGCCCACCCAGCAGGCCCATATGGTCTCGGCCCCTCAACATCCGCAAGCCAGCAACCTGGCCCCCACTGATTTGGGCTAGGCCTTCAACACCTTGAACCTTCAACAGTCCGATGATAATTGGTACATGGACACTGGAGCCACATCTCACCTCACCCCGTCGTCAGGTAATTTATCTCTCATGCTTTGGTTAAAGTGTCCTCAATTTATTACCATTGACAATGGTCACCGCATTCCAATTGAATGTTACGGTAACACGCATACCAAACATCCCCACCCGCCTTTCTCCCTAAATCATGTCCTTTACACCCCTAACATCATTAAAAACTTAATCTCTGTTAGAAAATTCACTCGCAATAATTATGTGTCTGTCGAATTTGACCCTTTTGGTTTTTCTGTGAAGGATTTTATACGGGAAAAATTCTTACGCGCTGTAATAGTGTGGGAGACCTCTACCCCTCCACTCAATCCTCCGCTGTCAGACCACACCCACATATCTCCCTTGCTGCAATCTCTCCGTCAACTTGGCATAACAGACTCGGACACCCAGGAGAACATGTCTTTAATTTTCTTAGGATTAATCAGCGTATTCAATGTAATAATGGAAAACTTGCCCACAACTATTTTTCTTGCCCTCTTGGCAAGCATACTCGTATTCCGTTTACATCATCCACAAGTATTACTTTTTCTCCATTTGATATTGTTCATGCTGATTTGTGGACATCTCATGTTGTTAGCTCTTTAGGTCACAAATTTTATCTAGTTCTTTTAGATATTTTTTCTCATTTTCTCTGGATTTACCCATTAAAATTCAAATTCGAAGTGTTTGCCAAGTTTCTTGAGTTTTAAAAATTCATTACAACTCAATTTGAAAAACCCATAAAATCCTTTCAATGTGATAACATACGTGAATTTAATAATTCGACCTTTCAAATTTTTTGTTCTAATCACGGTATGGTTTTTCGCTTCTCCTGTCCCCACATTTCGCCTCAAAATGGTAAGGCTGAACGAATTATACGTATCATCAATAACATGGTTCGCACTCTCCTATTTCATGCCTGTCTTCCACCCTCTTTCTGGGTTTATGCTGTTAAAATGGTAGAATTCCTTCTTAACATTTTACCTACTAACACTCTCCAAAACAAGACCCCCACCGAAATTTTGTACCGTAGGATCCCGTCCTATAACCAACTCTGAATTTTTGGTTGCCTATGCTACCCCAATCTAGCCTCCACTTCCCCTCACTAATTAGCACTACGAACTACGCCCCGTGTCTTCGTTGGTCTCGCGTCTAATCATAGGGGTTACCTTTGCTATGACCTGTCCACTCGTAAAATCATTATCTCCCGCCACATCACATTTGACGAGACGTGTTTTCCATTTTTGAATCTTCAGAAATTTCAAACCATAGATTACACATTTCTTGATGAGACAAATCTGTCCCCACCAGTCAAATCATTGTTCCAACCGCGTCCACGTCGTCGGCTCCGACGGCCTCATCTCCACCAGTGACCAACGCCGACGACATCCTTGCAACACAGAGGTCCATGTCACCCATTCCCACGGTCGACCCACCGCCCTCACCACCAAACCATCACCAATCATCCGAGAGGTTGTCCAAAAACCCATTAGTCGCCACATCGCCGATCCACACACAACTCGGTAACCTACAACCACCATCAATGCCTGAACTGCCAAGCTCCACCATTTCGCCACACAACCCACAAACACCGACAACAAACCCAGACCCCAACCAATCTCCTCAACCCCCATCACTGGCGACACCCACAATCCAAAAACAGATCCCGAACCCACAACTAACCAGCCACTGACCACACCCAATACAAACCGTACACCACTACCTACCCATCATATGGAAACTCGTGCTCAACACGGGATTTTCAAACCCAAGATTCATTTTAACCTCTCCACACAAACCATATCACTCATTCCCAAAAACCCAAAACTAGCCAAACTGGACCCTAATTGGAATGCGGCCATGTGCGAGAAATTTAATGCTTTAACAAAGTAGAATACTTGGGATTTGGTACCTAGACTGGATGGGGTGAATGAAATTCGGTGCATGTGGCTATTTCATCACAAATTCAGAGACAGTGGTGACTTGGAGCGGTATAAGGCGAGACTGGTTGCTAATGGCACTAATCAGCAGGAGAGAATTGATTGTGGTGAGACATTCAGTCCGGTTGTCAAACTAGCCACTATTCATACTGTTCTCAGCATTGCTATGGGCAAGCATTGGCCGATTCATCAACTTGATGTCAAGAATGCATTTCTTCATGGGGATTTGAAAGAAACTGTGTACATGCATCAGCCACCCGGTTTTGTTCATCTTGCAGTCCCTCAGTATGTATGTCGTCTCTGGAAGTCACTTTATGGCTTGAAGCAGGCACCCCACGCTTGGTATGATCGCTTTGCCAGGTATATTATGCAAATTGGGTTTCTATGTAGCAGGTGTGATAACTCTCTCTTCATTTTTTATCGCGGTAGCAACACTGCTTATTTTCTATTATATGTGGATTACATTGTTTTTACTGCCTCCTCCGACGGTTTGAAAAATGAAATCATTGGTCTACTCAAAACTGAATTTGCTATGACCGATTTGGGCAAGCTGAGTTATTTCTTGGGTATATCAGTGACCAGATCTGCAACTACTATGTTCCTGAGTCAGTGTAAATATGCGGAAGAGATAGTGTACAGGGCTAAGATGGCAAATTGTAAGGTTATGCCAACTCCGGTTGACTCGAAATCCAAGCTTAGTGCTGCTGATGGTGATCCAGTTTCTGATCCCACCCTATATCGGAGTCTTGCAGGTGCCCTTCAATATCTTACATTCACTAGGCTTGATATTGCATATGTCGTTCAACATGTGTGTCTGCTTATGCACGCCCCACGAGAATCCCATTTACTGCCGTCAAGCGTATTATCAGATACATTAAGGGCACACTTGACTATGGCCTGCATCTCTACCCCTCTGCACTGACCAAGTTGCTCTCTTACACGGATGCGGATTGGGCAGGGTGCCCAGACACACATCGCTCCACCTCAGGCTACTGTGTATTTTTAGGGGATAATCTTATTTCATGGTCCGACAAGCGGCAAGCCACACTATCCCAGTCGAGTGCTGAAGTAGAGTATCGAGGAATTGCTAATGTAGTTGCTGAGATCTGTTGGCTCCGAAATCTTCTTTTGGAGCTCCAGTGTCCACTGCGAAAGGCGTCTATCGTCTACTGTGACAACATATTTGCCATATATCTGTCTCATAATTCGGTCCAACATCAGCGGACCAAATATATTGAGATGGATATCCGTTTTGTGCGTGAGAGAGTCGCTCTTGGTCAAGTCAAAGTATTGCATGTGCCCTCCTCCTCCTATCAGTATGCAGATATTTTCACAAAAGGACTACCGAGACAGCTATTCATCGACTTCAGATCCAGCCTGAGCGTCCGGCCCCCTCCCGCCCTGACTGAGGGGGAGTATTAGCGAATATTCTCTGAATATTCACGGTATATTTTGTAATTATGATAGGTGTATATTTAAGGTAACTTAGGATTCTTATTGTATTAGGAATCAACCTATGTACAACTATATATATATATTGTGATTAATGAAAGGAATCCCTAAGGGAGATTATTCCAAACTTACAAGTATAATATTTAGATATACACAACAAGCCATTCCCCACAGCAACTGTGTACTAAAACATTTCTGCTTTTTACATCTTTACTTTTGCATTAACCTATGTACAACTATATATATATTGTGATTAATGAAAGGAATTCCTAAGGGAGATTATTCCAAACTTACAAGTATAATATTTAGATATACACAACAAGCCATTCCCCACAGCAACTGTGTACTAAAACATTTCTGCTTTTTACATCTTTACTTTTGCATTTTTATGGAAAATAATTTCTTTCCACGCTGTCGTAGTACAATAAACTTTTCTTCTTTTCAGTGGAGGATGAGTAACATAGGTCAAGATATACACAAGAAGCCATCCCCCCCCCCCAACAACTATGTATTTAAATGCCTTATAAGCCATGCTATAGCATAATTGACTTTCTAGCTTTCACTAAATGTTTCCAGATTTTCTATATCCAGTTGATAATCTTGACGACTTATATGGGACGATGTTTCTGTTTGATTCAGCTGGGAATTCTGCTGCTGTTGATCTAACAAGACTTGTCGCCGCCTTTTCCATCTAAAGAACTCGACAAGTATGGAACATCCACACATTGAAACCCCCATTCCAGCAAATGTTGAGAGAAGAATTGAAAGAACAGCTTGTACATGAACCTGAAAATGTATAGTAACATTATAGAGGTCTAACCAGAGGCAGACACAAGCTTATTCAATGAGTTCAGTTGAACATGTCAACTTTAAATTTTTGATCTTGTTGGGTGTGTGTGAACAAAGTCCCACAAGTAGAAAAGAAAAAGAAGTTAGTGTTGGATACTCTTAATGGTGTGAGGCGTTTTGAGAAACCGTGCCGGTTTGGCCCAAAGCGGACAATGTCAAACCATGTTGAGAGTATCTTTGAGTTGTTTTAGCCCAACAGATCCAACATAATGTCCCCAAGTCATTCAGATCTTCACATTTAGGAATTACAATTACTTACCAAGGAGTAGAACATATGAGCAAAGAATACCACGAGGACGAACTGAATGGATGCATAAACCCAGACAAACCTTCCCTTCACTACCAAAAAATAAAAAGATAAAAGATCTTTGTCAGAATACAAAAGGAAACACATATGAGCATAAAAAATTTCACCAGCGTTTGTCATGAAATAGCCAAAAGTGAAGATCATATTTTGCTACTTTGAGTTGAGATCTCAGATAAGTTTTTCGATTATATCCAAGTCTTAGAAAAACAATTTAAAAGATTTTAAAAGTTTACGTTATTCCGTTTTCGACTATCTTTTTATTATAAGGCAAGATTTTATTAAAGAGCAGTTAGTACTTATACTTACTTTGAAGCTATATAGCTACAAGATTCGATTGATCAAAGTTTTTAAAATGTTCCAACTGAGCAGAAGATAACATACCCATGGTGGAAGATGCCAAAGATGAAAGCAGACCTAGTACACAAGAAAAGGGAACTGATATAACTATTGCACCTGTTCCCATTGTTCCGACCTGCAAAAGGGACAATAGTAAATCAATACGAGATCGATGACGGGCTGTTTATTTTACGAAGACCTCTCAAAATTACTAGAAGTTGCTCAAAAAAGCAAAAGTAGGTAAGCATGCTGACGATGACAAGAATGGGTAGTTCCTGTGATACCCTGGATATAATGCAGCAAAATTTCAGAAGGTGAATCAGTTGAGTAATTTTTAAGAAGTTTCTTTACTTAAATTGTCGAAGTATTAACAAACGAATCATCCCATATTTTCAGATTTAACTAGTTCCATTTCAAAGAAAAAAAAGTGGGAAAAGTAGAGAGGAACCAGAAAATACAACAAAAGTAGTCTTTTTTGTTGGGGCTGAACAACAAAAGTATTAATAAAGCGTGATCTTTTAGTTCAACATTTCCCTGTCATTTCATGTTGTGAGTCATTAGTAGATGTCGCTTATCGTAAATCATCATTAAAATAGAGTGTGGTACTTTCCGTCGAAATAGTGTTCTTGCTTATTTTGATGATCCTTGATAAGGATCTTTTTTTTATAATCATGAATCTACTATCAGAAAGTCAATGTGTAATCTCGGCACTCGGCCTCAATGAGAAAATAAGATGGAGCACCTAATATTGCACTTTCATAGACCAATAAATACGAGATAGACACTAAAGCTGGATTCATTTTCTAGTCCCTTTGGTCTTCTTAGCTCATGATAAATAAAAGAACAAATAACACTTACATGTATCCGTTTATTTCCAAGTGCTGGAAACTATTGGATCCCACATTCACACTTTGGATGCGACGAAGTGTGACAGGTAGGTTTCGAACTTCTTGCTTGCAAATGTCACATGTTCTGTTACCTTTTACACTGAACCATTTATAAGCACATTCTTGGTGAGCCAAAGCAAGTTCACCTTTGCAGCTGCATTCCATCTTGAGTGTCTCCCCGCCTTCACACAATTCAACCAGGCAAATTCGACAAACAGCTTCCTCTTCAGGTATATCTTCAGCATTTGGCTCATCATCTTCTGACAAATAACACATAGATTAGAAAGCGATGGCAGCATGCAAGTACACACATAATGCTCCTATATGATATGGTAACTTTCTAAAGGGTTCATTTCAAACTGTTGGAAGTAGCTACCGGTTCCACCCAAAAGGGGTGCTAATTAGCCCGTTGGCCCATTAGCTTGTCCTCCTAAGCGCTACTTATATCGTATAAATACCCTATTATGAGTGTCGGAAAAAAATAGGTTTTTTCACCAATAATATTACAGTTAGGGTTTACACAAAATACGTTTTGCATCTCTTAGAAGATATCTAGGCTGTAGGCAAAGGGAATCCATCCACTTAGTGAAGATTCCCGACGACCGGTGACACAAATCGTGGTTCTGCAGATCTGCTTCCGCTAAGTAGAAACCCATAAGTCTCCTAAACTAGTACTTTAGGATTCAATATTATACAAATAATGAGAATAGAAGAAGGCTCACCACATCTTTCTATTGGAAAGTGTGCAAGTACAGTGACCTTCCGGAGCATGTGATTGCCTATAAATCAAACAATAACATCATATAAACAATAATTTACCAGATAGTTTGGCTGGAGGTGTAGCTGGAACTGTGAAATTCCCATCCTTTCCTTGAGGGGTTGAAGGAATGACTCGAAAGAAAGATTCAACTCTTTTAGTGCTTCTTTCTTTGTTAATGACCGGTAGAGAAAGTGATCGAGAAATGCGCAGTTGTGTTTCTTTTGTCTACAATAAAAACAGATCACATTTCAAATGATTACACAAAATTGTTGAGTGCAAACAACAATGACTTTAGGCCTTCAACATGTAAAAACACTTCCCTAGTCTCCGCATATACCTCACATTGACGATGTTTAGAATAAAACAGCATCTCAATGGATCCCCTAAACTTAATGATAAATTAAGCAAACAACAACAGTGTCTCCTAGAAAGTCACCATATATGCAAGTATTATATGAAACATTCTGTGAACCTTGCTAAGGTTATGAAATACGATAAGTGTCCGGTCTTGGGGAGAGATTTGTTATATAAAGATCCATAAGGTATATTTTTTTTAAAGAAAAAAGCTATAATATTTCAATAATGGTCATTAAATGAAACTAGATATATGCTTGGTGTTTTTGCAGCATTCTTTGCTCGTATTCATTCTATGAGCAACTTTCTAAATTATATCATAATAGTTACCAATAACTCTACATGTATGAAAAAGCCCGACTTTGTACAGAGCACTTACACTAAATGTCAGAGCTCTGCTGATACTTCCTCTAGCAGACTCTGGATTTGAATGATCAATTGGTGTAACGGGTAAAGATGATGTCCTTTTTACGCGTTGTATAACGGGTAAAGATGATGTCCTTTTCAGGCGTGGTGTAAACAATTTAGTGAGTGACCATGACCTTGATATGGACACCTTCTTTTGTGGCACCATAGCCGAAGTATCGGAATCTTGTAAGGTTGTCTTTTCTATATCTGGATTCGTATTACGCAATTTGAAGCTTAGTCTAGGCAAAAGATTCTTGATGGATGATCTGCCTCTGCACGAGGAGGGACTAGGAAATGCGTTTGCTCTCGAATTAGAAGGACTAGGCATCAAAAGGAAATTCACCCTTTTTGGTGTAAGCGTTGGTGTTGATAGCATTTTAACTTGCACGAACTCTTGATTAGAGGCATCTGATGATTTGGAAGGTATCTCCACAAATAGATTTGGTCTCCTCCGTTGTTTTTCATGTGTAGCTTCTTCAGTAATCCCCGACGAACTTTCGCCCTGAAAAGGAAGAAACAAATATTGTTGTCATCAAGACCGTCGTCAACATCTCAAGGTACAACAACAACAACATACCCAGTGTAATACTACAGGTGTGATTTGGGGAGGGTAGAGTGTACGCAGACCTTACCTCTACCTCGTGGAAGTAAAGAGGTTGTTTCCGAAAGACCCTCCGCTTAAGTAACACATATTAAAGCAGTTTGAAAAAGAAAATACAGAAGTAAAGAAGACATAACAAATAATAGGGAAAGGTGACAATTAAAAATCATAATAAGCCGCTCTACCTACCAAGGTAGAGCTAAGGTCTGCGCACACTCTATCCTCCCCAGACCCACGTTGTGGGATTTCACTGGGTATGTTGTTGTAACAAGCCTAACTACCTTAGAATATGTGAAGGCTGGACGAAACTAAAACAGAAAGAAGTCTTCAAATACAAGACAGCTATTTGTTTAAAAGATTTAGACTGAGGCAAGAATCTATATTCTTGGGAGTTAACAGCAGTTAATTTCTACAGATGAACAAGCGTCAATTTGATCACATTTTGAAAGAAACAGCTGGAATATGCCAGAACAAACTTATATTAGTCTGAACTCTGAAGTAGCATTTCATTTGGATGGTACTGTTTGTCTAAAGAACCAAATTGCAAGATGTCTCGCAAGAACCAGAGCCAGATTCAAATTTTAAAGAGATTGGGTGCACTATAATATCCTTAATAAATTTTAAAAAAAATCTTAAATTTCCTTATACAAATCTATAATTCGACGACGAGTCAGTAGGTGTATGTACACCACTACTTATATACTAAACTTGTCTTGGTTCAAAAGTGGATTTAGAGTGGACAAAAGAAGTCCATAAAGCACCATTACATATTTTGACAGAAAAAAACTGCTATCGCCAGGGGCGGAGCTAGAGTGTTGGCCATGGGTTTGGTCGAACCCAACAACTTTGGTTCAAATCCCGTATTTGTCTCAACAATCCATTGAATTTACGTAAACCCAATAATTTTAAAATGATTAGAATCTAGAACCCATAAACTTCAAATCTTGGATCCCCTCTGGCTATGGTTTGGATGCGACTAGAGATTACTAGCATTATCATAACATTAGACAGAAAGAAAACCTCCAGAACTCGAAGGCACAAAATGCTTTTCCAATGGATACGTGAGAGTTATAGCTCTGTCAAGTCATTCGGGGAGGAGCTTTTTCCACATTTTTCTCCACTTTGCAGAAGCTTCCTAATATCAGCCCAAGAGACTATAAGAGTAATATGTAGCAATGTTTCATTGATAAATAAACATTAAGGATCTATACATGGACAGAAGGGGAGCCTTGGAGTAACTGGTAAAGTTGCTGCCATGTGACGAGGAGGTCATAGGTTCAAACCGTGGAAACAGCCTCTGCCAGAAATGTGAGATAAGGCTGCGTACAATAGACCCTTGTGGTCCGGCCCTTCTCCGGACCCCGGGCATAGAGGGAGTTTAGCGCACCGGGCTGCCCTTTTGCCCGATCTATACATGGAAAATATGAAACCTTTTTCACTGTATCAGGTCACTTAATTGGTAATTAATTACAAGTAACCTGAAAAATAAAGCAAATAACCTTCCATAGTAGCTTAATTGCACTGGTTATGTAAAAATTTCATTACAATATCAATGGATATAAGCTAAATCCATCTATTTGAATAACTGGTGTAACTAATAGAGCTCTACCACTCTCCGCCCACCTACCCTTCTACGTAGAAAACATGCCTCCCTTACACGGCTAACACTTTATCTAAGGACAAAAATTCAGCCAAAAGTTTCTACAGTCGAGTTAATCATAAAATTAGAAGAATGGACTAAGGGTGTGTTTGGTATGGATGAAAAGATTTTCCTCCGTACCAAACACACTCTAAGAGTTAAAAAAGGTAAATCAGATACAAAGGGGCAGTGTCGGAGCTACATAGATTGAAAGGGTGTTCACCCATTTGTCGAAAAATTATATTATGCATATAGAAAATTATACTGCATATATTGGGTCAAATTACTTTTTGCTGATATATATTAAATCTTGAACATTCTTACCTAAACTTATGGCTTCGCCACTGAAGAGGGGGTTGGTGGGGAAAGGAGTAGAGACAAGTAAAACAAACAAAACTTTACTTTTCCAATAAAATACTGAGTTACAAATCCATTAACTAGTGCAAATCAAACTCTCAAAGTATCACCAAAACTTTTGCAGCTCTTAGTAATCACTAGTATCTCAGTGAAGCCACAAGCACCCACAAGAAACAAGAACAACACAAGCTCCCTTTTCATTTTCACTTCAAATGGCATCTTGATTCAACAATTTATATAATTCCAAAAAAAAAAATGTTTTTACCCTAGTAATTTGCACAGTACAATTTTCCAACATGGGAATTCAATTGAATCCCATTTGGACCATGTAGATTGTAGTCAGGGGTGAGCTACAATTCTGGCTACGGATCCAGTAGAATCCAGTAGCTTTGATCCATACACTATATTTGTATTTAAATTTTCACTTGATATGTATAAATAACTCATCGATAACCCTGTAAGTTGTCTTTTCTTAAATTCAGAATTCATAAACTCAAAATCCTAACTCTATCTCTGGTTACAGTTCCACCCATGTCTCCTCCCCTTCCCAAACCAAAAACAAGAACAAAAAAAAAAACAAGAAAGCATCAAACTTTCACCTGAGGAGTTTGAATAGCAACTCTTTCACAAGTATTACTTCTAACATATTGATCATACACCTCAGCCATGGACTTATCCTTCCCTTGACAGCTCATGATCTAAAACAGTACAGTTGAGAGGAACAAGATGGTACTTGTAGTAACTCAGAATTAGAAAGTTTTAAGGTAAGTGAATGAAGGCAATTCTTTATTATTATTATAATAGAATGTTGGTTAGTTGGTACTTGGCAATAAATATAGGCTAGTTATTTCACATCAATGGAAAAGTCAACTCAAGAGTAAAGAGACTTACACGACTGGCCTACTACTACATATATATGTATGTGCCCTGCTAGACACGGGTCTAACTAATCCACTCCTAAAAGTGCATTCTCAATTCACTCATCACTATCACTATCACTATCACTATCACTATCACTATCACTATGATTTGAATGGGGCTTGTCATGCAACTTATAGATAAAGCCACCTCCTAATTTACTCCATCCAAATTTATGCGTTTACTTTTTAAAATTTATTTTGAGAAGATTATCACTTTTCTTTGACTAATAAGTTTTAAATTTTAATATTCTCGTTTTACTATTAGTACATGTAGAAATTACATGACATATTTAAAACGATAAAATTCTAGTAATTTTGATATATTATATGTTATACGTTTCTTTAATTTAAAATTACAAAATTCAAGATTCCATTTTACAACTCTTAAACTTCATGCCCACTTAAACTAAGACTAAAATGAAATGGAGGGAGTATTGTGTTAGGATCAAATGCTTATTATCGTTTCAAAAATTATAGCGGATAATAAAGACAATAATTTTATTTTTTAATCAAGTGTCATGTTCGGCCATAACTCCAGCCCGACGCATCTCTTTCCCATCACCTGGGCCTTGCCACAGGCAGTGTCACACACAACATGTTTCTAAAAGTCGAACTCATGATCTCGTGACCTTCTCTTGAATTCTGAAAAAAACTTTTGCCGCTCCATCTCCGCAGGGGCAGAGAGTCTGTCATTGTCTCGACTGTGATATCAAAGACTCGGAAAAAGCTGGAATAAGAGAACACTCATCTTGGGGGCTTACTTGTTAGATTCTGACAATAGTTATTTACTCCAACTCTGGTATCACTTAGGATCAAGCACTTATCATCGTGTAAAAAGTTATAACTTGGCTACCTCTCTATTTTAACTTTTTTGTAACAACTATTTTATTATATTTATTACTAATAAAAAAATATATATGAACTGATTTGTCCTCCCTAAGATCATGTTCTTTTAATTAATGCTTATTTTGTCAATATCTCCTTTAATGAGTTATTTCTTAGGAATATTAAAAAGTAATATCATGGGTTGTTCACCCATTTCAATGTTAACCTTTTTTGTCTCTTCATCAATCATGTTTTAACTTTTCGGAAAAGGTCCCATTAACTTGCGATTGATTAAAATACAATAAAAATATATAGGAAAACTTTGAAACTAAATTTTATATTTTAAAAAATATACTTTTCCGTTTTGATATATGTAAATTTATTTGACTGGACACGGAGTTTAAAAAAGAAGAGAAGACTTTAAACGTGTGGTATTAAATGAGTCAAATTTATTTTGTGTGGCTATAAATTATTGCATAAAGGTAAATTATTTTCAAATATAAATCATTCTTTTTTGCACGGATTAATAAGAAATTAGGTTCACATAAATTGAAATGGAGAAAATAAATGACGTATTGCAATTAGCAAGCAAAGCCAACAACACGAGTGGTTTAAGTGTGTATTAGCTAAGTGAATCCTCTTCTCCTGTAGCTTACTTTATCAAATTCTTCTTGCCCTTTACATCTACTTTTCACATCCTTTCCCATTTGTCAATCTTGTATATTAAACTTTTTTCAAAATCTTCTACTACTATGAGTTCTCCAAAGGCCAAGAAGATGACCCAATTCTCTTTGTGAGTGGCAATTTTCTTATTTTTGTTTATAATTGCTTTTAGTCAAAAAAAGTTCAAAGCTTTTTGCTTTATTGCTCAAGATTTCACATAACCAACAATTTTCCATTTTTTTGATATCCAACTTTCTGGCTTACGTCAAATTATTTATGGAGATAGTAATCTCGGTCCCTCAACAGTACTATCAGTAAATCGCGACATGTGTCTAAATGACTAGGGTTTTGAGGCGTAGCCAAGAATTGACAAACTTGGTTAATCAAATAGTGCTATTATTACTTTTTTATCCTCCCCACTTGTATTGTTCAGAAAGAAATGGTCAATTTAGAAGCTCTTAAGTTCCCTTTGACTTCATTTCTACCAAGCTCAACCTTTATTTCTCAGTTAATAAAGCAACAATAGCCCTTTTTGCCACACTATTGAATGAGCTCTCTGCCTTCAAAGAACAAGTACTATAATATCTCTTTATTTACTAGTTGTGCCAAGAAATAGCTTCAGATGTAGATTATACTAAACTGTGTTCCTTATCGAGTAATGGCGCAATTGTTGTTCTCTCCTTCTTGCACATGGTTATATCTGTATGTAATTTTAGAAGTAGAATTTGATTTTAGTGTCTTCTAAATCTGATTTCTCTCTGTTGCCAGCACTTTATGTCTATACAAAATTAGTGTCTTTTGATCTACTTTACACACTTTACCTGATTTAGAATGATGCAACTTATAATTGGGCTAACTGATGTAGAAAAATCTTATCATAAACTCTTATTGAAGGAGTTTAAAAAGCATAAAATAAATAAAATACTAAATATTAATCACTATACTTGAATGAAAACATTAAAAAGTCACCAAAATACTTGACAAATCAAATCTATGTTGTAGTATCTTAATAAATCTACTAAAAACACTTCCGTTCTTTCGAACCAGATTTAAAGTCATCAAATCTTTCAGGCTTTCACTACACTACTTCAGCATCTTTACTAAATGGTTTCAAAGGTGGTCCTTCCTGAAAAAATGAAATGTCTGTTTTCTTAACTAAGAAAGAAAGAAAGTGTTTAAAAACCTTCTTGAGAAAACGCGTTTCCGTTTAGTGTTGCATTAGGAGTTGTTGTATTTGTAGATAAAGGAGTGTGACTGGATTGACTTCCTTGAGTTGAGACGACAATACGAATGTTTCCTGTAGCATGTTCCTGGGAATATCTATTGTTAGCAATTATGCACCTAATGAAGCTGAAATTAAAGCTTTACCCATAAAACAACTACACTTTAACCAGCAGTAGATACAATACACCAGGGCCACCTTTCTCTTTTTTGCCATTTTCCATCCCCTTTAGTCATAAGAAATACTAATTAGTATAGTTCATACATATGCATATATATATATATAGATCTATCATATGTTCTAGATCAAGGCATGAACTTTTGTACCTTTTTTCCTTTTGCTCTAACTGCAGAACCTTGACAAGTTCTCTTGTTATGTCCAACATTGGATCACAATACGTCTCCATCAAATCCCTCTTGTGGGCAATGCCAAGGGCTGCATGTTTACATGGTAAGCCTGAAATCTGAAATATACCGCACTGGCATGTTCTTGTATCAAGATTGACTATATAGCGTCTATCTTTGTCAATAACTTCAAACTCATTAGTAGAAACAACTTGCAAAGTGCATTTTCTTGATTTTTCTTTAGCCTCGTTCAATTTTTCAACTATGGCTGGTGGTACCCCTCTTTCCCAAACACAACTCTTCTGGTATCTTATTTGAAGTCTAGTCATTAGTTTGGCTCTGATTCCATCTACAAGAGCCAAAATAAATTTCTCTCGCAAATCATCTAATAAAAAATTAAAGGACTCACTTATATTATTTGTGCTGTGATCAGTCTTCACCCTAGGGTCAAAAGTATGTCTTGCCCAACTTGTCTTCTCAATTTTAGATAAATATTGTCATGCCTTAACATCGATTTGCTTGATCATTTTCATTGCCTCATTGAAGTACCTAACTTCATAACTTTTGGCATCTTGCCAAAAGTAATTTCTTAAGAGTAGTCCTGGAAATTGTGCCTTGAAATTGGCACAAATATGCCTGGCACAATATCTTCCACTCACATATGGTATGATCTCTTCATATGTTGTATGGAGTTACTGAACAAATAAATATATAAGAACAAAAATCAGATTGTTAAGGTATTAATATGTATAAAACTTAAATGCAAAAGAGAGAGATACACAATTTACTCACCTTTTGTCTATCACTCATAAATGTCCAAGGCTTGTTATCTGACCAAGTACTAATATAATCATTAAGCCAATAGAAAAATCATCTCCAAGTTTTTTTTGTTCACTCTCAATAACAGCAAATGCAACTGAAAATAGGCCACTGTTTGCATCTAATGCAACTTGAAAGAAATAATCCCCTTGATTATTTTCATTAATTGAAAGGCTATATATACAAGTTACATATTTCCATAATAGGAAAATCCTTTTCCTATTCTACTTCTAAATCCTTATTTTACCATAATTCTATCTATACAATTATGGTAGGTGTATAACACTAATTAAGGTAACCTTTTATACTACAATATACTATAATATATATACCATATATACACTTATTTGTTTGGTAAGATTCAGCCGAGAATGGGTCGCTTTGTTTAACACCCCCCGCAACATAGCGGGCGGTTTTCGAACACCGAGACTGTCCCTAAAATCTTCAAAGAGAACCGCCGGTAGACCCTTTGTAAAGATGTACGCAATTTGATAACGAGACGGGACATGACATACGCGAACTTGACCTTTTGCAACCTTTTCACGGACAAAGTGAATGTCCATTTCGATATGCTTGGTGCGCTGGTGTTGAACTGGGTTACCTGAAAGGTAGATGGCACTAATGTTATCGCAATATACCAAGGTTGCCTTCGAATGGGACAATGAAGCTCCAAAAGCAAATTACGTAGCCAACATGACTCGGAGACCACATTCGCTACCCCTCGATATTCGCCTCTGCACCGGAGCGTGACGAGTTGCTTGACGTTTTGCCGACCATGAGACCAAGTTGTTGCCAAGGAACATACGGTAGCCGAAGTCGACCGTCGGTGTCGGGACAACCACCCCAATCGATCCGTGTAAGAGACAAGTGTGGATGTAGATGAAGGATATAAGTGCAAACCATAATCCAGTGTCCCCTGAATATACCGTATGATGCGTTTGATTGCATTCATGTGCTCAACTCTGGGGTCATGCATGAATAAACACACCCGCCGTATTGCATATGTAATATCTCGGTCTCAGTAAAGGTAAGATACTTGGAGGGCCCCCGCAAGATCGCGATAGCGGGTCGGGTCCTCGTATGGTGCACCCGCCGTGTGGCACTTAGCTTTGGGTTTGCATCAATCGGCGTGGAAGTGGATTTACAGGGATGACATCCCAGCCCTTTCGATGATCTCAAGAAGATACTTCCGTTGAGACGAAACAACCCATCGGAATGACGTTGGACGACAATCCCCAAAAAATAACTCAAAGGCCCTAAATCTTTCATAGCGAACTCGGGCCGAGCATGGTCATGATAGACTCGGCGCAAGACATCGGAAGAGGCGGTCAAGATGATATCATCCACATACAACGAGAATGTAGGCCAACGAAGAACCACGACGGTAGATGAACAAGGAATTATCTGACCGGCTGTGAGTGAACCCAATAGTGGAAACAAAGTCAGCAAACCTCGTGTACCAGGCCCTCGGAGACTGCTTAAGCCCATATAAGGACTTCTTCAATAAACATACATGATGAGGACGATTTGGATCCCTGAAACCCAAAGGCTGATGCATATAGACTGTTTCCTTGAGATCACCGTGTAGGAAAGCATTCTTGACATCCAACTGATGAATTGGCCACGTCTTTGACAAAGCCAAGCTAAGCACAGTGCGAATAGTAGCCGATTTGACCACCGGACTAAATGTCTCACCACAATCAATTCCAACCTGCTGAGTCTTACCATCACCAACAAGTCGTGCCTTATGCCGAGCAAATGAGCCATCTGAATTCTCCTTATGAGAAAAAATCCACATAGACCTGATAACATTAATACCATATGGATGGGGCACCAACTCCCACGTCTTATTATCAATAAGAGCATTATATTCATCAGTCATAGCAATTTTCCAATTAGGATCATTTAATGCGGACACAGGATTGCGGGGTAAGGGGGATTTAGAGACATCAGAATGTAAATTAAAATGTCTTTTAGGTGTAAAAATACCCCGCTGACTACGAGTGACCGGTCTATGACTCGAGGAAGAATTAAGGGAAGTTTGGGAATTTTCTGGGCTCGGGCGATCGGCCACGGGCGGTGGGCTGCGCCGCCCAAATCGAAAATGGTCGGACTCGGCACGGACCGATTCCGAACGGGGCCGGACCGGCCTAGTTGCTTTGGACTGTTCCGTGGTGGAATAAGTGGCGATCTTGTTGGGCCGGCGGGCGGTGGGCCCGCTGGAGGATTTTGGGTACGGAGATGTCCGAAAAATTCCGAATAATATACGGAGATATTTGGTCATCCAAAAAATTATATGACTTAGGTTCGGGAGTATGAACTTCCGTAAATGGAAATTGAGTTTCATCGAAAATGACATGGCGATTGATTATGATTTTCTTGGAGGATAAATCAAAACACTTATAACCACGATGATTTGACGGATAACCCAAAAATACACACGGAGTAGACCGAGCCTCGTTTGTTAATTGTGGTGGATGGGAATAACGAATAACACAAGCACCCAAAAATCCGAAGATGAGAATAAGATGGGTTTTTATTATATAGTATTTTTAGGGGGAAGAATATGTCGACCCTTAGAAGGAATTATGTTAAGAAGATATGTGGCCATTTGTAGAGCATGATGCCAAAAATATGGAGGTATGCAGGCATGTATTAGGAGAGTTCGGACAATGTTATTTATGGAACGAATTTTGCGTTCGGCTTTCCCATTTTGTGAAGATGTATGAGGGCATGAAAAACGAAAATTTATCCCATGAGTAGCACAAAACTCTCGAAACTCCCTATTGTCATACTCTTTCCCATTATCACATTGAATATTTTTTATTTCTCTTTCGAATTGAGTACGAATGAACGCTCTAAATTTTATGAAGACGGAAAACACTTGTGATTTATTCGCAATTGGAAACGTCCACAAAAATCTAGAATAATCATCTAAAAAGAGAACATAATATCGATGACCCATTGAACTAAGAACAGGAGATGTCCATAAGTCGCTATGAATAATGTCAAATGGCATAGAAGTATGGGAATTGGAGTTTACAAATGGCAACTTAACAATTTTTCCTAATGAACAAGACCGACAAATTGGAGTACGACTTGTACCCTTACAAGAAATAAAGCCATTTTTATTTAAAGCGATAAAATAGAAGATCCCGGATGACCCGACGAGCATGCCACATGGAAGGAGAGATGGCTGAAAAAGCGATGGCAAGGTTTGGACTCGATGGATCGAAACCGGGCATGATAGGATATAGATCCCCCTACTATCACACCTCATGAGATGACTCCCCGTCTTGAAATCCTTCACAGAGAAACCGAAAGGATCAAATTCAACGAAAACGAATTGTCATTTGTGAATTTTCGGACGGACACTAAATTTTTAATCAATTTAGGAGCATGTAAAGTATTTTTCAAGAGGAGTGGTGGATTAGGAGGAGATAATGTTTTCTAACCATACCCTAGAATTGGAATAGAACTGCCATTACCAACAATTATCCCCCGAGGGGTGCTCAAATTGGAATAAGATGAGAGAGTACCGATTCGGAAGTCATGTGAGTAGTGGCCCCGGTGTCCATGTACCAATTTGGGTCCGGTTGGGACAATCCCAACGTGTGCATCGCGGCCTCGATATCGGTCTGAGTGGGGCCTGCTGCATGATGGGCTTGCGGAGGACGGGGCCCAAGGACGCCATTCCGTGATGCTGCTGGGCCGTAGGTATTGGATACGCTGCTGTTGGGCCACTGGCCAGTGGGCCGCCACTGCTGGGCGTTGGGCACGGACCGCGGGCCAGCCCACCGGCCGCCGGCGGCCGCCGGAGGGTGGGGGTGCCACTGCCACTGGCCCCACTGATGGGCCCACGGTGGTGGT
Source organism: Anisodus tanguticus (assembly GCA_034509755.1). Taxonomy (NCBI): domain Eukaryota; kingdom Viridiplantae; phylum Streptophyta; class Magnoliopsida; order Solanales; family Solanaceae; genus Anisodus; species Anisodus tanguticus. Next base: position 39,933,498 of record CM067554.1, read on the forward strand.
GGGCCACTGTACCCCGGATGGGACCCACCTCCTGTTTGTTGATCACCGCCACCCGAACCGCCTCGTTTGCCCCCTCATTTTTTGTTATTTTTGCGATTATTCTTGCCTCCACCATTAATATGATTTTGGCCCGAATTATTAACAAAACTCGAAGGACTAGGAGAGGATGCCACCATGACAACTGGGCTTCCTCCGGTAGCCGCCTTTTTAGCCAAACCGGCTTCTTCCAACGTCGCATGGAGCGGGCTTGATGAAAGTCGGGAAGAGGGTTGCTTTGGCGAAGGAGAGTTCCAACACCATTATAGGCCTCCGAAAGACCGGCAACCAATTGTAGAACTAGACGATTATTTGTCACCGGTGCGCCAACATTACGGAGTTGATCTGCCAATTCCTTTAGTTTCTTGCAATATGCAGAAACGTTCGGAAATACATCCATTCGAACGAGAGAGAATTCTGCTCGAGTGTGACGACACGGGAATGTTGGTTGTCTTGGAATATGTCACGCAATCTATTCCATGCAGCCATAGGCGTGGTGTGGTATCGGGCTCATAATCGTCGTAGAAGGTCCACTGAAATAGTGGCGTATATCCACCGAAGAACGGTAGCATCAAGTGTAATCCATACCTCAGGATCCTCCGCAGGAAGGGGTCTAGCGGGAGGAATGATGTGATGAAGAACTTGATAAGAGATAGCGTGAATTTTAAACAACTCCGCCCACGTTGCATATTGAACGTTTTCCATCTCAAGGACAATAGGGACACTAAGCTTGATATTGGAAACCGTGAGGGCAGGGTGAAAATTGTTCTTAGACATATTGAAAGAACAAAGAAGGAGGGGAAATTTAAGAGAGGTTTTTTTTAGAGCGGAAGACGAGATATTTGGAGAGAAAAACCCGAGGGAAGGGGGGGTTCTCGGCCAAGGATACAAAAGTTTGAGAGAAGAAAACTTTTGTTTAGACCTAGTCTCTTGATACCATGAAAGAAATAATCCCCTTGATTATTTTCATTAATTGAAAGGCTATATATACAAGTTACATATTTCCATAATAGGAAAATCCTTTCCCTATTCTACTTCTAAATCCTTATTTTACCATAATTCTATCTATACAATTATGGTAGGTGTATAACACTAATTAAGGTAACCTTTTATACTACAATATACTATAATATATATACCATATATACACTTATTTGTTTGGTATTCAGCCGAGAATGGGCTGCTTTGTTTAACACAACTGCCAACAAAAATCCACCATATGGCCCTTTGAGATGACAACCATCAAAACCGATAAAGGGTCTACATCCTCTCAATAATCCATTCTTTAAAGCAAGAAATGAAAAGAAACATCTCTGAAATTTAGGGCTAATAGTAAAGTCAGGTCTGTCATAATGGACCTTAAAAATGCTTCTCGAGTTTGATTGTCTGAACATTTCACCATATTTGGCAAGCTTTGCATTAAGACTCTTTATGACATCCTTCTAACTCTTGTATTGCTTTGCATTTGGCTCTCCAAAACGTTCATCCTATTAGGTGTTAATCCATAGGTCTTCATAATTGTCATTAAATTCTTGTTCGTCATATCAGGGTCTTCCCTTAGAATATCAATCATCTTCTTTGCGATTCAAGTAGAATTAGCTTCGTTCATACTTTCATTTCTTATGCAGTCATGCCCATCCCTTAAACTTCTAATCTTATATGTAATTTCATCAGGGAGAGGTGAAGCATGTATTCTCCAAGAACATCCCGGGAGTGCACACTTAGCTGTGCATCTAGCTTTCTCATTCTTAATTCTAGTTAACTTTATTCCTTCTTCAATAGCATAATCTTTCAATGCAGCTCTGTATGCGTCAACTGAGATAAACAAGTGCCCCTTTTCAAACTTAATTTTTTGAGAAGGATTGTAGGAGATCACCTATTTAAGTACGAGGACAGGTTGCCTCAAATGAACGCACTTAAGAATCCAAGTGTGTCCACGGCCACAACGGACAAAAACATAAGAAGAAAATGAATAAGGAGAGTTATTGTGTTGGTATCATTGTCTTGGCTTACACTAAACACTGACGGTTCAAGACATCACGTTCACCGCGCAGTAAGTAAGTTCGGTGGTATTCAACTAGGGAAGGTTCAAAGCGGAAGCTACCTCTCCTAATGCAATATCTTTTCGCTGAAAGATTGCTGAAAGTAGGCACCATGTGTGTGCGCCAAAATCTCTGTTTCATAGAGTGGATTGTTGAAAATTTGCCTTTGGTGGGGAGGTGCGTCCACCCATATTTAATGATATAAACACTAGGGTTTCGCATGTTGAAGGCTTTGTCTCTTCTCACGTGCATAATCTACTAAGTGAGTAGATGACTGTAGGGCCAAGAATCATCAAATTTCATTGAGAAATGAAAGAGATATTGGTCCACGAAGTAAGGTGTTTGAGGCATGGAAATATGGTGTGGCACAAATCTACCACATCGGTGGGAAAAGGAAGAATTGCTCTCTTTATAAGTCTCTAAATTGGCTAAGGGTTTGGGACCCCAAGGGATATCCCATGTGTTTAAAGGAGGAAGGACCTACATGTGCTTGGGTTCAAGGCTAAACCCACACGCGCGCCGCCGCCGCCCGCCTGTGGGCTTCTTTTGATATTATCTCTTTGGATCCCAAATTGTTTAATATTTACAGTTTGGTCCCTGGAGTTTCTGGAAAAATGAATTTGGCAACAACGGAAGGCAGAAAGTTTATGCCTACCGTTTGGGCTGATTTTTGGAGCATTACTTGGTTGTTAACTCCTCCATAAACAGCCCTCCTTCAATGGCCATAAACAGCTTCAATAATGCCCATTAACAACCTTCCCTAATGGCCATTAACAGCCATGTTTTGGCAGTTGAGGAGTCCCTCCCTCATGCTATATATTGATGCCTTTTGGCTCAATTGTGGAACACAAAAATATACAGAAAGTATACAGAAAAAAAAACGAGACAGAAATATATACACAGAGACAAACAAAAGAGTAAAACACAGTCCATAACGTGAGCAGTAACGTTGGACGAAAAACAGAAACTCTTCCTTCCTTTTCCATATCTTCAGCAAATCGATTCGTATTTGTTTTCTTCGTCAGGGTCAACCTATTTGATTTGTAGCGTTGATTTATATTGGGAGACTATTGTCTGTTTAACGTAAAAGCATATATACGGGGCAATCTTGTCTTAAGGACAGAGTGCAATCACTCGACTCAGCACACATTTGTAACAATCCAGATTTAGTGTTTCTTGATTTCAGGTTATCAAGATTCAAGACTCAACAACTTTGCGGCAGTTCTGAACATTGGCCTATTTGTCTATCCTTTCGAACACTTGTAATATTTATTTACTTCCCGTACTGCTTTAGAATATCCAACAATTTAAGACAAGATTTGTATTAGTGTTCGAAAGATGTCGGTCAAAAGTTATGTGACCAAATCTGGATATGGCTGTGGTTTTCTGGTTGAAGAGAGTTTTGATTATGCTGTTCAAGGTCAACGTGTGCATGGTGTCACCGCTCCCGAGACTGGTGGGAACAAGCGCCCACGAGAGGCTGAAGATGTCAACTAGGACAAGAGGAGAAGGCTGAAGATGTGGTTCTATCTTGTAGCAGAAGGCCTATATCTGTCCCACACAAAGGATCCGAATTATGGTAAGGATGAAATGGACATTCAGTCCGATGAAGTGATTGAAGTGGGCCAGAATCCGAAATTAGGATAAGTAGTTTTCCTTCCTTGTCAAAACTAAGATTAAATGATGTCTGGTTAACAATGGCTTAAAGTAAGGAGGAATATGAAAATATTTTCCAAAATAATTTATATTCCCTACGCTTTAAAATCAGAAGTTTAATCTCTTCTTCCTTCCCGTTTAAAGATTGGATTTTGTAAACGATTTAAAAAGATCCGTTCTTTTAAGTGTAATTATTAAAAGTGTGTAAAGTATGTTCGCACATACGAGGGAGAAAGATCCACTGATTTTGCGAAAACTGTTACCACTTTTAAGTAAGCGCCAAGAATTGTCTGGGTACCAATCATAAGGGAAGAAGACTAAAAGCTAAAGATGTTGAGCCTGTCACACTATTTGGCAGAAGATCCTTCATATGATGATATTGGACACTTAGTCATACAAAGCCTCAGGGCGACTGGAGTAGGGCTAAAATTCTTTTGATAAGATAATATTGGACACTCAGTCATACAAAGCCTCCGGGGGACTGGAGTGGGGCCAGAATTCATTTCATAGGAAAAGTAATGGACACCTAGTGAGGTGGGCCAGAGTATCCAGGTCTTAAATGATCTGAAGGCCTAAAGAAAGATAGAAAAGAAATTGGACACTCAGTCTGCCAAAGCAACTGGAGTGGGCCAGAATATCCAGATCGCATATGATCCGGTTACGCCCTAACCACGGGCAAGAGGTTGTTCATGTGAAGCAACGCCACCTCTAAAGTAGAAGGGGTTGGAGATGTTGTCCTCAATAGGACTTCATGGGATGGTATCACTCCAAAAGGAGGTGATACATGTCCCAAAACTTATTTAAGGGACGTTGTTGGTCAACCTGGTTTGAGACTAGTCCAACGGGTCTATAAGAACTAAGAATGGTACAGTATGTCTATAGCCAAATGAATGATATATTTATAATCCGTGCATCTATGTCATCATAGATTAAGACACGTTAAATAGAAAGTCATTCAAAAGCTAGCGAAGTTGAGATTGTTGCCTTCTGTCGACATAAACCCTCAAAATGAACGTGAGGTGGGCGAAGAGGCAAAATCACATTTCCATTCCGTCAAAGGAATAGCGAAATAAGCACCGCTCCTCTAGAACTTAGTCACACCTACATGGGTGATTTGAAGTATATACAAAATAGAGGGGGGAGACAAGTACTTTATGACCTTCATTGATGATGGTACAACGTATTGTATCCTTTGTTTGTTGAAAAGCAAAGATGAAGTTGTTGAAGCGGATAAGCGCTACAAAGCAAAAGTTGAAAATCAACTAAGCCTACGGATTGAGGAATTCGTAGTGATAGAGGGGGAGAATGTGAAGCATCGTTCATTAAACGACTATTCATTACACATCTCAGTCTAACAGTGTTAGCCAAGTGCAAAGTCGTACGCCCAAATTATGTGGGGCAAGGCGATCCTTACCGCTAATGCGATTTTCAACAGAACTCCGCATAAGGATAAGGATAACCATCCGTGTGAGACATGGAAAGGATCTCACATACAAATGTTGTGATGTGGGGTGGCTTGGTAGAAGTTGGACTACCGAAACAGTTCAAGTTGGACATAAGACTGTAGATTGCATATCCACTGGATCTGCAAATAACAGTAGTGCTTATCGCCTCTTGGCGTCAAAAAATGTTGAATTCTTTGAAGATAACTTTCCTTGAAAAAGGAAAAAAAGAGTAATTGCTCAAGGTTAACAAGAACCTGCGAGGGCCTGACTGTCCGGAACTAGACGTTCTGTATCTACAGGACTCGGAAGTTGTTGTCTATCCGGAACTTAATATTCTAGATTTACAGAACTCAGGGATTCTAGATGTTGAACCGAGACAGAGCAAAGAAGGGAGAAAGACTTGTTCCAGGCCTTCTAGCTTGTATGGTTGAGAACGAACCATGGACAATTAACAAAGAATTGTCATCTCCAAAAGCGCTGCTTTGGAAAGAAGCTAAATAGAGAAATAGCTTCCATCATATAAAACCATACTTGTGTAATGGTTGATCTTCCTCCGGGAAAAGAACCTTTGGGTTGTAAAATGTGCTCCCTTGTGAGTAGCTTAACATCCAGGGCCATTGCAGTCTTGCGTGGCATGGATGTTGAAACATTCTTCCTAACCGGAGAGTTGGAAGGGGAGAATCAGAGTTGGTTTCCTGGACTGTTGGACTTCTTCCTGAACTTTCAGTTTGGTCCCTGAAATATTTACATTTTGGTCGTGGAAGTTTCAGGTAAAACAGAAATAATGAGTCTGACCACAGAAACGTTGACTCTGAAGTTAGAAAGCCAACAATTGGAAAACCAACAGTCTGAGAATGGAAGTCATATTGAAACAAAGTCTCGATATGAAAGATATGGGTATCACAGATGACATCTTAGGAATTGGATTTCTAAGACATCTAATGGACTGGTCTAACTTCAAACTCAGTTGTGAGATAGTTGACAGTCTCGTTGAAGCCACCAATGGATATGAATCATATAACTGATTGAAATCATGGTGCACCCATATACAAGGAGCGATATGCGCAGGTCATATGTAGTTCAATGTATGTTACACACTACAACCGACCTGGTATCGACCTACAAAGCAGATCAGTTGAACTAAGGTTCACTGATGATTTTAATAAATTATCAGTAGAAGGCATTAAGTCGGATATGACAATATATGAAATATTCGCTTATCTATGAATTATAGTATTCTGGATGTCCGAAAGTTCTGGGAGAACACAGTGATGCAAACTGGACATCAGCTATGAATAACACCAAAGCCATAAGTAAATGTGTATGATGGGTCTTGGAAAAACCTCTAAGCAAACTTGCATCGGCCGATTCATGATGGAATTGGAGTTTATCTCTTTATACACAACATGAAAGAAGTTGAGTAACTTCACGACTCCTTAGAGGACGTCTCTTATTGGGAAAAACCCGTGCCTTCAGTAGTTATACACTGTGGCTAGCCGGTTGGCTTTAGGAAGGACACGGATGACGGCGTCTGGACATATCTGTCAGGATATGTCGGAGACATAACAATGTATGGCAGTTGATCATCATGGGTGTCACTTCCTTGATTACTAATCAAAGGATATAACAGACCTTTTAAACTAAGGGACTACCCGGAGATCAAGTGTTCTGCCTGTCTAGGGGAATTGCTTAAAACCCAAACAATACGAACCTTTATGGTGGTAACCCAACCATACTGATTGGAGATCCCCAAGAATTTGGTTCAATGGGAAAACTAAGCTGTAAAAAGGTTCAGTTGAGCACTTCGGTGGAAGCAAGAGCACCTTGGATGATAATTTCTGTAGGGAAACATGAATCTAAAGTTGTTCCCGCGATAGACATTAAAGTGCTACCTGTATGGTGGGTAAAGGTTAAGCTTCCAAACCTTTAACGATCATCAAACGATTGAGATTAAGGTTGGGGAAACTTTTAATGATTCCGAACACTTGTGAAGTGGGGTATAGCAGGATACCCTATAGGAGATCACCTATTTAAGTGCGAGGACAGGTTGCCTCAAATGAACGCACTTAAGAATTCAAGTGTGTCCACGGCCACAACGGACAAAAACATAAGAAGAAAATGAATAAGGAGAGTTATTGTGTTGGTATCATTGTCTTGGCTTACACTAAACACTGACGGTTCAAGACATCACGTTCACCGCGCAGTAAGTAAGTTCGGTGGTATTCAACTAGGGAAGGTTCAAAGCGGAAGCTAACTCTCCTAATGCAATATCTTTTCGCTAAAAGATTGCTGAAAGTAGGCACCATGTGTGTGCGCCAAAATCTCTGTTTCATAGAGTGGATTGTTGAAAATTTGCCTTTGGTGGGGAGGTGCGTCCACCCATATTTAATGATATAAACACTAGGGTTTCGCATGTTGAAGGCTTTGTCTCTTCTCACGTGCATAATTTACTAAGTGAGTAGATGACCGTAGGGCCAAGAATCGTCAAATTTCATTGAGAAATGAAAGAGATATTGGTCCACGAAGTAAGGTGTTTGAGGCATGGAAATATGGTGTGGGACAAATCTACCACATCGGTGGAAAAAGGAAGAATTGCTCTCTTTATAAGTCTCTAAATTGGCTAAGGGTTTGGGACCCCAAGGGGTATCCCATGTGTTTAAATGAGGGAGGACCTAGATGTGCTTGGGTTCAAGGCTAAACCCACACGCGCGCCGTCGCCGCCCGCCCGTCCCGTCCCGTCCCGTCCGGCTCGGGCTCGGGTCACGGGTCGTGGGCTGTGGGCTTCTTCTGATATTATTTCTTTGGACCCCAAATTGTTTAATATTTACAGTTTGGTCCCAGCCTCACTAATGCCCATAAACCTGTCATTAACAGCTCTCCCTAATGGTCATTAACAACCATGTTTTGGCAGTTGAGGAGTCTCTCCCTCATGTTATATATTGATGCCTTTTGGCTCAATTGTGGAACACAAAAAATACAGAAATATACAGAAAGTATACAGGAAAAAAAAACGAGACAGAAATATATACACAGAGACAAACAGAAGAGTAAAACACAGTCCATAACGTGAGCAGTAACGTTGGGACGAAAAACAGAAACTCTTCCTTCCTTTTCCATATCTTCAGCAAATCGATTCGTATTTGTTTTCTTCGTCAGGGTCAACCTATTTGATTTGTAGCATTGATTAAAGTGTTGTTTTATCTTGAGAGACTATTGTCCGTTTAACGTAAAAGCATATATACGGGGCAATCTTGTCTTAAGGACAGAGTGCAATCACTCGACTCAGCACACAGTTGTAACAATCCAGATTTAGTGTTTCTTGATTTCAGGTTATCAAGATTCAAGACTCAACAACTTTGCGGCAGTTCTGAACATTGGCCTATTTGTCTATCCTTTCGAACACTTGTAGTATTTATTTACTTCTCGTACTGCTTTAGAATATCCAACAGAAGGAACTACATCAACACTATAAACAATGATATGTATAACTCTGTGATTTGCATAAACATTGAATACATGCTTCAGATCTTCATCACAAATCACATTCATACTGAAATGAGTGTTTGGAATTTCACACTTCATAGTTATCAAACTACTTAAGTATGGAGAAAGCATATGTAGCAGAATATGACTAATTAATTGAGCTAAAAGCTGCATTAAGAGTTCTATCAGGCAGATTGATAATTATATGTACATGTATACTTAGTAAATTTCTTAGTTCTCTATCAATTTGCTCTTTGTATGTGTGATATTTAATTTTCAGCGACTTCCATAAAAAAGAGATCGATTAGATGGTCGCGCTTCTGGATATTGCTCAGAAGCCAGATGTATGACAGAGGCTAAATTTAGACAGCAATAGACCAGCTGCTAGAATTGTGAATGTAATGTACAATTTGTTCAACTCATCTTCCAGGTAGCAATGGTAATCTCAAAAAAAAAAGTAATGATAATCTTCAAAGGTTCATAGATTTCTTTTGATATATTCTCTATTAGACACTTCAATTCATGAATTTCAATGAAGTAGATTTTTGTGTATCCATTTGAAATATATTTTCTTGTGATATGGCAAACAGAATAATCTTTGAAAATAACTAATCTTCCTGATTGTATACTAACACAAAACAACTCAAGAGCTAATAACATAAGGGAAATTTTATCTTTGTATAGGGGGTAACAAGTTGCAGGAACTTTAACTAGGGGAATTTTATTGAAAGGGTATAACCATAGTCAATATAAATTCTCTAAACCGATGAGGCATACGGAGACTTTAACCTCTTAATCCCAATTTGTCAAATCCCAGTCAATCAAAATACTTAATTTCTAGAAGCAAAAATATGAGAAGTACTTGTTGGAAACAAAGCAGTACGGGAATAGTAAATAACTATTACAAGTGCTTCGAAAGGATAAACCATAAAAATTATAATAGCAATAAGCTTGTAGTAAATAAGAATTGTGACAACAACAAGCTTTTTGAGTTCTTGAATCAGTCTTGAATCTTTATACCAATTTGCAGAAAGATTTTTAAATCTTGATAATCTGAAATCAAGACATACTAAATTTGGAAGTGTTACAACTGTGTTGAGTCGAGTGATGACACTATGTCCTTAAGATAAGATTGTCCTGTATATATGCTTTTACGTTAGCGAGCAATAGTCTCCCAAGATAAAACAACAAACTATCATTTGTGCAAAGCAAACACAAGTGATTCTAGCCAAGAAAACAAATAACAAAAGATTGCTAAGAGAAGAGGATTTGCAACAAGAATTTTAGAATTGTTGTTCTTGAAAAGTGTGTAGAATTGAGCCAAAGGCCTCAATTTATAGTAGTGTAAGAATGGCCTCTTCAAGTGCCCATGTAATGGCCATTTAATTCACCAATTAATGCAGCCAAATAATTGCTGATTTATGGAGGAACAAATGCCATTTTAATGCTCCAAAACCTCTCCATAATCAGCCAAACTTTTGAAATTCCGTCCGGGTGGTGCCGTGGCCCTTTCCGGCCCGTACCATCTTACACTATGCACAATAATTCCTTCGTTTACCAACGTGGAACACTTGTTATTTAGTCAATAACCGTCCATTATTCTATATCTCAAACATTTACTTACGTATCAATATCTCTTTCACTAACGAAATTTACGATACTTGGCACTATGAGTGCACGTGTGTGGAAATGACATTTCCAACGTGCAGGGCCCCAATTGTTCGAGTCATAAATAATGGGATAAACTTAATTCCACATTAGTAAATTTCCAACAATCCCCTCTTGAAAGAGATTTTGGCGCACACACAAGGTGCCTACTTTCAACAATCTTTCAGCGAAAAGATATTGCATCAAGAGATGTAGATTCCGCTTTGAACCTTCCCTAGTTGAATACCATCGGACTTACTTACTGCGCGGTGAACGTGATGTCTTGAACCGTCAGTGTTTAATGTAAGCCAAGGCAATGGTACCAACACAATACCTCCCATTTATTCGTTTTCATTCTTATTGTTTTGTCCGTTGTGGCCGTGGACACACTTGGATTCTTAAGTTCGTTCATTTGAGGCGGCCTGTCCTAGCACTTAAATAGGTGGTCTCCTACAAGATATCCTGTTATACCCCGCTTCGCAAGCGTTAGGAATCATTAAAAGTTTTCCAAACCTTAACCTCAACTGTTGAGGATCATCAAAGGTTTTGAAACTTAACATTTACCCACCATGCAGGTAGCACTTAACGTCTATTGCGGGAATGACTTTGGATTTACGTTTATAGAAATCTTAATCCGAAGTGCTCTTGCTTCCATAGAAGCGCTCAACTGGACCTTTTACAACTTAGTTTTCCCATTGAACCAAATTCTTGGGATCTCCAGTCAATATGGTTGGATTACCACCGCAAAGGTTCGTATTGTTTAGGTTTAAAGCTCATTCCCCTAGACAGGCATAATTTTTGATCTTCGAGTAGTCTCTTTGTTAAAGGGTCCGCTATATTATCATTTGATGTAATCAACGGGAATGACACCTATGGTGATCAACTGTCATACGGTCTTATGTCTCCGACAGATATTTCCAAACGCCATCATCTGTGCCCTCTCTGAAGCCGACTGGCTAGTCACAGTGTATAATTGACGAAAGCACGGGTTTCTCCCAATAAGGGACATCCTCTAAGAGGTTGTGAAGTTACTCAACTTCTTTTCATGCTTTGTTCAAAGCGACAAACTCTAATTCCATCATGAATCGGCCGATGCAAGTTTGCTTAGAGGATTTTCAAAGACACATCATACACATCCACTTGTGGCTTTGGTGTTCTTCAAGTCCGATGTCCAGTTTGCATCACTGTGTTCTCCCAGAACCGCTAGACATCCAGAATATCATAATCCGTAGATAAGCGAATATTTCAGATATCGTCATATAGGATTTAATGCCTTCTACCGATCATTTCCAGAATCACGAGTGAACCTTAGTTCAACTGATCTACTTTATAAGTCGATACCAGGTCGGTTGTCGTGTGTAAAATACATTGAACTAATGTGACATGCGCATATTGCTCCTGGTATATGGGTGCACCATGATTCCAATCAATTCTATGTTTCGTATCCATTGGTGACTTCAACGAGACTGCCAAATACATCACAAATAAGTTTGAAATTAGATCAGTCCGTTAGATGTCTTAGAAATCCCAATTCCTAAGATGTCATTTATGATGCACATATCATTCATATCGAAACTTTGTTTCAATATGACTTCCACTTTCAGACAGTTGTCTTTCCAATTATTGGCTTTCTAACTTCAGCGTCAATGTTTCTGTTGTCAGATTCATTATTTCTGTTTCATCTGAAACTTCCAGGACCAAAATGTAAATATTTCAGAGATCAAAAAGGAAGTTCATGAAGAAGCCCAACAACCCAACAAACCAACTATGATCCTCCCCTTCTGGATGTCTCAACATCCATGTCACGCAAGACTGCAATAGCCCTGGATGTTAAGTTATTCACAGGGGAGCACATGTCCAAGTAGTCGAGGCCTAATACTCGTCAGTAGATCCATCTACTTTGTACTCAATTTGAGTATCCACTTTTACAATCCAAAGGTTCTTTTCTCGGAGGAAGGTCAACAATTACACAAGTATGGTTCTATCCGATGGAATTTGTAGCTTCTTTCCAAAGCAGCGCTTCTGGAGATGACAATTCTTTGGTAATTGTCCATGGTTCATTTCCAACCATACAAGTTAGAAGGCCTGGAACAAGTCTTTGTCCCCTCTTTTCTCCGTCTCGGTTCAACATCTAGAATCTCTGAGTTCTGTAGATTTGGAACATTAAGTTCCAGATAATCAGCAACTTCTGAATCCTGTAGATCTGGAACGTCTAGTTCCGGATAATCATGCACTCGCGGTGTTCTTGTTAACCTTGAGCAAATATTTCTTTTCCTCTCAAGGAAAGATGTCTTCAAAGAATTCAACATTCTTTGGCACCAAGAGGCGATAAGCACTACTGTTATTTGCAGATCCAGTGGATATGCAATCTACAGTCTTAGGTCTAACTTGACTTGTTTCGGTATTCCAACTTCTTCCAAGTCACCCCATATCACAACATTTGTAGGTGGGATCCTTTCCATGTTTCACATGGAGGGTTATCTTTATCCTTATATGGAGTTCTATTGAGAATCTCATTAGCGGTAAGGATCGCCTTGCTCCACATATTTTGGGCGTACGGCTTTGCGCTTGGCTAACACCATTAGACTTAGATGAGTAAGGAGCAGTCGTTTGATAAACGATGCTTCACATTCTCCCCCTCTATCACTACGAATTCCTCAATCCGTAGGCTTAGTTGATTTTCAACTTCTGCTTTGTAGTGCTTATCCGCTTCAACAGCTTCATCTTTACTTTTCAACAAACAAATGATGCAATATATTGTACCATCATCAATGAAGGTCACAAAGTACTTGTCTCCCTCCTCTATTTTGTACAAACTTCAAATCACTCATGTAGGTGTGACTAAGTTCTAAAAGAGCGGTGTTTCTTTCGATATTCCTTTGATGGAATGGAAAGGTGATTTTGCCTCTTCGCCCACCTCACATTCATTTTGAGGGTTTATGTCGACAGAAGGCAACAATCTCAACTTAGTTAGCTTTTGAATGACTTTCTATTTAACGTGTCTTAATCTATGATGGCATAGATGCACGAATTACAAATATATCATTCATTTGGTTACAGACATACTGTACCATTTTTAGTTATTACAGACCTGTTGGACTAGTCTCAAACCAGCTTGACTAACAGCGTCCCTGAAACCAAGTTTGGGACATGTATCACCTCCTTTTAGAGTGATCCCATTCCCTGAAGTCCTTTTTAAGGATAACCTCTCGCCCGAGGTTAGGGCGTAACCAGATCATATGTGATCTGGATACTCTGGTCGGAAAGGGCAACCTATTGTCTTGGTCTTCCAAAAGGCAACCTACACTATCCTGATCCAGTACCGAAGTAGAGTACAGAGGTTTCGCCAACGTCGTTTCTAAGTCTTATTGGATCCGTAACCTTCTACTTGAGATTCACTGCTCGATTCAAAAGGCAACACTGGTCTACTGCGATAATATTAGTGCGATATATCTTTTCGGCAATCCCGTCCAACATCATCGCACTAAACACATTGAGATGGACATTCATTTCGTTCACAAAAAAGTGGCTTGTGGTCAAGTTTGTGTCCTTCATGTTCCTTCCAGATATCATATTGCCGACATCTTCACCAAAGGACTTCCGCGCATATTATTTGATGATTTTCGAGTCAGTCTCAGTGTTCGTGAACCTCCTGCTTCGACTGCGGGGGTGTAATAGAATATTTCCCGAATATTCTTTCATTAATTGTATATATCTTATTTTAGGTAGAATTGTATTCCTATTGTAATTAGGTTTCCTATTTTAAGTAGAATTATATTTCCTATTATAATTATTTTGATTAGTTACCTAGTTTAAATATTCTTGTATTACTATATATATTGTACATTATTGATGAATACAATCAAATAACATATTCCTTTTAAAATGATTAGTGGTTAATTTTGCCCTAATTGACAAATTAAGGGAGGTCGAAGTGAAGAGAGTGACAGTGGTGGAATTGACATGCCACTTGACCACTTCTATCGTCTATGTATGATTTGGGGAATAATAATTCTGGGAGACTGTGACATTAGTTCCAAAATAGTGTGGCACTTAGGGGTGTATGCAAATCATAAGAGAATTTTGTCTAAATTTTATTGGATAAAATTACCTGATACTACAACTAGTAGAAAGTATTATGTATTTAGGATGTGTTTGGTAATATTTTTTTGGAAAAAGTTTTATTGAAAATATAATAAAGTAGTTTTTCTTATTTATTTTCAGATTTTTGATAAGCAAACAGATTATATTATTCCAAAAATATTTTATATAATCTAGGCAAATATATGAGGGTGGGTTAGAGGGTTACGTTAGTGTAAGTATGGGACCGTGGGGAGTGGGTGTGGAGGAGATAAATAACGTGGAATATCACTTACGAACCTTGTTTTTCCTACTTTCATTTGGAAAGTCATGTTTCTTATTTTTAAAGAATTTATTTTATAAAAAAAATATTTTTTCAAAAATTTTAATCAACCAGATATTAAAAAGATTTTTCAAAAAATATTTTATACCAAACAGAACCTTAATGAAATACTCGAAGTGCACACAAACAGACTAATCCGTACACTATCATTATTAGAATTTCTAAAAATAGGTGGTAAGTCACTACTCACAACTTGATTTTATATGTCGAAATGGACTTACTGTAGATTTGGCTGCAACAGGCGATTTTATCAAATACAATTTGTGTTGGAGAATGATGACTGGTTAGTAGGGTCCTAAACTATGAATTCCACTTTGAGAAGAAAAAAAAAGTATATTTTCTTCAAAATTAGTAAGTATTTTTTTCACGATATAGAAGAAATAAACAAAAACAATACATATTAAATATCAGTATAAATGTATTTTCTCGAGTATAATATTCAGCTATACAAAAAGTTTGGCAGCAAAAGAGACGAAAGGTACATGGGATGATTGAAATTTTTGAACAAAAATTGACAAGTGGGAATGTTTTAATGCAAAGCATTTAAGAATCAAACTTTTATTACTTGAAGAGTTCGTGTGAGGCCTGTAACGTCTTATAATAGAGTATATAAAATATATTAATGGACGTATGATATTATATAAGACTTAGCAGAAGCGATAGAATAACTTAAAATACTCAAAATGGACAAAAATAAAATATCCAGACCTGTACAACAGTCATGAGTCGCTGACCATGGAATGTGATAATTTTTCGCATTGCAACGATATGATTGTGTTGCACAACACCTGGAGAAAATCTCAGATTAGTCTGGTATGGCTGTTATGCGTCGCACATAATTTGGAGGAAAGTCCAAGTTTGCTTGATGGGATGTTCATGTGACGCACAAGATGTCTCCGGGGCCTAGAAATTTTTTACAATATAGAAAATACGTCGAAAAAAGAAGAAAATAACATTCTATTCCCTTAGTGTTTTGGAGAGCTTTTGAAGAGAAATAGCCTAGGGCTTCACCAATTCATCTAAGGTACGAGCTCAATCATAACTACGCTAATTCTAGTCGATTAATGCACGAACCTACAAGGATTAACAGAAAAAATTATCAATTTTTCATTCAATCCTCAAGAACTCAAGGAGAGACAAACCTAGGTTTCTTCAAAAAGATAAAACTTGCTCTTTAATTTCTCTTCCTACGAGTTATGATGGAGTATAAGGAACATATAATACGTACTAGTGAACTATCTAAACTATGAATTGCATGCACAAACACTATTCCCATCGATGGAATTCGGTTAAGTTATTTATGGGTTAAAGTTTAAATATTTAGATATTTATTGATTTCTATTAATCCTCAATATTAGATGAACCATGAATTGAGTGTTGGAATCGATCACTTGAAGAACACTTACTAGAAGGAATTAATTATAACAAACCCTTCTTTAGAATTGGTAATTATTTTTCATGATATAGAAGAAATAAACAAAACATTACATGTTCAATATCAGTAAAAATGTATTCTCTTGAACCGGATACTCGGTTATTCAAAAGTTTTACAAGAAACAAAAGGAGAGAAAAGGATAACGTTTAATATAAGAGACCAACATGGTTGAGATTTTTGGAAAAATTCACAAGTGGGAATGTTTTAAATGCAAAGCATTTAAAAATCAAACTTTTATTACTTTGAATAAGTAGTGTACGAACCTCCACTTTAGCTTTACACCAAAAGATACTACTATAAGTTTGAACTCACTATTTTGAGGAAATATTTTTTATGGCCACTTACAAATTAAATTGAAGAAAATAGTTTTGTTCATACTCCTAAAACTAAAAATAAATTTGTAAAAGACTAGAAATCATTTCTCCACAATATTTTTTACTCGAATTATGTATGCACGTACAAAAAATAATTAAAACATGTACGTACTGTACGTAATAAGATCAAAATACTAGTCCATATACAGTGGAAAGAATTAATTTGAATATTAAGAAGTTGAACCAACCAAATAAGTAATATTCATTGTCACTTGGAGAGGTCATAGAACATGTAGAGATATAGATATTTATCTACAAAAATAAATGAGAAATTGAGGTAGGTGCAGTATGAATTTAACATTTTATTTATAACTTCTCTTTTTCTTTTTATTTTTCTTTTTTTATATCCAACTTCTCGGTTTACGCCAGATTATTCCTGGAGATAGTAGTCCCGGTCCCTCAGCACTACTACCAGTAAATCGCGGGATGTGCCTGAATGACTAGGATTTGAGAACAAAGCAACTGATATCACCTACAAAATAATACCCCCAAAAGAGAGCAAATTGCTCCCATCAGGATTCGAACCCACGCTGCAGGCCTGCAGCTGAATTTTTAAGTTCCCCTCCTTTACCATCCAGCTATGCCCTGGGACTATAACTTTTCTTTCTTTTCTTTTGGGGGTGGTGGAGTCATTACCTGTTAGTGATAGAAAAGGGATGAATAATGTAAGGAAAAGCAAAGACAGGTAGGGAAAAGAAGCTTCATCAACACTAAAAGGTACTCAATTCACATAATTAGTCTTAAAGTACGATTAGGTGAAGAGTGCAAATGAAAATTAAGTAGGGTCGTGGAACATGGGGACATTGACTCGAAATTCTATAGAATTAGTGAAGATTCTCAAGAAGATGAAGATTAATATAGTTTGTGTTTAGGAGACCAAATGGGCAAGTTTAAAAGCTCGAGATATGGACGTGTGTAAGTTGTGATACTAAAGAGGTTCGAGGAATAGAAATAGAGTAGGGATTTTAGTAGATAGGAAGTTAAGGGAGCAAGTGATAGAGGTTAGGAGGGTTAATGACAGGATAATGGCGATTAAGGTAATTGTTGGAGGGATTACTTTGGACATTATTAGTTCATATGCATTACAAGCGGACTTGGATGAAGAGGACAGGAGGCGTTTTTGAAAAGATTTGAATGAGGTGGCGCGAGGTGTCCACACTCTGAGAAGCTATCCGTAGAAGGTGATCATTTTAATGGCCATTGTAGTTGTTGTTAAGTACTATAATTATTTCTTATTCATTCCCACCATAAAATAATTATGAGTGACATAGTAAAATTATTATTTTATTAATTTTGTAGGGGTATATCAAATCAAACCTGAACAGGTAAATATAAACGGAGGGAGTACTACACTAACATGTTTAATTTCTTCATTCGAAAGAGGTCTTCAAATGGCACCAATATTGAGAACATTTAACACTTATCCACCAACTGCATGGATATTGGGAAGAGCACTCAGAAAAGGTAGTTACATGGGAAATATTTATGCAATAAAGCAGTTGTAACTATAAAAGTTGCTCTCTTATGGTGTTTAACTGAGTAATAACAAATCTAAAAATAAAAGAAAGACTTTAAAAAAAATCTTGTTTAAAAATAAATTATAAATATTTGTCTAACTATAAATAATAAAATTAAAAATAATTATTAAAAGTATCATTCTTTTTTGGACCAACTAAAAAAATATATCACATAAACTAAGACAAAGAAAATACAAGATAAAGGGAAGATAAATGCAAGCGAAACAACATGGAGGCTGGGTCCTCATGAAGAACCCATTATTTTTTACCCAAATGTTATATTTTTATATAGGAAACTAGTACAATAACATACAAATATATTGATTGAGCACCTAATTTCAGGAAGAAACCACTCCAGATTAAAGATAGTTTACCATCTATGACTTAAAAATCTCATCTCTGTCATTAAAAGTATATTATTAGATCATGATACTCCCTCCGTTCATTTTTGCTTGTTCATTTTATTAACGTGTACATGTCCCCAACTCAATCTCACCACCATAATTAGAATATATCACATATATTGTGTAAATATTTAGTGATATAGAATTATGGTAAGTAGAGGATTCTTATTGTACTATGGTTCTACACATTGTACACTATATATATTTGTATTAATGAGAAAGTCTTTCAAATGGAGATTAATACATTCTTACATGGTATCAAGAGTCAAACCCTAAAACCCTAATTCTTCTTCTCTTTTCCGCCGCCCACCTTGGTCTTGCAACCACCGACGGCTTCCCCTCTACTTGGCCGAGAACCACCACCATTGTTCTTTCTTGTCTTCTTTTCTCCTTATTCAATACTTATAATCCACTATAATGACTCCTCCCACAACTCCCACAACAGCATCATCCTCTTCTTCCGTCACCCCTGCCATACCAAAATCACCCTCTGTTCATCCAGCACTTACCGTCATTAACATCGAGAACTTTATCCCAATAATTCTTGATCAAGAGAACGGTCAGTATTCTCCATGGGTTGAACTATTATGTATTCATGCATGTGTCTATAACGTGCTTGACCATCTCGACGACTCCCTCACTCGCCCCATTGAGGTTGATGATTCAACATGGCGTCGTCTAGACGCCGTTGTCAAACAGTGGATTTATGGTACTATCTCTCAGGACTTCCTCAACACTATTCTGAAAACCGGCGCCACAGCCCGTGAGTTATGGATTCGGTTAGAGGAACTTTTTAAAGATAATAAGCACACTTGTGCTGTGTATTTGGAAGAAAAATTTAATAATACACACCATGAAATTTTCTCTAACATGTCTGATTATTGCAAGCAGTTGAAACTCGTAGCGGATCAATTGTCCAAATTCGGTGCACCTGTTTCTGTAACAAAGATGGTCCTACAATTAGTTGCAGGCCTACCAAAAGGTGAGTACGACACTCTAGCCACAATGATACAGCAGGCTGATCCATTACCTAGTTTCAACAAAGCCCGTTCGCAATTATTATTGAAGGAAACCCGACGTGTAAAACAGGACGAACACAATAAAAAGGCATTAGCAGTCGAAAGGTCTCCCCAAAATAACATCACCGTCGGCCAACCCCCACTACCAGAACATAATCAGACGCGGAATAACCGCGGCAATAGGGGCCGCATCGGTGGACTAGGTGGCAAAGGTCGTGGGAAAGGGGGCCGCGGCCAGTAACAGCATCAACAGCCGCAGCAGCCCAATCCATATGCATCATGGACCGGCCCAGTTGGTCAGATGCAGAACGGGAACTGGGCCAGTTTCCCTGGACCAATCTCGGCCCACTTCCCTTTCCAGCAACAGGGTGTTTTGGGTCAAGTTTCAGCCGCACCAAGCCCACTTTATGCAGGCCCAACTCTCGCAGCATTCCTCTGGTCTGGCCCCGACTGACTTGGGCCAGGCTTTTAGCAGTTTGAACTTGCAGCAGCCCGATGAAAAATGGTACATGGACTCTGGCCCCGATTGATACATTATTGATGGAAATGTCCATAGCATTTCAATCCAGGGTTATGGTACCGCCTACACACCACCGCATCATCCACCCTTTTCCCTTAATAATGTCATATATGCCCCCAAACATCATTAAGAACCTATTTTTTGTCCGCAAATTTACTCTTAATAATTCTATCTCTGTTGACTTTGACCCTTTTGGTTTTACTGTGAAGGATCTTCGTATGGGGACACCTCTTACGAGATGCAATAGCACGGGGGATCTCTATCCATTCCCATCCACCTCCTCTGCCAGATCATGCTCTCCCATATCTCTCACTGTTATCTCTCCATCAACTTGGCATAATAGGCTTGGCCACCCAGGAGCTCGAGTTTTTTATTTTCTTAGAGGTAATAATTTTATTAAATGTAATAATGGGAAACTTGTCCAACACTGTGTTTCTTGTTCGTTAGGCAAACATCTTCGTCTACCTTTTAAATCATCTTCAAGTGTTACGTTTTTTCCTTTTGATATTATTCATGCTGATTTGTGGACATCTCTTATATCTAGTCACTCTGTCATAATTATTACATTGTCTTATTAGATGATTTTTCTCATTATATTTGGGTCTACCCACTCAAATTTAAATCTGAGGTGTTTGCCAAATTTCTCGAGTTTCGTACTTTTATTAAAACACAGTTTGAGAAAGTCATAAGATCTTTTCAGTGTGATAATGATCGTGAATTCAATAATTCATTATTTCACCGATTTTGTAGAAACAATGGCATGGTTTTTCGATTCTTCTGTCCCCATACCTCATCTCAAAATGGCAAAGCAGAACGAATCATCCGCACAATAAATAACATGATTCATACACTCCTGTTGCATGCCTCTCTACCTCCCTCGTTCTGGGTCTATGCAGTCAAAATGGTAGAATATGTCCTTAATATTTTTTCTACTAGCACTCTTCACAACATGACCTCAACTGAAATATTATACCGACGAATCCCCTCCTATGATCATCTTCGGATTTTCGGTTGCCTATGCTATCCCAACCTGGCCTCCATCGCTCCTCATAAATTGGCACCCCGAACCACTCAATGTATCTTCGTAGGGTTTTCGTCCAATCATAGGGGCTATATGTGCTATGACTTATCTACCCGTCATATTCACGTCTCTCGTCACGACACATTTGACAAAACCACATTCCCTTTCTCGGACATTAAAAAATTCTGAAAAATGGACTATACTTTTCTTGATAAGTCTAACATCTCTCCCGTCCTCCTCCGCGAATTGTGTCAGTCCACTACCAAAAATCCACCACTGCAGCCCACTGTCGACACCGTCGTCCGCCCATCTGCGGTTCTGCCACCTACAGCCACCACTACCGACCACATCTCTGCATCATTGTCATCGTCCTGTTCTCCGACGCAACTGCCGCTGATTTCCACCACCGGCAATAGGCCCACCATCTCACTTTCACCACTGGTCTCTGTCCCTCTCACTGTCACCACCACCATCTCTAGGCAAACCCGCAACACTCTAAGCCACTGGAAACCCACACCGTACCACCACTATCGAAACACCAACCAAACCCAACAGTCCCAACCTCCTACCGATATCATACCCCACTTCCTTCATCTCACCCCATCTCGATCTGCCCAAATCGGTACCTTCACACAACCCCCCGTCGAACTTAGAAACTACCAAACCCGCAGCCATACCCAGTCACCACATTGACACATCCAACCCGTACCCAGACCCGATAACCAATAGAAACACCTAACCTGCCCCCTTACACCGAATGGAAACCCGTGCCCAACACGGGATTTTCAAACCTAAAGTCCAATTTAACCTATCCACACAAACCATATCCCCAATTCCTAAAAACCCAAAATTAGCCAAACTAGACCCAAATTGGAATGCGTCCATGTGTGAGGAGTTTATTGCTTTACCAAAACAACACACTTGGGATTTGGTTCCTAGACTGGAGGGGGTGAATGCGATCCGATGCATGTGGCTTTTTCGTCACAAATACAGAGACAGTGGTGACTTAAAAAGGTATAAGGCTCGACTTATGGTTAATGGCACTAATCAGCATGAGGGTATTGATTATGGTGAGACGTTCAATTCGGTTGTGAAACCGGCTACCATTCACACAGTTCTGCGTATTGCTATGGGTAAGCGTTGGCCTATTCATCAGCTTGATGTGACGAATGTGTTTCTACATGGTGATCTGAAAGAAACTGTTTATATGCACCAGCCACCTGGTTTTGTCCATCCAGCAACCCCTCAGTATATATGTCGTCTTCGTAAGTCACTATATGGTTTGAAACAGGCCCCTCGAGTGTGGTATGATCGCTTTGCACAATACATTATGCGAATTGGGTTCGTCTCCAGCAAGTGTGATAATTCTCTCTTTACCTTTCATCGAGGTAGTAGCATTGCTCATTTATTATTATATGTGGATGATATTGTGCTTACTGCCTCCTCTGATGGTTGAAAACTAAAATTATTGCGCTGCTTAAAATCGAATTGGCTATGACTGACTTGGGGAAGTTGAGCTAATTTTTGGGGATATTAGTGACTCGCTCTGCAGATACTATATTTTTATATCAGCGCAAGTATGCAGAGGAGATAGTATACAGGGGTAAAATGGCAAACTGCAAGATCATGTCTACATCGGTTGACTCTAAATCAAAGCTTAGTGTTGTTGATGGTAACCCAGTGTCCGATCCCACTCCATACAGAAGTCTTGTAGGTGCACTTCAGTATCTTACTTTCACCAGGCCTGACATCGCTTATGCTGTTCAACAAGTATGTTTATTCATGCATGCCCCAAGAGAGCCTCATTTTACTGCCCTTAAACGTATCATTCGATATGTCAAGGGCACACTTGATTATGGATTGCACCTATACCCCTCAGAACCGACCAGGTTGTCCGGACACGTAACTCTCTACCTCCGGCTATTGTATGTTTCTAGGGGATAATCTCATTTTCTGGTCTGCCAAGAGGCAAGCCACATTATCTCGTTCGAGTGCAGAAGCAAAGTATAGATGAGTTGCAAATGTTGTTACTAAGATATGTTGGCTCTGAAACCTTCTTTTGGAGCTTCAGTGTCCCTTGCGTAAGTCATCTGTGGTTTATTGTGATAACACATCCGCCATCTATTTATCTCATAATCCGGTTCAGCATCAGCGAACCAAACACATTGAGATGGATATACACTTTGTTCGTGAGAAGGTAGCACTCGGTCATGTTAAGGTGTTGCATGTGCCTTCCTCATATCGGTACGCGGATATCGTCACGAAAGGTCTTCCTAGACAGCTATTCCTCGACTTCAGATCAAGTCTCAGCGTCCGGCCTCCTCCCGCTCCGACTGAGGGGGTGTATTAATGTGTACATGTCCCCAACTCAATCCCACCACCATAATTAGAATATATCACATATATTGTGTAAATATTTAGTGATATAGAATTATGGTAAGTAGAGGATTCTTATTGTACTATGGTTCTACACATTGTACACTAAATATATTTGTATTAATGAGAAAGTCTCCCCAAGGGAGATTAATACATTCTTACACATTTTTACTTTGCACGTCCATTAAAAATTAATAAATGAAGTGCATATTTTACCATAATACTCGTATTAAATGGTGTATAATCTTAGTAGGACTTGAAAGTTGATTTGAAATTAATGAGTAATTAATGTTATGGATAAAACAGGAAAAGTAAATTGTTTTTCTCTTGATATGCTAAATTTGACAAGTAAAATGAAAAATCTATTTTTAAAATAGTTGACAATTAAAAGTGAAAAGAGAAAGTAAAATTTCTATGGACAATGTATGTTTCACTTCAGTTTACTTGGTGCACAGCACACACTTTGACAAGTATAATTAATGTTTTTTCAATGGTGGGTAAAAGAAAAATACAACTGATAATTTAAAAACAGAGGAAGTACTTCTGAGCCAATTTATGTGATGGTATTTAATTGGATATGAAATTAAAAAAAAATCTAAAATAAGTCATAGATATTTATATGACTATAAGTTACTTATTAAAAATAAAATTAAAAAAATAAAAATTAAATCATTGTACTATATATAGAAGGTACTATTTATTTTGAAACTAACACGTATCTAGTAGCTCAGTTGGTTGGTTACATGAACTTTTACCTTATTTGTAAGGGTTCGAATTCCCACGTTATAATCTCTTGCTCATTTCTCCTTCCCCTACCTCCTATGCAATAAATAAAAAAATAAAAAAATACGTCACATAAATTAAGACGAAGAGAGATTAAATCTAAAGGCCATCATCTTTTATGTGAGTGGTCCACCGAGTCCTTTGATGCAAAAAAAAGTCATATGCTGCAGTATATTTTCTGTTGTGTACTCAACGAACAAGTTGTAAATGCTGACAATAGAAACTAAAGAAAAAAATATCATAGGCTTATACAATGGCAGATAAGATTCATATACATTCCGCTGGTTCAACAGAATCCGCGGCCTCCCACATGAACTCTATATAAATGTGAGAAAATAAGTATATATATTTTAGAGTCGACACTTCAACTCAAGAATTAATAATGTCTAAATTTTGAATTCGATACTAAACATATAGAACAGTATAATTGAAGGCAAAATATTATTTTTGTTGGGTACAAGTTTGTCATGCTAGAAGAAGCACCTCATCTGGTTTTCCAACATTACCTATAAAAATAAAAAGTAAATTGCATTTAATCCCTTTTAACTTTTAATGATTGAGAAATAATACTTTGATTGCCCGAATATGTAACAAGCCAAAAGCTACCCATTAGTTATATGGGAATTGTAATATATGATTTATTTGAACAGGGGTTACTAATACGATGATTGTTATGTGAACGAATAATATAAAGATTGTTATAAGGTGAATAAATAAAGAAAAATATTTTTTAGGAATTACCTATTATAAGAATATTTTCGCCTTTAAATACTCTTATTCACGTATTACTAATGTAGTATTATTTATTCCACCTGCTATTTCATATAAAAAAAAATATGTAAATTTTCATGTAACTTATTAATTATACAAGATTTGGCTTCCTTAATTAAAATCCGCATAACTTATACGAATCTTAATACCAGAAACCAAATATAGTATGACACCACTTTAACTTGGCCTGTAGCTCAAACCAAATGACCATTAAAAGCTCTTTATTGTTCTATTTCATGGATACTGGTCTACATCTTTTGTCACCTTTTAATTTATGTCTAGATACTCCAATTTCTTTTGAGCCGAGGGTCTATCGGAAATAACTTCTTTATCCCACAAAGGTAGAGGTAAAATCTGCGTACATCCTACCTTCCCCAAACCACACTTTATGGGATTACACTGGACATGTTGTTGTCTAGATACTCCAATTACTATGACGTAATCTGCATGTCGGAAATTTTTTTACTGCACAATTAACGACACATTTTTTCTTTAACCTTTAAGCAAGAAAAAGGAAAAGAAAGAAAACAAAGCCAGCAACAGTTTTTTTCAAAATTCAAACGAGGCTACCCAACACTTTACAGTTAATGGGAAATAGAGGCTAAAGAAAAAGTCAAGTCCAACTGATGAAGAGAGGAAAATGTCACTTATTTCTTATTCTTATGCAGTTGATGTATGCCATAGTTTGCACTAGGCCAGAATCGCCAGATATTGCATGGTACTGTTAGTAGCTTTCTTTCTAATCCAGAAAAGGAACATTGAAATTTAGTAATGGACATTAAGATATCTAAAAGGTGCTACTGATTTGAAGTGCTTTGAAAATGACAAGTCTAAACTTCTTTGTTACACATACTGTGATATGAGATGGACAATTCAAGATCCACTTTCAGTTATTTGATTACTTTTCCAAGGGGAGCTCTCTCTGATATATACTCAGAATTTAGCCCTTCTAAATGCTATATAATGCTTTCCTTTTGTTCCTCATGTCTTCTTCATTTCCGTATTTCCTTTTTAAACTACTTTGAAATGCTTTTCTTGAAGCCGGGGATCAATCAGAAACAGCCTCTCTACCTCCCTAGGTAGGTTAAGATTTGCGTACATTATACTGGGTATGTTGTTTGTATTCAACGCACAAGTCATCTGTCTTCCTGTACTCCCACTTACAGCTAGGAAACTCACTGAATTTACTCAACCACTCATGCTCTACTATCCTATATTCTTTTGCCTGTATAACTGTATTCTATCTACCATTCCGTAACTCATAACTTAAAAAGTAGAAACGGAAAATTAAAGTCACAGTACATCTTTATGTTAAGAGTATCAAGTGAGTATCCTCCACATTCCCATCCGATACTTCCTTTCGTAATTTTTGGCACTGGCACCAACATAAATGCCGAGGGATGGGACCTTCGTCACCAACAATCCATTCATGCTCAGAAACACTCTGGAGAGTCATCCTTTGTGCTGGATCTGCATGACATGTTTACTTGTTAGGATAACCAGAAGGAGCAAGAGAAATAACAAATTTAAGGTAGCGGAAGGCAAATGTCAGTAGGATAAAAGACGAACTTTACAGAGAAGCGCCTCAAGCAAATTCTTCAGTAGGGGATCCATACCATCAGGGAGAGGGGATTATTTACTATCTGGGAATACAGAATGAAGGCTGTTAACGAAGCTAGAAAACTAAGGGCTTAGTGATATTATTATACATCAGGAATAAGAGTTGATCCTTACCTTGTCAAATGTATCCTGAAGTGTGTCTCCTAGAAATGGGTATTTTCCTAACACCATGCAGTAGAGGGTGACACCTACTGCCCATGTATCAGCAGCTTTTCCATGATATGTTAGTCCTATTTAATAAGAAGAAACCACTTCAGTGTATTGTTACCTTTCTCAACCAAAAAATAATAGTAGTAATCATAACAATAAACCACTTCAGTAAGTAAAAAGATTATTTAAACGTCAATATTGGAGGATCCGAGATTCTAACCTAAGCAGCACTCAGGCGCAGTAAAAACAGGAGTGCCTGGAGACTGCCTAAGCTCATCATTATCATCCTACAAACAAGGCACTTCACTTATGTTTGCCACTAACTGAAGGAGAAAAAAGAAGATAACTATGTTACCAGTTTAAAAAAGAAAAAGAAGATAACTTAAGATAATGGCAAACATGCTTAAATTAAAACCCTAAACCCTTGAGCCCCAAAAGTTTAGACTAGACGATGTATATATACAGCATCAAGAGATCCTCTCCTATTAGGGCCTTCAAATGCAAGTATGCAACAGATATGCATAATATGCATCTGTACATAAAGGGTAAAGGCTGCCAGAAATCAATGAAGTCTCAAATATGTCAGCTGAGACACATTTGTTCCCAGATGGAAGCAGAAAGTGTTAGCAATGGCAGTATTATCGGAAAATAGAAGAGAAGAACGTAAGCTAATTACTCTATTCAGCTAAGATAGATATTTTGATTGATACCTCACAAAGGAGGAGTAGCACGGTACATATACTGATCACTAAAAGACAAAGCTATAACTAATTCCCTCTATCGATCAATAGGAATTAGACACATATAGGACTAATAAGTAAATACTATAAAGTGCAGTAACTAACATAAAAAGGGACCTCTGTATTTATGAAAATAGGAATAGTAACCCTAACTAACTTTCCCCTTCATTCTTCACAGCTTACAACAGTCCTTCCCCCTTAAGAATTTCCTTGTCCTCAAGGAACAAATGAAGGAAATCTTATGAGTAGGGATCTGTAATCTTCCCATGTTGCCTGTTCTTCAGTTAGCTGACTCCATTGTACCAGAACTTGAGGGACAGCCTTACTTCCTTTCTGCACCATTCTTCTATCCAGAATTTTGAGAGGTTGAGGACAATAGGGACTTGATAGATCAAGCACTGGGGTGTGTGATATAATAGACGGTAAGTTATGGCAAATTTTGAGTTGGGACACATGGAAGGTGGGATGCAACAATATGAGCAGGGAGAGAGAGTTTATAGGCTACATTTCCAATCTTTTCCAGCACTTGATATGGGCCATAATACTTGGCAGAAAGCTTGGTGAAATGGTGCCCAGACATGGTTACTTGTCTGTAAGGTTGGATCTTCACATATACCCAATCACCTTCCTGAAATTGTCTATCTGATCTGTGCTTGGTAGCCTGCTCTGTCATCCTTTGTTGTTCCCTTGTGAGATGGTGTTTGAGAAGCTGCAACTTGAACTCTCTAGTAAGTAAACTCCTGTCCACTTCTTCTAAAGCAGATTCACCAGCCATGTATGGTAAATATAGGGGTGGGGGTTGACCATATAATGCCTCATAGGGAGTAGTTTGAATAGATGAATGGAAGGAGGTCTTATACCACCATTCTGCAGCAGCTAAGTATAGGAACCAGTCAGTTTGAGAGTCGGAACAAAAGATCCCTGTCACTTACTATATCCTCAGGCATTCCATGAAGCTTGTAAAATGTTATTCATAAACTGCTTAGCAATATCATTGGCAGAATAAGGATGAGACAAGCCCACAAAATGAGCATATTTGGTGAGCCTGTCTACCACCACCCATATCACAGACTTACCCTTTGACTTAGGTAACCCTTCAATAAAATCCATGCTTATGCTTACCCATGCATTTGTTGGAACCTTGAGGGGTTGAAGTAATCCAGGGTAAGGTGCATTGTCATATTTATGTCTCTGGTAGGTATCACAATTCTTAACATATTGTTGAATATCATCTCTCATCCCCTTCCAATAAAATAGAGCACCTACTTTTTTTATTGTGTTGTCAACGCCACAATGACCCCCAATAGCAGAATCATGCCACAATTGAATGATGTTCTTCCTGAGTTGCTCATCAGAACCAATGACTAACTTGCTATTTTTCCTTAGTTGTCCATGAAGAAAAGTATACCCCTTAACTTCACCATCCCCGTCTCTGAGCTTCTGAATGAACATTTGTACTTCATCATCTTGTTCCCAGCTTCCTTTGATCATGTCAAGTAACTCTGTCCTGACAGCTGATAGAGTTATAGCAGCTAACTCTGCATTCTGGACAAGGCATCAGCTGCCTTGTTCTCTTTCCCTTTCTTGTACTCAATGCAAAAGTAATATTGCATTAACTTTGCTATCCATTTCAGTTGAGCTCCTGTATGCAGTTTCTGTTCTAACAAAAATTTAAGGGCCTTCTGATCAGTCTTAACCACAAATGGTCTACCTATCTAGTATTGTGACCATTTATTTACAGCCATGACTAGAGCTAACAACTCTTTGTCATATACTGAGTGTCTGGTGCTTATCTGTCAAACCCTTGCTGAGAAAGGCTATTGGGTGACTCTGCTGCATTAGCACAGCCGCAATTCCTAAGTTGCATGCATCTGTTTCCACCAAGAAGGGTAGTGAAAAATCTGGCAACATCAATACTGTGCTGAAGTGAGAGCCTTCTTCAATCTCTCAAATGCCTCCTGAGCCTTATCATTCCACCCAAAACTGTCCTCCTTCAATAATTCAGTAAGAGGCTTGCTAATGACTCCATACCCTTTTATGAATCTTCTATAATACCCAGCTAAGCCCAGAAATCCTCTTAATTGTTTGATGGTAGCAGGTTCAGGCCATTTCTGCACAGCTTCAATTTTCTTTTTTTTTGATGAAATAAGAAGGATATCATTAACAAAAAGCACCAAGAAGATGCAACATTACAGACAGAAAGTATCAGCTCCCAAGAAGGCAAAAAAAAGCTACGTAATAGCTCAACCTATGGAACTGAGATGTAATGCCCCATCAGCTTCAATTTTCTTAGGGTCTGTTGCTACCCCATCAGCTGATATGTAATGCCCCAAGTACTCCACTTTAGTTGCAGCAAATACACATTTACTTCTCTTGGCTAGAACTTATTTTCCACCAACAATTCAGAAGTCAACCTGAGGTGATATAGGTGCTCCTTTACAGTTTTGCTATAAATCAAGATGTCATCAAAGAAAACTAAAATGAATTTTCTTAAATGTTCTTGAAATATGTGATTCATCAAATCTTGAAAACTTGAAGGGGCATTAGTTAGCCCAAAGGGAATAACCAAATATTCATAATGGCCAGAATGACTCTTAAATGCTGTCTTAGGTATATCAGCTGTTGTCATCCTAATCTGATGATAACCAGCCCTCAAATCTATGTTGGAATAGATTTGAGAACCTCCCAATTCATCCAAAAGCTCTTCAATGATGGGAATTGGAAATTTGTCTGACAGTCAACTTGTTGAGGGATCTGTAGTCTACACATAGTCTCCAAGACCCATCCTTCTTCCCTACTAATACCACAGGGGAAGCATGTGGACTAGAATTATATTGGATGATCCCTTGATCCAACATCTCCTTCACCATTTGCTCAATCACATCTTTCCGTACTGGTGAATATCTATAGGGTCAAGAATTTACTGGTCGACTCCCTTCAATGACAGGGATATGGTGATCAAAGACCCCTCTTGAAGGAGGTAGTTGCTTAGGTTCACCAAAACAATCCTTGATACTCATCAAGCAACTCCATTACTTCAGCTGGTTCCTCTTCTGCAGAGGTCATTTTCTGTGCAGGATCTCCCTTAGGTCTCACCTTAATCATGAACATTTGGGCTACTTCTAACTGTTTGTCAAATGAAATAAGCCCTAATCTCCTTAAAGCTTGGTTTGATCCCCTGCAGCTTCACCTGCTTCCCTTGATAACAGAACTCCATAGTCAACTTACTGAAATTGAACATCACAGCTCCCAGCATGCATAACCATTTGATCCCTAAGACCAAATCACAGTTGCCAATTGGGAATACATAGAAATCTTCAGTGAAAACTGCTCCTTGCATCAACGGGCTCAAATTCTTGCAGACATATTGAGTTGGAATGTCTCCCTTACCACCAGCTACTTGTACTGCCTGAGTATTAATCTTAGTCAATTTACATCCCAACCTCTTTGCTGCTTCTTCATCTATAAAGTTGTGTGTTGAACCACAATCAATAAAGATGTTGAGAGGTTTCTTTTCGTAAATCCCCCTACTCTCAAGGTTCTATAGCCATTAGTCCCATTGATGGCTTGAAGTGATATTGCACAATTTTCCACTTCTTGAACTGGATCATCACCTTCATTGATTACCTCCTCTTGCATTTCTTCCTCTGTGATTGTTTCCTCACCCTCTTCCATTTCAATTGAGAACAAGTATCTTTTAGACTTACAATTATGCCCAGGGAAGAATTTCTCACCACATAAGAAGCACAGTCCTTGTGCTCTTTTTTCATCCATTTCAGCAGGAGTCAACCTTCTCCTCCTATTGGTATTAAATGCAGCAACAACAGGTTTCTTGCTATTACCCCCACTACTTCTGTTTTGCCACTGAGATCCACTTCCCCTAGGAGCTGTAGAGAAGTGACCAGTACTAGACCCTTTGATAGCCTTACTTTGGGCAGCAAAGTTGGATACCTGTAGTCTAGCCAAGTAATATGCCTGAGGAAGAGTGTACGGCTGGCCTATCCATACTACATCACTGATTTCAGGCTTAAGGTTGTTAAGAAAAATGCTGATAGCATATTCTAGGGGTAAGTTGATCCTTGTCATTACACTATCAAAAGCAGACTGATAATCCTTCACACTACCAGTGTGTTTCACCCTCATGATTTCAGTCATAGGATCAGTATATTCTGCCCCAAATCTATCAGCCAATGCATATACATATTCATCCCATGTTGGCAAGGGTAAATGAGACCTGCTTCTCAAGCAACCTTGATGCCACTGTAAAGCATCCCCCTCAAAATGTATGGCCACTAGTTTCAACCTTTGGGTGATAGAAATATCTTCCACAGAAAAGAATTGCTCAACCTTATATAACCATGTCCTCAAATCATCCCCATTGAATTTAGGAAACTAAATCTTAGTGTGTTTGGTAAAGGAAGGAAGAGGTACAGACATACTGTTACTTTGATGAGCATGTAGGTTTTTGGTTATGTAAGCTTGTAGGATAATGAGGGCTCTGGTTGAATGAAGGAGGGTCATATGGTGCTTGGTGGTAAAGAGGAGGTGGAATATGGGGGTGTTGGGCATAATGAGCAGAAGGGTATTATAGCCTTGAGGGTAAGGAATCTATTTTTAGGTAAACGAAAAGGGAAATTCTGAGATGGATAGTTCTGGTGAAGGTTAGGACTATGAAAAGTGGAATGGTTTTGGAAATTTTGAGAGTTTCCTAGAGAGGTTTGGACAACATGAACTGGAGGAGAAGCTTGAGTGATGGGTCTCCTTTGTTCATGGCCATTGAAGGCAGGAATTCGGCTAGTTTGGATCTGAGAAGAGATGGGATTGTGTGGGATCTGGGTATTTGCTGGTTAGCAGGTGGTGTTGTAAAAGGGGATGATAAGCTTCCAAATTCAAAGGGTAAATCATGAGGAGAATAGATCTCACCTCAAACTGTCATTGCATCTTTATCTCTTTCAGGCCCTTTTCCATTGCCAATGGCCTCTCTAAGCTCACGCAAAGACTGATCCTGCTTCCTGTAAGCTTGTTCTTGGTTAGCTTCCAATTGATCCTGTCTATGGGTAAAATTATTCATCTCCACAGACATACGCTGAAGCAGAGTTAACATTTCATTCATTTCAGTAGACATCGATTCCCACAGAGCCAGAAGCTTGCTCTCATACCACTGTTAGCAATGGCAGTATTATCGGAAAATAGAAGAGAAGAAGGTAGCTAATTACTCTATTCTACAGCTAAGATAGATATTTTGATTGATACCTCACAAAGGAGTAGCACAGTACATATACTGATCACTAAAAGACAAAGCTATAACTAACTCCCTCTATCGACCAATAGGAATTAGACACATTTAGGACCAAGTAAATACTATAAAGTGCAGTAACCAACATAAAAAGGGACCTATCTGTATTTATGAAAATAGGAATAGTAACCCTAACTAACTTAACTAACTCTCCCCTTCATTCTTCACAGCTTGCAACAGGAAGCAGAAAAGCCCCTCAAAGCCCTCCTGCTACAGCTGTCCATTTTGCAAATGACTAGCATTGGACATTAGAGGATCCTCCTGTCTCAGACCCTTCAATCTGGCGAAGAAACCACAAGGTCTTCTATTTACCATGACTGAGAATCTAATTATACAGATACAAAATTTAATCCACCGACTCACTTGTCCCTAAACCCCCACCCTATAGAACTTGCCTTTAAGTTTTGGTGGCACTTTTTTGTCGCACAAGACTTCAGATGCGAGCCTCCATTTCATCCATCATGCCCCAATACGATGTGTGACATCGTCATCAATCTCTCCATTCCCTTGGATAATAGACCCTAGGTACTTGAAGCTTCCTTTCTTTGAAATGATCTGAGTACCAAGCCTTACCTCCACGCCTGTCTCGTGATCGCTCCCGCTGCTGAACTTGCACTCCAAATATTATGTCTTGGTCCTACTCAACTTGAACCCTTTAGACTCCAGAGGCTGTCTCCAAACCTCCAGCTTGGCGTTCACTCCGCTGTGAGTCTCATCAATCAGGACTATGTCGTCTGCGAATAACATACACCATGATACCTCCTCTAGGATTTGTCGCGTCAGTCCGTCCATTACCAAGGCAAATAGGAATGGGCTAAGAGTTGATCCCTGATGCAGCCTCATCATCAAGAGCTTTTGGCTCTTCACAAGAGAGCACCAGGTCGTAACACCGGAAGACTGGGAAGTGCTCCAAGTCTCCTCCTATTGTCCGTACTCTAGTCTTGGCTCCATCATACATATCATTGATTGCCCTAGTGTACGCCACAGGTACGCCTCTAACCTCCAAACATCTCCATAGAACCTCCCTAGGGACTTTGTCGTATGCCTTTTCGAGGTCGATGAAAACCATATGTAAGTCTTTCTTCCTCTCTCTATACTGCTCCACCAACCTCCTAATAAGATGAATGACTTCAGTAGTCGAACGTCTCGGCATGAATCCAAATTAGTTCTCGGAAATAGACACGCCTCTCCTCATCATCGTCTCCACGACTCTTTCCCAAACTTTCATAGTGGCTCAGCAGCTTGATACCCCTATAGTTGTTGCAACTCTGGATATCACATTTGTTTTTGTACAAGGGAATCAGTGTACTCCACCTCCATTCTTCGGGCATTCTTGCCGTCTTAAAAATGATGCTAAACAACTCAGTCAGCCACTTCAAACCAATCGTGCCTGCGCTCTTCCAAAATTCAACTGGGATCTCATCAGGCCCGGTCGTTCGTCCCAGCGCATCCTGCGAATAACACCCGTAACCTCCTCAACATTAATGCTTCTACAATACGGGTGGGCGTTCGGTTCTTCGGTTCAGTTTTTTAATTTCGGTTATTTGAAAGTGGACACCGAACACCGAACCGAGCTAATTCGGTTAGGTTTCGGTTTTTTGACGTTCGGTTCGGTTTCGGTTTTTCTAGTTCGGTTTTTTCAGCATGGGCCCGAAATGGGCTATTTTCTGCTTGTAAAATGGACTACTTTTTTCATTAAAAATGAGCTATTCTATAATTTATATGATGGAATTTGAGAAGATTATATAATTAGTGAAAGAATCAATTATTTTATCTTTCATGATATGAAGGTAGAACTTAAAAGACTGTAGTTAATTTACAATTAGTGACACTATCCGTTCATTTCAATTGAAGTTACATTATTTACAAAGGAAAATGCAAAGTTCAACTGAGCAAATCGGTAAACATTAAAAGAAGACATTTCTCTGGTTACTAGGCATTATCATTAGGGGGAAAATGACTGGTCAAATATGGCAGCCTGACATTTTGGTTATGCCACTTCTTTAATGTGGTCATATTTTGTAGACCTTTTCTTCTAAAAGAGATAAGGAAATCGGAGAGGAACAAAGAGAGAGACACGCAGGAGGGGAGGGAGAAAGAGAGACAGCAGCAAGAATAATGAAAGGAACTCACAACTTAATAAAGATGGCAAAACAAACAAAAATAATACATTAGCTGGGCAGTAGCACCAGCCAGCAGAACCGATTAGGCTGGACGGCGGAAGATGGTCTGCTGGTGAAATGAAATAGAAAATAAACTTAATTTTATTCAATTAGGGTCTAGGTAATGGGCTTGGGACTTGGGTAGTTGGGTTCGATAAAAATTAATTGGGCCTACTAAGAATAGTGCATTAAGTATTATGATTTTTTTTGTACTCATATACTAAATATTCGGTTAAACTGAAGTACCGAAGAACCGGAAACCCAACACCGAACACCGAATTTTTTTAAAACAAGAACCGTAACCGAACCGAAAACCGAAAACCGAAAAACCGAATTAATTCAGTTCTGTCCGGTTTTTCGGTTTTCGGTATTTATGACCAGCCGTACTTGCATCAATATGCATCTTCGTCACTGTAGGCATAGCATGACTCTGTTTCCTCATCAGTAGTTCATTTGCAAAAGAAGATCCCAAGGTCCTTGAACACAATTGAGCACGAAACACTTCACACACTTTGTGCAAGTTTTGACCACTGAACACCTCAAGGTAGTCTAGGATGCCAATTATTTTTAAATGAAAAGAAAGTGGCAAAACCCCAGATGAATACTTTGAGACTATAAAAACCATCATTTTCATAGCAGAAGCCACTGTATGACTTATCATATAGGCAACATGAGTGATTAGTACTCCAATAAGCTTCTGTGTTGAATGATTAGCACATATACCTTCACTTTGTATTACTGTTAGCATTGGAGTGTGAACACCAGTGTACAAGAGATGAGGTGGAGCAGAGGAGTAAAGCAAACAGCTTATAATACTTCCAAAAAATATGGTATCTTCAACACAAAGCGATAGTGCAAATTCATGGGGAGATCTTCCCGGATCAAACACTTGCCTATACGTCATGGAGTGTAATTGAATGAAACCACAGGATTTAAATCTACTTGGGATCAACATAAACACACCAATTCCAAGAGTTCTTGCAATGGAATCATTATACTCCTTAGGATTAATCAGAACAACAAGCAAATTCCCTTCACCAATGACTAAAGTCCAACAACTTCAGTAACTATTATAGGCCGCCGCAAGATACCAATAACAGGCTTAACACAATTAAAGACTAGGCAAGAACTTGCATAATATGGCTTCAAAATGTGTGAACTAGTGTATCCCTCATACAAACTAGTAAACTGATCAAAGTAAATGTTATCTTCAATCCTCTCACCCTTCAGTATCTTTACTCTATCACTCAAAGGCGATTTTTCTATCTCAAATGCCACAACAATCAAGTTGTGGCTATTTCCCACCAAAAGTGAAATTGCTATTGTGTGTTTCCTCCTCAGCTCAAGACCAGACTCAATTTCCAACATGCAATAATATACAAATGCCTCTCTAGAGTTAGGTTGGGTACCTTTGATAATGCTTCTGGATCCGAAGGGGATTGAATCAAAGTCAACAGTATTAGCAAGAGCGTCAGCAAATATCAAAGGAAGTGAAGCAGGGTAGTTTGCTCTCCCCAAGAAATGAACACGCTCCTTAACATTTCCTGGTACATGTATAGCTTCAGATGCCTTCATTACAATAGCTGCATATTACACAAATTTATGTCTATCTATCTACACACACACAAAGTACATTCATGTATCATATTTATAGTGCACACAATCAGAAACCAAAAGAAAAAAAAATTAAGGCAATGAAGAAAGATTCAAAATCATTGAAAAAATTTAAACTTTTTCTTGTCAATTGACAAACAAAGAGCCTCATCACAGAAGAAAATAACCGAGTAACGTTTGCCACAATTGTAAAAATCAGAGAAAGAAAAAAAGAAAGAACTAAGTACAACCTATTATACACATTAATGAACATAAAGTGAACTAAACTAAATTCAATTCCACAAGCTAAAATCGTTTTTAGGAGAGGACATTCAACTTTAAATTAACAAACAAGCTGACATCACAAAAATCAACCACCGAGATTTGGAAAGAAAAAAAAATGTATAGATACAAACAAACATCCTGCATGTTACCACGTATACACAGGTATCATCAGCATAACAACAACATACCCAGTGAAAGTGGGTCTGGGGAGGGTAGAGTGTACGCAGACCTTACCCCTATCTTGGGAGGTAGATAGGTTGTTCCCGGTAGACCTTGGCATAAGAACAAGCAATTCAAAGCAGTACTAAACGGAAATAACGAGAACGAATAAGTCATGTCAAAATACTATAAAAAGCATGAGAGGGCAGTAACAAACACACAAAAAAGGATATTGACAACCACAAGTCAATACGATAATCAAAGTACAAGAAACAACAAATAGTAGCAGGAATCATCGGCATACACACCAAAAAGTCAACAAAACAATTTAGCCGATGAGAACTTCAAAATAGGTGGAAAATTTTTACCTTTTTCTCGTCAATTGTATTCAATTGACAAATTAAGAGCCTCATTCGCCACAATTGTAAAAATCAGAAGAAAAAACTGAGTATAACCTATTATCCACATTAATGAACATAAAGTGAAGTAAACTAAATTCAAAAAAATAATGTATAGATATGAAACAACATACTGCATATTACCATGTATACATGTCCATACACATGTATTCATCAGCATAATCAACAGAATGCAAAAAAACAATAAAAAAAGCAGCTCGGTGCACTAAGCTCCTGCTATGTACGGGTCCGGAGAAGGGCCGGACCACAAGGGTCAGTTGTACGCAACCTCATGCATTTCTGCAAGAGGTTGTTTCCACGGCTTGAACCCGTGACATGGAGTCAACTTTACCAATTACCAACTTTAAAAATAAGCCTAATGAAAAAACTAAAAATCAGTGAAACAATTTAACATTTTTACTGTCAATTGTATCCCATTGAGCCTCATCACAGAAACAGATTAACTGTGAGACCTTTGCCACAATTGTAAAAATCAGAAATGAAAAAAAGAAAGAGCTAAGTATAACCTATCATTATCCATATTCATGAACATAAAGTGAACTAAACTAAATTTAAATAAATTGGTTTTAGGTTGTATCATCAGCATAATCAACAAAAGGCCAAAAGAATAAGCCAATACAAAATTTAACATTTTTAACTGTAAATTGGTTAATTGAACAACCTACCTCAATTTTTTGAAGGATCGACGAATTTGATTTTCTAAACCCTAAATGATTATTGGAATGAGAATTTAGGGGAATTTTGAGATAATTAGGTATGTGGAGAGAGAGAAAGGAACACATAAAGAAAATTATTTTAATTATGGCACTTAATTTTATTATATTTAATTATTTAAATTTAAAATGTAATGATTAAGAGGTACGTTTAAGAGCAAGTGTGTTTTTTCTAGTAGACGTAACAAGGCAACGATATTTTTTCTTTTAATCTTATTCTTAGTTTCGATGATTTATTTTACTCATATAGATGAAAATATTTTTTTAATGTATATTATTAGATGATGAGGTAGATGAACCAAACTTTAATTTAGACGATAATGTAGATGATATACTAGTGCACCTCAACCCGACTCATA
Source organism: Anisodus tanguticus (assembly GCA_034509755.1). NCBI lineage: Eukaryota > Viridiplantae > Streptophyta > Magnoliopsida > Solanales > Solanaceae > Anisodus > Anisodus tanguticus. Next base: position 39,971,946 of record CM067554.1, read on the forward strand.
CTGAGTCTCATCCTGAAATTGAAACTGGAATGACTCATATTCCCTTAGTATGAGTCGAGGCCCCACACAACGAAAATTAAAACCAGCTGCATGGCATTTTTTTTATAGGGACCGAGAGAATCAACTAGCTAGATGTAAAATTTGTAAAAATGTTTATAAATTTAAAATTGAAAAAGATTAAGGTGGGACGGGAGGTTTATTGCGACATATACAAAGCGAGCACACAGCTAGGTGGAATCAATACCAGGCTAAAAAATCGGATGTGCCAACTGAGTCGGGACAAGGTTCACATAGTGTCCCCGACCAAGTACAGGGTCAAATTAACCCGACAACAGGGGAAATTTTTGGTTCTAAATATGATAAAAAGAAAAATAGGAAAATATGGCAAAATTAGTTGTGGTGGAGGGTTTGACTTTTTCATTTCTTTCCTCTCATTGTTTTATTCATTACAATTGAGAAACATATAATCATGTTTTTAATAATTTTTCTAGATCAACCGTTAGAAGGGATGTTTTTAAATTTGCAAGTGAATATCAACAATATTTACGTCATTGTATCATTTTAATGGCAAAGTGGCTATCACTTCTGACATATGCAGTAGTACTAACTGGTAATTATTATTTAACGGTAACATGTCATTGGATAGATCAAAATTGGTCTATGCAAAAACGTATTTTAGCATATAAATATATTGATGATAGACACATTGGATGTTTTATTGCACCAAAAATTAATGAAATTTGTGATTATTATGGATTAAATGATAAAATTATGACTATTACATTAGATAATGTTAATTCTAATGATTATGTTATAATACTTTTAAAAGTTCGATTAACTTCATGTTTTTCTAATCATTTTTATATAAGATGTGTGTGTCATATTTGTAACTTAGTTGTAAAAGATGGCCTAAAACATTTTGAAAGCATTCTTGAAAAAATACAATTTGCTATAAATTTTATTTTTAAAGGAATAAAATACAAAGACGCAAAGAGTATAAAAAAACTTGTCATGATTGTGCATTATCTCATAGAAAAATTCCAGAAGAAGTTTCGACTAGGTGGAATTTTCTGTATGAGCAACTACTTGTTGCTTACAATTATAGACAACATATAACTTTATTATTTAACGCTTGTAATAAAAATCCAAGGGATATGCTTGTAGGTAATGATTGGGAAAAAATTTAGAACTTAATGAATTTCTAGAGAAATTTTTCCAAGCTACTAAAGAATTTTTCGGTATTTATTATCCTACTATTTCAAATATGTTATTTTATATAACTCTAATATTTTTGTTACTTAATGAATATATGCAAAAATCAACTTATAAGGCATCTATTGAAAAAAATATTTAAAAAATTTTAAAAATACTTTTTTCTTATTCCCACTATTTATATTATTAGTGCGGTATTAAAGTAGTCGGTTGTAAAAACACTAATAGAAACGATTTATGATTGTATAGAAGTACTTCCAACAGACTCAACTGAAGAATCAACTTACAAACCAACTAAAAAAAAAGTTACGTCTAGCATACACACTGAATGTAAACAAGTATATATGTATTACCAACAACAAAGTGCATATAATCAACCGACTTCTGTACCATCTTCTACTACTTCGATGCAACCTTATAAAAAAACATGTGGTTTCTGCTGCTAGTATTCAAGGCCTTAGAAATAAAATGTTTAGTGGTTCAACTTCTTCACAAGTTAGCGAATATGATGTTTATGTTTTGCAGGGTGTTGTACCGTACGAATTAATTATCAATGATGAAGGACATGAAGACTTCCTGAAATACTGGAGGCAGAATGAGATACATTTCTGACACTAGCATAGATGGCCTGAGATGTGTTGAACATTCAAGTATCATCAACAATGTCTGAAAGCGTTTTTTCTGCTGGAAGATTTCAAATAGGAGAGCATAGACATTTATTGGCGGGAGACGCATTAGAGATTGCAGTTATATTCAGAGATTGGATTCGAGCGAAGCGTAGAAAGTGCAGTCAACCAGAGATCAACGAAGAAGAAGACAACAACTACAGTGAAATCTTGTCCGAGGGAACAGAAAGCGACGTCGAATAATGTGACCTACAAATTCCAATTCCAACCGAAGATCCTCAAGACATTGTAAGGAAATTAAAAAAAGTATGGTTAACTATGTAATTTTTTTAATTGCAATTTTACTATGTGATTTGCAACTTTTGAACAACACCACAAAGTTGCAATTTTGAAATTGTATTACAAAAAAATCATATTTCTATTAAATAATATAAGCGGCACAAAAACAGCCTTGGGATGTTTTTATTACACTATCTTGTTCAATTATTGAAGTGTTTATAAATATTATTTTATTAAATTAAGTGGCAAAAAAAATCACAAATCCCGATCCCGACCCGTCCCCCCAAAACCCGTCCCCTCTACCGGCGGGATGTGGGATGGGACGGGACCTCTTCCCAGCCTGCCTATCGCGCGTCCCGACCCTCCCCCGTCCCGCCGGGTCCCGCCCCGTTGGACAACCCTACAATAAATTAACTACGCTTCAATCCCAAATTAGTTACGATATATTAATCGAGTGAAAAAAAAATTAGATTGTTAACAAGGTGTAAACATACCTTTTGACACATTTTTATGAGAAAGTTTATATTCAACTTTTGTGAATTCTCATACAGATGTATTTTGCGCTTTCACAACTTTTTAAAGCGTTAATCTTCATTCTGATCTTCATGTAATCATTGTTTTAAGAAAGTAATATATTTGTAAGGTATGATTATTAATTTCTGACCTATCAAAACATATAATGATTGGACTATAAAGATTAGAAATTACACACCAACCTCTAAATGTAAGAAAAGTGTTATTAAATATTAATTATTTTTCAGTCGAAACTCAATATGATTCTTTCACTTATTCTAGAGTAACTCAACCATTAACCTGTAGATATTAATCCATCCTCGTTCATCGTACTGAATCAACTAGGTAGTATATGGGCACATGTGTTGCACATGTAGCCTATTTGACATTTGAAAGATCGTTATTTAAAAAAAATGTTTCATTAAAATTCAACTAAATTAAGAGAATTAGCATTATTGATTATTGCTACAGTTCACTTTTACGTGAGCATAAAAGCTACTATCATAATTTAGCTCTTTGTTGGTGTCGCCACCTAATTAATTATGGGAATTAGGAAAATCATTTGTTTTAAGGTTAATCTTCTTGAAAACCTTTTTAAAAGTACCAAAGCTCGGTAGGGGTCTTAATGATCCACTGAGGAATGTGTTAGGCACCACAAAAGGGATCCGCACGATACGGTTCACCTACCGATTTAAGAATTGTGACTTAAAGTATATATTTGTTTAAAAATTATAAGGACAACTTAAAGAGAAAAATTTGAGAAAAAGGAATATTAATATAGGGAAATGGAGATCTAACAAACTTGGAAAGGGAAGAGAATATCACCAATGCCAGAATCCACAATGAAGTGCAACATCGAGAAATTCGATTTTAAATATCAATGTTGTCGGTGATGGTACATTGTTCTGTTTGTCTGATTCCCTACCTTATGATTTCTTTTGTATGGACTTTATCATCAAGATAACCATTTGTCAACATTGCTTTTACAAATAAAATTGTCATGAAAATTTTCATACGCAATTAGAACACTGAATACAGGAGCTAAGATATACTAGTTCTAAGGTATGATCTCTCATATAAATGTATTTTGCGCATCCACGACTTTTTAAAGCGCTAATATTCATTCTGATATCCATGTAATCATTGTTTTAAGAGAGTAATATATATGTAAGGTATGATTATTAATTTCTAATATATCCAAACCTATAATTATTGGGCTATAAAGACTGGAAATTACACACCAGCCTCTAAATGTAAGAAAAGTGTTATTAAATACTAATTATTTTTCATCTTTCAAATGATCAATATGGTTCCCACTTATTCTAGAGTAACTCGAGCACCAACCTGTAGGTCCTAATCCATCCTCGTTTATTCTACTGAATCAACTAACTAGTATGGGTACGTGTGTTGCACGTGTAGCCTATTTGACATTTGAAAGATCGTTATTTAAATAAAATAATAATTTCATTAAAATCCAACTAAATTAAGAAAATTAGTATTATTGCTTATTTTTACATTTTACTTTTACGCAGGCATAAAAACTACTATCATAACTTGACTCTTTGTTTGTTTTGCCACCTAATTAGTTATGGAGATCAAAAAAATCGTTTGTTTTAAGGTTTGTCATTTAAAAGCCCTTTTTAAAGTACCAAAGTTCGGGTAAGGGTCATGATGATACTTGAAGAAGATGTTAGGCACCTCAGAAGGGATCTGCACAATATGATTGACCTACGAATTTAAGAATTGTGGCTAAAAATATATATTTGCTTTAAAATTGTAAGGACGATTTAAAGAGGAAAGCTTCAAAAAGAGAAATAACAATAAAAGGAAATAAAGATCAAACAAACTTGAAAAATGTAAGAGAATATCACAAATGCTAGAAGCCACAATGAAGTGTAGCATCAAGGAATCCAACTTTATATGTCAATATTATCAGTGATGGTACATTGTTCTGTTTGTCTGATTCCTTACCTTATGGTTTCTTTTGCATGAACCTTAGCATCAAGATCACCACATGTCAACATTGCTTTTACAAATAAAACTGCCATAAAAATTTTCATACACAATTAGAACATTGAATACATGTGCTAGAAAGATACACTAGCTTACTCCACATTATTCTTTTTAACATGACCAAACTAATAATATTCCTTTCTTCCCTTTTTTGAGTAAAAACAATGTCTTCAATGGCAAACCCCGGCTAATCTAGAAATGCCTATATAGGCAAGAACTTGTGTTTCCATATATATAAATATTTTATCAAAAGATCAACCATTAAATCTACTACGCTTCAATCCCAAATTAGTTGGGGTCTATTAATCGAGTAAAAAATAAATCTAGGTTGCTAACAAGGTGTAAACATACCCTTTGATAACTTGAAAAATCACGTCTCAATGAGAAACATTTATATTCAAATTTTGTGAATTCACATATATAATGATCCGTCCGGTTGTTTTTAGCTAAAGACTCTTATTTGACTAAATTATCCTTTCTGTAGACTCTATGTGATGTTTGTGATCTGTGAGTATGGGTGACACAGATCCCGAGGTTCATTTAAGTGATTATCCGAAGAAACCCCAAATTAGAGATGTTAGAATTCATAAGTTTGACCCAAAGGTGAATTCCAAGTATATGGGTTCGTTTTCGGGTTCCGTCGCTTTCGGTAATTTTGGAAGGTCATTTATGACTTAGTCAAGTTATGAGTTTGCTCCCCGAGGCAATCAGATGTACTTTGTGGCCTTATTTACGAAATTGTGATATTTATTTGGGCAATTCCTTAGAAAAGTATGTCTTAGCTAGATTATATGAGAAATCCGAGTGTGCGTATGAGTTTGTAGCACTGTTTACCTTGGGATAGCATGTTTGATATATATATGGGGAGTCTCAATGGTGTTTCAGGTGTTTGGTGAAAGATTTGAGTAATTTTTAGTTGTTGGTTTCTGGTGTCCGTACCAGCAGTCTTCTGGCCGCTTCTGCGTGTCCGCCTCTGCGGAGGTTGGCTCGCAGATGCAGGCCTTGTGCATTATTGAGGTTTCCACTTCTGCAGACATTTTATCACAAAGGTGATAAGGCCTCTGCAGAGTCCTTCTCGCTCCAGCAATCATCCGGGATATAAAGTGAGTCCGCCTCAGCGGCCTGTTTTCCGCTGAAGCATGTCTACTTAGGCAAAATCGATTTCGCTGAAGCGGGATCGCTGTTAAGATCAGAACCTTAAAACGCCCTAAAATGAATACATTTACCCAAAGCTTTTTTCTTGGGACTAGAGCTTGGATAAGAGGGGATTTCATGTGGATTTCGTCTTTGTTCTTTATTGAAGATATAATTTCACCCCTTTTAATTATTATTTATCATTAAAATCTCCTAATCCGAGTGTAAATCCTATTCGGGGAAGAGGATGTCATAAACTTCCATGCTAGAATAAGAGAACTAGAATCATGAAATTGGGGATTGTATGTTGATTAGATGATTATGACATTGTAAGCTAGTATTGATTAATGACTGATAATGATATTTTGAAGGTTAATTTGGTATTAGAAACCCTTTCTAATTTAGGGGAAAACCTAGGGTTTTTTGTCCAATCTTGTAATTAAGGATTCAATTGAGCTTAGATTCTAAATTAATTTAAGGACGCGACTATCTAGTATGTGATTATGCTATTTGAGTAGTAAAGTTTGAATTTTGGCACCGTGGGTCTGGATTATTTTTAGGTGTCTTTTGGTATGTTTAAGGACTAAGTCCTTGTATGTGTATTAGCTTAATTATTAACGTAGAGTCTATATATGTTAGACTACGATTACTACGAGGCACTCCGAAGGGGTAAGGTGTGCATAGAGAGTCAACCGTTCGTGGCTCCTGCTCAACTTTGAGGTAGGCTACGGTTTCTCTTTTGTAGACTTTGATAGAAATATGTAGTAGTTACAAATGTTGAGGGGTATTGGGCGTGTTTGGGGTCCCATTGATTGGGCTTGTCGCTATTATGTGGGCTCATCGCCATATTTGCTATTGTTGTGTTTATTCATCACATTTTTTTCGATATGATATCTTGATTTTACGTGGGTTATGTGTTATTGATTTCTCGAAAACATGTGATATTCATCTCTTAAACTTTGTTGCATCTCATGCATTCTGATTACTTGCCTTGTATTGTCATTTGCATTCATACACTCATGGTTCTGATGATATTGAAATAAGAGTGGTATGAAAATATTATGGGTCCAAGAGACTAAAAAGGTAAGAATACTATGAGATGGTTGGAAAACATTGAGATGAATGATATGACTCCAAATAGGTCTTGATTTGATGATAATGATGATATGTGGGGGGTCGGGTTGCACGCCTGAAACAAATGTTAATACAGTCTAGAGTTGGAATCTATTGAGAAATTCTAGTAGAGTATATGGACTTTGCGATCCCTCATGGGTGTACAGTTCATATAATTTGAACGTATGTATACTAGAGATTAAAGTTACCTGGCATTTGCATTGCATTCATAACATACATCCATCATGCATTGATTAGTTGTGGATTGATAATGTGATATGGATTGGTTATTGGAACTTGAATGATTTCCTGATTAAATGGATTTGGATAATTGGATTGATTATATTGGACTGAATTGGTTACTATGATTGGCTTGTTCTCTGTGAATTGAGTTGTGTGGTTACACCTTATGAGTATGAGTACTCGCTATTGAACTATATTGTGGCCAGTAGATTCTATTGGCAGAACTATCATGTTGATCATATAGAACCGTACATGTCTTGTATTGTTTGATATTTGATGACGTTAGTTGTTAGAGAGTCTAGTAAAGAATTAGTCAAGGTGTTGTTGTTGTAGTTAAATGGCTTATATATTATGCATGTGTAGATCCCCTCCTTAATCAAAAGATGTACAATGTAGACTTCTACTTATAGTATAACGAGGACATTAAAATCATGAATATGTGTCATGCCCTTATTTGTGTAAAACTGTAATTAAGCACATGGGTCATGGAGAATAAGAAGCTAGTATTGTTATGATTAGACTAATCATGATACCCCTTGAGAAGGATTGTGATATGATATGTGTACTAGGGTCAACCTGTCCTAATTGATTATTTGATAACTCGGGTAGGTGGTGACAACGTGAATATGACTTACACAAAGTTTACTAATCGGTGGGTAATAAATATAAGATCCTTGTGTGCAATATAAATTTAATTGTACTTGATTGTGATTGAACTTTTATGTGAACAAAGTGATTTATGTGACTATGTGAACTGTCTAGAATATGACCTACTTAAGAGTCAACTTGATGTTTATTTCTGTTACGTAATTTCCATCATTGTTGGTCTATGATGCATACGGGGCTACGCTATGTACTCATGTTATGCTTATTGCATCTTTTACGTGGATGCATGTATACGGTTGGTTTAGGTTGCAGATGGAGCACGTGGAGATTAGGCATGTCATTCATCATATCGGTGGCCTTGGTCTTTGACTTAATTAGATTGTTCTTATTCATTCAAGACAGTGGCTTATTTATTTCCCTTCCTATCGTATTCTTAATAGTCCTTGTACGAGTCAGACCAGGTTTTGGAAAAACGTTTGTAAGGGTTTGACAATTTTTGACTTAATAAGAATTGTTGTATATCATGTAACTTATTCATTTATATTCAGCATTGTTTAAGTTCTGTTGAGGGATAGTGTAGGTGCCACCACGACGCCTGTGATTTGGGTCGTGACAACATATAAATGTACTTTGCGCCTCCATGACGTTTAAAATAGTTAATCTTCATTTTGATATCCATGTTACCATTGTTTTAAGATACTAATATATCTGTAAGGCATTATTAATTTTTGACCTATCCAAAACTTATAATGATTGAGATATAAAGATTGAAAATTATACACCAACCTCTAAATGTAAGAAATGTATTATTAAATACTAATTATTTTTTATCTTTCGAATGATCAAGCCCCGATTTTGACTCTTCTCGTGGAGATGGAGGGCTTTACTGTATATTGTGATACTTCACGTATTGGACTTGGTTGTGTTTTGATCCACAAAGAAAAGGTTATAGCTTATGCTTCAAGGCAGTTGAAGGTGCACGAGAAGAACTACCCCACTCATAACTTAGAGTTGGCAGCAATAGTGTTTGCATTGAAGATTTGGAATCATTACCTCTATGGTGTGCATTGTTAGGTGTTTGCCGATCATCAGTGTCTTCAACACATTTTCAATTAGAGGGATCTCAATTTGAGGTGGAGGAGATGGTTAGAGATGCTAAAATATTATGACATGATTATCATGTACTACTCGCGCAATGCCAATGTAGTGGTGGATGCCTTGAGTTGGAAGGCGGTGAGTATGGGTAGCCTAACATCGTTGTAGGTTGGGGAGCGACCCTTGGCTATGAATGTTCAGGCATTGGCAGATAGTATGGTGAGACTTGATATTTCTGAGCCTGACAAGGTTAGAGCAAACTAGAGCCCAACAGTTTGATGATGCCAAGTTTTGCAAGATTCGGGATGTGAAAGGAAGGGCAAGAGAAGCAATTCTTGATGATGAGGGAGTGTTGAGGATCAAAGGTCGCATATGTGTTCCCCAGATGGGAGATTTAACTAGATTAATTATAGAAGAGACTCATAGTTTGAGATACTCTATTCATCCGGGGCCTACAAAGATATACCGAGATTTGAAACAACATTATTGGTGTAGTATGAAGAGGGACATTTCAGGATGTATATCTCAGTAATTGAATTGTCAACAAATGAAGTATGAGCATCAAAAGCCTGGTGGGCTTACTTAGAGGATGCATATACCTGAATGGAAATGAGAGCGGATCATTGTGGACATTGTGGTAGGGTTATCACAGACTTTGAGGAAGTTTGATGCCATTTAGGTGATTGTGGATTGATTGATGAAGTCAACTCATTTTATACCGGTTCAGACTACTTACAATTTGGAGAAGTTAGCTGGGATCTACATCCGAGAGATAGTTTGATTGCATGGAGTGCCAATTTATATCATTTCGAATCGAGGCACACAGTTTACATCTTACTTCTAAAGATCTATGCAGAAGAAGTTGGGTACTCGTGTGGATCTTAGTACAAGGTCAGTCTGAGCGGACTATTCAGGTCATTGAGGATATGTTTTGGGCATGTGTGATTGATTTTGGTGGTCATTGGGACCAGTTTCTACCTTTGACTGAGTTTGCTTACAACAAAGTTATCATTCAAGCAATGAGATGGCGTCGTTTGAGGCATTGTGTGATAGGAGGTGTCATTCTCCTGTTGGTTGATTCGATGCATTTGAGGTGAGACCTTGGGGTACTTAATTGTTGCGAAATTCTTTGGACAATGTCAAGTTGATTCAAGAGAGACTTCTCATAGCTTAGAGTGGGCAAAAGAGTTATGCAGATTGAAAGGTTCGTGATTTGGAGTTCATAGTTGATGAATATTTTTTTGAAGTTTCACCCATGAAGGGTGTGATAAGGTTTGGAAAGAAGGGTAAGTTGAGCCCTAGTATATTGGCCCGTTCGAGATTGTTCAGCGTATTGGTGAGGTAGCCTATGAGTTGGTTTTGCCTCTTGGCTTATCGGGTGTTCATCTCGTATTTCATATTTCCGTGCTCAAGAAGTACCATTTGGATGGTTCTCATGTGATTCTATAAAATTCAATGTTGCTTGATCAGAACTTGATTTTTAAGGAAGAGCCAGTTACCATTCTTGATAGATTGATTCAGAAGTTGAGATACAAGGAGATTGCTTCGGTAAAGGTTCAGTTGAGGCATTGTCTGGTCGAGGAGGCTACCTATGAGACCGAGTCGAACATACGGATTACGTATCCCCAGCTTTTTGGTGATTTAGGTACCTCCTTTCTGTTTTATGTTCGAGGACGAATATGTATTTAAGTGGTGGATGATGTAACGACCTATTAAATCATTTTGGATATGTTAGTTATTTCCTCCTAACTAAACCTCCCCCTATATTATTTATGGTGTATTTGACTGAGGGGATGAGTGGTATGATTTCTAAAACAATCAGGTGAAAATAACGGAAGAAAATCTAAGTTTTGAAAGTTACAAGTTATAAGGTAGGGAAGTTTGACTAAGAGTTGAATTTTGGTTGAGTTATTGGTTCGGTTCCCGAGAGACTCGACTCTTGGTTGAAAATCTAGCTTTTAAGAGAATTGGAGTTGAGCTTGATTAATATCGGGTCAAGACGACCTCATATGATTGTTTCAAGTGCGCGAGCATGTTCATTGCATGTTTTGGGACTGATTTGCATTTTTGGTTTGTGTTCGGGGGGTCCGGACAAATCCCGAGGGTTGATTTGAAGTTGGAAACACACCAGAAAAATCTAGTGTGCTGCTGCTAGTTTTGTTCTACACGATTGCGTGGAGCCTGTTGCGATCATAATGTGCCGCATGGCCAAGCTCCGCGATCGCGGTGGCCAGCGTCACGATCGCGATCCGTAGGTTCTGGGTCAGGGCAAGGCTACGCGATTGCAAAAAAGGCAATGTTCAATGACTTAAATTTTCCCAAAAATGATCTAAAACATTTCATTCTCAATTTTGGAGTTAGGGGTCTCGATTTGGAGAGCATTTTGAGGAAATTTTTAAGGTTCTTCTAGTGGGTAAGTTCTTAATCACTCTCTTATGATAATAACATGGATTATTATGAGATTTCATGCTAGAGATCATGATTTAGGCTCAGAAAATTGGGGGTTTTAAACCCTAGGATGAAAAAGGGGAAATTCTTCAATTAATCATGTAATTGATGTTGGATTTGGTTGATTTTTGGTATGTTGACTCCATAGACCTTCGGTAGACTAAATTTTGGACTGATTTTCTATTTTTCCATTCGAGGCTCGGAACCTATTTTTGGGCGATTTTATGGGTCAGAAACTCCCATATAACAATATGGGTGTCTATGGAATCGTGTGTTAACGTATTTCTCATATTTGAAAATATTTGTACCGTTCAGAGGCTCTACATAAAGGAAAAGCTTCATTGTGACTGTCGGACTTCAAATCAGGCAAGTTGTGATCTTTGATCTTATTTAAAGCATCGTAATTGGTTTAATGAACTAAGTAAGAGGGTGTAATGGGGATAATAAGGGGGTCTGATACTTGTGGTGATGAGCATTTGTATCGGGTACCGGTGTCATGTAATGGGTATTTATGCTTTTTCAATTGTATAATCCGGTCTGAATGTCATTCTTTCGGCAATAACTGATAGATAGTTGATCCCGTGGATATGTGATTGGGGTATGAAGCCCGTATTTTTTGTTTCCATTATTATGTGCCATCTTATCTGTGATTGTGCTAACTCATCACTCCTAAATGCTCGTTAAAGGTGGAAAAGAAGCTAAAGATTGTAACTTTATTGTGAAATTTGGTTAAATGTCGAATCTTTATAGCCTTTATTGATTAAAGATTGAAGCTTTATTGCATATCTTGGCTTCTTTTTATTGCGCATGTCATATTCATGCTTCATATGGTATCGCATGCATTATATATTTGCGGATACATATGTGCTCCTAGGGGAAATGATTCTGGATGGAGTAACGCGTTGATATGAGCCTAAGTGGATAGATACATGTAATGCGAGCCTAATAATAGCTAAGGAGCCCGAAGGGAAATAATTTTGGGTGATATATGGACCTCATAAGTCCCCCATGGGTCATTAGTGTTTGAACGTGTGTGTACTGGTGATGGAAAGGCCTTGCGGTACATAACATTTGCATATCATTTTATCCTATTGTTCCTTGTTGATTTACTTGCCTAACTTGCTTATTGACTCATTCTATCATACGATTTGACTTCTTGAAATGAATCTTAACAATTAGAGGCTTCTTACACCTAGGCTTGAATCTTGTGTATATTGACTTTATTGTTATATCAGAATAACGGTTAGTGTGGAAGTGGTAGTCATAGGGCCAACTTTCGTCTCCGTTTTAACTAAGGTCGGTCGACGATGTTGCTAAGTACATATTATTTTCCATACTCATGATACACTTGTTGTACTCTTTTGTGTGCACATTCTGTTTCTAGCATGAGCGAAGCTAGAGACTGCATTGGTCATTGATGAGGCTGATGAAGAGGATTCAGGGTAAGCTACTAGCTTGATCTGTGACACCGAATTCTTTATCTACTTTTCATTATGTCGTTTCTATATCTAGACGGTATATGTATTCGGATTGTATTCCAAACTTGTACTTCTTTTAGTCGTTCTTGTACTGGTGACACTAGGTTTTGAGTATTTAGTGTATTGTTCCGTGTTTTCTATAGTGTGAGACTTATTAAGGACTTAAATTTGATTGCTTTACTTTTTTGCACTGAATTCTTTAATTATTTGGGTTAAATGGTTTGTGGTTGGCTTGCTCACTCTTGGGAGTTAGTGCCATCAAGACTTGATAAATTGGGTCGTGACAATATCGTAGTTCTTAAGATCGGAAAAGCTAATCTCTTGGCGAAATTGTAGAATATTGATCCATTAATTAATGTTGATTACCTTATAATCAGTATGATCCTTGAGAAATTCACTAAATGAGTCAACAAGGACCCCATAACAAGATCAATCAATAGACATATGCTCTCGATGTCGACACATTTCTACTTATCCACACTAAGGCAATAATGAAAAGTGCAACAATAAATTTCCTCAACATTTTCAGGCATCATGATCTCAACTTTCAATTGTGATCAATTTTTTTTAATTTGTTAATAGTATCAATATGGAGATGTTTTAAGCCTCTTCACCATTCATCTTGGGTAAAATAACCTTGCTTTTCAACTTTCATTTTCCAAGAGAGCACCAAAATTCTCACATTTGTATGATCTACTCCAAGATCTGAGTATAGTGCCTCAATCTCCTATGAATCGATCATGCCAAGCAACTTATTGGCATATTCATGAAAAAATATTATCAACAGAGATCCGAACTTAGCAGTCTTGCCTGAAGCAACATTGCATACTCTGTGCGAGAAGATTTGGAAGAAGTGGATTTAGGTGAGTCAAACTTTTTCTTGGATGCTCAAGGCATTATTGATGGTACACTTTGAAGCTCTACTCCTAATACATCCTCGCTCATCTTACTGAATCAACTAATCTTTGAGCACTTGCATTGCATGTGTATCCCATTTGATATTAATTTTTTTTTATTCGAACATATCTTATGATAACTCAAAAATGAAGTCTTTATGAGAATATCTATAATGTTATATTCAAACATTTTGTGAATTCTCATATATATGAACTTTGTGTCTTCACAACTTTTTAAAGTCTTAATCTTCATTTTTTTATATTCATGTAATCACAATTTTAAAAGAGTAATATATCCATAAAGTTTGATGATTGATTTATCAATGGATTGAACTACAAAGATTGAAATAAAATGCTAAAATATTAAAAATGAATTAGGTTAGGTCTTACTTGAAAAGTTGATTGTTATCATCCTAACAACCTCTTAACATAAAGGTGTTACTAAATAATAATTATTTCTCTTTCAAATGATTAATATGATTTCACTTATTTTAGAGTAATTCGAACCACCAACTTGTAAGTCCTAATTCATCATCAGTGTTGATTTTATTGAATTGATTAGTCTATGGGAATGTGTGTTGCAGATGTAAATTTAAATAGATTAATGGTAAAAACACACACATGAACTATCATTTTTAGCGAGTTTCACACCAACTATCAGTTGTTCCCTTTTTCTTTCTGAACTATCACCGACACATTTAGGCCAACTGTAAGTTAATCCATTTTCCTACATGAACTCTCACAATCTACTCAACTAGGTGTATTTTAATATATAGATTGTGATAGTTCTTTAGTATTTTGGAGAAAATGGCACAAATAGACCCATACGTTTGACGGTAGGTTCAAAATAGTCCCTTATACACTGAATAACTTGTTACCTTAAGTTTGTGAAAAGTTAAACTTTTAGTCTCCGTCAAATATTTAATAATTTATTTTCGTTAGATTTGACAGAAATAATAATAAAAAAAGATTTAATCACAAATATCAAGAAATTCTCATCAAATCATAAGATATGCTACATAAAAAACTATACTAGACACTAAAAACAATAACAACAACAACAACATACCTTGTGTAATCCCACAAGTAATAGACACTAAAAATGTATAAAAAAATAGCCGAAATTACACCTTAAAATGTTGCGCACCAGACTCTAGAAATAAACTAAGAAATTGGTAGAAACTACAAAAATTGTATCTCTAATGTGTGTTCTTATTAATTTTTGTTTTTACATTCCCATTAAATCAATCAGACAGAGTTTGATAAATATTTAACATAAACTAATAGTATTAATAATTATCTTTTGATAAATTTCTCGTATGTGTGTATTACTATGTGTTGCTTCTATGTTTTGTATTATAATAACTTGTTATCTTATTTTATTTATAATCTTGCATCAATTACTTTTTTTTCGAGTCTAGGGTGTATAAAAAACAACATCTTTATCCCCATAAAGGTAGAGATAAATTGTGCTTATATCCTAACTCACCCTCACTTGTGGAATGTACCGGATATATTGTTATTAATAATTAATTTTTGACAAATTTAAAGACCCAAACTCTTTGAGGTAGTTTGGTATGCGAAATAAGGTGAATATTATAGCATTAACTTTGAGATTAATTTTATAGGTTTGATATATTTCACCTTATCCTATTAACTTTGCTATTATTTATTTTACCCCGCCTCTCATATTGAATAAATTAGTTCAAGATTATAATCCGACATAATTTAATCCGCCTATCAAACGACCCAGGCCATTCCATCTCGTTGGGTCTGTTCAGTTACCAAAATTCAACAATATGGAGGCCGCTCCCTCCAATCCCGCTCATAATAATATTAATATCAACTCCACCGCCAACTCCGCCGCGAGCCACCGGAATCCGCTAAGAGTTGACTGGCCGACGGTAGACGGACCGTTGGGTTTGACGGAAGAGGATTCAGTTGATCACGCGCGTAGATTCTTCAAGTTTGGATTTTTACTATTCCCTTGGCTTTGGGCCGTTAATTGCTTCTACTTTTGGCCTGTACTTCGTCGGCCTACCTCTTATTATCACCCTGACCTCCGTCGATGTAAGTCCTTTCTTATACTTTTGATTATAATTGATGTTAACGCGCTTACGTGCCCTGTTCACAGATTGCTTGGATGGATGTTACCTATTGTATTGTTGGCTTGTTGCTTTAAATACTCCCTACGTTTACTTTTACTTGTCCACTTTTTGACTTTGCACGCGCCCTTAAGAATTAATAAATGAAGTGCATATTTTACCGTGATACCCGTATTAATTGATGTTTAGTCTTGATGGAACTTAGAAAATGATTTGAAATGAGTAATTAATGCTATGGGTAAAACAGAAAAAATAAATTATTTTTGTCTTGATATGCTAAATTTGACAAGTAAAAGTGAAAAATGAAAAGTGAAGGAGTACAATATTGTTTTGATTGTTACTTAAATTATAGAATTAATACATAGATAGACACCTTAACTTGGCCTCAACTGAAAACTAAATACTACTTTGAGAATGCACATGTAGACACTTCAATACAGTAACAATACGATACGATACGTTATGTAATGTCAATCAAACAAGTAGGATTAAGGGGTTCCGTGTATAAGAGCGAGCGAACTTGTCTAATTTTGTGAAATAGGACATGATCTCTTAAATGTTTTCTAACAAACTTTACATATTCAAAGAATACTTATAATGTACATTAAGTTC